>OZ007590.1:76192178-77442178 GCA_963931845.1 Maratus michaelseni | reverse complement strand
AATTTCAAGCATGAATTTTAAAAATCTATCTCTATATGCAGCTAGATTAAGGTAGGTTAATCCGTTTGCACTTAAACTGACATAAATAAATAGCTCAGAAATTATTTCCAGCTAATATTCCATGACGAAATAAACACTTCATAAATAAATAAATAAATAAAATAAGATAAATAAAACACAAATTTAACAGATATGTAATCAAACTACGTGTTTAAATCTGAAATTAGCAAAATCAAAAAGGGTGAAAGAAGCAAAATCCTTGGCGATTTCTACGGGTATTGACACCTGGCATGCAGGTCATAAAAAAATATCGCATTTAACAAATTGTAAAACTTTAGTTGAATACATAATATTTCTTGTATGAAAATTATTTTTGGTGTGGTTAGTGGGCTACCTAAAAAAATACTATATATTAAAAATCTATTGAAGTTATCAATTAAAAAATAGTTTTCATCTACGTTCTATAGTTCGGGCAGTATGTTGTGTCACCCGGGAAAACCAGATTAGACAAATTGGTTAAACTAATGTGTTAAACTTTTTTTATTCCTCTGAATTTCGACGAGTACCACCTCGTATAGATAATATACTAAATAACTATTATTTTCCTCTTCAGTAAGGCAATCTTTTATTTAAGTTTCAAGTATTATCCCTAGGAAATAAAATTTGTATTCTTTTCTCAATCTTGTACGACTTAGTATCATACAAATTATAACAATACTAAACCATTTTTATACGATTTCTAATGTTAATGGTTCATATTTTTATTTCAATGTTCTTTTTAGATAGAGATTAAAAGTTTTGTTTTTGTACGAATGTTTACTCTGGAGATATATTTTACAACAGAAAAAGTAATTAGAATATTTGTTTTATGAATAAATATTCTAATTAAAGTACACCGAAGGAATTTCTGATAACACTTTTTTATTTATTTACGAATTACCGTATACTTTTAACATGTTTAGAAGAAAGGTTGAATATTGTATAATATATTTATCATAAAGAATTATAAAATTCAATTTTCTAGTCCATGCATTTCATTAAAATTACTGTATCTTTATAAAGTTCTATAAGAGGTATTAGTCGAGACAGTATACACATATAGGCTAATTCAATATCCAACTATTCTTAGCTGAGTATAAAATATTTGTTTAATTGTAGAGACAATATTAGAAAAATTGTATCAAATTTCCCGAGTTCTTTTTTGAAAGAAACACACATATTCCGCCAGAATACATTTTTCGGTACGGTAATCTAATGTTTTATTCAGAAATTTGTAGAAATGTTTTATTTACAATGTATATATTCTTGTTTGAAAACATATTCGGATGATAAGATTTATAATAAATATTTTCTTACATTATAATAAACATTAACAAAATGAAAATAAACGCATAAAATGTATCATATTGTTTTATAAAACACAAGCAGCAAATATGTTTTCTCTGCTGAAAGTTTTTGACTTCTCAGCTTTAAATATGTTCAATGTTTCGACAAAAAATAAATGATAGCTACTTTTCTTAATCGAAAAAAGTAGATAGTCCAGTACAAAAAATAAAATAACACATTATGTGATTGTTAGCTGAATAATATTTACGCAGATACAAAACAATCACATCATTCACGTTTGAAATATTGCTTAAACAATATAATTTACCACTTATCGCAATAAAAAATCCTTTGATGCGAAGGGTACGAAACCACCATTAAAATGGGATCTGATCTACAACGAATATATCAACCTGAATTGTAACTTGTACACGGTATTTCTTTAGCGTTAGACCAGTGGTGCTCACAATGTTTTGCGAAAATTACTCTCACACCACTGTTTTTGAAAAGTAACATTCGCCTTCACAAACATTATTCTAAGAAATATGTTTAAAATTTGAATGTGATAACTCTGCTGTCTGCGTAGTGAGTACGCCTGCATTAGTCGGAACAGATGCTTTACACTCACGCAGCGATGTTTGGCGACTTTGTGATTGCCAAACCAATAACTTCATATAATGGATAGATTGTCTTTAAAGGAAAAAAATCCCCTAAATTTGGCGACTTTTTTCCTTTCTATAACATAAAAAAAAAAAAAAAAAAAAACTTGTGCGTGAGTGTATGACATCATAGCCCATTAGTCAGTACCCTAAGGACTAGTCAAACAATTGTTACTAGATCTTTCCTACTCCTCCGCCGCCATCCATCTGTGCACCCGGTGCAAAGACAAAAATAAAGATATATCGAGCATATTTGCATTGTACACCATAATGAATTTTTTTGAACATGGAAAATCTCTTTATTAAAAATTTATTTTTTAACCTTGTAAAAACCTAAGTACAAAATAAACAATAACTTTTTTAAATGCACATAAATGCTTTTTATTAAATAATAAACTTGCTAGAAACACGCGAAAACAAAACAAAGCAAAGCAAAACAAAACAAAACAAAACAAACAAACAAACAAACAAACAAACAAACAAGGTGGTTAGAGGAAGCAAATATGGACATGATGCAACTTCACCAGTGTCAATGAAAATGTAATACTTTCATTAAAAATAAAATTCACCCCCCCCCTTTCCGAACAAGGGTCATTACTCCAATTCTGAAAGTGGCAGAATAAAATCTGCACCAAAGCTCTTTGTTTATTATTTTCCACAATCCTGTTATAGTGAAATTCTTTCGACGGGTTGTCTACATATTGAAATTAAACTGAACTGACCTTGACATTACTTATTTTAACATCATATTGGAATACTCCGGTAAATTTTATTTCAAATACCAAACGGAAAGTCACTTGGCAAAGTAGTTTAGGAAATGTGGATACAATAAAGTTTGGAGCTTCTAATGTGAAATTCATTTTTAAATTCATTAATAAATTCCTGCTATTAGCTCACACTCTCTCTATATATATCTTGTTGGAATTTTCAATCGTTAATAAAATAGTTTCTATTCATCCATTCAAGTTCAAATAAATTTTTTTAAACTTGTACTGGATGACAATTGATGTTAATACAGTTTTTTCAAATATTAATTCATTAATTAAATTTAATTAATTAAATTTAGTTTTAAATGGGAGAAAAAAAATTCCCATTGTTTTCATAAATGAAATGAAAGATTTATCTCAAATTAGTGATGCCACAGAAATAAAATACCGCAATGATGATTATAAAATAATGTTTAATAACGATAACGTGGGACATTAAAGCTGCACGGGTTTATTTTATATATTTATGATTAAAAAGTAGGAATTGACTTTAAAAAATTATATTACTTGTTTTGTCAAATTAATTCTAGTTTGCAATGCAAGTAGTTTTTTAAGCATAACTCAAATCTGCTTGACAGAATGAGCTGTAATTTTAAATATGCATGTATACTATTAGAAAATGCGTCTTTTGTTACAATTAATTTTTCTTTCGAATATGAGTTTTAAATATAAATTATTAGAAATTAATATTCAAAAACAAAATTGTAATCTAAAACTTTTTAAACAGAAATCAATTTCTACGTGCTTCACATAGGCGAAACCAAAAGTAAAACTCATTCTGCCAAGCAGTTTTGGATTTACACTTAAAAATTCTTCCACATTGCACCGTGTTTAGCAACGGTTAAAAAATAATTTATATTAAGAGTACCAAATTTATATTCCGCATAATTCCCAAATTTCTGGTACAGCTGACTTCTCGTTTAGCATCCGAAGGCAAAATTTACAATAAAATCAAAATATGACGTCACAAATAAATACTAGTAATGAAAACTTTAAAGTTTGATGCAATTTCTATATCTAGACAAACGATTAAACTAGTCGGATGTGCCAATCCCAAAACTATCTTCTATCCCATACATATTAGTACTCGACATTAAACCTAATAGAAGTTGTCACTTCAAAGTAATTTTCTCCAGAATCTTATACAAACTTCCTCTTATTACATTACATCAAATTTAAAATTTCGTCGAAAAATAATCAGAAATTCTTCAATTAAACTGCAGAAACCGAGAAAATTGCAGAAAGATCTCTATCATAGCGCACCCTTTCGGGGAATATCCTCATTATCAAATCGAACCTGACTTCTATATTCTTCGTATACTTTTAATAATACTTTTAATTCAAATTAGTTTAACGGTCACTTTTTTTTTATCTTCCTAAGACTCTATTATATTTCCCGTTTTAGAAATGATTCTTCGATAATTTTTTTATATAAGGTAAAGCCAGGAGATATGACGCGGTCGGAGAGATTGTGCACAAAGAGTTTCGGGGGGAAGGAGTAGGGTCAGCGCGCAGCGACTCCAGGTAGTTGTACCACAGCAGTAGACAAGTGTCTACTTGAATGTGCACGACGATTGTTTCGAGCGTGTAGGATAAAGCATTATATTTTGTTTTGTTTTCCGAAAGTAAGTGCTTGAATTTTCAAAACTATTCGTCAGAATTTCTATACAGTATCAGTATTAAAAATATTTTGAACTTAAACGATTTTCCATAAGTTACTAACATAAACTAACGGTGCGAACACCACTGGTTCGTTTTAGAAGCGGCCATATTTAAATAAAAGGCTGCATAATCTCCCCTACCGAAATTGGAGAGTTTGCGCATCTGCTACTTAGGAGAGATGGCGCAATGTTTCCCATTAGTTTTCATGCTAGGAGAGATTACTCAGCTTAATGGTAAAATTGCATATATTACAAATTACATGTAAAAGATGTGAATGAATCAATTTTGAAATAATTTTTGAAAAACACATAATTATCGAAAATCTGGCAATAAATTCGTTTGTTAAAAAAATACTGGGCAATGAGGATGGGTGAACTGAATGTCTGGAATTGAACCATTAGGTTGAAATATTCACTCTTAATACAATTAGTGGGGTGAGATAGCTGAAAATTATACCAAAACATTTCACATCTGGCAACCAATGCGACACTTTGGATTCAGATAGTACATGGATAGACGAGTCTAAAAAGCCCGGGACACAAATTTTCTTGGCCCTCTGGCAGTGTTGATGACGTAATCAATATGGCCGCCAAAGTTTTGCGACACGCTTCTATATTTCTCTATATAACTCGGTATAATATTTTGATATTAACCTATATTGTTAGTGATTATTAATCCGGAGAAAACACGCTTTCCAACGATATATTTGACATCATTGTTTAGGTTCATAATACCACAAATATTTATAACTTTATTAAAATTTTGGATTTTTCTTTGATTTTTTCAAGACATATTGCTAAATAACTTGAAATCCGTTGCATGTAGCTGAAAACGTATAGTATACTTTTTGTTTGTCAGAAAATTACCCTTTGAACGGTATATATAACTTCTATTTTATCACAAATATTTGCTGAAAATTTTCCAAAACAATGTAGCGTTGCACAGAGACTCGTTATGGCAACAATCTAACTTATATGGGTTCCGAAAATAAATACAATGGCTTTATAACTGTTAGGTATCAAATGTAATATTGTAATTTTTGATGTATATGTAAATAAATTCTAGTTTTTTTTAGGGCTATGAAACTTTTATTTCCGTTTTAAAATCAGTGACATGAGGCACACTTAAGGCATAACTGTAAGAAAAGTTTCAAATATTTATACGTACAAGACTGAGAAACAAAAGAATGGACACTACAATATTATTCCAATTTAATATCCAAATTTAATCACATCCTATGGATGGTCAAATACACTAGTGTCAGCCATAATATCTAAATAACATAATAGCTTGCTGTCATATGCAATAATATCCAAATGATTTATGTAAATTCACTTGTGATTTCCGATCACTGTCGGAGAACTGTCCTTCACATACACAAAGTTTCGTATATCGTATTCCCATTTTAACACATTTAAAAGATTGTGCATCGCTTGCGGCAAGTACAGGAGGTACTTTGTTCACAGTGTTTTGGCATTTCTGGAATTGTTGTCCACACAGGTCGGTATGATCTTCTTGAAGTTACTATCCATCTCCACTTGGTTGGCGAAGGTATTGTGTAATGTGTAACGAGGCTGTTCCAAATTCTTGCTTGGAGAGTAGCTCGTTTGATGTGTTGTGTCAAATCATCTGCTGTAGGAGGTATGTTTTCGATGGCTCGATCCTTTCTTGTAAATAACACTCGTCTGCATTCATTGATGATCTGAAGATCTGATGCTTGATCATAAAGTAATGAAACAAATCGCTGTAACATATCATGACATTCATCATCAATATCAGTAGTGCCTGTACAGAGCTGATGCCATACACAATCAATTTCACGAAATGACATCCAGACCTTCCAAGTTGTCTTCTTGCCAATGCCACAAAATGTGGAAACTGTGTCGTAACTAGTTATAAAGTGAAAATCCAACAAATTTCTGTAAATTTCCGGTGAAAGTTTGGCACAGATCTCATGAATTGGAATGAATTTCCTGTATTTCCCACAACCGTACTCAATCCATAGTTCATCAATATCTTGTATTTGTGGGAACAGTGATATTGAAATAACCACTACATCTGAGTCCACAGTTCGTTTTAAGATGCAAGTATGTCCACTTTCTACTGCATGCTTAACATGTAGAAGTAGGCGGCCATATGCTTCTTCGTGTGAGACGGGAGAAATATTTGATACATCCAAAATGTTTGACGCGCAGACTCGGTCATCATAAGTACAGACAACATGCTTTTCTGAATACTCGTCACCTACCATTTTCTTAGCTATCAATTGAAACAATTGGGTCTTGTTTTCGTTGACACATAGGAATTGCTGAAATTATTTTGGAATTGCAGCTAAGTCTGAGACTTTAATACTTATGCCACTCCCTCTTTTTTCTCGGGTATATGCCTTCATACTGTTACTAATATATCTGTCGAATACAATATCTAGTCGTGAACTGTTCTTCAGTTGATTAATTAAATATGGTTGGAAAACATGTTCATAGCAAGGGATGACAAGGAATGACTGCCCCAGGAACACAGCTTTCAATGTTCATACCATCCGGAAAATGTTGTCGCAATACCAGTATTAAGCATGTGTATTACGGCTGCTCCATCAAATATTTTAGCTGTTACATTCGGTTGGCTGTGATTAAAGCTAATGTCATATTTTGTTTGAATGCAGTAAAAGATATCTGACTTGTTTGTTGTTTTTCGGAGTTTTCCATCATCTGAAATAGAGGGTGGGTACATTTGGTCTTCATTTGAAAAGAAATCATCAATGTTGCCATCCCGTGCTTCAGATGTAACATACAACCTGTAGAATAAGTTGGAGTCTTTACGCAAGTAAGCAAGCTTGGACTTTGCCTTATCTGTTTTTCTTGTTATAGTCTTGAAGATGTGAATATTAGTTCTAGGAATAATGTCATGAATTGAATTTTGAACTTGATCGAGACGGGACCCAACATAATCATCATACTGTTTTAGTCCTACAGTAAATGCTTCCGTAACACACTTGACAACTTCGAAACTTGGAATTATTTTGGATCTCCCTATTAACAGTAAATCGGTTTCTTCAAATAGATTTCCTTGTTCCGTTAAGACGTTAATCATTTCTTTGGCATGGGTCAAAAACCTTTTCTCATGTACATTGTTATCTTCATGATGCTTTGCGCCCACGTTTTTGTCATCTTTTAAATTTGATTTCTCTTCAAATTCCCCAAATAAAGAACTGATCCTAGGGCCTTCTACCATCCACTTAAGCATAACAGTTTCACTATCAAGGATTCCAATAGTACCACCTTCACCCTTTATAACTTTGTTATTGTGTTCATGAAGCTGATCGTCAGATATTCAAGAAAACGGTGTAGCAGTTTTTCTGCTCGTAAAGTTGCCACGAAGAAATTCAGCATGTATATCTGACTGTTTTCCTGGAAGGTCTCGTAGAGTGCGCACGTAGAGTGCGCTCGTAGAGTGCTATACTCGTTGGTAACCAACGAGAATAGTGGACTGTGTCCAGCGCAAATGTCAACTGACATAACAGAGCCAAAGTATCGACGTACATTGTAAAGTTAGATCTACGAATACTCAATACAAGACGTAGGACCCCAGTTTGATGACTGTGTTCCAATACTGAAACTGCGGACATTCAGATGTTTTCGATAAAATCCACTGCTCAATCGAATCTTACTTATTTAATCTATTTCATTTATTATTACATTTTTTAAGTTGGCCTCCCAAAATTTAAATTTCGAGGGAGTTACGATTTTAAAAATTTCTTCTTAAAACACTAGAATATATTTACATATACAAAATAATTACAATAATAACATGTGCTACTTAAATAGTTATAAAGACACTGTATTAATTTTCGGAACCCATATAAATTACATTGTTGCCATAACGACTCTCAGTGCAACGCTACATTGCTTTGGCAAATTTTCAGCAACTGTTTGTTATAAAATAGAAGTCATATATACCGTTCGAAGGTAATTTTATGACGAACAAAAAGTATCCGACATGTTTTCAGCTACGTGCAACAGATTCCAAGTTATTTAGCAAAATGTTTCAAAAAAATCAAATTAAAAACCAAAAAATTTAATAAAGTTATAAATATATGTGGTATTATGAACCTAAACAATGATGTCAAATATATCGTTGGAAAGCGTGTTTTCTCCGGATTAGTAATCACTAACAATATAGGTTAATATCAAAATATTATACCGAGTTATATAGAGAAATATAGAAGCGTGTCGCAAAACTTTGGCGGCCATAATCAGTACGTCTCAACGCCACTAGAGGGCCAGGAAAATTTGTGTCCCGGGCTTTTTAGACTCATCTATCCATATACTATCTGAATCCAAAGTGGCGCATTGGTTGCCAGATGTGAAGTTTTTTTTAGCTATTTCACCCCACTAAATAATATTTATTCACAAAAGCCTTACAACAATGCTATTTAAGTGTAATTGTTATTGTTAACGATTAAATTGTAGTTATCATTAGTAACAATCTCTCCTACCCATGTGCGCAATCACACCAACCCTGTAAG
The DNA here is from genome assembly GCA_963931845.1 of Maratus michaelseni. Taxonomy (NCBI): domain Eukaryota; kingdom Metazoa; phylum Arthropoda; class Arachnida; order Araneae; family Salticidae; genus Maratus; species Maratus michaelseni. The sequence continues at coordinate 77,433,239 of OZ007590.1, read as the reverse complement.
GAGAGATTGCGCAAAATAACTTTCTTGGTTTTATTACTACTGTTCTATTAAATTACAGCATATCATCAAAATAACAATGGAAATGTATAAAAAACAAATAAAGTCAAAATTAATCATGCATAGTTTAGCAAAAAAATAATATTTATATGTATTTTTATTATTCTGCTGAATTGTGCGCAGACTATCCTAGCTTTACCCTATATGTAGCAGAAATACTCGAAATTTTCTTTTTGCAATAAATTTTTAAAATCATTAATAACCTGCAATGCATATAACATTTTACATAAAGTATATACTTTTTTTTTCATTTAATATGAAGAGGTTCTATGTAAATAAAAATATGCATGCAAAATTTTATTTATTTATTTATTTTAATTTGAAAACTATTTTCTAAATTTATAGTTCAGATCTCGTAATAAAATTAGTCTTAAAGCTTTCTTTTTAAGATTTGTCTGATAAAATCATTTGTTAAAGTTCTTACGTAAATATTAACATAAACAATAAGAAACTTTCATCACTAGATCTTACACAATTTTAAAATATTGCAATATTAAACCAAATATCTAAATTCAATTCTTTTGATTAAAACTTATGCTTGATTGATCTTTTAAAAGTAAAGTCGACTTTTATCAAATGTCTTTAGTTCATTATTTTTAAGAAAAGTTTTAATTCCATTGAAAAAGGGGCTGATTTTTATTTGCATTATGTAATTAAATTAGTAATATTTTAATGATGATTATATTAGTAGTAATTTATTTAAATTAGTAATATTTTAATGATGATCTGACATAAAAGCACAGTACTTTTTTTTTTAATAAATATGCTTTCTTATTTAAGATTTTTAAGTAATTCTAAAAATTCAGAAATAAAATGACATCATTAAATTACATTATTTCTGCAATTTTGAAAATATAAAATATATGCAAAAATTCAAAGTTTAGGTTATATTTCTTTAACGCAATTTATTAATTACACCGGATACATTATTATCCAGGGTGAAATATACAACTTCAACATTATATTAAAGCCAAAATACAAGAAATAAGAATTTACTTTAAATGTTGAAACAAAAAATAGATGTAATTTTTTTTAAACATAAGTAGGTGCTCCTTTAGTTACTCGCAGGATATCAAGACGATATTTCAATTCAATCCACGGACGGTTCAAAATATCAGGTGTAACCAAAACGAAGGCTTCGCTCATGCGTTGTTTTTGAGTTCACCCACAGATAACGATATTCTTAATGAGCACCCAAAGAAAATAATCGCAAGGTGTGGTATCAGGAGAACCGGGTGGCCAGGGCGTTGGGTTTTCACGTCCAATCCAACGTCCGGGAAAATGGTGATCTAAAGACTGAATTGACTAAATTTATATTTAATACTTGGAAATTTTTCCAGTGAAAATTTCTCACGCCTTGCATTCATAATATTCAAAATTTTTAATTGCTTAATAGGCGTATAGCCAACATAGTGAAAAAGGCTTGGGTACTTTTTCACTATGTTGGCTACACGCCTATTAAGCAATTAAAAAAATGGAATATTATGAATGCAAGGCGTGAGAAATTTTCTCTGGAAAGATTTCCAAGTATTAAATATGAATTTATTCAATTGTCGATGCTGGATTTTCTTTCATTTCGTGCTTGCCCCAGGGTTGGCGGCTAACGGAAAATATTCCATCTTGTGCTGCATTTGTATCCTTGCCAACATGTTATGGTGAAAAAGTTCCAGGCTGAGTATCGTTCCTAAGTGGTTCAGTTGGTAGAACGTCAGTGCGCTAATCTGATGACGCGGGTCCGAGTCCCGGCTTGGGTACTTTTTCACTATGTTGGCTATACGCCTATTAAGCAATTAAAAAATTTGAATATGACTGAATTGACGTTGAACAGTTGTTAAGGATTAAACATTCTGCTAACCAAAAATCATACACTGTTCTTCCTGTGGCGCGGTGTAGCCATTTCTGCTACTTTCCGTACTGAATGACACTTTTTTTCTAGGCAATGAGAGCCATCTGCCATTACTATTACAATACTTTCCCCATCTTCCAATAAGTGAAATAAGAAATTGTTTTAATTACATTTTCTTTAACCCCTTGTGGACGAGCGACACGTATACGTGCCGCATAAGATGCTCAGAATCCTCGTTTATTCCCACCAGTTATTTTTTATTATAAGCTTTGCCTCGTTAAACCATAGCATTTCTGGAATTCAACTAGGCAAAAATTTATGTTTTGAAAAACTGGTGATAAAAGATAAAAAATTCTGTAAAGGACGCTCGTCGCGAAAAGGTTAATGCAGTAACGAATTTCGATGTTTCATTAGTGGACACCCTGTATATCTCATTAAACTTCCGGTACCGCTATCGCAGACGCACCGGGATGTATTTTTGACGCCAGATTGGTTATTTTATGCCTGGGCAACCCGGTGATTTTGTCAAGAATTTGCAGTAAAGCAGATTGCACAGTAAAGCAGATTGCGTATGTTTTAAATTAAATTAAAGAATGTGTGTTTTATAATAAAATAATTTGTGCGTGTTTAAAGAGAAAATTGTGTGTGTTTTTTAATAAAATTTTGTGTTTTACAATAAAATAAACTTTTATAATGAAATAAAACTAACATGCTGTTTCAGCAAGCTAGGTCTAACGGGTACCATAAAACGAGGTTTTCTCACCAAAATGGCACAAAACAAGAATCGCGATGACCCAGTGGCGAGATTCCAAACCAACAAAATTTAGAGACCTTGGTAGAAAAAATGCAATCAGCCAAGAGCGCTCAAAATCTCCACTCTTCAATCTTCCTTTATTCCAGTAACCCATTTGTGCAGTTACAATTCATTTTATTGTTCGTGAAAGAAGGTGGCTGTGGAATAGGAAAAACGATTAACTTTTGGAAAAAAATGTGCTGCCACAGTTTATCAATAAAGTTCTACTAACAATTTATGATCACTAATGTCTTAATTAAAATGTATGTTTATTTTTGTGTTTTATGGAAATTGCCTATATAATCTAAGAGCTAGAGTGCTTGTTTGGTTGCGGTTTTTTAAGTGTATGTCCTGTATACACAACTTTATATGCCTTATATTTTACAGCTGTATCTATTCACGTTTAATAATGATAATTCACGTTTAATAATGAGTCACGGATAATGATTTTTTTTTAATCTGGTAAAATGGCATGGTGTTCAGTCTTATGTTTTAACTAGCTGTTACCCGTGACTTCGTTCACGTATCATTAAAAGAAGAATAAATGCATTAATTAAGCAAAATATTTCATTCCCGATAATTAGAAACGTAAATAATTAAATAACTCTTTATCACATTCCATAGGAGACAATACAGTATTTCTATGTTATAGAGGCCTTGACATAACTAAGTTTTAATAAAGTGAAATATTGTGACAAATAATACGAAAAGGAAACTGCAACCAATGAAAAAAGGCGGGCAAAATAAAATCGGCGAAATCGGCGAATTATATAAAAACATATGTCAAGTTTACCTGGTAAACCATTTTACTTTTAACGCCTTTGTGAAACGTTTTAATAGCAATCTTTCAAAGATAATGGAAATAGTATATTCTTTTTCATTAAATTTAATTCTTGTGAATAGGGAGCAATTATTGTAGACCTAAATGCAAGGAGCTTAAATTTGCCTCCTTGATTTAATCTATAACTTAAAAAAAATCTTTATTTCTAAATGAAAATATATTGACAGACGATTTTTGTTCTCCAGAATAATTCATTCATGAAGTTTGAATATGTGAAAATTCGTTTTTATTTTTCAAAAATTTTACTGTAATCAATTTTTTTTTCTTTCACGATATTGAAAATAAATTCTTTTTTTTTTCAGTTTTAATAAGAAAAAATATATTAATCCGTTTTATTTCTTCTTTTTATCCACAAAAATGGAATAATTTAGTTGCCATTTTTAGAGAAACTTCGTTAAAATTTACAATAATAATAATAATAATAATAATAATAATAATAAATAATAATAATATCTCGGAATTTAAATAATTTTTTTAAATTCTGAGAGTTTATGACATCCTCGGATGAAAGATAACCGATGTGAAGTACATCACGTTGCGTTCGACAATCTGAAAAGAGTAGTTGCGAAACACAAACAGGCGGTCAGATTTTAATATAATAGATTCGTATTTTTTTTTTCTTAATAACCATGGTGTGGTTTTTGGCAAAAAACTCTCATCTGTATGTAACTGATATTCATCCTTAATAATCGGTATAGATAAAAAAAACATTTCAATTTTTCGTTTTAAATATGTCCTGAAACTAATCCACTTTCTATACTTACTGATCCTTGCATTATTAATGTACGTAATTAATTCCCGCGCCTTGTAAAACACATTTGAAAATCCCCGATATATTTCAAATATGACGTCACATTTTCCTCAGAGAAATCTCTTTTTAATGCCATAATTCTTGTTAATTTTCTTTTTCTGGCAATCAGGACGTAAATTTTAGCGGAAAACTCACATTTGTATGTAACTGGTACTCAAGCTGATTATTAATCAGTATCGATGAAAAATATTTCAGTTTTTCATCTTAAATATTACGACCATTATATCTATCTACTTTCATTATACATTGATATTCATGCTCCTTGTATTATTACGACTATTTGAAAATACATGTTTATTTATGATGTATTACGTCATATTTGTCCAAGCCGAGGAGGATCCTTTTCATAGTTCCATGGTCCAAGCGAAATCTATTTTTAAGAATATAATTATTGTTCATTTTTCCTTCTAATTATACCGCAGTTTTTTGACAGAAAAAGATCTTTTTAATGTAACCGATATTCATACTTCATGTATAATAACAAATACTCCATATTGTTGTTTCAAATATCACAGAAATCCATCTTCTTTTGAATTATTTTCATTTTTCACGTGAAAATCTCTCAATTGAAACTTAATTGTTGAGGAAAAATTATTTTTCCACATTTTTATTTATTGGCAACGATCAAAGCCCTAGCAACGATAAAGTAAAATGGTTAAATTTTATGGGAAAATGTCCATTTATTCTCTATGAAAATAACGAAATTTTGAATTATTAAGAAAAATATTTGAATAAAATGAACAAAAACCGGCCTATGTTCAATCGAGGGTTATAATCAACGTATATGCAAAGGTACAAGATCATTAAATGCTCCATTTTGACGCTGGCTTCAGCCTAACATTTGCACACAATCAGATTTATAATATTATTAGGATGATTGAATGTCCCTTAATGATTTGTCTCAAAATTCCAAGAAAATGTTTTGCGGATTTCGTTTAAACTAAAAAAAAAAAAATGCAAATTAAAAAAAAAAATTCACAATATTTTTGTTAACAATGGCGGATTTTCAGAGATATTTTTGAAAATAAATAATAACATTTTGGAAGAAAATCCAAAAGTAATTTTAAGAATATTTTCTAAATGCTATTATTCTTAATGCCATTTATCATCTAGGCACTACGTTGTACATGACAACAATATTTAGATTATTTTTGAAAGTTTCATTAGTTCAAATTTTTTATTCATAGTTAAAAGACAATTTCCCTAGTTTTCTTTTCATTGCGAGTTTGTACGTGAAGCGAATTTAAAAAGAGTATAGATGTGATCATGAGTGCTATTTTTTTTAAGAAGAAAGTACTGGATTCATGAGAAAAATTCCATTTCCGGTTTTCGGAGGATTTATACGTTTTAGAAGGTCCTGAAAACGATTTGACTGTTTTTAGAAAATGTCTGTCTGTGAGTCTGTCTATGTGTCTGTTTGTGACAAAAATTTTGTGGGCTCTCTATCTCAAAACTAATGCACGGAATTTTATAAAACTTTAGATTCAATTAGACTTTCACATAAATTGGTGCTGATTACTTTTTGGCGTAAATCGCCCAAACAAGTACACCACTGCTATGCCATATTTTTCATGATTTCCTCAATAGCTCTATCTCAAGAACTAATGTACGGATTTTCCTCTAACTCCCGATTACGTTTGACGTTGATATCAGTTCTTGCTGATTAGGTTTTGGTGTAAATAGCCCAAAAAGTGGCGGTGCTATGCTTTTACAGGATTTAAACAATTTTAGCGATAGTCATATCTCAAGAACTAATGCACGGAATTTCATCAAACTTCATATTCTGTTAGATCTAGAGATATGTTGGAACTGATTAGGTTTTCGTGTCACTAATATAACAAGTGGCGCTGCGTGGCGCTGCTAGGCCGCATTTTTCACGATTTTAGCGATAGTTATATCTCAAAAACTAATCCACGGAATTTATTCAAACTTCATTTTCTGTTACACTTTCATAAATAGATCTTTATTATACTTGGGTGTATACTGCCGAACAGGTGTCACTTTTATGGCCTTTGCGTTAAGAATTTTAGTTGCAGACATCTAAGAGAGTGGGTGCCGAAATTCAATGATTTATATGAAAAATGGTATGCTTATATCCCTTTTTTTACATGCACACAATTCAACGAACATATACCTTTAAAATCCTCATGATGGGTATAGATTGAGATTTCTGATTGAGGAACTGTAATTACTTATCTCCAGATCTAACAGAATATGAAGTTTGATGAAATTCCGTGCATTAGTTCTTGAGATATGACTGTCGATAAAATCATGTAAATCCTGAAAAATACAGCATAGCAGCGTCACCTGTTGGGCAATTTATACCAAAACCTAATGAGTAACGAATTTTGAAGTATTAACATGTATGAGATAGATTTATTTTGGGATTGGCAAATTTCTTCTGTCCCTTAAGTCATCCAAATTACAAATATCACTTATAAAATAATGTTGAAAAAACGTAGAAAGTACCTTTTTATCCTCGTGAATCCAAGATTTATGTTTTGCTAGTTACAAAAGTTATATTGTCTTTATTCTGACAGATTACCTCAAATATTTATTTAGTATTTAGAAGTCATTATTAGCTTATTATTAATCTACTATTAAATTTATTTACTGACAGAAAGCAATCATTCATGAGATATAAATAAAATCATTCTGGATATAAATTAAAAATTGCTAATCTACAAGGGTTAGCAATCTGAAATATGAATATACCCTTACAAAAATTTCTTATAGAATTCTGTAAAAGCTATTTATAGAAAACGCATTATAGAATCCTATAGAATTATGGCCCGTTTTTCTATAAGCTTGTTTAACCGAAAGCTATAGAAACATCTGTAGAAGTTCAATAGAAATGTCTATAGAGCTTCTATAAAAATATCTATAGAAAAAATATACAACTTTTATAAAAATGTGTGTAGGATTATATAGAATCCAGGTGGTCACTCTCCCAAGTACTAACCACTCTCGATGAAGCTTGAGTTGAATGATCCGACGAAAAACGAATACTTTCAGCATGACACAACCATTGACAGTCACTGAAGTCTTATTACACTATTTCAACATTATTTTTTTGTGTTTTACATTCTCACTCATAATAGTGTTGTAAAAATATTTAAACTCTAATAAATTATTATTCGTTAAAATTGAAACAATTGTTTAAATATTTATATTTCAGATTAAAATATTTGAATAAAAATTACAATAATATTAGTGAATAAAATTTATTAAATTAGATGGATTCTTTTTAAAATTTAACAGCAAATTAATAAATGATTATAAAATTAACCAACAAATTAATTAATCATAATTTAATTCAGTAGTTTGACGGATATTATATTACATTGACAATTTAATCACAATGTATTAGAATTTAATTATATATGTATATATATAATCATATTAAATCAATGGAGTCCAATTATGTACTAAACTGATGTATTACAAAATTAATTATTATTTTTAAATTTTAATATATAGTTATAAATAAATTACTACACACATAAATTTTAAAAGACTAAAAAATATTTTTCTTATTAAAAAAAAATATAGAATTATTTGTCTATAGAATTTAATTCTATAGACTTCTATATATGATTCTATAGATTTATTCATTTTTTTAATTTTTTTTTCAGTAGTTTGACTGATATAATATTACATTGACAATTTAATCACAATGTATTAGAATTGAATTATATATATATATATATATATATATATATATATATATCATCATCATCATCAACCGTTTTCAATCCACTGCTGGATGTAGGTCTCCCCCAGATTTTTCCATTGTTGCCTGTCTAGTGCTTTAGTCATCCAATTAACACCGGCCACTTTTCTGATTTCGTCACTCCATCTTACTTGAGGTCGTCTTCTTGGTCGTTTTACATCTCTGGGATACCACTGTAGGGTGTTTGTGCTCTATCTATTGTCTTGTCTTCTTGCAATGTGCCCAGCCCATTTCCATTTTAGCCATTTAATTCTCTCGATAATGTCAAAAACTTTCGTCTGACTTCTTATCCACGTTATTCTCTTTCGGTCTCTTCTGGTTATGCCTAGCATGCATCTTTCCATACTTCGCTGTGTTGTTTGTAATCTTTGTACCATCCGTTTTGTTAGTGTCCAAGTTTCTGCTCCATAAGTTAGTGCAGGCAAAACACATTGGTTAAACACCTTTCTTTTCAAACAAAGAGGCATGTTACTTTTCAGAATAATATTGTTCTTCCCAAAAGCACTCCATCCATTTCTTATTCTTCTATTGATTTCATTCATGATACTGTTGTCTGAAGATATTTCTTGTCCAAGGTACACATAACTTTCAACATCTTTAATCTCAGTGTTGTTGTAGACGATTTTCTTTTTTGATGCAAATGAATTGAACATCACCTTAGTCTTTTCCAAATTTATTTTTAATCCCACATTAATGCTAGCTTCTGCCAAATCTTTTAGCATATTTTGCAATTCTTCAGGGCTATTACTGAAAATTAAAATGTCATCAGCAAACCGGAGATGGCTTAAATATTCCCCATTTATTCTAATCCCTTTGTTTTCCCAATCCAGCTTCTTGAAAATACTCTCTAAGACAGCAGTAAAAAGCTTAGGCGAAATGGTGTCTCCTTGTCTTACTCCTCTTTCAAGCTTGATCTTCGCTTTTCCTTTGTCCAAACGGATGGTGGCTGTTGCTTTCTTGTAGATCTTCTTTATGATATTGATATAAGGTTTGTCTATACCAATGTTCTCCAGAGAAGTAATTACTGCAGATGTGTAGACCGAATCAAATGCTTTTTCATAATCAATAAAGGCAAGACAGAGAGGTAAATTATATTCTTTATGTTTTCCTATAACTTCCCTTACTGTTTGAATATGATCCATTGTGCTAAATCCACTTCGAAATCCTGCTTGTTCTCTAGGTTGAGCTGAGTCCAGAGCTGATTCAAGTCTTGTCCTTAAAACTTTGGTGAAAATTTTATAAATCACTGACAGTAAGCTGATTGGACGGTAGTTTTTAATGTTTTCCTTTTCTCCTTTCTTATAAAGTAACACCATCACAGCATTATTCCAATCTTCTGGTACATCTGATTTCTCGAGACATTTGGAAAACAGTAAGGCTAGCATTTTTGCAAATTCTTCTCCTGCTTCTTTGATAAGATCAATTGTAATTCCATCTTCGCCAGGGCATTTACCTTTTTTCATGCCTCTAATGGCTTGTACAACTTCATCTGTCATCACTGGGATTATCTCTTCAGTTTCTGTTATGTTTACTAGTGGATCACGTAGGTTGATTTCCCTTTGATCTTCACATTTATATAGATCGTTATAGAATTTTTCGACAATGTGTACTATTTCATTATTGATTTTGGTGATTGTTCCATCTGCTGTCTTCAGTGCAAAAATACCTTTTCTTCCAACACACAGTTTGCGCTTAGCTGATTTTAAACTTTTGTTATCTTCTAGAACTTTTTTGACAATATCACAGTTAAATTTTCTGATATCTTCTGTAACACATTTTCTTACCGTTTTACATAATTCTGCATATTCAACTCTTGATTTAGGATAGTTTTTCTTCATTTTAAATTCTCTGCGTTTCTTCATCAGTCTTCTTGTTTCTTCTGTTATTTTCTTTGTTTGCTTTACTTGTGCTTCACCAGCTATCGTCCTTGCAATTTCTTGTAGAGTATTTGTTATTTTCTTGTTCACTACTGTAACATCTTGTTCTTCTTCTAAGATTGATTGAAGTACTTGAAAACGATTTTTAAGTTCTAAATTAAATTCTTCTTTATGTTTCTGGAGATTTATAATATCGACTGATTTCTTTGAGCATTGCAAAAGCTTCATTCTTTCCACTTTAGTATATATATACAATAAGTCCAATTACATACTAAACTGATGTATTACAATTTTTTTTAAATATATAGTGATAAATAAATTACTACACACATAAATTTCTAAAGACCAAAAAATAATTTTAATAATAATAATAATAATAATAAAAATCTATCGAATTATCAGTCTATAGAATTTAATTCTATAAGATGTATATAGAAAATTGTTCTATAAAAAAAATCTATATAACTTCTAAGAATTCTATAGAAACATTTTCTTTAGAAAAAATATTCTATAGAACTCTTTAAAACTCTATAGAATTAGTATTCTATAGAACTCTTTAAAACTCTATAGAATTAGTATTCTATAGAATGGCTATTCTATAGAGTTCTATACAGCTCTATGAACTATTTTCGTAAGGGTAATCACACAAAATACTGAATTTAGCTATTAACCTTAATTTAGATCAAACTTTTCTTTATAATAAACTTTTAACAAAAAAAAATGCTATACATACAAAAAGTATCCATCTGTTCTTATACAGATTCAAAATGATATTTTTTTATCTGTTCAGTTATAAATCTTTTACATTTTTTATTATAGTTGGTCGTTAGCTGTTCATTATATTTTTGTGAAGTCAGCGGAATGCCCCCCCCCCCCATCCCTCTGACCTTACATACAAAATTCATAAGCTTTACGTAAGCAATATTTACAGCACAATAAATAAATTTACACTTTAACATTAAGTACTATGTTTATGAGGCTCACAACATCTTTCCGGTGGCAATTTGACTTTTATATTTTAATTACTGAGCATTTTTCCTGATTGGCCATTTTTTAATATCTGCCAAACCACCAAAACCCATTTTAGAACATCTTTATAAAATACAGGTTTTACATTTCAGTTTAAGAAGTTTTGCGATTTTAGAAAATTGAAGAAACAAAATAATAACATATTTTAGTAAATGATAGCAAAAATTCTAACAAGTGTAGTAAAAACTAATGACAATGCGTAATAACAAAAATTTAAATGTGATAAGATTTGAGAAACCTGTATAAATGAAATAATTTATTTGCATAAATGAAATAAGAATTATAAATTATCTTTAAAAAATGGTCAAATTTATCATGTGTTTTAGGACAAGCAGAGTCTTATTTCAGTTTGTAAATCCCACAAATGTTTTCTATTAGCAAACACATATCCGCCAAACCCTTCCAAGTTTTGTGGATTTGTAATGTGGCGACCCGGTGAGTCTGCGACAGCTGTCCCAACTTCCTATGAGGTGGTAATTAGACAACTATGTAATTCTAGAAAAACATTAAAAATGAACAGCATACTTCTTCAACATACAGCTTCGATCATACAGCTTCGACTTAGCCTCAAGCGATTTTCATCTGTTTAGTTCACTAAAAAACCATCTTGGAAGCAAGATGATCTTCACAGATGATGAAATGTTCAACCTGAAGTCCTAATGTGGCTGAGAGAGCAACCCAAAGAATTGTATGCAACTGGTGTTGGGACACTGGTAAAACGGTGATATAGTGTAAAAATATTGGTGAAGAATATGTTGAGAAATAAAAATAGTTTTGAAGTGAATATCATTGTAAGTTATTATTTAATTATCTTTTGTGACTTACTTAGTGACTTTTTCTCGTATTAAACAAAATTTTGTGTTCCAACATAAGAACACACATTTTATCAGACAATTAAATACACTAAACCAAAATGGAGTGAAAAATTGACCTGGGCCACGACTCGAACGCTAAAAGTCCCAGGTTCGAGTCCTGGCCCAGATCAACTTTTCAATCCATGTTGGTTTAGTGAATTTAATTGTCTGATAAATTGGGTGTTCTTATATTGTAAAATAAAGTAATCGGACGTAGTGTTTATACTTTAATATATAAAATTTTCTTTATCAAAACGAAGAGAACAATAAATTTTATTTATATAATAATCATCGAATTTAATTTTTTTACGTGCCAGTGAAATTGTTGTATGTAATACCTTGGGTACACTTATTCTCAAAACCTACTCGGTTCAGGTATAGCGTACTTCCGACCGCATACAGGATTATATGAGATTTCCTCTTCAATTTATCAATTATTGCTGTAACCTTTTGAGTCTTCATCATATTTCGCTGGTCTTTTTATACTAGTTGCCCTATAGTATTGACTATCAAATCATGACAAAAAAATTTTGCTGTAGTTCGCGCATGCGCAGTTAAATATTTTAAGAGAACTATGTGCAGAACTAGATTACCTAATAATTAACTATAATTCGTGAAAAAAATTTAAAGTTATCAAAAAATGATTTTTTTTGTCTTTCAATGTAAATAATACAAAAAAAGTGGTCAGAAGTAATTAGAAATATTCTGTTCTCATTCCCCCCCCCCTTTTTTTTTAAATGCACATTTGAGGATATATTTCATGACCTGACCTGAAAAATTCTAAATGTCATTAAATATAAGTTTTTATGAGGTAAAAATTCAAGGTAAAAAAATATATATATGAAGTAAGACAAGAATCAGGTTTCTAGGAAAAATGGCTTTCACTTGATGAAGAAAAAAACTACAATTTTCACCAAAAATTGCAATGTTTTAAAAATAACTTCGATGATGCACGGGTTAATATTACTCAATTGAGTTGAAACTTTGTCAATATCATTTCCTAACTAATTGGCAAATTTTAGGAGTATCCCCCGAGAGATAAGATGAAAAGAAAATTTCCTCATGTAACTTGTGACCACCTAAATGTTCCTGGATGAAGGCCCATACGTTGAAAATTAGTTTTATTTATGAGTTTTAATTATAAAAAATAAATCAAATAAGGACATATTTTCGAAAAGAATGTATAATTGTCAATCCAGAAATTACTCAGATAAATCACAATTGATCATTTTTGCAGTGTTTTGTTGGTCACTGGGAGACGTAGATAGGAACGTTAATTTCGTATTTTCGGTCATACAATATGCGCTGCTTAGCAACCACATTTGACGTCTGTTTCAACTGTGCATGTCCACACAATTATTCAATGTTACACTGTTAAAAATTTGCAGCAAACTGTCAGTCCTTTGACCGTTTTTATAGAAATCGGTTACATAACCGTAATTTAACACTATTTTGACCGTAATATGGGCAATAATATGTTCAGACTAGAGTTAAATTATGGTTATATAAGCGTTTTCTATAAAAACGGTCAAATGACTGAGCAGTTTGCCGCAATTTTTTAACAGTGTATTTTTGATTTTAATGGTTGAATTTGTTATACTATATACCTGTTTGAAATTTTTGGAGGTAAAACATGTCTGTTATACCGTAGTTAATAAGATCATAAAATTTTAGAAACTCACACACATCAGTTAAATAATATACCGTCTCTATCGCAATAGAAAATCCCTCAACTACAGAATGCGAGTTAAGAACGTACTTTTTTTCACAAAATTTCCCAAGTAAGATAAAGTAAGTTAATTTAATCGTGCATAAAGACTGACATCATTCAGCTGAAATATGCTAGATTACGGAATTATGAAAATGTTACTTTAATGATTTTACATATGTGCCTAGAATTATCTCTATGTTAATCTGTGTATTATGAAAATAACAAAAAGCTAAAGAAAGTGTTCATAATGAATGACTAAACTATTAAAAATATATGAATATATTTTTTAATAAATTTGAAAACTAAAAACTAATTTTGAAAACATTCCCGTAAAATTTTCTTTTAACAGGAAAATTTAGCAAAATATTTCCGTTGGTGACAATTTCGTTTACATTTCTTGGTTTTAAAAATGATTCATTAATGTTTTTTTTAAAATTTTTCCAGATTTAAATACAATAAATCTATATAAATAAAAGTCTGTTTAAAGTTTAAAATATGAAATATTTTCAATTTAAAAAACAAAGTACTATTATTAATGTTTTGATTTCTTTCACATAATTAAAACACTATTATACACACCATGTTAATTTTTATTTATTATATCACAAGTAAAAGAAAATGAGACATTTTACAATACTTTACTAGTTTATTGTTCATAATTTACAGTTTTATTTTAGAAAAAAAATAGAATAGAGGGAAAAGAAGTAAATGTTTATATTTGAGAAAAGTACCTTGGATAGTTTTTTTTTTATTTTATCTGAGACATTTTTTTAAAAATGAAACGTGAGAAGTTAAACAAAATAATGTAAATTAGATCCAATTGCTTCGAAATGAGAACATAAAGTCTTGTCTTCTAAGTTCCTTCATTTTTAAAAGCATTGTGCCCCGACATTTGTGAAATGGATGTTTTGTTAAAACAACAATCATGTTTATCGAAATAAAAGCTGATATATGAAAAATATAAATTACAAATTGTTCAAAAAAAGTTTTGAAACTTGAAAAGTTTTAGTACAAATGTCAATTTGATTATATCATTTAAAATTGCCATTTAAGATCGAAATACTTCACCACATTTTAACAAGAGTACCGATAGGGCATGTTTAAAAGTATAAATTTTGTAAAAAAAGAATATTTGTCGGAAATATGCTATTTTTAATCAATTTGAAATGCAAAGTTGGAAGCTAAATAGTTCGGTCAAGTACGAATTTTACTCGGGCCCAAAGTCTTCCGTACAATACTTTTATTACTTAATAACTGCGATATTACAAAAAATAGCTAATATACTATCAAAGTATAGATGGATATACCATGAACGCTCAGAGAGGTATGAAGCCTAAATAGTAACATATATCGCTATTCGCATGACTTGTTAAACCTTATCCGTGCCAACCGAGGTCACAGAGTTGCTCACGTAAAGTCAACTGCCAGTCATATTTGACCTAATAGTAGACAATTTTAAAATGATTTTCAAGAAAAAAAAAAAAACGTTCAACAAGGCGAAATTTTCTGACTCATTTTTAACCATGAAATCATTATACTTCCAAGCATGGTTATTGAAACAATTTGTAATGGAAATGTTTTTTTTATTGTAAATGAATTACGTATTTAATTACAAGCGATGGTAACCTCAAAACTCACTTATAATATCTTGGAATTATTCTATGAAGTATTTTTCAATAATTGTCTCTAATAATTGAATTCAATTGGAATGAAAATGTTGATTTGCCTTACCTAAAACAAAGACCTTGTAAAAAATTAAATTTTGGAATTGCACCTAGTGCACTTCGGAAGGAGGAAGTAAAGTTGCAACGCCGCTTTGATCCTAGCCGTGTTTTTCTACATAAGTTTTTAATTAATATCTAAGCTAATTACGGACAATTTTTTTAGTATCATTATCAACAATCTATTGATGATTCCGAGTCGATAAGCACCTCGAGACCTCTTCAACTTCCTCGCCGAACGCCCGCAAATTAAAGTTTGTATGTAATGGAAAAGTGCGATTAAAAAAAAAAAACTACCTGACCTAGGATAACTGATAGAGTTTTCCTGCAAAGTTGAAATAATCTCTTACATCCTCTATTTTTTCATAATTTTAGTTTCGAACATTAGGAATTAGGGTCTGGGGGCATAATTTTGAAGTACATTTTCGACGATGTCAAAAAATGTAATACCATTTACCCAAGGAAATGTGGATGGAAAACCAATCGTACAAATATTCTTTTAAATGCTACCAATACTTTCATAGTGGAAAGAAAAATCCAGTTTAAATATGCTACACATAATATTATAAAAAGTTTTAGTAACTTCAAATTTAAAGATATTTAAAAAGATTTAAATCCAGACAAAATTAAAAGAAAAAAATAATAAAATAAAGTCTTAAACACAGAAATATACGAATAACAATATGTAAATATAGTCATACCCACTTATTCTTCTGACCTGAAGGTATGTATTTCAATTATGCTGCTCAATTAGAGTCAAAACTTGGAGATACGGTCTCTCTCCCCCCCCCCTCTAAGTAAAACAAGAAAGAAAAATCATGCACCAAGTATAGATTATAATACACTTTTCAACACTTCCAGTATACTTTAAGAAAACATCGCAGTTTAATAAGGTAAATATGGTATCTAAATAAGCATTTCAGAAAATTTTCAAAACCAGATTCCAGAAATTACCATCCACAGCCGCAAAAGTACTCCAATTCATTTCTGCAGCCCTGTATATAATTTATATATTTGTATATAATCTATAGTATGCTACAATTTAGTTTAGTAATAAAACACATAACACAGTTGGAAATTCATCTTTATCAGTTTCTATCAATATACGGAAAAATATTTGAATTATTTTATACAGCTCTGTATAGTATCTTAAGATTTTTATACACGCCACATATCAATATATAGTTTACTTTAGGCAAATACACGCTGAAATCACACTTTCAGAAATTATCATACATAGGCAGCCATGTATTCAGTTCTTTGCGTGACCCTGTTTAAGATTTTATTTATTTTCTACAGACCTTTCTTGGTATACTAAATATATTTCACGTACAAAATGCATAACTCGATTAAAAAACAATTTTAATCAATTTACGCTGATGCACCATAATGCTTAGGAATTCTTTTGTGTAGCACTGTATATGATCTGTAGCATTTATACATACCTCATACCACTCAAAAATTTAGTTAAACGCATACCTTGCTAAAATCCCACTTTTAATTATGGCTTATAAACAATATTTCGGACACAGTACTGAACCTAAAATATTTTGTGATCCCCTGTAAATGAACAATAAATGCTATGCACATAACAAGTATCTTGTAGTAAATCTCAGTAATGTATATCACTTTTATTATATTTGAAACGGCGTAACATAATTAAAATATGCTGAAAACAGTTTTTCGCCCGAAAGAAATAATAAAGTAAAAGAATACTTTTGTGAAAAAGAATACTTTTGTGTGGCACTGTAAATGAAAGAAAAAAGCTTTACACTCCAAATTCTACAGAAAGCATGTCTTAGTACATCTCAGAAATTGATTTAAATTTCATTTATGTTTGTAATAATGTAACATGATTAAAATGCGCCGCAAACGATTTTCCACATTATGGAATTCTTTTCAGTTTCTTTGTAAACTAATAAGTGCTAGACGTGCCATGCTCGAAAGTACGCATCTTGTAGTATATTTCAGTGATGTATAACAATTTCAATATATTTGAAATAGTGTCACATCAGTAAAATAAATTGCAAATGATTTTCCCCGTAAGGTTAGAACAGGAGAGATGGCGCGGTCTGAGAGATTGCGCACATAGAGGTTAGGAAGGAAGGAGTTGAGTGAGAATGCAGCGACCCCCGGTTGTTGTAGAACAGCAGTAGTGGAGTGTCTACTTGAAAGTACACGTTGATTGTTTTAAGCGTCTAAGATAAAGCACTGCTATTTTGTTTTGTTTTCCCAAAGTAAGTGCTTGTATTTTCATAGCTATTCATCAGAATTTCTATACAATGTCAGTAGTACAAAATATTTTAAACTTAAACGATTTCTCATAAGCTACTAATCTAGACTAACAATGTGAACATCAACGATTTGTTTTAGTAACGGCCATATTTAAATAAAAGGCCGCGCAATCTCTCCTACCGAAATTGTAGAGTTTGCGCATCTGCTACTTAGGAGAGATGGCGCATTGTTCCCATTAGTTTCCATGCTAGGAGAGATTACGCATCTTATTGGTAAATTTGCATTAAAAAATTAAAAATGAAAATGGACTAATTTTAAATTAAACGTGTTATTAAGTTACATAATTTTATTTTGTAATCTTATCTGGACTTGCTTTTCTGATTCTTTCTTTTTTTCCCTTTAATTAAAATTTTTTAATCGTTTTTAAAATTATTTCCTTTGTCTGGTTCTTTACGCATTAGGATGAAATATTCACTCCCAATACAATAGAATTTGTTTACAAAAATCTTACAGCAAAGTCATTTAAGTGTAATTATTATTGTTAACAATTTAATTGTAGTTATTATTAGTAACAATCTCTCCTACCCATGTGCGCAATCACACCAACCCTGTAAGGACAGATTGCGCAACATAACTTTCTTGGTTTTATTACAACTGTTCTGTTAAATTACAGCATAACAACAAAATAGCAATGGAAATACATGAAAAACAAATGAAGTCAAAATTATTCATATATAGTTTAGCAAAAAATTAATATTTAGATTTTTTATTGTTATTCTTTTGAATTGTGCGCAGACTCTCCTAGCTTTATCTTAGATCATATTGCAATGGCATTCTTTTGAGTGCCCCTGTGAAAAAGTATAAGTGCTACACACTTTATTTTCAATACTGAACATGCTATAGTAAATCTCAATAACAAATATCAATTGCATGACTATCCGGATATATTTACGCGAGTTAGAGCACGGACAGACAGACAGACAGACAAACCGAATTCATAAACACTTTTCAACTATGTTGGAAAGTGTTTAAAAGTATCAAATTACACTTGTACTTCATTACATGTGGATTTACTTTATCTATATCTCATGTTGTATCTGAAATAATATGCAATTTATCAGTTGCATATTCTTTCAGTCTATCTATCTGTTCTATCTATACGAATCTTATCAATAGTATTAGCTGATAATACATAACTTATCAGTCAACTGCCAATTTAAATGAGGCTAAAAGTGTCACAAAAATATTTATTCATCTCCTTTCGATACAATTTGAAAGTGTTAGTTTTAAAGATTAGGTACAAAATAAATTGAGAGGATTTGCAGCTTAAGTTTTAGTTCCGAGTGTCGAATAGAAAAGCAACGATAGTCTGAATTTGGTGCATTGTTAGAAAGCTTGATTGATTATGTTTCTCATATACATTAATCAAATCGCCAATATAATTAATAAAGGAATTTCACCATTGTTGTTTGTCGACTATTTGTATGTATGATGTGTATGATATGATGCACATATGATTTTTATAGGTAGTTTAATTTTCATATGAATTAGTATTTATTTGGTTGAATCGTGATGCATGGATTGATATTTAAGTGATGAATTATAATAGTAAAAGTTCAGATTCATTAAATATAATTTGGAATATAAATTCTGCTATACTAATAAGTAAAAAAAGTATAAGTGCTACACACTCCATTTTCAATCCGAATATGCTATAGTAAACCTCAATAACATGTATCAATAGTACAAAATATTTTAAACTTAAACGATTTTTCATAAGCTACTAATCTAGACTAACAATGTGAACATCAACGGTTCGTTTTAGTAGCGGTCACGTTTAAATAAAAGGCATCGCAATCTCTCCTACCGAAATTGGAGAGTTTGCGCATCTGCTACCTAGGAGAGATGGCGCATTGTTTCCATTAGTTTACGCAGCTTATTGGTAAATTTGCATAAAAAAATAAAAAATGAAAATTGACTAATTTTACATTAAACGTGTTATTAAGTTACATAATTTTATTTCGTAATCTTATCTGGACTTCCTTTTTCTGATTCTTTATTTTTTTTTCCTTTAACTAAAATTTTTTAATCGCTTTTAAAATTATTTCATTTTTCTGATTCTTTAAGCATTATGTTGAAATATTTACTCCCAATACAATAAAATTTGTTCACAAAAACCTTATAGCAATGTCATTTAAGTGCAATTATTATTGTTAACAATTTAATTGTAGTTATTATTAGTAACAATCTCTCCTACCCATGTGCGCAATCACACCAACCCTGTAAGGACAGATTGCGCAAAATAACTTTCTTGGTTTTATTACAACTATTCTATTAAATTGCGACAAAACAACAAAATAGCAATGGAAATGCATAAAAAACAAATGAAGTAAAAATTATTCATCGATAGTTTAGCAAAAAAATAATATTTAGAGTTTTTATTGCTATTCTTTTGAATTGTGCGCAGACTCTCCTAGCTTTACCTTATATGATGTGTATGATATGATGCAAATATGATTTTTGTAGGTAGTTCAATTTTCATATGAATTAGTATTTATTTGATTGAATCGTGATGCATGGATTAATATTTAAATGATGAATTGCAATAGTAAAAGTTCAGATTCATGAACTATACTTTGAAAAATAAATTCTGCCATACTAATAAATAGCTATTCTAATAATAATCTCATTTTAGTAATGGAAATACATAAATTTTGTAGAGTTCAGCATTTCTAAATTTTAAAATATATAATTTAAAATATAAGCAAATAAACTTATACATAAAAATTAAGATTCTATATCTCAAAGAATGTGTATGGGTGATACTAATTTTATGTGAGATTTTCATGTCCTCAACTTTAGAATTATTTTTTGCATTATATAGTAGGACTAATAAAACGAAATTTATGTAATTTCTTTGGAAAAATATTTATTATGTAGTTTTGAAAAAAATATCCTGCTCATTTTTAAAAATATGTTTTAGGGTTTTCTGTTTAGATTTGAAATTATGCTGTCCGAATGAATGTAAGCACATCTTGGAATAGATTATTTTAAACAAAAAAAATTATTTATCCCTTTTTATAAAATCTATAGTGTTAATAGTTTAATAAATTGCTTCTGATTAACATGGTTTACAGCGTTCCTAACTTTTCTACTTCTGACATCATTATTTCAAAACAAAATCTGTGATAGCTTCTTTTAACATATGCGATACAAATCTACCGCAAAAAAATATTGTTTTTAAATAGTGTTGGCATATGTAGAAATGTTAGGAACACTGCGAGCCAAGGATTAATTAGAGTTTTTATCTTTTAATTTAATACATTTAGCTTTTGTCCTTAACATCTGTAACCTCTACTAATTACATTTATTTATATTCACTATAATAAATAATTTTTAAAAGTGCCCACCTGAAGGCACTGTTAATTTATACTGCAGAAACCCTTTTCCAGAAAAGAAACCTGACACCGTTTTGAAATTGTTCACAACATATGTTTCTAATGTAAATCTGTATTATCACGTTCGGAGACAAATGTTTTATTATTATTATTATTATTATTATTATTATTATTATTATTATTATTATTTGCGAGTAATTTGTGTTCCCCATGTTTTTGAGTTAAATAATTCTTTAAAGATGCATTATATATTTATTAATAGAAAGTTTGTAAAAGAAATTAATTTTCACAAAATATTTCTCCGAGCAGAGCTATACAAATTAAAAGAAAATTCCATAGCCAGAAGGAATTTTTAGTCGTCAGTAAAAATAATTTCACACCATTGTCAGTTTTTTTTCTATTTTTCTATTTGATCGTGGATTTTCGAAATGCATTTTTTTTTAATCGACTGAAAATAATAATAATTATCATAGTTATTAGTATATCTAGAGAATTTGCCTTGACTCTGTAATTCAATTTAATTAATTTAATTAGAAAGGTAATTATAAATCAAGTTTTTTAACGAAATAATATATAAATAATAATAAATAATAATAAAAATAACATATATGTTATATAACTCTAAACAAAATAAATATACATTGCAAAGTTTGGATAAATAAAATGTGTAATATCATGAAAAATAATTGTTCGTTACTAACATAATTATTTTTTTTCAACAAAATTATTTTGAAAGAAATTACTTAGACAAAACACTGACCAGTATTCTAAAAGTAATAGCTCAATGGCTCTGGATATATAAGAATTTTACAAATACTTTTTTGACATGGTTCTTGAAATTGTACATTTTTTCACTTTTTGCTTTTTAATTTCTGGCATTTGTTCTTGTGTATGTTTGGATTATATTTTTTTTTAAATTCAAAGTTACATATCTGTAACTTTTTATAGTTTATATAATTATTAAGAAAATGGACTTTTAAGTGAAGTGGAATATCTTTATATTATTTAATTTTCATACTTCCAGGCGCCAGTTAAAATATTTTGATCTTGCCAGAGGCGACTTGGTAACTGTATTTGTCGAGCCCTGTCTCAGAGCAATAATAATAAAGCTGTTATAGCATATTTAATAACAAAATTATCATATTTTCATATTTCATAATGAACCGAATTTCAATTAATAAAAATAGGTTTTGCGTATATGTTCTGCGGCCTTTATTTAATAAAAATTCTGTTGCGATGCATTGAGACTAAGGTGATACAAAAATAATTAATGTTAAACTTTCACTTAATTTATTTTTTACATTTACCTTTAATTACACTCGAATACTTTTAGGAATGTATAAAAAAAAATATTACTTTCTTTACTAGAAGAATCTTTCAGCTCCATAAAAAGAGTTCATAAGTATAGAAATAAAAATGTTACATAGTTTCAATTTCATTTTAAGTTTCCAGTAAGAAGAATTTATCTAATTATACTGATTAAAAGTGAAAGCATTAATTAGAGAAGGGAATAATTTGTTTCTTTTGTTTTTTTTAAGAAAAAAAAATTATCACTGTGAAGGAAATAATTACAATGAAAGAATAATACTTTCGTTAAAAAAAGTGACTGCTAATTTTAATTGCTGTATACTGGATATTTTAACACATTTCAATTCATATGAACAAATTTCAAGAGTGAAATCAAGTTTGATTTTGAATATATATCATTCTTTGTTCGAATGCTGCTGTTGAGATTTAATTTTGTGGTAAATATATGAAATTTCGCATTATGTAAATTTTACACTCTCTGTTCTAAACGCAGGTTAAACTATAGAAATTTAAAGGTTAGCTTAATTCAATAAATAAATTATCGAGAAAACTCTTATTTAAACTATTTGTTGATTACTGCCTTGTCCAACCCGACTATAGAATAAACACACACCGTTCACACAGGGCTGCCTACTAGCACACAATGCGATAGGATAATGAGTTAATACAGTTTCACAGATATAATGGCTTGCTAATAAAAATATATTCCGGTTACAGAGTCACATTTTTACAAAATACCCGTGTGGTAATTATAATGTCGTACGTACACTTCCCAATGTACCTTATATTAAAAGGAATCTTGTATATTATAAGATTAATTCTTTGGACTACGTAAATGATGTATATTCAACTGACTCTATAAAAATTAAGATGCAATTAATTGCATTAATAGTAATATTAATTTATAAGATAATGTGAAAGAATATTTTTTCACGAAATAAATCATATAACAACAGCTATCATTTTAATTTTCATTAAAAAATAACACCTCCATTGTTTATCTCAGAAGTTGTACTGTGGAATATTTGTCTGTGTCTATAATAGAAAAAAATATTATCCCATTCATATTTAACCATTTGTATTTTATATTATGTAATAAAAAGACGCATATTTTTATGTGTGCATATGCTATCAGAAATAAGATTTATATATAGAAATTACAAAACCTAATGTTTTAGGAAAAGTAAAATCTATCAAAAGTATTTCTATTTTATTGGATAAATTAAGGAAATATTTAGTGTGATCGACACACGATATTAGCTTTATAGTGATCAAAAATATAAAATTATTTAGGAATACTAACAAAAATTCCTGCATCAGTGCATATGAAATAATATTTTAATATATTCGTCAAGTTCACATAAAAATTGTTATATGTATAAATTCTCAATATGATGTAAGGTACGAACAATACTTTAAAAGAGATAAAATCTTTTAAAGAAAAGAAAAATATATGAAACAAATTTGTTAAATAAAAAGTGCCGCAACGCTATTATCAAAGTACCCTTCAGAAGCCGTTCTTTTTTCCCTAATGAGTGTTTTACTTTTACAAACTAAAATCTTCAAACAAAAGAGAAATCTTTCAACATTTCTTAAGGATAAATGCAATTGTTTTAACACAATGTATATTTAATTATTTCTACAGACTTTTTAGAAGATAACAAGCCATATTGTTAAGTTTGAAAATGCCACTCAAGTGTAGTAAAAATAATAGTATCTTTGTCTTAAGACTATGTTCTTTTTCAAAATGTGCTGATGTCGCTTCTATAAATATGTACTTAAAATATATTTGCACTTTCAATTTCGTATTAATTAATAATTGCATCTATGAAATCAAACCTGAAAAGTCGCAAATCAATGACGAAAAGCTGCAATATAACGCGTAACATTTTTATTTGTTTTTTCGCGATTAACACGTAACATGTTAGAAAAGAAAAAGAACAACAAGTTGTCACTAGATACATTTATTGTTGGGGTTCGATCTGCTCTCCGTCATCTGCAACACACATGTAGACTGACGCTGGAATCTTCTATCACGTTTCTCACGCTTTTCACTAGGTGTTTTTATATATAAATATGATGCAGATCTACAACTTCGAAATCGAATATTTTTCCATAGTTCTTACAATTTTCGGAAAGCTAATATTTAATTTTACTGTTAAGGCTTGCTGTCATCAGTCTCATCCAAAACCGCATAGTCATTATACTTTTCCTAGGAAACATTTATATCACTCCAGGTATCAGAATTAAAATTTTAAGGATGTGAAAAAGTAAAAATTTTTTGAACTAGGATATGTAACTACACAATTTAATTTCAACACAATAAGATTTTTCACTTTTGACTAAACAAATTTAATTTTCATTTAGGCAGCAAAACGTTTCTATACGTGGAATATTTTACTCCGAGAATCATTCGTATCTTCGGTAAACCCGGTTCGATTTGTATATTTTATTGCACTCGCCTACATATCCTCCAAATTTCTCGAACTTCAGAGCAGTTTTAGATGCTTGGCAAAATTATGTCTCTCTTAATCAGTTGTTGAAATGTCAGTTGCATGATTTTTCTGTGACTTGCATCAAAAATTTCGTCAAAATTACATAACAAAATACCTGACATAACTCCTCGATAGATGAACTTCGGGTATTATAGAACAGTATGGGTAATATGGTATACCAAGGTTTCTGTTTAGTAAAGTGCTGCCCCCTGTGATATAAATTAATCACAAACGTTACTGGTGTATTACAAGAGAGAACAAATTTCCCATTTAAAATAAGTATAACCACGCAAATACACCACCTAGTGCGATGCCAAATAATAAAAGGGCTGGTGGTGCATTGTAAAGGCAATAATCCCAATTAAAGGTTCTTTAAGTCCGAAGTAGATGAAGAGAAAAGAATATATTGATAAAATGCATCTTATTAAAATAGAGGAATTCAAACAAGCAGGCCGTGAAATTAATACAAGAATATTGTAGTTTTAATAAAGTATTTATTTGGACATCGGAGAGGAAAAGAAGGCAATATCATAAGAATTTTCTCTTGATCACTGCATTGCATTAATAATAACATAATCTATTAAAGATTCACTATAAGATTTTGGAATTTTAGCAGATGGCATTTGATAAATTAAAGTCCCAAAAATAGTGGATAATTTAAGTTCGATAGGTGAGCTCTTTAGAAATTAAAATAAAATAATTTACTGGGTCACATATCTCAATTTACGGGGTGAGATCACGTTGAAGGTTTCAAAAAATCGATTTTTTTTAAAAATAGCATGCATAAGATAAATCCAGGAGAGATTGCGCACATAGAGGTTCGGGGGGAAGGAGTAGAGTGAGCGCACAGCGACTGCAAGTAGTTGTGCAAAAGCAGTAGTGGAGTGTCTACTTGAAAGTGCACGTTGATTGTTTTAAGCGTCGAAGATAAAACGTTCTATTTTGTTTTGTTTTCCCAAAGTCAGTGCTTGAATTTTCATAGCTAGTCGTCAGAATTTCTATACAATGTTAGTAATGCAAAATATTTTAAACTTAAACGATTTCTCATAAGTTACTAATCTAGACTAACAGTGTGAACACCAACGGTTCGTTTTAGTAGCGGCCATGTTTAAATAAAAGGCCGCGCAATCTCTCCTACCGAAATTGGAGAGTTTGCGCATCTGCTACTTAGGAGAGATGGCACATTGTTCCCATTAGTTTCCATGCTAGGAGAGATTACGCAGCGTATTGGTAAAATTAAATAAAAAATGAAAAATGAAAATGGACTAATTTTAAGTTATACGTGTTATTAAGTAACTTAATGTTATTTTGTAATTTTATCTGGACTTGTTTTTTCTGATTCTTTAATTTTTGTCCCTTAATTAAAATTTTTTAATCGTTTAAAAATTATTTCCTTTTTCGGATTCTTTAATCATTAGGTTGAAATAGTCACTCCTAATACAATAATATTTGTTCACAAAAACCTTACAACAATGCCATTTAAGTGTAATTATTATTGTTAACTATTTAATTGTAGTTATTAATTAGTAACATTCTCTCCTACCTATGTGCGTAATCACACCACCCTGTAAGGACAGAAAGCGCAAAATAACTTTTTTGGTTTTATTACAACTGTTCTGTTAAATTACAGCATAACAACAAAATAGCAATGGAAATGCATAAAAACAAATGAAGTCAAAATTGTTCATATATAGTTTAGCAAAAAATTCATATTTAGATATTTTATTGTTATTCTTTAGAACTGTGCGCAGACTAGCTTTACCGTACTTTGAAATGTTACAAATACACTGCAAAAAGATTTTTACGAAAATTCCAATTAGAACAGAAGTTGTAGCTAAAAATATCTTATAAAAAGCCATTTCTTGTCATGCTATAAAATTTCTTTTGAAGTCCTTTTTCAGAAAACTGTATTTTTTGGCATTGCGCGCACTCCCATTTAAAAGCTAATTATCATAGAACCTTGAAATTTCGCGTATAATTAATTTTCATGAGTACTTTTATGCTGAACTTAAATTTAGCCTGATGTTTGTCACAGAAAATTTTTTATTGAAATATTAAATCTAAATTTTTAGCTAAATTTAGTGAATATCACTGTAAAAGCCTTTAATCATTCTAATGAATTTAATTATATTTTTTAATTTAGATCCAGTGTAAAGTATAGTAGAATAAGTGAAAATAAATGGAATATTAAATATGTATCTGCAGTAGAATGTTTTTAATCTTGCGCACCATATGAATATATTAGTAGAGGAAAAGGTGTAAATATAGGCGCCCTCTTTTGTATTTGACTTAAAGTGACTTTCATTTAAAAACAAAATCTAGATTTTCGAACTTCATTAACAACTATAACAAGTTTACTAAATAAGAAGAGGCAAAACAATAATTAATATAAATTAATTCAGTTCGAAAACGAAGATTCACAAAAAGCTTTTTAAAAAGGCACCAGAAAAAATGGGGTGCAAATATGAGCCGTATCCAAAAAAGTCACAAAAAATAGTTTAAAACATAATAAAACAATACAAAATGGTACAGAATTTATCTATTACAGAAAAAAATATTTACAGAAAAAGCAAATATAACTGGCTGTTTCAGTCCCGGCACAATCTAAGTGATCCCACATTTGGCACATAACACATTTAATACACACTTCTTCGCGAGTGTCTTCAGCGAACTTTCCATCACAAAAGATGCAAGTTATATCGCTGGAGTCGGGTTTATGCCCATCGTTGATATCCAGTTATAGGTTGATTACATAATCGCAGTGCACAAGGGGAGGGTCACAGTAATCTGATGAGTCCGAAGATTATTCGTATCGTTTCGTGGGCCAATTTGCCTTTATTTTTTAAGCCCTTTGGTCTTTCCACCCCTGCCCCCTGGCAATACGCCATTATGTTAGATTAATCATATTACCAGATATATTATAAAATAAACCTAACGAATGCTCTAATGATTTATAGATAATAAAATGTCGTTATAATTATCTATAAAGTTATTATTATCTACATCTAAAGTTATCTTACCTCAAAGCATTTATTAGGTTTATTTTATAATATATTTGGTAATGTGCATAATGTAGGTAATTGCTGTTTTCTCATATAAACATTTATTGAAATAATTTATGTTGTTTAAGAGCCTACATCAGTCACGCGAAGAAACGCTCCAGCTAATGTTAAGTCTATGGGAAGGTTATCGCGCGATTTCTCGCTCGCATTTTAATGTTTTTAAATGATTTTTTTTTCATAGGATAGCTGAGACCAATCTCCAACGTTGTTAGTTTTTACTTTTCCGATTTCTGTTGTAGTTTATTTCTGAGGACCAACTCAATGGTTGGATCCGGTAAAAATCGAGTTGTTGTGTCGTTTAAATTCTTATAAAATCGATACCAGCAAAAAATAAAATAAAATAAGAACTAACAACGATGGCTCAGTGTTTAAGCTTTCCAAAAATATGCTTTTTATAATTCTACTGCAATTACAGCAAGTATAAACACGGGATAACTTTGAGCAAAATTGAGAAAAAGACCTGAATTAATTATATGCGGACCGCCTCCACTCGGGACGCTCACACATATTCTGTGATTGGACAGATTATTCTCTGAACTCTTGGTAACGCCTCATCACGATGACTGGCTGATACCAATTTCTCATAATTCGGCGTAGAAAATAGAAACACTCGCAAGAATGATTAGATATATTTTAAGAAGTTTTTTTTTTCTTCGATTATTTTTTAATTTCATCAAAATACGCCAGCTAAAATTGAGTAAATTTCAAATTCTTTATTTCTATAAGCTTAAATATTATATCTTTAAATTTTAATCCACTTCCAATGAGGAAATTCTACAATTCGTTTGGATGTATATTTTTTCTATATGTACGTTCACGCAAAACTTTGAAACGGATACTGCAATTTTTATACTTTTTTTTCCTGTATAGGTATATCTTTCTGTAGAGCGTCTCTTTTCAGTATCATTGGAATTTAAGCAATGATCTGTTTATCTGTCTGAATATTTACATACCTTTTTTATACTTTATAAATTTTAACTTTCGTAAAAATTGATTAAAGTCCTAGGGCAGATCTGGGGAGTCGGGGTAGCGATATTAGGTTCTAATATGACCCGCGGTTCTGGTCGTCTTGGGAAAGAATTTTTTCATTGCGGATCGGGTTACATTCTACGGTTCGGGTAAAATTTGCTTCGGGTCGTGTTGATTTCTACATTTTTGTTGCGGGTCGAGTTGACTTGTATTATTTAGGTATCGGGTTGGGTTTCCATTCTTGCGGTCGACCCAAAAATATTATTTAAATTCAATTCGCAACACGACTCGGACAAAGCCAATTCATCAACCCACAACCGGACAAAATAATTTTCGTCGACCCTCGAATCTACACGAACCTCACATATTTCGATTAGAACCGGAAATGAAAGAAAACCAATTCATGTTTTAATACAAAATATAAGTCTTCCATTGTATCTCTAATAACAATTTTATCATTAATATAGAAAAATGAACACATTTGTATTTTTACTTTGTTCTATCTATAATAGAAGTATTAGTATCTACAATAGAAGTAATAGTATCTATAATAGAAGTAAGTAGTTGTAATCGATTTTTTTTTTTCGATTTCCGGTTTTTGACGGATTTACACGTTTTAGGGGTCAGAGATTCCAAAAAACATGTTTTTACAAAATGTCTGTCTGTCCTTATTGTATCATCGGAAAGTGTATGAAGTTATTCTTCAAATTGAACCAATTTTTTTTATATGTTTTTGACTATAGCCTGCAGGTCCCAGTTGAATTTGGGGATATTTCGACGAAAGGGGGCGCTGCGATCGCAATTTTTGTTCCATTTTCAATATTGTATCATCGAAAAGTGTATGAAGTTATGCAGATAACTGAACCAAATTTTTTGTATATGCTTTGGATTATAGCCTGCAGGAACCAGTTGAATTTATGATATATTTCGATGAAAGAGAGCGCTGCGATCGCGATTTTTGTTCCATTTTCACTAATGTATCATCAAAAAGTGCCTGAAGTTGTGCAGATAATTGAACGAATTTTTTTTCTATGTTTTTGGTTATGGCCAGCAGGTCCTACTTGAATGTGGGGATATTTCGACGAAAGGGGGGTAGGGGCTGCGATTGCAATTTTTGTTCCATTTTCACTATTGTATCATCGAAAAGTGTATGAAGTTATACAGATAATTGAACCATTTTTTTTCTATGTTTTTGGCTGTGGCCAGAAGGTCCCACTTGAATTTGGGTATATTTCGACGAAAGGGGGGGGGCTGCGATTGCAATGTTTGTTCCATTTTCACTATTGTATCATCGAAAAGTGTATGAAGATATATAGATAATTGAACCAATTTTTTTCTATGTTTTTGACTATAGCCTGCAGGTCCGAGTTGAATTTGGGGATATTTCGACGAAAGGGGACGCTGCGATCGTGAATTTTTGTTCCATTTTCACTATTGCATCATCGAAACGTGTATGACGTTATGCAGATAATTGAACCAAATTTTTCTATATGTTTTGGATTATAGCCTGCAGGTCCCAGTTGAATTTGGAAATATTTCGACGAAAGGGGGCGCTGTGATCGCAATTTTTGCTCCATTTTCACTACTGTATCAGCGAAAAGTGCATGAAGTTATGCAGATAATTGAACCAAACTTTTTGTATATCTTTTTGACTATAGCCTGCAGGTCCCAGTTGAATTTGGAGATATTGTGGCTGGAGGGGGCGCATTGATAGCCATTTAAAGATTTTAATTTCAAAAAATTGTAGAAGAATATTAGAAATCCTAAAAAAAATTTCCGTTAAATGTGCGGCCTTGATCCAAGGATTCCAAAGCATTTTTTGTTTTGGCTCTATCTTAAAAAATGGCGGAGATATCAGTTTGAAATTATTGGATGGCCGACATTTAGAAACAATACAGCAGGATTCCTCCATAAATGGGTTTAATTTATGAGTTTTAATGAACATGGTTTCACTAAATTTTCTTTCATTGTTATAACCATCGTTGCAACACTTACATGCTTAACACTGTATATATATATTCGCCAACGTCAAATTATTAGCCAAGCTTGGCGACAATTGGTGAAATATCGCCAAATTTGGCGACAAAAAATACGCTGCCACGTGTGAATCCAACTTGATTAATTTAGCGATATTCTCATTCAAATTCAATATTGACCAGAACTGGGAATGACTCTTCTGTAATCGGGTTCAACGCATTTTAAATTTGTGTATTTTTAGTAGAATTAGCTAAAGCCTCACAACCGAGCAAGAGGGAGGCTATTTTTTCCTGACGGTACAGGCCAGAAGGACTTTTCGTAGTTTAGTATAATACATCGGCTGCTCGAATCCAGGTAACCCGAAGATTCGCAAGTAGCTGACGTACAACGGAATGACAAAAAATTTTGATTTTTTTTGTGGTTTGATAGTGAATTTTGAAGCTTTTACATGTATGAGATAGAAGAAAGTTTTGAGATAGGCATATCCAACTAGTTTAATATTAAAATATTGTAAAACCTATGAATAGCGCACACTTCCTCATCGTTGAATAGAGTCCTCCATATGGCCAAGTTGTCCTTATTTTTTTTTTCGGATCCCAGTGACTAATTGTATTTTATGGTCGGGTTCACTGTAGAAGGTTGCTTGTGGGTCAGAATTACGTTTTTCCAGGTCGGGTTGTATGGATTTTCCCAAAACGTTAGAGCAGAAATATATATTATGAGACGAGAATAAAAGTATATTTGAATATGAATGAGAATACATGTATATTCAATTTTCTACATTTTAAATAAAATGTATATATAAAAAATGAGATAATTTATTATTCTTTCTTTATAGTAGAGTTAAGAACCCTTTTAGCTCACAGGCTATCAAAGCCTGAGAACTAATGCGCCCGCCAATTCTGTATGTACGTATGTATGTCAGTAACGCGATAACTCTTGATAGAAATAACCGTTTCGCTTCAAATTTTGTTTATAGGTTCATTGTGATAACGTGCTTCCCTGATTAGTTTTGGGGGTTTCATTGGTTAAGTATAAAGGGGGAATGAGGGCTAACCCCCTTAATTTAGATAAATGGGTTTTTCAAGTAGAATTATCCAGTTTTCTTCAAATTGTGTATTAGGTTCATTGTGATAAAGCGCTTCCCTCATTAGTTTTGGGGTTCATTGGTTAAGTTTAAAGAGGAATGACAGAAGACTAACCCTCTCTTAGCTTAGATAAATTGCTTTTTCCTGCAGAATTATCAGATTTCATTCAAATTTTGTATATAGATTCATTGTGGTAAGGCGCTTCCATCATAAGTTTTGGGGGTTCGTTGGTTAAGTATAAAGGAGAAACGGAGCTAATCCCCCCTCCCCCCCACTTAATTTATATAAATGGGGTTTTAAAGCAGAATTATCCAACTTTCTTCAAATTTTGTATATAGTTTCATAGTGATAAGGCGCTTTTCTGATTAGTTTTGGGGATTCATTGGTTAAGTATAAAGGGGGGTAACGCGGGCTAATCCTCCCACTTAATTTAAATAAATGGGTCTTTCATGTAGAATTATCCAATTTTCACCAAATTTTGTATATAGGTTCAGTATAATAAAGCGCTTCCTTGATTAGATTTGGGGATACATTAGTTAATTATAAGGGGGGGGGGTGGATGGGGGATGATCCCCTTTCATATATTGTCGGTTTCTTTATTTTTTGAGAGGCCTATTTCAAATTCCTTGAAATAAGAATATAGTATACAATTAGTGTGAATAGCCTGTGAGCTCAATGCCCTCAGTATAAATGTGCAGTTTTCTTTTTAGCTCACAGGCTATCAAAGCCTGACAGCGAATGTGCCCGACGTTTCTGTTTGTACTTACGTTTGTATGTACGTATCTAAGTACGTACGTATGTAAGTACGTATGTGTGTATGTATGTAAGTATATACGTAATGCGATAAGTCTATAGAAATAACCGTTT
The DNA here is from genome assembly GCA_963931845.1 of Maratus michaelseni. Taxonomy (NCBI): domain Eukaryota; kingdom Metazoa; phylum Arthropoda; class Arachnida; order Araneae; family Salticidae; genus Maratus; species Maratus michaelseni. The sequence goes on along the minus strand of OZ007590.1, from coordinate 77,400,567 downwards.
CGCTTCAAATTTTGTTTATAAGTTCATTGTGACAAGACACTTCCCTGATTAGTTTTGGGGATTCATTGGTTAAGTATAAAGCGAAAAAATTGCTAATCCTTCCCCCTTAATTTAGATAAATGGGTTTTTCATGAAGAATTATCCGATATTCTTCAAATTTTGTATGTAGGTTCATTGTGATAAGGCGCTTTCCTGATTAGTTTTATAGGTTCATTGGTTAAGCATAAAGGTGACAACCGGGGGCTAACTCCCTTTAATGTAGATAAATAGGTTTTCATGCACAATTATCCGATTTTCTTCAAATTTTGTATATAGGTTCATTGTGATAAGGCACTTCTCTGATTTGTTTTCAGGGTTCATCGGTTAATTATAAAAGGGAAACGGGGGCTAATCGCCCTAAATTTTGATAAATGGGTTATTCATGCAAAATTATATTTGCTTAAAATTTTGTATATAGGTTCATTGTGATAAGGCGCTTCCCTAATTAGTTTTGGGGGTTCACTGGTTAATTATAAGGGGGGGCGGCGGCTAATTCCCCTAATTTAGATAAATGTTTTTTTCCTGTAAAATTGTCCGATTTGCTTCTAATTTTGTATATATGTTCATTATGATAAGGCACTTCCCTGATTAGTTTTGGGGTTTCATTGGTTAAGTATAAAGGGGGAACGGGGTGTTAATCACCCCTTAACTGATTGTCGATTTTTTTTATTTTTTGAGGGCATTATGCTTTGAAATAACAGTATAATATACAATTAGTGTGAATAGACTGTGACCTCAATGACATCAGTTTAACTGGGCACTTTTCTTTTTTAACTAGCTCACACGCTGCTAAAGCCTGAGAGCTTATGTTTCCGCCGGTTTTGTATGTATGTATGTACGTAACGTATTAATTCTTGATAGAAATATCCGTTTTGCTTCAAATTTTGTTTTATGTTCATTGTGATAAGGCGCTTCCCTGATTAGTTTTGTGGGTTCATTGTTTACGATGAAAGGGGAACGGGGGCTAATTCCACCGATAATTTAGATAAATGCGTTTTTCATGCAGAATTATCTGATTTCCTTCAAATTTTTCAGGTTTGTTCTGATAAAGCGTTTACCTGATGAGCTTTGGGAGTTCGTTGTTTATTTGTACAGTGGAGGAACAGGGGCTCACCCCCCCCCCCTTTAATTTATTTTTGATTAGGGGGTATTATTCTTTGAAATAAGAGTATAATTTACAATTAGTGTGAATGGCCTGTGAGCTCATTGCCATAATTTTATACTGGACACGTTTCTTTTTATTCTTTTTTCGGAATATGAAATATATTACCAATATTTCGTTTATGAACACTAAAACACACTATCACATTTTGATATTTTATAAACTCACACACACATGTTAAGTATGTGTACATGGCGAGATGTCCAATATTATGAAGTAAAAGCATACAAATACGATATATATTAGATAATAGATGTGGCCACTATTCTTGTGCGTCGTCATGAAAGTTGAATTGTATATTACTATATAGTAAATGTCGAAGAATCGAACAACATTTTTATATTCCCCATAAAAGGTATATATCTTAAATTACAAGAGATTCCTTCCTTAAAGCATTCTTTCTTGATTCTCGTGTCCTTGAAAATCAGCTCAAATAGAAATTCCACGCCATTAACTAAAAGATATGATACATTTACAGCGTCTGATCAACTCTATGTGGGACTAGGACACTATGTGAAATTTAAAATTTTAACCATAGAATTATGAAGAAAGAATTTATGTTACGTATACATAAAAAAATGCATTAGAACATTATAAAATATTGAGCACTTTAATGCTATGTAGAAAGAGTAAAACTTTAAACCTAAGGGTTTAAATCAAATATGTTTGATGTGATATCCGTTCTTCTCGGATTTTTGAAGTTTACATTACATTTCACTATCGTTATTGAAGAACATTAAGATAGCTCAATTTATATAAATGAGAAAAATCTATAAATGGAAATATTTATTAATGTGTATCTGAGTGGACTAAATGACTTTTGGGCCCTTTAAAAATGTGCGCCTGAGGCCCATGCCCCGCGTGTTCCTTAAGATAATCAGACCCTGTGATTTTATAAGAAATGAGGAAACACTGCTCGATTGCTTTCTATCAGAATAACAATACGTGTCAATTATATCTAGTTACGAATGAAAGTAATTTCGTGAATGTGCACGCAGTAGAGCCGTAGCATGACCAGAGTTCAGAACGAAAAATAGGTATGAGAATCACATAACGATATCATGTTTTATAATATGAGCAAATCTTTTGTGTCTGTCCGTGTGTGTGTATGCAAATTTTATGTTAAAAATGGCTCTAATAATTTTAACGAAATTTTGTATCCTTCCGATTTCGAGCACCAGAAGATCAATGGACTAAGTCACATTAGCCTATACTAGTCATGCGAAGAAACGCTCCAACTAATGTTAAATCTATGGGAAGGTTCTTGGCAGATTTCTCGCTAGCATTTTAATATTTTTAAATGATTATTTTTGCATAGGATAGCTGAGATCAATCTCTAACGTTGTTAGTTTTTAGTTTTTCGATTTCTGTTGTATTTTAATTTGAGGATTCACTCAATTTAGGATCCATTAAAAATCAAGATGTTGTGCCTTTTATAGTCTTATAAAATCGATACCAGCAAAATTCAGAAAAGAAATAAAAGCTAACAACGATAGCCGATACTTAAAGCTTTCCAATAATATGCTTTTTATAAATCTAATGCAATTACAGCGACTAATTTTAAGTTAAACGTGTTATAAAGTAACTTAATGTTATTTTGTAATCTTATCTGGACTTGCTTTTTCTGATTCTTTAATTTTTTTCCCTTTAATTAAAATTTTTTAATCGTTTTTAAAATTATTTTCTTTTTCTAATTATTTAATCATTAAGTTGAAATATTCACTCTTAATGCAATAATAGTTGTTCACAAAAACCTTACAACACTGTCATTTAAGTGTAGTTATTATTGTTAACAATTTAATTGTAGTTATTATTAGTAACAATCTCTCCTACCCATGTGCGCAATCACATCAACCCTGTAAGGACAGATTGCGCAAAATAACTTTCTTGGTTTTATTACAACTGTTCTATTAAATTACAACATAACAACAAAATAGCAATGGAAATGCATAAAAAACAAATGAAGTAAATATTATTCATGGATAGTTTAGCAAAAAATTATTATTTAGATTTTTTTATTGTTAATCTTTTGAATTGTGCGCAGACTCTGCTAGCTTTACCTTATATCTGCTAATGTTAGCAGGCTAGATAGACTATCAGAATTGCTTGTGTAGTACTTTCGTACTTTTTCGATTTTTGTTGCATTTTATTTTTCTAAGTGTACCTTCACTTTCAAATTATCCTCCAATAACCAAAAAAAAAAAAAAACCAGAAAAAAAATGCAGCGAAAGCACCCGGTTAGACATCGATTTCAGATATCCTATTATCCTATGCAAGAAAAAAAATCATTTAACAATATTAAAATGCAAATAGGAAATTTCAAAAGAATGCTGCTATCGGTTTAACATAAGCTAGCGAGTGTTTTCGCGGTACTGTCGTAGACTCTTTAGCGGGTAAATAAATCCAAAATGAAAATGACTTGAAATATATTGAACGATAATAAAGCATTTTTGAAAAAGTATTTACGCCTATTGCTATTTGCTTATCATTGACATCATCTGGAAATAATCCAATAGCGAAGTGAACACAGTAGTAACGCCTACTCTTTGGGAAGAAAATTTCACAGACACTTTCTTCAAATTTTTCTTTTCCCTAATTGGGGGAATTCCATTTCAATCATTTGAAGTTAGACCATCCTCTTGTTTGATTCAAATGGAGAGTCGGCCATCTTGTTCCGAAAATAGGTGTGACTAGCATAGGCTCGTAATGCAGCTTCGCAGCGCCACCTGTTGGGCGGTATAGAGCTAAACCTAATCAGAAATTTCGTATGTCCTCTCTAGCTGAATTTGAAGGTAGATGAAAATCTGTGCATTAGTCCTTGAAATACAGCTAATGCGGAAATCGTGAAAAATGCAGCATAGCAGCGCCACCTTTTTAGCGATATTCACCAAAAACTAATCAGCACAAATTTATATCAAGGCCTAACTGAATCTAACGTTTTATTAAATTCTATGCATTAGATCTTGAGATATTACTATCACTAAAATCGTGTAAATCCTGAAAAATGGTGCAGAGCAGCGCCACCTGTTGGGCAGTTTACGCCAAAATGAAATAAGCAACAACTTATGTCAACGTCTTACTAAATCTCAAATTTGATGAAAATTCGTGCTTTAGTCCTTGAGATATAGCTTTCTTGAAAATCCTGAATAATGCAGCTTCGCAGCTCCACCTGTTGGGCGGTATACAGCTAAACCTAATCAGCAACAACTTATATCCACGCCTAGCTGAATCGGAAGGTAGGTGAACATCTGTGTATTGGTCCTTGAAATACAGCTAATGCGGAAATCGTGAAAAATGCAACATAGCAGCGCCACCTTTTGGGCGATATTCACCAAAAACTAATCAGCACCAATTTATATCAAGGCCTAACTGAATCTAAAATTTTATTAAATTCCATGTATTAGTTCTTGAGATGTGACTATCAATAAAATCGTACAAATCCTGATAAATGCAGCATAGCACCGCCACTTGTTGGGCAATGTACACCAAAACCTAACAAGCAACACCTTATGTCAACGTCTGACTGAATCTAAAATTTGATGAAAATTCATGCATTAGTTCTTGAGATATAAAAATCGTGAATAATGTAACATAGCAGCGCCACCTCTTGGGCAGTTTACACCAAAACCTAATCAGCAACAACTTATATCCACGCCTAGCTAAATCGGAAGGTAGGTGAACATCTGTGTATTAGTTCTTGAGAGAGAGCTATTGCGGAAATCGTGAAAAAAGCAGCACAGGGTAGTTCACCTTTGGGTGGTTCACACCAAAAACTAATCAGCACCAATTTATATCAAGGTCTAAATGAATCTAAAATTTTATTAAATTCTGTGTATTAGTTCTTGAGATAGATCGCCCATAAATTTTTTGTCATATACATACAGACAGACATTTTCTAAAAACAGTCATAGCGTATTCAGCTCTTTTAAAACGTATGTATCCGTTTAAAATCGGAAGTCGAAAATTTTTACGAATCCAATACTTTTGTCTTGTAAAGGTAGAAGCTCCGCAGCCCAGGGCAATAACGCTTCCGAAAAATGAATCCTAAATTACCCTTACCTTTCCTCCCATCTCCAATTTTTTGCATCAAAACACTAATAAATGACGTAATGTGTGAGATGAAACGGGCTCGGTTTTTATATCAGTCTTCGGGTTTCGGCAAACTCGAGCTCAATGTGTTTTTAAATTTCAAATTTAAATTTGTTTCCATTTCAAATCATTTTAATGCTATTTTGATCAGAATAAAGAATAAAGTATTTTTTTATTCTGCATAGCTGTGAACTATTCCTTTTTTGTTTTAACACAATTTCCGAATCATAATTCTGAGCTTATTTAATCGCATAATTCTGCGATTAATTAAAATTAAGATTCGGCAAAGATTTATATTTGGCAGTAATAATGACTAAAAAGTAGAATAGTTGATAGCTAAATGTACGCAGAGACATGTATTTAATTTTTTTATTTTGTGAAAAAATAATAATAATATGAAAATACATTAAATTTTGAAAATAATGTATGAAATATAAATATGCAGACTGAAGTGACGGCGGAGGGGAACGGTACGCTACGGGTTTTAGTAATACGGAATGTTTGAGCTCCGGTAGTTTTTTTTTTTAGAAATTTAGCCCTGGGTAAGGGGTCGAATTTCTAAAAAATTCTAATTTTCTAAACTCTAAGTTTTCTAAATCTCTAAACTATCTAAAAAATGGGGATCGCCTCATCGCCCTCACTTAGATATCATTTCCAGGGCTTCGGAGTCGGTGGGAAGAATGACCGACTCTGGCTAATGAAATTTTAAAGGAACCGACTACGACTCCGACTCCGGGATGGCTAAAGTACTAGTTTTGCCTGTTGATTCCGACTGCTTCATTGCTGTCATTTATTTTGAAACAGTAATAGTCGCTTTTTTAAATGTGATTACATAAAGGAAATACTACTATTTAAAAAAAGTGGCAGAAATCAAGCAATCTGAATTTAAAAACAAGAACGAAAAATCATGCGTCAAGCATAGATTAGGTAGCACTTTCCAACACTTCTAAAATAATTTTACAAATCATTACCGTTTAATAAGCTGAAAGATGACATCTAAGTAAACAATTTGGAAAACGCATAACATATTTAAAAACGTAATTTCAGGAATTTTCAATATATACAATATTCGGAAAAATATCCGAATACTTTTATGTAGCCCTGTATATGATCTATAGATTTGTATATATACATAGGATGCTAAATTTTAGTTTAGTTAGGAAACGCGTAGCACCGTTTAAATTCTCCTTCTGGAGTTTCTGTCAATAAACGGAAATGTGTTCGCGAACTTTTGTGCTGCCCTGTATAGGATCTACAGAATTTATACACACCACGTAATAGACAAAAAGCTAGTTAGGATTAAAATCGCGTTTAGTAACTTAAAACGCACTTCCAGGAATTATTGTTAACAGACAGTAGAGAATTCTTTTGTGTGTCCCTGTAAATGAACGATGATTGCTATGCACACAGTATTCTGTTGTAAGCCTCTTTTAATGCACCTTAGTAATATATATAAATTTCAATGCGTTTAAAATAGTGGAACATTATTTAAATAAGCCGCAGACGATTGTTCTCCATAGACGTCATGTAACGGAATTATTTTGACTGTCCCTGTAAAGTAACTCTAAGTGCTATACACCTACTATTCCATATTAAGCTTCTTCTAATGCATCTTAGTGATCTATATAAATTTCAATGCGTTTACAATAGTGAAACATTTTAAAAATAAACCGCAAATGATTTTTCCCCATAGACCGCAATGTAACGGAATTCTTTTGAGTGTCCCTGTAAGAAAACTATAAGTGCTACACACTTCAGTTGAAATAGGGAACGTGCCATAGATAACGACAATAACATATAAAAATTGCAGAGCAATCCGAGAATATTTACGGGAGTTAGAGCACGGCCAGACGGCCATACGGCCAGACGGCCAGACAAACCGAAGTCATAAGCACTTTTCAACTAGGTTGGAAAGTGCTAAAAAAAAACCTCAACTGGCAAACTGCAACCTGCTGTTAGATTCTTGTTTGATCTTGAAGCATATAATGTATACATATCAACCGATATATATGTATTTTTTCACGTTTCATTTTTTTGGATGAATTATGGGTGTAAGCTCTGATAGGTAGTCAAGACTAGGACTCATTTACTGCAGCGGCAAACATCCGACAGTATTTTAGTATAAAAAGTTTCACTTTTTTTAAATGCAGATTTTTTTTTTTAAATAATGCAAAAATATTCTGATAAGATGCCTGTGGAACCCCTACATTAATTGGCTCTGGTCAAGACGGAAAATATTTTGAACACTCTATTTTGAACACACTATATTTTGAAACTCATGCACATGCACTCACAAAAAAACACATGCATTAAATTTTATATGTGGTAAAATTTAATTATGTCAAAACTCTGCAAAAACTGCATGTAAAATATTTATATACATGTAAATTACAATCGAAAAGTTAAACTTGAAGCTATTAGATAGAAACAACAGTTGAAATCTAATAAATCTCCAAAATTTACTTTGAACAACACACACAAAGATCTATCAGATGAATCCAATTAACATATAACATGTTGGTATATGATTTTAAGGCGATAACCAAAATATTTTATGCCAAATCAAACATATATTATACCAAAATATGGGTGAAAGGATGTTTAATTTTGGTTTTATATCTATTCCTGCAGACCCAAAAAATAAGAGACAAAAATTTTACAATTTAAGCATCATTTGGGGTCTCCAGAACTCGAGAAATTCTGAGAGAATGCAAAAAAAATAAAGATGAAAATTTTATATTTCCTGCAATAATTTTATAATTTTGGCTTTATTTCGGGTCTGCAAGACCTGAATATCAAAAGGAGAAATATAACAGAAATGTCATTATTTCATCATTATTTTGAGTAGGACTCAGGAAAAAAAAATTGCAATTTAACTTTTTTTTTCTTTGGGGGGGGGGGGGGGCTTCCTATTCACACGAAAAAAGGGGGGGTGAGAAAATTTACAATTTCTGCATTACTCCTGGTCCCACAGAGCTGAAAAATCTTAGGAAAACAAGAAAAAAAGGGGGAAATTTCCAATTTTAAAAATTACCTCGGGTTCCGCAAACCCCAAAAAACCTAGAGAAAGGACTATATACTAAATATAAACTAGAGATTTCAATTCAAAACAGTTTTCAATTATGCTGTACGCTGGACAGTATATTAGGCCTGTTTAACCTGAGTTTCCTTGTATATATAGTCCAAATATAAAAATAATAATTCAGTTTATAAATTTAAAATTACATAGAATTGGTTTAATTTCACTTCAAACTGTCTAAAAAACAAGCTGGAGTCGGAGTCTACCTGTGTCCGACTCCGACTCTTTTGCCCTCAGACTCCGCAGCCTTGATAATTTCCCCCTTTCCCCTAGTACAAAATACACAATGTTTTAAATCTGTATATCTGTTTAACATTTTTTTTTCTAATTCCATGGAAAGATAAGATGCAAAAACCTTTCTTTTTGTGGACTTAAAATCTTGGCAACTACCCAAGAGTGGCAGTACGAAGAAAATATCAGTTATCTTTTGTTGAATTCGTTCTTTTTCTCAATTGGAGGAGTTATCTTGTAAATCATTTGAAGTTAGACCATCACCTTGTTTGTCTGAAAACGCCAGCCGCCATCTTAAAATGTTTCTTCCCATGACTAGCGTAGGCTCTTAAAAGAAAAAGTAGTGTAATTATTGGCTTCCTTTAAATGGGGCCCATATTTACACCAACCACACCTAAGAAATATTGCCGCTTTCACATATTACTTAAAGGCGTGCTTTTAAAAGTAGCTTATGATCTCCGCTTTCCTTATATCACTGTGAAATTATTTTAAAATAACCATAAGAGCATGAAAAGAAAACGATTTCAGATAGCTGTCAAAAGTTTGCAGTGCAGAACAAACACCAATTTGCACAATAACTCAGGCTGCATCCACACATTTTGAAAGAATGGATCCAACTGCTTTCTGCTATCTGATATCAACAAATGACGCCGTCTACTTGGGTCCACTTGGGGAGGGGTGCCCATATTTACACTTTAGCCCTTTTTTACACCTTCTTCTCTATTTATATTTTTAAAAAGCCATTTTTGTCGTTATCATTTAATTAATTAATATTGCTAACTATATATGTGGTGACAGAAAATGAACTCTGTACCGCAAAGCTTAGCTGATTCTTTAGTGAGGATTTTGATGATAAACCTCAACTACCGAACAATAGATTTTGATAAGCTAAGTAAGTTGTACTGTGAGAACGAGAGCAGAAGCCGTCGAGATTCAGACTTAGTCAGACGGACTAAGAGATGCTGCGAAATCTCCGGCCAGCTAGACGAGCTGCGCTTGAGTAATGTTTTATATGCAGACGGCCTAGCCTAAGCGAAAAATCTCATAGATGTCAAATGAAAACGAGACAAGCCAGCAGACGATTGGCCATTTTGTGTAAAATTACCTTTAAACTGTAAATACTTTTGCTATTCCATATATATCTGAGAATATTAAAATTTGTATAATTTCGTTAAAAATCTGCCTGAACTTATTACTATTGACTAAACACCGACCAAGTATCACTACAAAATGGGTGTTCTGGGCCGAGATCTACATAAATTTCTGACAAATCGGTTTGAGCCGAGATGGTGATGTGCTGAAGAGGGAAAAGACTTGTGCTGATAAAAAAAGTTTATTTCATCGAATGCTCAAATAAGTGGTTCAAGAGAAGTGTTTCTGTGCGTCGAAATTTCAACTGCGTATTACATGGAAGTGAGGTGTGCTGTGATGAATCACTGATGGACTGATAAAGTTCTTTAATTAAAGAAAGGAATAAAATATTTCCAGTCTCGGTGGAGATGAATATACATGCTGACCCATTCACTGGAAATCATCTCAAAATTTTAAATGCTGCTTTGGTGAAAGTGATGGGTTGTTTTCTTTTTTTTCTCCGGTGATATATATATTTTTTCGTGTACGCAAGAAGAGAATGTATTTTTTATCCTGCAGAAGGTGTTTTTTAATTGCGCAAATAGGCAAGTCGGCGTACTTGCATAAAATAAGAACATCTGCTGTGTATATATATATATATATATTTGCAGACTGAAAAAGTAAAAAGTGATTCATATATTTTTTTCTTTTTTCTTCGTTTCGTATGCTTATAAATATAGGAAGGTGTTATTTTTTTTTGCTTCCTAATAAAGCTACATATTTTTTTGTTAATTCTAGAATAAATTGAAAGAAAAAGAGAGAGAAGTGGTGTACGATATATATATTTTTTATCTTGTTATTTTTTATAAAAAAAGAAAGAAATATATATTCTGTTTAGAATATTTTGATGGAAGTAAGTGTGTTTATATAATTGTTACATATTATTACATGTATAGATATATTTGATTCATCGGGTGCATATACGTATATTATTGATTTATTTTTTGAGATATTTTATTTTTATGTGTTAATTAGTTTAAGATAAAAATGGCACACTTTATAAGGTCGAAAAAGATCGATCTGACTACTGTGGTAATCGAGTTAGGTTTAAGTCAGCCGGAAGGAGTTAATAAAACTCAGTTAACGGACTTAATTGTAAAATCCGACGGGTATAATGAAGATTTAATAAAAAAATGAGAATTTAGTAAAAAATGCTAGCAGGAGTAGTGAGCGAACGTGAAGAAGCTGAAAAATTGTTACAGCAAAAAGAAGCCGAGAGTCGCGAGTTTGAATTAAAACGATTGCAATTGGAAAATACACAAAAAGCCCAATTACATAACTCGGTACCCACAATTGCCAGAAAGGGTTCCGATGTTTTAAAATTATTAAATAGATACAATATTGAGGAGAAAATCAGTATATACTTAACCTTTTTCGAATGCCAGACAAAGCGTTTAGAGATAGAAAAAGATGAATCGGTAACCTATCTTCTTGCATTATTAACGCTTATAGCATCTTGCTTATAGTCAGTTTAATAAGTCGCGAAAGTGAGGAACAATCCAGTGACTACAACTGTGTAAAAATAATTTTAAGACGTTTTAACCCTTTCTGGCACAGTGGTCCCACTCCGGGCACACCTAATTTTAATTCCAAACTTGTATTCGGCACCAAGAATATTTTAATAAAATTTTATTTTTACAATGAAAGCGTAAAATAAGGAGTTCTTATTTTCTAAAAAAGTCGTTTATAAATTCTGGTGTCAGTCAGTAATTTCTCATTTTACAAACAGAATTTGTCGGTGCCGGAAAGGGTTAAGCTTACACCAGAGCAATTCCGGCAAAAATTCTTCTTACACAGAAAACAAAATTCGGCGTCATGGAAAGATTTCTCGTTTGAACCCTCAAATTTTTTTGGTGAATGTTTAGCTGACCTGGAAATATCAACGATCGAAGAATTAAAAAATATTTTAATTATTGACCAAATCAGGAGAAAATTGTCCCTAGAAATGAAAGAACAGTTTTGTGATGAATTACCCAAAATTACGAATATAGATGAATTGACTAATAAGTTGGATGATTTTGAAACTGCAAGAATTAACTTACAGAAGGCTGAAATTAGGCCCCCAAATACAGAATTCAGAAAACGTCAAGGTATTGAAAATAATAGAACGTTCCACAAAAATGACATTAGCCACGTACCATATGAAAAAATTACGCAAATGCCCAAAAGAATTTAAATAGAAGAATTCGTTGTTTTAATTGCAATGAATTTTCTCACAGGTGGAGGGATTTCCCAGGAAAAAAAGAAAGTCCGGCTTGCTTGAAGTGTAAGATTCCTGGCCACATGTCTGACAAGTGTACAAATAATTCTCCTAAAAATACAAATGCTGCCATAAGCAACAACTCAAATCCAGCAGATAAAATGATAAAGAGCGTGAGGATTTTAGGAAAATATATGGATGCCTTGAATGATACAGGAAGTGATGTTGATATGGGGAGCACCGATACTTATATTGCCCTGGGATGCCCTAAACTACATGCAAATGACTTGGTTTTGTCTGCTATTGGTGGAAACCAAATAACACCCATAGGATTTACGACCGTAAGGGGATTTACGATCCTCGGAAAAGGATACCCGAACTGAAGATATATCTTATTAAATTAAAGAAAATCAATGGGGATTACCTTCGAAACAATGAACAGTGAGCTGAATCGAAGTGTGTCAGATTCTTTTTTCAAACGTCTCCTTTGACTACATCATAGACTTATGCTGCGTTCCAAATATTTGATAATATTTTTTTATATATATATTTGTTGAGACACTAGTTTGGAGGATCTTTGTCGTAAAATAATATTTTAAGCAAAAAATTAAATGTTAACCCCCATGTGCATAAAGATTTGTAGTATGTTAACATTTAATTTAATATATAGCAAGATTTATTTATTTTATTTTGACTGTTAAGGATAAATATGTATGACGTGATTTTAGAAATCTTGTATAATTTTCTACAGATATTTTAGAAAAGAATAATAAATATTATCAATAATTTAATTTTTTTGAGCAATATGTGCATTTTATTATTTAGCTAATACAACATAATCATTATGATAAAACCTGAAATTTAAAATATTAACCATTTAATTATCGTTCTAATTTTATCATTAATAAGAATTTATAACAAAAAAGTAGTTTTCGTTTCCATTTTAAAAGATTTCTTCTTGTAACATAATATGAGGATGCTGAGAAGGAAGTGGGGCATTATAGCCACGTTAATATCCTGCATTCTAGTGTATAAAACCTGTTCCCAAAGGAAACTGTACAAAAAAGGTGGCAGTTGACAATCACAGACAATCTAAAGGAATATATTTAAAATTATGTTCCTGAAGAGGATAATATTGAAGTTGTAGCGTTAACATTAACTTAAAAAATAAAATGTTTTGGTGTTCTGAGTAATCATCTTTTTATAAAAAATAAAGATAATTAAATTATTTTTGCAAAAACATCCATGGATAATTGGCTTAATGAAGAGAATGTTTTGCTCATTTATATCCTAGTATTTCACAAATTAGTAAGGTTTTAAACATTTATTTTGTATGTGAATTAACACGCTTACTTTACTTTTTTTTTCAAATTAGTATTTATTAGCCGTCAGCGTGTAATCATGGGGCATCTAATTTACATTCCTTTAACAATTCAAATACATATAATAATTTATGTTTGACATGTTAAAACAAATTTCAAATATATAAGTAAGATATCATCCAGTGACAGTAAATAGGTTTTTAAATGTTCCACATTAGACGAAAAACTTCCGTCTGAAACTTATATTATCGATAGGGTTATACATGCAGCTTCTTCCAATACTAAACTAGTCGGATGTGTCAATCCCAAAACTTTCTTCTATCTCACACAGGTTTCGCTTACACTAAAAATAATCAGCACCAATTTATATCAAGGTCTAACTAACTTTTATTACAATTAGTGCATTAGTTCTTGAGATGAAACTGTTGCTAAAATCGTGTAAATCCAGCAAAATGCAGCATAGCAGCTTCACCTGTTTGGAGATTTAGACCAAAACCTAATCAACAACAATTTATGTCAACGTCTAACTGAATCTGAAGTTTGATGAAAATCTGTGCATTAGTTCTTGATATATAGTTATCGTGTTAATAATGAAAAAAAGTAGCATAGCAACGCCACCTGTTCGGCTATTTACACCGAAACGTAAGAAGTATCTATTTACGTAAAGGTCTAACAGAATATGAAGTTTCATGAAATTTCGTGCATTCGTGCATTCGTTCTTGAGATATAGCTATCGTAAAAATCATGACAAAAGTGGTATAGTAGCGCCACCTGTTGAGATATCTACACCAAAACGTTATCAGCGTCTATTTATGTCAATGTCTAACTGAATCTGAAGTTTGATGAAAATGAGTGCAATATTTCTTGAGATAGAGTTATTGAGGAAATCGTGAAAAATGCAGCATAGTAGCGCCACCTTTTGAGCGATTTTCCTCAAAAACTAATATCTACCAATTTATATCAGGGACTAACTAAATTTAAAGTTTTATTAAATTTCGTGCATTAGTTCTTAAGATAGGGTGCCCACAAAATGTTTATCACATACAGACATACAGACAGAGTCACAGACAGAGTCACAGACAAAGTCACAGACAGACAGACAGACAGACAGTCACAGACAGACATTTTCTAAAAACAATCGAATCGTGTTCAGGACCTTCTAAAACGTATAAATCTGTCGAAAACCGGAAGTCGAAAATTTTCATGAATCTAATATTTTCTTCTTGTAAAGATAGAAAGTAATAACTTCAATTATGTAAAATGTACTTTAAGTGCAAAATCTTCAATAGTTCAAAATATATTTTCCCTTTAGATGCTAATATAATATCCACGAACAGTTTATTTTCTCATCAAAAGATTTTTAAATTTACGGTTTAAACAGGCTCGTTTATTTTAAAGTCGGAGTCGATAATTATATGATTCAAGTAAAGTGTTTGTTGAAGGAATATTTTTAGTGATTAGCATAATAATAGAAAATATTTGGATAGATAATTATCATATTTTGGTCGATGTTTTTGAAGTAGGAATTATACTTTAACTTTAAAAGGAGAAAATACTATGTAAGTGCTCATGTGCGAGATGAAATTGTAGAATATGATTATGCAAATAAAAAAGCTAATAAAAGAATTTTTGAGATGGATGAGTAATAGTTTTCTTTGCATCATATATGCTTACATATTTTCATAAGCAAAATAATTCTACGTAACAAAATTGTTCATACGATTCGATTTTTAAGGTGTGTAGAAAGATATTTGGAATAATGTCACATTTTTATTCTTTCGACTAATTGTAGCATATTTTGTTTATTATCTTAAATTTTGATATTGATACGTTAAGAATTTATTTTTAGTATAACAGATAACAGAGTACCTACAAAGATTCTCTGTAAAAGGTTTATAGGATGATTTGGTTTGGTTTGTTGGGGGACACTATAGTTATATTTTCCACATGAGGGCTAAACAGACCGGGACCTCTGTTTAAAATGGAATACAACCCACTACAAACATACATGCCTGAGTTGGGATTTGAAGCCGGTACCAATTGTCCCAGTAGACGACAGACCTTGAACAACTAGGCAAGCAGGTGGGCAAAAGATTAGAAGAAATAAAAAAAATTGGAATGAATTTTGCCAAAACAGACATATTTAAGTAAAGGTGTTTAATGAAATCCGATAACTGATACATGGGTGCTTTGAAAATACAGTATACAGTTTTAATATAAAGAGTGTATCAGATAAATGTCCATACACTGTAAAAAAAAAAAAAAAAAAAAAAAAAAAAGAAACTCGGAAACGTTACTCTATCTCGTGGGGCAGCAATGTGGACCATCGGTTCTGTTATGTTTCCGCATATTTCGGAAAAGTATATAGTAACGTTTCCGTATATTTCGGAAAGTATATAGTAACGTTTCCGTATGTTTCGGAAAAGAATATAGTAACGTTTCTGCATATTTCGGAAAAGTATTTAGTAACATTTCCGTATATTTCGGAAGTGTTTGTGTATATATCGGAAATGTTTCTGTGTGTTTCGGAACTGTTTCTGTATATTTATGTATCATAATTCTTTTATTTCGGAGAACGATACACTTTTTTAAGAGTTAATATTATCCGATTCAATTTTATTGCCTATTAATATTAAATTTGTAGTTAATCTTTTGCTGTACATTGTACATACAAAATAACTCGTTCGGTAGTTTCTCTGTACTCTCGTTCCATGAATCTATAATAAATATTAGATATTTGATTGATGAATGATATTATATAGTACTAGTATTAATAAAGTACAGATAGTACCGTTTATACGTCTTTATCATCTTTTCGTTTTGAGATTGGATTCAATTCATAACTTTTCTAATGATGAAATGTATCCTTTATATGACAGAACAAATTCCTAATTTCCTTATACTATATGTTTTTCACTCAGATTTATAATTCAGATATTTTTAAATAAATAACGTTGAAAATTTGATTTATAGATCTATAAATAGTTCGTTTTTTACATGCAGCCTCATGAGTTCCATCCTCTAAATAGATACATAATGAAAATGTTTAATTTCCCTATACTTATAAATAGATAGATTTTAGTAATACCTTTCAACATTTTTTTAAAAAATCTTGTAAATAGATATACTATTCCAAAATATTTTATATCTGTGGTAATTATTTTATTTTTACGAATTGTATACTTATAAATAGATATATTGTTAAAAATGTTTTGTCTATTTGTAAATATATTTAATATAGTGTTTTACAATTATCATGCTTCTAAATATATTCATTTAAAGGTATTATTTTATTCGTATAACTTGAGAAGTGCTGAGATAACCGGAGAAAATATATTTTTTTTATAAGTATACAGTTCATGAAATAAAATAAATATTTACAGATACGAAATCTTTTGACATAATATCTCTACTTACAAGATTAAAAAATATATTTATTTAAAGGTATTAAAACTAATACATCTATTTTCGGAAATAAAGCATTTTCATAATGTATATGTATCTATTTACAGAATGGAATTCACGAGACAGGTTTTTAAAAAAGAATTATTTATAGATTTATAAATAAAATTTTCAGTTATATTTATTTATAAATATCTGATTCATAAAAAATGAAGGAAAAACGTATAGTATAAGTGAAATTAGGAATTTGTTCTGTCATATAAAGGATACATTTCCTCATTAGAAAAGTTATGAAACGGAACCAATCTCAAAACGAAAAGATGTTAAAGACATATAAACGGTGCTATCTGTGCTTCATTAATACTAGTACTACATTATTATTCATCAATCAAATATCTAATACTTATGATAAATTCATGGAACAAGAGTATAAAGAAACTATCGAACGAGTTATTTAACTTTGTATGTACAACAAAAGATTAACTGCAAATGTAATATTAATATGCAATAAAATAGAATCGGATAATATGAATTCTTTTTAAAAAAGCATACCATTCTCTCAAATAAAAGAAATTATAAAACAGAATACTTACAGCTCATATAAATACGTTGCATCTGCATTTGTTTTAAGCTATGCTTTTCCTCTCAAGAACAATACAAATCACTTGATAATGACATGTGCAGTAGGTCGGAGTAGATGAGCATGCGCAAAAATTACTTCATTTCGAATTCCACTTTTACACTTTACACGGAATGAGTGTAACATTTCCGAATTTTTCAGTAACCAACATTTGATACTACCTATTCGGAAACATTTTCGCTATGGAATGTAACGTTTCTGACTTCTTCAGAATATTCACCGCTTTGAATATTTTTCCGAAAATACGTGTAACGATTCCGAAATAACAAGTGACTGAGGAGAACACAAAGTTTACTATAAATTTCCGGAAACCTTTCCGCCTTGTGCCAAAACGCTTCTGAGTTTTTTACAGTGTAGATGCATTAATACTTTTACAATATTAATTAATACCTAACAGCAGAAAATTCAATGAATAAACAGCCATACACGCCAATTAATTGTTATAAATAACGATGAAAAACTAAAGAACAGTAGCATGTAAATTATAACATAAACTAATAGTACAGGAGTAAGATTTTGTAATTTTCTTTTAACCTTTTAACACAATAACGTGCACTATCTTTTTCCACTTAGACCACCCATCGGCCATTTTGCTCCTGCTTGATTCAGAAGGTGTAGCAAATATAAAACACGGTGAAATGAGTAGAAGTGTGTACTATATATAGAACAATTCAGTTATATTTAAAATTCATACTTATTTTTGAATTTACAAATACGGGAAAAATTATAAATGCACAATTTTCAGATTTTTGGAAAAAAAATTCAAAGCAAATACTTACAGAAGATTTTCAGAATAATTTTCTGAGATACAGATTTTGTAAGTGTACTCAGTCCTCGTTAAGTATTTTCTAGAAAACAATTTAAGGCATGTTATTTTATCGTTGAAAGTCATGTTGTCTTTACAATGTTTTACTTTTCCATTTCCCATTCTTCAGAGTTCCTGTTAAGCAGTGTCCTAGTTAAGCATTTTCTGCAAAACAATTTAAGGCACGTTATTTTATCCTTGAAAGTCATGTTGCCTTTACAATATTTTCTTTTCCATTTCCTATTCTTCAGAGTTCCTGTTTCTAATGGCTGCTCTGTGGGGAATGTTTTCATTATTTCATAATTGAAAAATATATAATTTTGACCCATTTCATATGGTAACAACTGAATAAACGCTTGTATACTTATCTTTGTTTCTCTGGTAACTTTTTTATAAAATGATCCAAGCATTTATTGCAGCTAAATCTAACATATAGTAAAATTTTTGTGAGGGTGGTCTGCTTAAGACCGTCTTCATCGAGTAATTCCTAGTATTCAATAATTTGCATAATATATTTAGTTTAATTATAACATATAATGGTTTGTGAGATCTTTTTCAATCCTTTTGCATATTAATGGACGTAGAGAGTGCTCAGAATTACATTTTATTAATATTACCTTGGTACACTGTAAGGTTCTCTTTTTATTCAGCTTTGGAATCTTTGTTTCATTTAATGTATCTCCAAAAATTTTAACCATTTTGGGAATTTCTGACGTGTTCTAGTAGAAACTATCAAACTATTTACTTCCTTTTTCAGTTCTGTAGCGCAATCTATAAATTGTAAAAAGTATCAACGGTGACATTTATTCCTCTGTTTAGAAACGACTGCATCAATGGCATCACTACATACTCCGATAAACTTTGGGATGACCACAGTTCTTCAATTTGGTCTAAAAAAGGGAAAGTATTCTGCAAGACTTCGTTCTAATATCTGCAGCAAGCCAAAACTTTTGTCCATATTTTTTATGATTGGAAGATATGAATTGTATAATAGGGCAAATAGTTTTACGTGGAAAGCTCATCTATTGTTCTATTTTTTCCAGGCTTGAAGCAAATAATACAATTTTCAATGAATCTGTCCCATATATTATGTAGATATCATTCCAGATTTATCTGTTTTTAATCGCACAAATTTCAACTAAAATCTCAGAAATCTTAAGAGTTTCACAAAACCTCCCAATTCACAAAACCAATTATTCCCATCGTTCCATTGCATAAGTCTAATTCAAACCCCGTGAATTAGACCATAAAGAAGGACTATCATTTCCTTTTAAACACTTACAGTTTGAGCATATAAAATTTCAATAAAGGCGTGTAGTTTTTCCACCGTAACTGCCCAATTATCAGTTTCAAACACAGATGTACACTTCAAGCACAGGTCTTCAAGAACCTCTTCAATTATTTCTTCATTCCTCTTTAATGCATTCCCATTTTTATCAACTACTACCGTAAACATAAGCATTTTTGCTCAATTCTTTATATATTGTATAGATTTTTTATATTGCGAGATTCTCTTGCGATTTTTAAATTTTGCATCATGATTTAAAAAAAAGTTTTAATAATTTAAATATTTAAAAATGACAGACTATAAAAAAAGATTTTGAAATCTTCAATATGAATCATGAGACATTTTAGTCAATTTTATGATATCAATTAATTTCTATATGCATCTTATTTCCATTTTATAAACAATTAATTGAACTTTATAAGTACGTAAAATACACTTCAAATACTACTAATTATACGTATTTCTTTAAACGTAAATTTGCAAGTTTCTTAACTATTGTTTCTGAAGCTATTTTTATGGCTTCTTCTAATAAATTGTTTGTGAACTGTTTATTTTCTCTTCAAATAAAGGGAAAAATTACCACATCAATTGATTCGTAAAATTTAAAAATGAGATGCATAATTATGTTGCTCCAGTAAAGTGTTACTTAAAGAAAATTTGCAGTAAGAAGCATCATAACAAATAAATATTTGTATAGATAATTAGTATAATTTTTGTAGATTCTTCTGAGAAGTTTTACTTTAAATAGGGTGAAATTTTCATGCGCAATTCTTGTAAAAAAATGTGGATTATAACTTGAGATAGCAAGAGGTAATAATATTCGAAAAAGCTATGTGTCTCTAAAATAATGTACAAACGTATGCGAAAAATAATTCAAAATATTATTGGCAGCAACGTGGATACCATTGTATGACAGTTATATCAATAGAGTTAATTAAGTGCTACCAGGCTGTTCAAATAAGTCACACACATGCATGCCAACTTCAGCGTCAAAACAGTCGCGAACAAAAAATTAACTACATGTTAATCGATTATTGTTGCAGAATTTTACCTCTAATATATTTAAAGTGCATAAATTTATGATGTAACGTAAAAGCTAAAGAAAATTAGCCACTTAGGTTAACTGATCATGATCAGCCTTGAAATAGCTTTGTAAAATTGTAATTTTTCATTTTAAACCAAAGATAAACTATTTATAAGGCATTTTATCAAACTATGGCTGACTACTGGGGTGTAGCTGAGCATGAAAGCTTTTACAATATATATTTTGAATGTATAACTGTAATATTTACTTGGCTTTTTCGCGTTTTATCACCAAAGCTTTTCATGAACACATTTTTCGATTATTCTTATTTTTTTTTTATTCGGATCATAATTACTACATATATAGGTATAACAAATCGTAACACCTTGTAATTATATAAATCTTTTATATTGCTTAAAGGTTTAAAATAAAAAGTTTATAAACAGTAAAACAGGTTTTATTAGACTGTTGACATGTTTCAGCTCAATTTGAGCCATTATCAAAATATACAAAAATATTTCATAAATGCAAAGTCTATGAAGTTATTTGAAACGCGATCATTTAATTTTTCACGTATTACTTAAAGAAAATTACACACGTTATTTTTATTTTTTACTTGGATGTTTATTTCCATATTTCTAACCATGGAGTAACTTTAGCCACATTTAGTAACTTAAACGATGCTGCATCGTTACTTATAGTACTTTTACATGTTACAATCTGTATGGTTTCTCTTATAATGGATGGATAGTATAGATTGTAGGGAAAAATTATTTTACTTTCATTGAAATTTATTTGGATGGTTTCTTCTTATATAATCTTGTCTAGGCTGTGGTTATTCTATTATACTTAATATCCGCTATATGCTCCTTTTTTCTGTGACTAAAGTTCCTGTATGTCATGCAAATATAGTAATTATTTGATCCGTTTTCTTTAATAGATGTTTTTTCATATACTCTTGAATAATTCACAAAATTAATTGGGTCAATTTTACTGCAAATGATAATCTTTCATTTCTGAGGGGAGTTGGCTATTAAACAGATATTGAAACGTTTAAGGCTGTATTTTAATTTTTCAAAAAGGCTTGGACATTATTGAAGAGTATAAAGTTTATCTTTTTGCGAATCAAATTTATTTTCAGGTTTCTTATTACTGGCAATATCCACGATAAATTTATTAATATGATTCTTTGTTGATATTTTTATAACTAGGCAGTATAATCTTGATGAATTTAAAATAATCATAAATCACCTAAATTCAATTAATAATAACATTAAATTCACTATTGAAATTGGGCATAGTAAAAGTCTTCAATTCTTTAATATAATGTTAACCAGAACAAATAATTTTATCGAAAATCTGTTTACTGAAAAAGAATGGTTAACCAATCTACCATACCAAATAATGCATGTTCTCCTTTTACATATAAAATTTCAGTCTACAGATTTCTATAAAATTATTTAAATACATTGAATAAGGAATTAGATAATATTCGTAGAGTTGCTTGTAATAATTGTTTTAAAGTACACAATATTAATAAATTAATCATGGATATTGCTAATAATAAGAAACCTAAACATAAATTTGATTTGCAAAAATATAAACTTTATACTCTTCAATATTATCCAAGCCTAATTGGAAAATTAAAATACAGCCTTAAACGTATCAATATCTGTTTAATAGCCAAACCACCTCAGAAAGTAAAGAATATCATTTGCAGTAGAACTGACCCAAGTAATTTTGAGAATTATTCAAGTGTGTATAAAATAAAATTTATTAAAGAAGACGGATCAAAGAATTACTATATTTGCGTGACATGCATGAAATTTAGTTACAGAAACAAAAGCATAAAGCTGATATTAAGTGTAATAGAACAACCAAAGCCATGGAAAGATTATATAAAAAATAAACCATCCAAATAAATTTCAATGAAAGTAAAATAATTTCCCCATGCAATCTATACTATTAACCCTTTAAGCGTCGCTGTATTTTTTTGTAGGCTACTTATTTAAAATTTAAAATTGTTTGATTGCCACCTATTTTTTTAAATAGAAATATTCACCTTATTTAATGTCTAATAAATTGTTACGAGAATAAAGCTAATTTCACTCTTTTTAAAAACTGGTGGGAATCAAAGAATCTGAATTTAAAAAAAAGTAGAATACACAGCCCGTGAATATCACGGGCACGAGAATTAAAGGGTTTATGAATTATAAGAGAAACCATAAAGATTGTAACATGTAAAAGTACAATATGTAACGATGCAGCATGATTTAATTTACTAAAATTGTGCCTCGAGTTACTCCATGGTTACAAATATGGAAATAAACATCCAGTTAAAAAATAAAAATAAAGTGCGTAATTTTTGTAGAGTACGCGAAATATTAAATGATTGTATTTCAAATAACTTCATAGATCGTGCATTTATATAATACTTTGGTTTGTTTTGTTATTGGCTCAGATTGAGCTGAAACATAAATCAACAGTCAAATAAAACACATTTACTATTTATCATCTTTTTATTTTACATCTTTTAGCAATTAAAGCGAAGTATATACTACATACATATATATATATATATATATATATATATATATATGTTTTACAAGAGGGATAACTTTATGTAACAGATATTTGTATAAAATGAATGTATTTTACTCATGTTTGATTTTTAGTTTTACATGATGAAAAAGACTAAGGTGTAATATTTTCTCATTTTTGTAGTATGTTATATATTGTTTACGGTTATACATTAGTTTTTGGAGTTTAAACATTTCGATATAGTTTTTCTCCAATTTCATTTCAGAACAGATAAACTTAAATAAGACAGAGAAACTTTAGAGCAAAAATTAAGTCCTCGAAGAAAATAAATGTTTGAAGAAACATTTTTATGTGCATTCGACATGTACAAAGTGGTCGAAATAAAAACGGTCAGGTTGTAATCTGAAGTAAAAAACTACGTAAATTGAGTTTTAAAATTACTCTGACAATATTCGTTTCTGCTCTCTGCAACGCGCTGAGCACTCTGACTCCCCGGACAACTATGAATTTCAAATATATATAATTCTTTGCCTTTCACGTGTCACAGATTTCTTTATATCCGCTCTGGTTTTTGTTTGACAACCGTGTATAATATACTAAGATATACAGTATGTAACAGATATAAATATATGTAACAGAAATTTGTATAAAATGAATGTATTTTTCTCATGTTTGATTTTTAGTTTACATGAAAAGAAAGACGAGGATGTTACATTTTTTAATTTTTGTAGTTTGTTATACATTATTTCCGGTTATACATTGTTTTTTTTTGAGAATTTAAACATTTCGATATAATTTGTTTCAAATTCCATTCCAGAACAGATAAACCTTAATATATACAGAAAATTTAGACCATAAATAATAGTCATCAAAGAATGTAAATGTTTAAAGAAATTTTTATGTGTATTAGACTTGTACAAATTGGTACAAATAAAAATGGAAAGATCGTGGATATGAAACAAAAAACTACTTAAATTGAGTTTTAAGATTGCTCGGACAGTTAATTTTTGTTTCAGCTCTCACCTACGCACTGACAACTCTGATTCTCCGGACAACTATGAATTTCAAATATATATAAATCTTTGGCTTTCACGTGACACAGAATCTTTCAAATCCGCTCTGGTTTTAATTTTAAAAAGGAAACACCCACCCCCACTAATTCTGCAACAAATTATCGTAGAAGAAAGTTACTGGTACCAATGATTGGAAATAAAGTCTACTTTTAAATGATGTATGTAAAACATTCTTAGGTGGCATCTACATATAAAAAACCCCAAAATTTACTTTTATTAATCGCAACATCCAATTTTGACAAGATATATTAAATTTGCGGTTCAAACTATGCCAAGATACCAAATTTCAAGTCATTTGGATGATAAGTTGTTGAATTATAAACATTCAAAATTTAGAAAAATGTTAAATTGAATTTTCATATTTTTATTAATATCTCCTGAAATTAAAATTCCAATATGCTAATTTTTTGTTTGATTATAATACTAAAAATTCTAAATATAAATACGTTAAATTTGTAACTTTTATAATTTTATAATATGAATTATGAATTATGAACTTAATATTCGAATAAATTATGAATTGCAATCGACAATTAAATTATGGATTTATATTTATTATGTCCTGTTTTATGCGCATTCGAAATTAAAAAAAGTTCTTCCAAATAGTTTTCAAACTATGTTTAAAAAACGGCAAGATGCCCGGCTTAAGGGGTCATTCTATGAAGCGCAGAAAGACATAAATTGAAAAAATATTTCACTCATTTTTTTTTGTGATTACAATAAGATTTTCTTTTTTAACTTTTCTGTGTCTGCTTTTAATTTTTTTATTAAAATTACGTTATAAAATCAACTTTCAAAAAGGTTTTACCGTATGTAACAATAACCGAAACATATAATGCTAGTAAACTGGTCATATCAGCAAGAAATGATACATTAATAGAAGTGACTTCGTCATTGTATATCAATCGAGTACCGATCTCAATTCGGATACAGCCCCTAAGGTTTGCTCTCTTTAAAATAATTAATTTCTCTGAAACTAATCGTACGAATTTCATGCAATTTGGTATATAGACATAGTTTGAACAGAAGATTTAAAATATCTTACCAAAATTGGTCTTGACATTGAAAAAACAAAGCTTGGGTTTGTTTTGATATGTATACTCCTCCCAAAGGAAGTTCCCTATACATCATTTAAAAGTAAACTTTTTTTTCCGATCTTCTGGCTTCAAGAACTTTTTTCTACAATAATTTGTTGCAGAGTTAGTAGGGGGTGTTAACTTTTTTTTCCACGACTGCACCAAGATATACAGTATGTCCGAAAAATCTGGAAACATTCGTATAACTCAAGAAATACACATGATATTGAAAAACGGAAAATGCGTGTTCAGTATTCAGCACGAGTCAATTTTACAGAAATATGTATATATATATATTCATCATGTTTGATCAATCTTATATGACGTTATGCTAGGATGAACAAATGCGCTGTCTAGGCTCATGTAAAAGTACAGCATTTCACAAAAGAGAATATCAACTGTTAATTTATTGTATGGGATGTTTACGTTAACCAAACAATTTAACAGGAAACTTCAGTCGATTATGAAAAAATCATTTTATTATACTAATAATTGAATATAATACAAAGCATGTAAAAACAATTCAAGTATAAAAATAATAATAATTGATATATTCTATCACAAAAAGATTATACTATATAATTGCAATATTCATTACAAAGCAGGCAATTTTTATTAGTACTAAATAAATATTTACTGTAAGGAACGGAACGAGAAAAAAATTCCGTCTCAAACTAACTTTTAAAGTACTGCGCAATTATGTCACACATTAATTAGGTTAATTTTTTCGCAACCATGTTTACGTAATTATAGTATCTTTTATCACAAGAGATTGTGTTACATGATGCATAGAAGTGTAATACAAAAAAAAAAGAGCTTTTCACATAAAGAATCAAATTTCATGAAGTTTTTGTTTATCCAATTTTCTTCAGAAATCGTAATACTGTTCATATTTACTCATTAGATTCATTAACTTTTTACTCAATTATTTCTTTACTGTGAGGTGTGTACGAGGTTTTACTATAGTGATATTTTGTGACAGTAAAAAGTGTGCAATAACGAATAAGGGGATTTTTCTGGATTTGCTTTTTAGCATCTTGTTATTTTTGTCTAGGCAATTAAATATTTTATATAACTAGACAAAGAAAATGATCATGGAATTAAAACAAAAGCTACTTACGAATTTTTATCTTTGAACTGAATATTTCTTATAGTGTACCCCCCTGCTAAAAACCTATTTATAAAGGTGAATATCTGTGACATAGATTTGAACACAAAAATTTTCATTTGATAATTTTATGTTTTATTCTTTTTAGTGCTTTAAAATCGTAAATTTGGTAAGATTTCCCACCTCACGTTCTGATTTTGAAAACTCTGTAATATGCACAGTAAATTAAGAACAGCGATAAGTGAGAAAAGACAAAAATATAGTTTATATTTGAAAAATAATTCAGTATCGAATGCATGTTCGAACTTGAGAAAAGGAAACCTGTCGTTGGGGGCCAACGTAGTACTTTCCCATTATGGATATGCAGGATATAAAATATGAAAATAAAACATGTGTAAACTATTTATAAAAGGCATTGCAATTCGAATAAAATCGTGGCTTGATGACGCCATAAACTTTAAATTCTCTATTATTGAATTGCTTAAAAGAAACATCCTTATAACTCCGAAATTGATAATCATATTAACTAACAGTTTAATGCGCCGGATTAAGCGTCTCATTTCCAATTAAAATATATCTTTGAATTGAAATTTGAATGAAATACACGGTCAGGAAAATAGGAGAGTGTGGTAAATAGGATTACAAATATCTCGACAACTAATTATCCGATCGACTTCATTCTTTATGCAAAATTTATATTTTTTTATTGTCTTTTATTATCATTCCTTAAAATAAAAAATTTCGAAAATTTTTATATACCTTATCAGAACGAATATTTCGAGAGTCCGAAAAATATAGTTCCAAATAATCGGGTTACTGAAATTCAATAAGCTTCTTCCCATTATTAAATACTAAGTACATACCAAATTTTAAGTCTCTATTTAAAATTTTTCGGGAGTTAGAACGTTTACAGACACATAGACATACACACAGACAGACGGACAGAAAATTTTTGTCGGAATCTCCAGTGTCTAAAACGTGTAAATCCGTCAAAAAATTTTTTTTTTCGATTTTCAAAGCGATTACAAAACTTACTCTATACTACATATGATGAGTAAGTAATAGTTACTCTCCGTTGATAGGGTTAGTATTTTACAGTAGCTTGGTATTATGTTCCAGTAACCTATTAATTTTGTAACTTTTAACTAGAATTCATTGTATGCATATTTATGGTGTATATGTTTTTATTATTCTGTAATAGTAGCTTTTTATTGCCTATTCTATTTTTTGGAATATTCGTAATATACCACTTTTTTCCTAATAAAAATATTGTCTAGTATTTTTTACCCCTAACAATAAGACTTAACAGAAAACAAGCCGCACCCAGAAAAAAGTTTTGGTGAATCAACAAAAATTTGGTTGACCCAACAAAACTTTTTGATTAAATATAGGTCAATGGAAATTTTGTTTGAATCAACAAAATTTTTTTTTGCAATTCCAGAAAAAAATGTTTGTATCGTCAGCAAAAAAATGTTTTGTTAATTCAAGTAAAATGTTTCAATTTTACTTGAATTTTGATAAAACAAACAAAATGTACTCAACAAAACATGTTTTGTAGTTTTAATCAATTCCTTTTTCTGGGTGCGTTGCGTGGTTTTCCAAGATGATCGTAATAAGTCCTACCCCCAAAATACGCTTACTACCCACCTGCCCTCCAAAAGAACTCTTTAGAATTTAGCCCTTACGTTTTTTTTTTTTTTTTTTTTTTTTTAAATTTTACTCCAGATTCATATAAAAAATTTGTATTTAACCCTTTCTGGTGCAAAGTACTTCTGTTGCTAAAATATTGAAATGATTGAATGATACCAGGATTTACGAATAAATTTATTTGAAAATAGGTAAAACATATTTATTTTATATACATTTAAAGAAAATTTTATTTTAAAATTCTAGCGTTATTCTTACATGTGGGGATTACAATTAGGTGGTATATAAAATATACGACCGCCCTTGAAGGAGTTAATGCAGAAAAACGTTCATTGAAAATTTCAGAATTACACTTGAAACATTTTTATATCACAAATAATAACGAGATGTTTACATATACCTATGGAACCACATCACTATTAAAGTACATATAGACAGTAGAAATATAATCACTTTAATAGAGACCATTACTAAGTTATAGTGTACACAGTATTTTCGAAAACACATTTATATTTCCACTGTACTTTCCATAAATACCAAAAGCGATCTAAATTTCAGAGGGTTTTTATTTCCTAAAACACCGTCAATTTTTTTAAGGTGAGAGTCAATTAGAAAAATAATTGTCATTTATTTCAATATAGAAAAATGTATCTAATTTCTCTATAAATATTTTTCATTTGAATTTGATTTTTTTAGAAAGAGGCAACATTTTTTTTTATTTATACTCACAATAATTTTGTAAATATGTATATATATATAAAATAATTCAACTATTATATATCTTAATTTCTTGATTTTAGAAGATTCTAAGAATTTAAAAAGCAAAAATAAAATGTACCAATTTAAGACTAATTAAATTGTATAACCGGAATTGATAAAAAAATTAAAATATTTATAATTAGCTCAGTAGAATGTACATTTAATTTTTAACATGCATATAATCTCCATCGGATTATCGCTTGAAGGAAACAAATTGAGAGGAAATAAGTTTTATTTATATATAAAATGGGACTCCATATGTATTTTGTTTTCAGTGCAAAATAAATTTTTTATCAACTCTTCAGTTATAGGTTAATGAAATTGCTCGACAAGAAGTAAAAGAAAAGATAGAGAGCGAGGAAGCTTCAGAATATAATTTTTAATGAAATGGATCTTTTTTATTTAAATCTGACAACGTGTTTTTGAATTTGAGTCATGTTTGACTTATTATTACGAATTTATTTTTAAATTTGATTAAACATTGGTTTATGAATAGAAATCGAGTTAAGTCTTAAATCTAGGTATTTAGTTCATCTGAGTTGTAATTTTCCAACTAGACGAAAAATGACCGGTCCAGGATTTGAACCTGGGCTATGTTGACTAAAGCTGCCATGCTCTATAAACAGAGCCACTCCGGTCGAATCTGGAGGATCTAATTCATCCAGTTAACCTTATTGATCAAAGCATCTGGTCTGATATCTGAATCAGCTCAGCAGAATAAATCGCAGGTAATTTGGAACTCCAGTAAACGCTGGATACGTGATTACAATAAATTAATTTTAACACAATTATTAAAATTGGTAAAGAAATAATTTCTTTATATATCAAAGGAATCATTTCTTTACAAATCTGAATAACTGGGTTAAAATTTATCTAATATAGTTCATCTGCAGATCCTTGTTCTGTTGTCTCGTTGTGAGTCCCACAGGTGGAAGCGGGTGGTAACAAGGGTAGACGATTGAGGTGCAGATCTTAAAAGAAAAGCTTTTCTTTAGACGGGAATGGATCGAAAAAAAAAAGATTGGTGTCAGACATTTTTTTTTTTTCAAAATTTCAAAAAAATAAGTTTAAATGGCCCATCTGTATAAGTGTAAGTTTTGTTCTAGTGTAAACATTTTTCGTGCACTAGTTATTTTCTAAATGCAAAAATGTCTTTAATTCTCAATGGGATCCCTATAAGTGAGGTACACAAATATTCTCCCCTCCCACTTAAGATTGGCCAAGCCATTATTTCTATTTCAGTTTTTTTGTTTACTTCTTTCACACGCGCAAAGTACGTTTTTCAGTAGTAATCCTAGTTTCAGCGCTGACTCTTCTGGTCTATATATTATTTGCGTTATAGGGACATTTCAGTAACGTATTAAAATAGTAATACATTCTAACGCGGTATTAGTAACATTTATCTGAATGCGTTAATTAACGCCCATCCCTAGTTCAAACATGCTACAGATTTACATATAGTTTTAAAGTTTTACGTAAATTTAATTATTATTTTTAAGAAAATTATTTTTACGACATAAAAACATGTTTCAGTGAGTTTTTTTTAGAGTAAATATTTGGTTGATTTTCATTGGATGCTACTCAATTCTTTCTCATTCTAATTTTCCTGATAGCATTCCATTTTTTTAACTCAATTGGTCCGAATGGCAAGGTTTCCTTGCATACTGACCGTCTCTGCTTCAACATAGACTAAATTTTATGTCGGTACCACTAACCCCAAGGGACGTGAAAGAGAAGAATACGTTCTACAATTGAAATTTCTGTGATAATATAGGGGATATAAACTTAAAATTTGGCAGGGTCGTTACTTTAAGCCGTGACTGCTCGCTAACAACCATGTATAAAAAAATACTAAATTTAAAAGGGTGAAGTGGCTGGAAACCTTTTTGAATTACGATTTATTTGTAATTGTTAGCCACAGGAAATTTGACTTAGCTGTTACTTTTAAGACGTAAATGCTCGCATAGAACAGTTCTCAAATTATTCTAAAATTAAAAGGATAAAGAAACAGAAGCAGTTCTAAAATCGCGTTATCTGTTAGGAATAGAAACTTGAAATTTAGCACACTCTGAATGCGACATTTTCAAACCTGAGCAAAAAATATTCAAATCTGAGTATGTCGCATAGTCAAAATGGCTCCGAATCAAAATTATTGAAGTTTGAAGCATGTATATACTCATTTCTGAAAACATGTACACAATCAAGAATAAAACATCATGCGCTCATATTTCAGTGTGTCCATGTTTCAAGTGTTGAACTGATTCAATGTTTTTTATCTTTTCCTTAACGATTTTTAATTTTATGGTTTATTAAAGTTTATTAACACTGTAAAATAGAAACATTTGTTTGTTTGTTGGAATTGACCAATGAAACTTCTGAACCGATTTTAAAAGTTATTTCACTGTACGACAGGAGATAAACATAGTTCTTAAGTACATTGTATTGTATCTGTTTTTTGGAAGGGGGTGGCTGCGAATGGTATTGAATGAATGTTTTCTGATTAATTAAAGTCTCACGTTCACCCAATGTGACACAATAATCAAGTTTCCTAAACAATTGACTTAATTGGTAATATTTAAATTATTTGCAATAGTATAATTTCCCACTAGTGTTATTAGAAATACATATATAATCTTTGTCATATTTCAACATATATGCGTGCGAAGCTGCTGGTTTTGCTAGTATTTTAAAAATGACTTTTTTAAATTTCTTTCTTTATTCTATTTCTTGTCTCATTTAGTGTTTCTTTAATGTTCTTCATTTTTTAGAATTAAATAATTAAATTTCCTTAATAGTAATAGAAAACATTTTATGTGTCTTCAATTAAAGATAAATATGAAAATTGACTATGCTTAATTTTCAATAGAATTACAAACATTTTAACATATCTTTGGTAAATCTATGAAATTACTGAATAGTAGAGAAAAGGTATTGTTCTGTAATTAATTTTTTTCTTAATTTTCTAAGCTTATTTTAAAACCAAAATTTCAAAAATTTATTATATATATAAAATTATTTCATACATAAGATAATTCATTTGCAACTAAACTGCATTAAAGTTATTTTTTTTATTATTTTTTATTAAACAGTATGCCTATATTAAATTATTTATATTCATTTGTACAAACGAATAAAGCTGAAGATATGACTTAAAATTAACGTGTTCTATTTTATGTTCTTAAGCGTTAATTATGACTATAATGTATTAGCACTGCTTAGAGAATAAGTTCATAATGTGTATACTACTTTGTGAATATCTAGTTGAAATTTGTCGTTGCTTAGACAATATAAACTGAACGAGCAATAAAAAAATCGTATATATTTTTATTTTTTAGTAATAATATAAAGCCTAACTGCATAAATATAAACTTTAACTTTCTTTAACTGAATATACAAGATAATAGTACTCAAACGGATTGAATTGACTGTTTAATAAATATATAAATTGAAAATATATAGTGTTTGAATGCTTTAAGACAGTTCTAATGCTTTATAAATGACATACATTTTTTAATTTAATTTTTTCCTTGAATTTCTATTATTTAATATTTTTCTTATTATATGTTCTGCAAGTTTTTCCTTAACTCCTTCATGACAAGCGCAAACGTACGCATACCGTATAAGGTTCCCGAAATTGAACACCAGTTTTCTGTACAGAAATTTATGCGTTATCTAATTACAAATTTTAAGCGATTAAAAAAGGTGAAAAAATCTATACCGAAAAAGAAGTGGTAAAGAGTTTTTAAAAAAAGTAAAAGGTGGTCGTCGGAAAGGATTAAGGACCTACACCTTTTCGGTCCGGAAGGTCCTTAATCGCGAAAGGATTAATATCCCAATGCGTAAGGGAAAACTACAAACAAATTTAACCTCTTGCATTTTTATCTTTCAAGGACATTCTTAAAAGCTTAAATATTATAACATGAAGAAAATTGACACATTTATTTCTCTCTCTTTTTTTTTAACATATTGATTTCTTTTTTTTAAACGTAAAATTTAACATGAATTAATTTATTTTTCTGTAAAATAAATCATCCTTCTTTTAAGAAAATGTAATAATACACTATATTTCAATTGATGACCGGTCACTTGCGATTTCAGACGTTTCGTTAAATATCTTGAAAGATACACAAGGCATTATCCTGAAACTTCAGAAGTGTAAACAACATAACAGACGTCATATATTTCCGCGAAGATTTTTTCCCGAAACCCAATAAGTGGCCGTCAACAAATTGAAGAAAAACGAATATCTTTTGGATAACCCTGTAAAAACTAATATTGCAAAAGCATTCAAACTGTAGATTATGATTAAGTGGCTTATTGTAATAATCTGGGTTCATTTTTATGAAGATAGCATGTATACTCGAAGAGAAATTCGGGTTTTTATAAAAACAGTCCCAAATTTTACTAAGTTGTTTGCTTGTAATTTGCAGAGTTTTTAATATAAAAACAAGTTGTTTTCATAAAATATGACAAACAATATTGTACACAATACCCTGCATTCCTAATTAAAAAATAATAAAAATTGTATGAAAAATAAGCAGGTTTTCTAAATATTGTTTCACTGCGCATGCGCGAATTCAATCAAAGTATACGGTACATAATATATTAGCTAAATGTATAGACCAACTTTTATAAAAGTCTCAAAAACATAGCTTGAAAATTCTGATAGTAATCGTCGATAGAATAAGCTCGAATTTCGCTGTTCCCAAAAGGAAGCAAAAAGATGAGGGGTTGTATGCAAATATACTAGCTTATGAAAGTTGACATAATAAGAATGAAGTGTCTCTCATTCTATATTTGATACAACCCCTCATCTTTTTGCTTCATTTTGGGGAACAGCGAATTTCGAGCTTATTCTATCGACGATTACTTTCAGAATTTTTAAGCTATGTTTTTGAGACTTTCATAAAAGTTGGTCTATACATTTAGCTAATATATTATGCACAGTATATTTTCATTGAATTCGCTCATGCGCAGTGAAACATTATTTAGTGAACCTGCTTATTTTTTATACAATTTTTATTATTTTTTAGCTCCGATTGCAGGGTATTGTGTATAGGGCTGGACGATATCAGAAATTTAATATCGCAATATATCAACGAATTAATATTGATATTGGTGATATATCGCGATAACTACCTTAAAGTGTATGGGAATAGAAAAATTGTTAATTTCCATAGATAAATGATATGGTAGCAGCAATTTAAGTACAAACATGTGTAGAAAGCAACGAATCAATTCTGTATACCTATTTGCTCACACAGCATCCTTTAAATATTATAGTTTCATATTTATACAAAACAGAAATATTTTAGGGAAAAAACGCGTTGTTCGATATCTATTTGGGTTTATACCATTGATTGGATAGTGTTTTTTTTTTTTTTTTTTTTTTATAGTATGTTGCCTATTCTTCCTATTTTATGCACTATTTTCACCATTGCCTCTTTATAACTGAGGATATAAAGAAAAAGAAACTAAAATAAAAGTTCTTAAATTTAGGACGTTACTCATTTTAATATGATTAAAATAAGTAAAAAGCAACAGCAAAAACTGAAATTGGTTTATTACCATATGTAATGCTAATATATTTGTGAATAACAAGCTTTCAATGGATGACAGATGCAGCCGAAATGTTGGTTTTCAATCTTTCTCTAAAGTATCAATGCATTCTTAATAGAATTTCTAAAATGTAAAAATTCACCTTCCTATCTATTTACTATACATAAATACAAAATTGAAATCTTTTTTGAAATATAAATATTCAAATCACATTTTGAAATAGTTTTATAGTACTTATTTTTTTCTTTTTTAGTTTATTTTAAGCTGAAATAACAATACAACATATATTAAATTCATTGGGATTCATGCTCTCACTACCGACAAAACACAGAGGGAAGCAGGAATGAGTCTCTTGGCCGATATTCAGCGTACGCACTACTAAACGTTAATAGCTAGGAAGCCCGCTCAAAGATAACCAATCACAGTGAAAAAGTGGCGAGGCTTCCCTTCACGAACGTGGCGAAATGCAAAATTTTACCCGCACTATGATTGGTTGCTCGCGAACCGAGCTTCCCAGCTGCTAAGCTCTAGTAATATTATCGACTACACAATAACTCGTACATATTTGAGCGCTTATTTATTCGTCATGACTTATCAATATGTGTGAACTATTGCAATATGTCTAGTCTAGAGGAATAGCAGCGACGGTAGTGAAACACAGACGATAGGTTCAGTAAGGAAAGGAGAGTGGAAAATGCGGTTGGGTGGAAATAAAAAATAAAGCGAAGAATGTATGGGGATTTATTGAGATAACAACGAAAAAGAGATAATCGTTGGAAGGGATAGCCGGCTTTGAATAAATGCGTGGGGAGAAAGGATTATTCAGATATTAGTACAGGATTTTCAGCGCTTTTTCTAGGATTTCGAGGTTGCGCTGCGGGAAAAAAAATGATACTGGCATATATCGGTAGAGTTAGAACTTAGCTATCGTTATTGGGATATATTGTCAAAATCGAAGCTTTGTTATCGTTATTGCGATAATTAAAAAATATCAATATTTGATTGATTTATTGATAAATAATCCAGCCCTAATTGTGTACAATTTTGTTTGCCATATTTTCTAAAAATAACTTGTTTTTATATTAAAAACTCTGCAAATTATAAGCAAAAAAACTTAGTAAAATTTGGGACTGTTTTTATAAAAACCTGAATTTCTCTTCGAGTATACATGCTATCTTCATAAAAATGAACCCAAATTATTACAATAAGCCACTTAATCATAATGTACAGTTTGAATGCTTTTGCAATATTAGTTTTTACAGGGTTATCCAAAAGATATTTGTTCTTCTTCAATTTGTTGACGGCCCCTTATGGGGTTTCGGGAAAAAATCTTCGCGGAAATATATGACGTCTATCATGTTGTTTACACTCCTGAAGTTTCAGGATAATTCCTCATGTATCTTTCCAGATATTTAACAAAACGTCTAAAATCGCAAGTGACCGGTCATCATTGGAAATATAGTGTATAAGCTTGATCAAACTATAACGACGCAATATAGTGTTAAATTAGAATTTATAGCGTACATTTTTGCATATTTATGTTAGTGTTGTGGAAATGACACTGGTGGTCGTTTAGGATGTAGAAAGTGTCGGCCGTTCTAGTGTTTTAAACCAATGCAAGCGTTCTTTAGATATTTCTGTCTTTAATTTCATTATTTATTTTTTTTTTTTTTTCATATTATATTTCTGAAAGAAGGCTAACGTGATATTTTTCACTCTTTTGATGCCGGTAACAGTTTTATTTAGAGTGTAATTTCAACTTCGGAAATGGTTTGGCTCGAGGTATTATTTCGTTTATAGCTTTGCATGGTCAATATCACGCAAATTAAAATTTTCTTCAAAATATTACAAAAACAGCCTCCGACCTAAGATATCATATACAAAACTAATTGTATAAAAATATTGCTATGGAAATGAGAAGTTAGGAAAGAGCACCACCATTGCTTTTGGATGTTGTTTACTGACGAATGTTAAATTTCCTTGTTTACTTTTTTAATGAAACTTTTACTATGTGGCAAATACTTTGTGGTTTAAATAAAATTTCAAGAATATCAGAAACTGCTGATAACTACACAACCGTTTCACGGTTTATAATGTTTCTTAAAAAAAAAAAATGCTACTTTAGGAATTAAATATTAGAATTATATACATTTATTATACGTTGTTTGTTGCAAGTGATTAGAGGTTCCATAAGCTTCCTTCCAACGTCGTCTACTTATCCGTTCTGAAATGAAAATAAGCGGAAGCTCGGGCCACAGTATTAAAAAGCACACCAGTGGCAAATTTAAAATTTCAAAATACCATATATTGATAAATAAAATGAGCTACTAAATGATAATTACGTTTATATCCCTCACGCAATTATTTTAGAATATTTAAATTCGTAAGGAAATACTTTATTTAATAAATGACTATTTCGAAACTACACATCACAATTCCTGTGAAGTATTGGTAATGTTACAGTTTTTCAATTTTAAAATTGATATACTGTGCTTTAAATATTTTTTTTTTCATGAAAGCTAGTGCAAATTGAATCATTTGCAATTTTTTCCCTAAAACATGTCTTAGTCCAATCAATCATTTTTTATGATAAATGTTAAAGAAAAAAATATGAGTTTCCCGTCTCCTCCACCCCTCCATACAGACGTCAAAACGTATCATATAACAACGTCAGCACATCATCTTTTGAAAGAAAAAACCACACGTGACACCATAAAAAATTATTTCCCGATGTCTTTAGGGAAAAAATATATTTTTGATTTATGATTCTTTCTGGAGATTAAGTTTTGTGGGCTAATAAACACGTTTGTGCTATTAAAAATAATGGTCTTCCTGTTGCACTGACAAAAAAGTAACTCTGCTTTGATGAATTGGAAAACAGAAAGCAGAAAATAAAAAACCGAATTATTTCATTTATCTTATGAAAGAATAATGATGCTTCATTTTATGCAAATCAGATTCTAAAAGTTGCAGAATTTCTTTCGCTGTTAGTAAAAAGAAAAAAAAAAGCAAAGGATGTTAATTTAAAAAATATAATAATACAAGATTATTCTCATATCAATCAAATTTTAATTGGAAGTTTATTTTAAACGAACGTTTTCAATGGATGTTCCGGTATGCCACCAAATATTAAATATTGTTCAAAAATGTTTCGGATGGAAATGTATATATATATATATGTTACATATGTATTATATAATGTTACATATTTCAAGATTAAAAAAAAAATATTAATATTAAATAAAAATATCATTTTAAAAATATTTTAAAGAACATTTGTTTTTTCTCTTTCATTAGTGTTTAAAGTTGAATTGCTAATACTTTTATAATATAAAATACTAATAATTTCCAATAGTTACAGAACTGTATAATTTCTTTCTAAACTAAATTAAACCTGCGGCAATACAATCCATTAAGGATCTTGGCCAAAAGTGACCAGCCCTGTTTCCTTAATTATGGACCCTGAGGTGATATTCAGAATATATCACGATCAGGTAGTTAGCTAACACGGAGTCCTCGGTGCTTTAGTTCCCAAGTAAGCTTGATACTCATTTTATCGACCCCAAAGGTGCGAAAGGTTTCAGTTATCCTTACCCAATTTGCAGCCCGAAATCGAACTGGAGACATGTAATGTAGTAGACAGGCACGCTGACCACTACGCTACTGGTCTTTCTATAACTTATTTTGCCAATTTTAAATCCTTTTAAACTATATAACAATCATGATAATAAACAAAATGATTAAAATATTTTAATTTAAATTAATCGCCAACAATCTTTTTTTTTTTGTAATTGTTGTTATTTTTCAGTAAAAAACTCTTTCTAATCTTTCTTTCTAATCTTTCTAATCTTTTTCTTTTCTAAAGTCAATTTCTTTAACTGACTTTCTTTTGTAATTAGAAGTTGGACAAATACTCCAACAGTCGGCCCCAATGAGATGAAGTGTTTTATAAATAGTTTATTTTTAGTTCCAAATCATATATTATAATTCCCCTGTATGTTGCTATATTTCATAGTCATTGCTAGATTCGTATTGTAGAAAACTTGTGTGCTGTATTGTGCGCAGTTCTGCCTGATAAAGTATTTTGCAATCGAATCATCCTGCATTGGTTGTAAAACTTCTCAAACGGATGATATTTTGTTGTCAGAGGAGTCTCGAATCCTCTAATCTTGACGTCTGTATAATATTGTGGGTCTAAAAAAATAAAAGATAAAAAAATGCATAGCTAAACAGCTAAAAATCTGTGAATTGGAGGGAAGAAAGGAAAGTTTAAAAAAATGAAATTTATTAATATCTTAGAATTACGCATTGGTCTTCAAAGCTAGCATCCCAAATCCAGGTAATTTCCAGCAAACTTTCACAACATGCCATTCGCTTTCCTTTTTTCTTCAATATAACGATATAGAATTTTTCAGCTCGATCAATTATCACTATTATTTATAATATAAAAGAGTGGTATTTTTTCTCTATTTTTTGTTTCAGAAAAAAGAAAGAAATAAAGAAAGAAAAATGATGGACAAACATAGTTAGAAGAAGAATTTGTGAAAGCTAAAAGCTAATATATTGCATTGTCATAATGATTGATGGGATAAAATATATTGAGAACATTAAAAAAATTAAAACGGTTTTGATTTTTTGAAATGACGGCAGGTAAATTTTTTAAACTTTAGCATGGCCATATCAGGGAAACCCACCATATTTCACGTAATTTAAAAATGAGATACGCAGTTACATTTTTAAAATCATATATTATAATACGAGAAAATGTTGTGTGTCTGTATCTATATGTGTTTCTGCAAATTTTATCTAAAAAACAGCTCTAACAATTTTGACTAAATTTTGTATCCTACCGTTTTCGGGCACGATAAGACCTATGTGCTAGGTCACATGTTCGAGAAAATTCGATTAGTGGGAGGTTTTTGGGTCATTACGGATAAGCTAATTATATCTAAGAAAATGGCTCTTACGACTTTCACTAAATTATGTATCCTACAGTTTTGGATTACCAGAAGACAATTGCTTTGGGTCACATGCTCTTTGTGGGTCATTTTTGGGTCAATGAGGGTGAAGCCAATTTTATCTAAAAAACAGCTCAAACGATTTTGATTAAATTTTGTATCTTACCATTTTGGATTACAAGGAGGCCGTTGGTCTAAGTAACATGTTCAAGAAAATTCGATTAATGGGTCATTTTGGGGTCACTACGGGTCAAGCTAATTTTACCTGAAAAACGGCTTTAATGAATTTAACTAAATTGTGTATTCTACCATTTTCGGGTAAAAGAAGAACATTGGGCTGTATCACATGTTCGAGAAAATTAGATTAGTTGGCCATTTTGAGTCACTAAGGGTCAGGGTCACGTTAATTTTATCTAAAAAACGGCTCAAATGATTTTGGCTAAATTTTGTATCCTGCCATTTTGGATTAAGAGAAGACCATTGGTCTGAGTCACATGTTCGAGAAAATTTGATAATTGGGTCATTTTTGTGTCATTACGGGTCAAGCTAATTTTATCTAAAAAAGGGGCTGTAAACATTTTGATTTAATGTTGTATTTTACCGTTTTGGATTATGAGAAGACTATTGGGCTACGTCACATATTGGAGGAAATTCGGTTAGTGGGTCATTTTTGGGTCACTACGGGTCAAGATAATGTTACGTAAAAAAGTCTCAAACCATTTTGACTAAATTTTGTATCCTACCGTTTTGGGTTACAAGAAGAGAATTGAGCTAGGTCACATGTTCGAAAAAATTCAATTAGTGTGTCCTTTTTTGTGTCATTACGGGTCAATGCATTTCAATTTGAATAAAGTTTGTAACAGTTATTAATTTGTTGAACATTTGGCAGTAAACAAAGTCGCAAAGTTGAAAATATTTTGCCAAATATTGCCAAATTTGGCGAAAGGTTGGCCACATTTAGCGAAAATACCGATTTTCAAGATCATCAGTGCTGAAACACAGGCTTGGCGCCAAATGAAAGAATGTCGTCAACTTTTCAGCTTTTTGTTAAAACTTTGGCGACATATGGCCAAAAAATTGGAAATATGGCTTTTAGAATTTGAAGGAATTTTCTAGAAATTTCCAATAGAGCCGCGATACATGATTCAGTTGGCGATCCGAGTTGAACACTAAACTAATCTTAAACGAGAATAGCTCGGTCTTCTCCGTTGATGAATAAGAAAGAAAAACAATCATAATGTTTTCTTAGTCAATTTTATGATGATATAATTTCGCCAGGCATATATTTCACCATTTCTACAGTAATGAAGATAATACACTCTTAAAGCAAAATGTAATAAATAATTTTATTAACTTTTCCCGACATAGTTGAAAAGTGCTTATGACTTCGGTTTGTCTGTCCATTTGTCCATACTCTAACTTTCGTAAATATAGTCAGATTGCCCTGTAATTTTTGTATGTTATTAACGTTTACTATAGTATGATCGCTATTGAAAATGAAGTGTGCAGCATTTACAGAGCTTTTACACGGACAGTCAAAATATCTCTTTACATTATGATCAATGGGAAAATATCGTTTCAAGTATATATTACTGATGTTACACCATTTCAAACGTAATGAAATTAATATGTACTTATGAAGTGCACTAAAACATGCATTCTGCAGAATTTGGAGATCAAAGATTTTTTTATTCAAGTACAGGGCCACACAAAATTCTTCCGTTACATAATGGTTTACGGTGAAAAACAGTTTGCAGAGTAATTATGTAACACTATTTCAAATATAATGAAATTGATATTTATTACTGCGGTTTATTACATGTTACTTACTATAGAATATGATGTGCATAGCATTTATTATTCATTTACAGGGACACACAAATGATTTTGAGTATAGTACTGTATCCGAAGTAATGTCTATTAGCGATAATTGCTGGAAGTACGTTTTCAGTTATGGTATGCGTTTTTAAATTTAAGTAATTTTTGTATACTACGTGGTGCGTATAAATGCTATAGATCATATACAGGGCTTCACAAAAGAATTCTTAAGCATTGCGAATTCACAGCGTGAATTGCTTAAAGCTGAGTTTTAATTGAGTTATGAATTTTCAAGGTGAACTACATTTAGTAAACTAAGAGATTTTTGAAGAATATCTACTATCTACTATCTACTATATATATAAAACACAAACGGAAATTTCGTTCCGTTACTTTATAAATGGTGTTACGCTAAATGGATTTTGATGGAACTTGCGCTGTTCGAAACATAATTTTTCAGGGAAGGTTTTAGTATATAACATAACGTTCTACGTAGATTAGTTATACAATTATGATGGAAAGATACAATTATGATTTTTTGGACGAAAAGGTTACCACTGGTTATGTTTTGCCGATCATTATCGTTTGTGAAATAATTGAAACGGCTATATCATTTAGAAAATAATATAAACACCTCGAAAATAAAAGTTTACTAATTTTTTTTAAAATAAAATAAGCAAAACAGTTTTGATGAAATAGAATGTTATAAAACGAAAATATTAAATTGATACATGAAAAAGAATGTTCGTAATGCTTACAAAATTATTCAATGAGAAATATTGCAATTAAAACCATATTTGGCGATTTATCGTTTGCGTCAGGTTAAGAAAAATACTTCTAAAAATTTCATTTGATAAAATCTGAGTAACAATTTTGTTTTTGATTTGTTTTTCTTTTTAAAATTTTCTTTTTAATAAATCTAACTCCTTCATCATGTGACTTATAGAAGAAACTTGTAGCTGCAATTATAAAAATGACGGTATTTGTGAGTTACATTTTATTTGTTTATTTACGATTTTGATTTTACTTTTGTCACCAAACAATTTGATTTTAAGCCAAAAAAGCATAAGCGCGACATCGGTCCGAGCGATGTTAAAAAAAAAGATGTTTTTTCAAGTATACGACAGCAT
The DNA here is from genome assembly GCA_963931845.1 of Maratus michaelseni. NCBI lineage: Eukaryota > Metazoa > Arthropoda > Arachnida > Araneae > Salticidae > Maratus > Maratus michaelseni. The sequence goes on along the minus strand of OZ007590.1, from coordinate 77,358,486 downwards.
TTTTAGTGTGCTTTTTTATATTCGAATGTATTTTATATAAATATTAGTTAATATTATAAAAATGAAGTCAAATATTAAAATTTTAGTGTAAGTTATAACACATATTTAAAAAGTTTTTCACCATTCATTTCTTTTCCGTTTTCTTTGCATGCCTTTTTTGTTCTTTTTAAAGATTTTTAAAAGATATTGGAATAATCTTCTGTATTCGGGCCACCACCAATTAGCGTGCATATATTGTTGGAAATTTCGGAACAACTGTCGCAGACACACCGGAGTTCGCGCCATATTTGTTTTCGCCATTTTGACTCAGAAAAACCAAGACCAAAAAAAACAGAAAAACCCAAAACCCGGTTTTTGCACCCGTTAGGACTAGATTCCTAATGCAGCATGTTAGTTTAATTTTATTATGAAATACACACAATTTTTATTATAAACACACAAAAATTATTTCCTTTTAAAACACACACAATGATTAATTTATTATAAAACTCACATTATTTAATTTAATATAAAACCAATAGAATCTGCTCTACCGGACTACCATACGAAGCAAAATCTAGACAAAATCGCCGGATTGCCCAGGCATTAAATCACCATTTTGCCACCAAATGTATACCCCAGTGCGTCTGTATGAAGGTGATATCTGTACCAAAATTTCTTTTATATTTGAAGGGGACTTTGGACGGTAAGACAAGCTACGCTGCCGAAGGCAGACGTACTTCACCACCGTTTCCAGATTCTAGTGAATCCATACGAGGTCACGACCAAGAAGGAGTCGGTTTACCCGGACCCCTCCCAGGTGGTGCTCTTCGGCCGGGGGAGAAGCGGGGCGTGAGCCTCGATTGGAGAAGATTAAACGCAATTTGTACTCAGCAATTAGTAAATTTAAGTATTTTCATTATGAAGCAAACGAAAAATGAGAAGATTTATTATTATATATTTTTTCACTGTCATTTATTTTACGATCACTAAACAACAATACTTGCAATGTACCAAAAAATCTTGGACATGCCGATGGTGGCCAAGTAACAATATTTGCTGATTTATCATTTTAGCATAGATAAGAAAAAATCCCCTGGAATTCAGATTAGATACAATTTTGATCATTACAATGGAATATCTGCTAACGCACAGCTCTAGCCGCTAAACTTAGCAACACATTATCGATTATGCTCATTATAGGGTTTATTTAGACAACAGACTGCAGAATAATCTAATCTTCAAAATAAAAGAAATTGCAAGACTGTTTATTTCTCCGTGTTATTATGCTCATTAGAGAAATGAAAAAAATAAAGCTCCGGTTCAAGTATTCACCAAAATAATTATTACTAAAAATTTTGCATAACTAACTTTACGATTCTCAAGTAGTTTTATTGGTGAAAGATCTGTAATTCAGTCAACAATTTCATTTTGCATTATTTGACATTATTTAATGGAACGTAGTTTGGAGCATAATTAACTTCGTTTTGTAGCTATCTCTGGTACATTTGTAACCATATAGTAGCAAAAACTTCTAGGCTTTGACTTCCAACTTGGCTGGGGACCCGATTTCGGAAGACTAGGAAGAATTTATTTGATGCAAACTAGAGTATTATTTTTCTATCAGTATCAGATTTCGATTTTTTTGGAAGGTTAATTGTTATGTGATTGCAAATGGTATATAAAATGAAAAGGCAGTAAAAATAACGAAATTTTAATTTTATTCAAACAATTCGTCTTTAAAAACCCACTTTTTTAAGATTCACATTTCTTTTAAATATGAAAGTTAAACACTGTTCTTTATGTGCAAGAAATTTATTGCTTTTTTCACTATATTTACTCTGTTGGAATCCAAAGATAGAAAACTGCAGTAGATCTGCCAGAAGATGACGTATATTACGAAATATAGTGTAACGTAGAGTGAGATTTTTGTTGAACTACCAGAACCACGCATGGCGCTAAGCTGAGAGGCCCGGAGTTCAAGAACTAACAAACGAAAATGAGAAACCCGAACATAATTTAAATTCAATGGCCAATCGCTTCAATTATTGCTCTCTTTTTTTAGTAGTAGGGTGACTAGAGGACATTTTAATTTCTATTGGTCATAACGGCCACATTTGTCTACCAAACTCTACTACAAATGATGTAATAAAAGAGTTGCTTCTTAATAGCCTGAATTTTGTCTAACACCTAAGATAAAATAATAGCGTAATGGCATTCGCATTGTATTGAACAATGTGAAAGGATTTGCCAAATGACGGTTCAAATTACTTGAAAATACATGGTCGAATTCACCATTTCGTTTTATTCAAGGTTCATTTGGAAAATTGACCAGCGCAGCGGGCATAGCCTGCTAGTAAATAATATAAAATAGAGGACCACACAAAGGACTGGATACATGGCTGCATATGGATGATAATTTTTAGGAGTGACATTTCTGTAGTTTTAAGCGTGCTTTTGTCTATATTAAATTTTAGTTAATATGTGGTGTGTATAAATTGTCTGCAGGTAATATACATGTCTGTACGAAATAATTCAAGTATATATTTCTGTCTATTGGCCGAAAATTTTGAAGATGAATTTTCAACCTATTACACGTTTTCTTACTAAACTAAATTGTAGCATACGTAGAATTTGTACAAGTCTATTGATAAAATACAGGGATCCACAAAAGTATTGGAGTTGCTGTACGTCATGCGCTTTCTAAAACGTTTACTTGAATATTTTATTTATCTTATTAAATAGCGAATTATTAAAAGTATTCTGGAAGTGTCGGAAAGGTTTTCATAATCAATGCTTATTGCAGGATTTTCCTTTCTTTTTTTATTTCTGCAGAAAATGAATTTCAATGAAGAATGGAAAAGAGCTAAGAAGATAGGTGTTATATTGACCCAATTTATCTTTAAAACACAGATGTGCCCCCAGAAACAACCTATTTTTATTCCTTAATAAAGTTATTTAATTATTAAAAATTACAATTCTTTGGAATCGAATTAAAAATCTTTAAAGAAAAGTTGAATTAAAAATTTTGTTGTAAGACGATTTGTTTTGTAGGAGACGAGAAAAATATTTTGTGTTCGGCTATTATATTTAAACTCAGAAATAAACTGTTACAATGTATCCAATAGTTGATACAATGAAACAAAATGTGTTGTATATTTATGGTCACTTTTTCTATTTATTGGTTTTCTTAAAGTTTATAAAACTCTGTATCCAATTTTTTTACAAGACTCTGCTTGATTTCTGTCATAAATTTTCGTAAATTTAAGTCATTTTGCTTCTGATCTGGTTTTGTTTATGAAGTAATATAAAATAAATAAACTAAATTCAGTAAAGCCATTTTCTTAAAATGATTGTAATAGTTTATAAATATTATATAAGTACTTTATACTTTATAATTAAAGTTGCACTTTCAAAAGGATGTGAAAAAGAACCAGTGGTCAGAATGACCTGATATTTCATCTGAGTTTACGTGAAGCAATGGGAATTTCTTATGCGAAACAATAAAAAGTTCAAAATGAAGGAGGAGTTCGTGCAACGCGATTAATTATCTCGAAAGTTTCTGAAATTACCTTTTTAGTTCATCATAAATATAAATTTCTCGAATAAGGATAAGAAAATTCTCTTACCTTATCTGAAGATGCTTTCACCTGGTAATTTATCCAGCGTACGTTGTAATCCATAGATCTATTTATATTATTGCTTGTAGTGATATATATCCTTAAAGTATCGGTATCCAAAGTTCACCACTGCACAAAGATCGATAGCTGAAAACTAAATACTGTAAAAGCCCTTATTTTCGCGAGCCGTAATTTTCGCGAAAATGAAGATATCGATGATTTCGCGAGCTGAAAATTTCGCGAATTTTTTATGAACAGAACCGAAAGTTGAAAATCCCGAAACTACATATATACCCTTTTGCATTTGCATACGATATTTTTAGGCAGAGCTTCTCGGGCTAGTTCCAGAACAACCTGGTGTAGTATGTATATAAAGTTCGACATTTATAAGGCACATCAAGATCCTCTTTTTCTGCCTGTAGAGGTACTCTAATCATCCTAAATTTCTATAGGGAAAAGAATTTGTGGACCTGCGAATATCACGACTAAAACGGATTCAGGCTTGGCTTGTGCGCACATTTAAAGGTGTTAATAACGGTGATAATTTTGAGTAACTTCAAAGAAGCTGGTAGAAATATTGTAAGTAAATGAACTGCATTCTATTAGTTGCACTATTGTTTTTATTCAAGAAATAGTTGTAAGTATTCAAAATATTTTTGTACTTATTTCTTATTTAAGTAACTGTAATCATTTAATTTTGGATAAGTGCCAGGATAAGTCAGGAATAATAATAAAATTCCTGATTTTTATTATTATTTGAGGCGAAAAAATAATATTTCGCGAGGCTTAAATTTTCGTGATTACGACGGGCTCGCGAAAATCGCGAAAATTAATGCCTCGCGAAAATAAGTGCTTTTACAGTAATTAGATTAGTATGTAGAGATCAAATAATTTTAGACTTCTTTCTTATCTTGGACGTATATATTCTTGATTATATTTCACAGTGACATAACAATAATTACATTTAACATTTAAATTTAGGTTTAAAGTATAAAGTATTATATTGTATAATAACATTTTATTTCTGAGCTTAGAGGCTCACGTATGTTCTCGGTTACATTTTATTACGGACTAAAGTATAAAAGTCATAATTTCAGATATTGAGAGTTTTTTGCTTTCGTCATTCTTACGTCAGTGGAATTACACATTGCAAGGTTTTCCCGTATGAATGTAATCAGTCAATTAAGTTCTTTATTTCTTGTTATAATTATTGTTTCTGTATCTTCAGCATATTTCACAAGTAACAGTTTATCAATGTAGAGTGTTTTTCTTGATCATTTATCTGACGTTGAGTGGCTATTAATCTTTATAATTTGGTTTCACTACGCAATGAAGAATGAGTTGATGATTCCAAGTTTTTCCCTCTTTTGATTATCAAGTTTTTTTATATTCTTCATTTCAGTAGGGAATGAAAATGTATTTTTTTATCTTTAATTTCACGGATGAGATTAATATTTCTAACAGAAAATTTCCGATAGATGGCGCAGTACTCGTCATTATCTGCTAATTAACAGACGTGTTATGCAGTTTTGGCACTCTCTGTTTAAAGCTTATGCATCATGACAAGGTGGTGCCACAGCGGATAAGAATAAATCGGTTTCTAATTGTTCCTATGCCAAAAACCATAGAAAAAGCAAAAACGAAATGTGTTTTTAACTGCCCCTAGGCCAAAAACCGTAGAAAAAGCACAAACGAAATCTATTTTGAATTGTACCTAGGCCAAAAACCGTAGAAAAAGCAAAAAAATGATGAAACCAAGAAGAAAAGGAAGTCAGCTACGACTTGCTTAAGAAATATGCAAAATGCTGTCCACCGTTTTCGTTTTGAAAACAGCATTTTCCACAACAGATCGAAGTATTTCAGAGCTAAGATTATGAATGTGTTGCGTGATGCATGTTTTCAATTCACATAAGTTCGCAACTGGACCCCCGTACACAACATGTTTTAGGTAACCCCACAGTCTGAAGTCGAAAGGATTCATGTCCGGTGATCGTGGCGGCCAGGCTGTTGGGAAATGGCAAATGACAATTCTGTCGTTTCCAAAATGAGATTCAACAGCTGCTTCGCTGGTGTTGCAATGTGCAGAGGATGCCATCTTGTATAAAAATTGTACTATCTACACATCCGTTCTGTTGCAGTGTTGGAATGAGCTGGTTGCGCAAAAAGATTCATATCCCATTTGCCTTACAGGTGACAGTACACAAAGGACCGATGTCCTTGATAAAGAAAGGGGGCCAACAATAAATGCTGTCGTAAATCCACACCACAAAGTAGCCTTTGCAGGATGAAGAGTCAATGGTTAAATTTGGAGTGTTTTCTAACTTGCACATATTCTACAATTTTGAGTATCGACATAACCATGGCTCCATGGCCATCCATTCTCCACTTCCTTTCGAGCAAGAAGTTGTAGAGCGAAAGCTTCTCTTTTTGGAAGGACAGCAAGAAGCAACTCCTGAACATGTGTAATTTTGTATGAATAGCATTACAGGATGTTTCGTAAGATTTTACGAACCGTTCTGACAGGCCCGTCTAAAGTTCGGGGAATTCCCCGTGCACTGCAAATTCCCAAAGCACTGCTTGACGCTTCCTGCAATGCCGTAGCCACATCCTGCACAGACGTCGGAGCAATTGCGTTCCGCGTCTGGCATACTTCACATCAAATGAACCTGTCTCTTCGAATTTATCCATCATCTTCTTCACTCCGAATGTAGTCATCAGGCCAGAGCCGCTTCTTGAACTCTTTAATGTCCGAAATTTTTTCAATGCAACTACTCCACAGTCACCGCTCTTGTAAAAAAGCTTCTCAAGCATAGCCCGAGTCTTCAATTATAGAGTCATGACTACTTTTTCAGGCGCAGAATAACAAGAAATGCATGTTCCCCTCCTTTTTATCCCAAGTCTAATGTGCGGTGCGCATATCACGTCTGTTAATTAGCATCTTATGACGGGTACAGCGTCATATGTCGGTCTCCGTTTGAACGTTTTTTCTGTCGCAAAAGAAATTCCTATTGCTTCACGTATACTCTGATGAAATATCAGGTCATTCTGACGAGTGCTTCTTTTTTAATGGCCTTTTGAATGTGCGACTTTAATTATAATCACCATACATATTTAAAGCTGTTTCTTAAATATTATTTTTTATTCTTTTAAAATTATTTTGCTATTTTATTATTATTTTTTATCAAAACATGAAAACATTTAAAATGATTCATAATTTATTCATTACTAAAATAGGCGTAAAATAATATAAAAGGTTTTAAAACACAATAAACCAAATCGCATATATTAAAAAGTTCACAGGCGTTCCCGAGCGCTTTCAACCAGAACTTTGTCATCATCAAGGGGATGAATGAAAAAAATTCAGTAACTTCCAGAATGCACACTGGTTAAAAATCGAAGGTTGAAACAAAACCTTGAAAAGGGAGGGGGTGAGTCTATTGAGCGACATGGGCTATTCAAAACCAAATATGCCATTAACACCAAGTAGATTAAACCAAATATGTAGTATATGACCTGATAACATATCATTACATAAGTTCTTTTCTCTAGTTAGTATCCCTATTGATTCCCGCAACATGCATGTGTTGTAATCATTTACTTTTGGTATAATCCTTGCATTGTTGAAAAATATATGAGTATCTGTTTTTAAATTTAACGCTGTAGATTATTTTCCTCTTTCTACGTCTGTCATATAATATTTCATTCTGTCTTGTAATTTTCTGGTTGTTATTCCTTGCCAAAGGTGACCGGTCACTTGCGATTTTAGACGTTTTGTTAATTATCTAGAAAAATACATGAGGAATAAACCTGAAACTGCAGGTGTGTAAACAGTGTAGTATAGTTTATATATTTCCGCCAAGAATTTTTCACGAAACTCCATAGGGGACTGTCAACAAATTGAAAAAGAACGAATATCTTTTGGATAACCCTGTAAAAACTAATGTAGCAAAGGCGTTCAAACTCGAGAGTAGTAATAAGTGGCTTATTGTAATATACTGTGTTCATTTTTATGAGGATAGCACGTATACTCGTAGAGAAATTAAAGTTTTTATAAAAACAGTCCCAAATTGCGCCTAGTTTTTTGCTTATAATTTGCAGAGTTCTTAATATAAAAAAAAAGTTCTTTTCAGAAAATATGACAAAGAACATTGTACATACATACTCTGCAATCAGAATTAAAAAATAATAAAAATTGGATGAAAAATGAGCAGGTTTACTAAAAAATGTTTCACTGTGCATAAGCGAATGCAATCAAAATATAATATGCATAATATATTACCTAAGTATATAGAGCAACTTTTGTGAAAGTCTCAAAATCATAGCTTGAAAATTCTAAAAATTATCGTCGATAGAATAAGCTCGAAATCCGTTGTTCCCAAAAGGAAGCAAAAAGATGAGGGGTTGTATCCAAATATAGTAGTATGCGCAATATTGTGTACGCTATCTTGGCACTAATCAACATATATTTGATACCAACCCCTCATCTTTTTGCTTCTTTTTGGGAACAACGGATTTCGAGTTTATTCTGTTGACGATAATTTTCGGAATTTTCAAGCTATGATTTTGAGACTTTCACAAAAGTTGCTCTATATACTTAGGTAATATATTATGCATATTATATTTTGATTGCATTCGCGCATGCGCAGTGAAACATTTTTTAGTAAACCTGCTCATTTTTCATCCAATTTTTTTAATTTTTTTATTCTGATTGCAGAGTATGTATGTACAATGTTCTTTGTCATATTTTCTGAAAAGAACTTTTTTTATATTAAGAACTCTGCAAATTATAAGCAAAAAGCTAGGCGAAATTTGTTACTGTTTTTATAAAAACCTTAATTTCTCTACGAGTATACGTGCTATCCTCATAAAAATGAACACAGTAAATTACAATAAGCCACTTATTACTAATCTCGAGTTTGAACGCCTTTGCTACATTAGTTTTTACAGGGTTATCCAAAAGATATTCGTTATTTTTCAATTTGTTGACAGTCCCCTATGGGGTTTCGTGAAAAACTCTTCGCGGAGATATATAACCTATACTATACTGTTTACACACCTGCAGTTTCAGGTTAATTCCTCATGTATTTTTCTAGATAGTTAACAAAACGTCTAAAATCGCAAGTAACCGGTCGCCTTTGGCAATATAGTGTATTCCTGCTTTGTCATGCTTATCCATAGGATTTATTTTTCTGTGAACCAGATTTTGTAATTTAGTTGGTGGTTTAACAATCAATGTCATTTCATATTTCTTTAATAGTACTTGATACTTTCATAAAGTTGAGGAATATATTCTACAGTACAAACTACTGCGTATTACTCTTTGTTATAAATTTTTGTTTTTAAATTCATAAATCACTTTGTTAGTAAGTTTTATGGAGTATCCATTTTCAGTTGCATTTGCTTTAATCTTAGTTAACTCCTCGTTTATATAAGCCTTTGAACATATTTAAATTGTCTTGTAACTTAAAATCTATATGCTGTTTTTTTTAATAGTTAGATTGAGCTTTACTGCTGTTGGATATTTTATTATTAGACCGGCATAGTTTTCTGTAAATATTTCTGTTTATATTATGCATTAACTTATTCCTAATGAACTCGACATCCAGGAAGGGCAATAATCCAATTTTCTTGATTTCTAAGATAAACGATATTCTACTTTCTATGCTTTTAGCGTGTTCAAAGAAATTTTTCAACTTTGAAGTTCTATAATTGCAGATTAAATGTACGTCGTCATCGTATCGGAGCCATAAATCAGGTTTTAAATAAGAGGTAGATATAATCTGTTTTTCAAGTGGTCTTAGTTATCTCCACCTGTAATTTAAGACCCGATTTTTGGGTCCGATACTTCGAAGACGTACTTATAATCTGGAATCATGGAATTTCCAATTTGAAGAATTACTTAGAATATGCTAATAGTATAGACAGTCGTATACGTTTTACCTTAGAAATCGAGAAAAATGGATCAATACTCTTCCTGGACGTCCAGCTTATTAGGAATAAGTTAATGCGTTATATAAACAGAAATATTTACAACAAAAAAATACCGGTACAACAATGATATATCCAGTAGCAGTCAAATTTCATCTAATTATAAAAAAGCAGAGTATCAATTTTATATTAGAAGAACATTTGACGCATGTTCAAAGGCTTATATAAACGAGGAGTTAACTAATATTAAAGCAATTGCAACTGAAAATGGATACTCGAGGAAATTTATTAAAAAAATGATTTATGAATTTAATAACAAGAAATAGATAACAATGATTAATACACAGTTTTCAAAATGTTATAGTTATAATATATTCCAAGTGTTATAATATATTCTAAAACTTTATGATAGAATCAAACACGCAACAAAGAAATATGACGCAACGTTAATTGCTAAACCTCCAACTAAATTACAAAATCTGGTTCACAGAAAAATAAATCCCATGGATAAGCATAACAAGGCAGAAATATATATAATCGCATTTAAAGATAAAAATAAAAAGATCACATTTACAAATATAGGAAATGACAACCAGGAAATTACAAGAGAGAAAAGAGAGAATGAAATAACATATGGCAGACATAGCATACGAAAACAATATACAGCGTTATCTCGGTTAAATTTAAAAACCGATATTGATACAAACCTATATTTCAGCAAAGTAACAATTATAGCGCAAGTAAATGATTACAATGCATGCAAACTGCCGGAATCTATAATGATACTAACTAGGGGAAAGAACACGTGCAATTGTATGTTATCATACAATATACCACTTGTATTTGGTTTAATCTACTTTGTGTTAATGGTGCATTTTGTTTTGGATAGCCCATCTCGCTCAATAGCTTCATCCTCCCATATTTTCAAGACTTTGTTTCACCCTCCGATATTTAACCTTTGTGTATTCTGGTAGTTACTGAATTTCTCTCATTCATACCCTTGATGATGGCCAGGTTCTAGTTGAAAGCGCTCGGGAATTCCGAGTTTTTTTAATACTTGTGAATTGATTTTAATGTTTTAAAATCTTTTATATTGTTTTACATCTATTTTAGTTATGTATAAATTATGGGTTGGGTTGATTATTGACGGCCAATTATCTACACATGGGATATAGGCCCGGGGGGAGTGCCCTTCGTGGGGGACTTTCTAAGGTCTAACCCGTATTTACGCATGGATAAATCCACGGCTCGAAGAAAATCACGAAATTTCCGAACGATTAGGCCGACGGGCGCTATTGGGATCGAACCCAGCATCTCCCGTCTACCAGCTTCGAGAGCAGAACCTCTCAGCCACTGGTGGGGCTGTATAAATTATGAATCATTTTAAATGTTTTGCTGTTTTAATTAGTATATTAAGGTTGTGAATTTGACATTCTAAATTTACATATAGGATTTTTTTAAATATATTTATTCAATTAATTTATTATTCAGAAGCATTTTTACAGATTCATACTATCTTTCGTTTTGAAATGAAATGTTTCCTTCAAAATTGAATATGTATATATTTTTTAAATTGTTATTATATAAGCGTTATCAAAGAGTGCCTCAAGACTATCATTAAACATCTAAAAAATATAAGTTTATAAAATAAACTGGCATTTGATTATAATGTAAGTTTATATACAGTGTAATATTAGTTAATAATAGCAAATACCCTCATTACAGTATTGTACAAAATTTGTATTATTTTATCCAAGAATATTTAAAACACTTTTTTAAGGTAAAGAAATCACATTTAAAAGATTTCAAATCAAAACATATGAAAATTTTGAAAGGAATGCATTGATTGTCATGTAGTATTTTTTCATAAATAAAATTTTTTAACACAAAATTTATAGTTTCCAATATATTTGAAAGTACTACGACTTTAACTGAAAACAAAATCAGCATAATAATGTAAATACATCTGAAAAGATGGAGTTCAGAGTCGCATTTCTATTTAAATTTATTTGCTTATTTAGATATTTTTATTTTTATTTTGAACTATGTATTTGTAGTTTTATCAAAATAAGTATGCATAATAAATTATTATACTGTGTTTCGTTACGGTATTTATATTTTTATTTTGGGCTATATATTTGTAGATTTATCAAAATAAGTATGCATACAAAATTATTATAGTGTATTTGTTTTCTTATGATGTATATGTATACATTTAAGTCGGAATACTGAAACAGATATTTACAAACTATGTATAAATAACAATACGATATTTATTCCCTTTATTTATAGAGAAAACATTTATAAAACGTTAAATTTTTTCATAAGATAATAAAGTTTTTAAAGCATATTTTTTGTAATAATTTAGAGAGCATAGTATTTTTTAATGCTTTTATATTCATACAACATTTAATAACATACTAAACATTTATATTGATCATTTATATTCTACGAGAATCTTAACTGCCTCGCAAAATTGAAATAAATTGTACATCATATACACTGTATTAGTATGATACAAACTGTTAAATTTATAACGAATAATGTACTTTTAAGTGTTAATAACAAAATATTATCGTGGTTTAAAAAAATTAAAATAGACTGCAGCCTTTTATCAGATAGGTTTTTCTGAAAGCATCTTATGCTAAATATTCATTTCATCTGCACGGGCAGCCTGCATACGGTTTTACACAGGTTCCTTGAGTACTGCTATTTATGAATTATTAATGAGCTAATTTACTCATAGTAGCAAACTTTCTGTGACTCTAACGCTCTGTTTTATATATATAAAAGAAAACATACAGATTAGGTACTATCGAAAAATGAATGTATGAAATTACATAAACATGTTAAGTTTTACTGTCACCAAAGATGTTATAAATATGTTTTGAAGTAGTATTTTATCATCCCTTTTTTTAGATGAATAATAGCGAGATTGCAAATTACTTTTTTTAATTATTCTTTTTAATTATTTTATTTGGTACGATGTTAGACGAATTCTCCTGAGGTGTCCGGGCTGAGGTGTCGTTCGTTATTTCTCGTGCCAGTCATATTTCCGGGCTCAAGAATTAACTGCTGGAAAAAAATTCTGAAACCAGAAAAATGTAACCCCTTAATTTCCGCGCCCGTGATTTTCACGGGCAGTGTAGATTACTTTTTTTAAATTCAGATTGTTTGACTCCTACCATTTTTTTTAAATATTGTAAATGACTTTATTTTCGCATCCTTTTTTTGCCGTAAACTACGGTGAATATTTCTACATAAAAAAAGGGGTGGGAATCTAATTCATAAAAAAAAAGTAGCCTACACTTATTAGGGGGCGGCGCTTAAGGTGTTAAGACACAGAATTCTCGCATGATGGCTTTTCTACAAATGTGAATTTGTTCTATAACATATTGTTTTTTTGCCTTAAAAAAAACTAATTGCATATTTTATTTAGAAATCTTATAATTATTCAATTACTGTAATAAAAAAATAGTTACTTTTTTGATGATTTTTTCAAATATTAAGCGACCCTGAAGGGGTTAAGTGTGTTGGTCAATGAAATCTCAAATTACCCTTGCTATTCCTATTTCCTATTTCTCGCTATTCCTAAATTCCTATGCATTCATATTTTTAACATATCTCCTCAGAAAATTAATATTTTTAATTATTAACCATTGGGAAAATGGTTGTTGCTTTCGAGAATGGACCAAATGTTTTGTCGAGAATGGACCAAATGATGTACGCACTTTACTCTTTTAACCATTTTTAACGAAATTCTGTAACTTTAGAAGAATTTTTTATGCGTTGTTAACGAAATTCTGTAGCTTTAGATTTTTTTTTCTTTGAATTGGCAATAGAAATGTATGAAATCGTTACAAAAATGTTAAAGTTACAAAAAGGATAGATGCAAATTATCAGATTTAAAAAAACAGACGAATTCAAAAATTGGCATGGGATGAGAAATCGTCTTATACAGCAAAAAAGACGTGGTCTTTAACTTTAATTGCCTCAAGGTACCTTTAGCTCAGACATCAATCTAAACAAGAGTTAAAGCAATACTTAAAATTTGCTTAAGGGATTGTACCAAACTTTAAACATTTCAATGTTATCACCTAAAGTTGGCGTCATATTTGGATATTTCGGTTTATTCTACCTTCGGATACCAAACGGGAAGTCAGTAGATAGGGAATGGGACTTCTGCGTCAGCAGCAGGCGGTGGCGGCGGTGCGGTGGCAACACCGCCTGCTGCCGAGATCATGCTATAGTAGGTGGGTGGAATAGCTAGTGGGGATAACCTATGGGTGGGGCGAATAGGTCTGCTATAAGGGGGGGTATTTTAGGGGGGGGGCTAAATTAATAATTTTTTTAATGTCTTATAGTACGAGGTAACGGTTATGGTAGAGTCCGATCACTGCTCCGCTATCCCTGTGCATTTTCCCAATGGTCATTGTAATTTGTTAAATTATGTGTTATCTACTTAAAGGATGCCACATTCTTCTTTTCTAGCTGTCAAAATATTTCTAAAAAAGATATTTTATTTTATTTGAAGTGTTAAAACTTTTCTCACAGCTCGTCAGTTCCGCTAAGAAAACACAATTTTATAAATTAAGTACATTTTTTAGAAATATTTTGACAATTAAATAAAAAAAAAAACATTCTTTAAGAGCAGTTCACAGAAAAAATAAGTTAAAAATATTAATTTCCAGAGGAGATATTTTAAAAATGTGAATGCATTGCACGGCCATGGGTTTAACATCAGCGAGAGTAATTTTAGATGCAACTGCTTTAATGCTGCCAACAGTTTAAAAATAGGTTTTATGAAGTCGTAGACGCACATTATTAAAAATAAAAAATCTACTAAAATTTCAGATGAACAGTTTTTAATCGGATGAAAATGAATTGATAGTGAAAGGAAAACTGTCTATCTTTATTTTTGTTTTACAGAACGTTTTTACAATTCTTGTTCCATATTTTCAAACACAATTCACTAGCTGGTCTATGCCGCTTTGCTGCAGTAGAAATTTTAAAAATATGTCCAGAACTGATTGAACTTATCTTTATTTTCAGAACTAGAGGGCCTACCCACTGCGAGCTACGCTCGCCAACCCCCGCTCAGACTTCGAAGCCTCTAAAAACATGACAGCGTGCTTTGTTTTAAAATATTGGTAAATCTGTAATTGGGTTGCCATGCTTTTAACGTTTTAATGGGGCATTTTTTTATTACCATGGTCTCATACACAGCTGTTGCGACAACTGACGACTGTTTTCGGGATTGATAAGTAAAATCAATTACAACTTGAAAACCAGCTTGTATAAAATGGTTAGGTTTAAATTGTGGCTACCTCTCGGACTTTTATAACAACGATCTGTATTCTATTCTTTCTTTGCGTTTAAGGATGAGAAAAATTCCATCTGCTTGTGAATAACATTAAGAACCACGGTATTGAAAAGTACTGTTATAGACATTTTCAGTAACAGGTTTTAATTTTCTCTCTATTTTAGTGCGCCATCATGCATATTTTCATGTTATTTTAAATATGTAAATTATTTATTTTAATTAATATGTATATACGAATTT
The DNA here is from genome assembly GCA_963931845.1 of Maratus michaelseni. Lineage (NCBI taxonomy): Eukaryota > Metazoa > Arthropoda > Arachnida > Araneae > Salticidae > Maratus > Maratus michaelseni. The sequence continues at coordinate 77,343,396 of OZ007590.1, read as the reverse complement.
CTAATAATTATTTATCATACAAAATTAATTAAACATTTTGTGCATGCATGCCTGGATTTATTCGGCATCAATTGATGACATATTTAAACAAATTTGCTATCCGCGATAATTTTACACCTTGTTATGTCACTTGAATATTGTCCATAAGAAAATCGGGTACTTTTCCAGTATAGGATCCTTTGCTTTTAGGTTTGGCGTAATTCGAGCTTCGAAAAGAGATAGATTCGTTAATATACATAGATTTGTTGCCAAAAGTTATGAAAACAAACCCAATGAGCGTTTGGTGCTTTTCTATTATAGGGGTCTTGACGCTTTTTTAAAAAAATCTTGGCGCAATTCGGGCATCAGAAAGTGAGATTTGGTGCCAAATGACATTAACAGCCATGGAAACAAATTCGACGATTTTTTTGTTTATATGCGTATTTTAATTATTCGTATATTATTATTGTTTTTTCTATACAAATTACTTCTGATTATATATAAAATAGGATAAATGACATTTTACGCTAAACAAATTGTATAAATATTTTTTTGCTCCTTTCTTTTGCGTTTACATAAATGACGTCATTTGGACGAATTTATTCAAAACATTTTCAGTTTATAAATTAAATTAAATGCTGACAGATGATTGAATCCTGACAACGATAGAAATGTGATTTTTTTTTTTTTAATTTTCCTGAAAAACATAATTTAATCACAATCTTGTCTTCATTATCGATTGAAATAAAAGATAAATTCAATTTCAATTTGAAAATGACGAATAAAAAGAAATCAATAATCTCTATCGGGATCCTTTTCAATTTTTTTCCCTTTTTTGTCACAAAAAAACTGAGTAATTAGTTGCCATCATTACAGAAATGTCATTAAAATTAGAAAAAAATTAATATCTCGAAAACTAATTCCAATTTCAAAATTCTATTACCAGTTTTGACATCCGCGGATTTTTATGGACAATTTATATTAATTTCACCATCAAGCGTTTAATATTTTATTAAAAATAGCCCTGAAACATAATCAGTCGTTTAATCAGTCGTTTCATAAAATCGTTTCATAAATTCGTTTCATAAATTCGTTTCATAAAATCGTTTCACAAATTTGTTTCATTAGGATTTTATATATATAGGGTAGATTATTTTAAAGACATTCAGACACTTCTTTTCAAAACAGACACAAGATTATTCATTTAAACTTTGTTGGTAAGTAAAGCCAAAATGTACAGAAAGAGAGAAAGATTTCAGTGTAATACAGCACCTGCTGTTGATAGTCATTCCTTTTATTTGTTGTCTTCTTTCTCCTTTAATGATTTTTTTCCCTTGTTCTTTCTCCCTCTTCGAATTATGCTGTTTCATCAATTCTTAGAGTTTTTTTCTTGTCGCATCCTTAGTAGCTTCTTTTCCTTCCTTAGTAGCTTCTTTTCCTTCCTTAGTAGCTTCTTTTCCTTCCTTAGTAGCTTCTTTTCCTTCCTTAGTAGCTTCTTTTCCTTCCTTAGTAGCTTCTCTTCTTTTTCTTTTTTCTTTGTCTCTAAATGTAATGCTTTGCCAAAGGATGCTATCATATCTACTATGTCAGCATTTTCAACAGCAAGTCCCGTAGCAGCGCCTTCAGCATCTTGAACACTGGAAAAAGCACTTTAATTTTGCAGCAGTCTTGCCTTAAATCTTTCAAGGCAGCAGTAATTTTTAAAAGTGACATTTTGGCCCATACAACGCATGTCAATGACATGAATTGCATGAAGGATGTTATAATGAACCTTTCAGAATTCCTTCAGAGTTAGACTGGTAACCCTTTAATCAATTACAATTTATTTTAGTTTATGTAAATTTATTACAATTTAATTTAATCGTTGGATTTTTATTTAATTTGGAACGGACATCTTTGGAAATATGGAAAAAGATTTTTAACTGTCTTGCATTTGTGAAGTTGTGTTAATTTAACGCGCGCATCCAATAACATATTCTTTAGTGGACTTTATATTCTTTAGCCAGAATAAAAAACAGCATTAAAAAGCTTCGTTAGAAGAAAAAATCGTTCAATGAGGTATTCGATAGGAGAGGTATCACTGTACATACACAACGATAAAAAAATAACTGTTCTATATTGGAATGTTTTAAACTTCAGTTTAATCAATTACAATTTATTTTAGTTTATGTAAATTTATTACAATTTTTATTTAATTTTGTGAATAATTTGTATTCTAATTAAACTGCATTATGTGCTATACGTCCAATTTTATAACGTTTTACTTGTACTAGCTTCCGAATGTCATATTCCATGCCTAACTGACAACTTAGATGTTTATATAATGTACGTTAATGCTACCCGTTATACTAATTTCCATGCATGTGATTTATGATTGCTTATCGATATAATCTAATGGATCACTGACGTCATCTGTGTATTATGTGGTGTTGGATGTAAAGCAACTGCGATTAAGATCGTATACCATACGATTATACTTTAATGTCATTATGAAAATGAAGGTACTCCATTACTTGAAATAGCCCTTTGATGCACTGAAAATGCTTCATTATGCTAACCATTAAGATATTTATGATATGTTTGACGCCACACAGTTTAAAATGAAAATAAGTGAAAATTTTATGCCTTTAGTTTGAAAAACGACGTCATCGTTGAAGGCAGAGGGCGCCATCAAAACTGCTGTACTGCGTCCAGTGCTCCACTTTCGTATCCACTCACAGTATTTATAGTTTTTACCTAATATTTACATGGGGGGGGGGGCTCTGCGGCCAGTTACGACATTCACATTAACATCATGAAGTTATGAAGTAAAAGACAAATTCTTCTATCTGATGTAATCGAAATATTATAAAATTCCGATTTGGTCGTGATCCACATCTATCACCGGGCGGTCCTTAAGCCCTAGTGGCTGCATATCTGACAAAATATACCCTAGATGAGACACCTTATAAAATCATACGACTGTTGCGAAATCGTATGTTTTGAAGATAAATCATAAAAATTCTTCAAAAGAAAGCATCTTTCTCATCGTGCTGCAGTCTTATTTATATATTTTCACAAATGTGGCAGAAATTCAATGGGTAATACAAGAATTCTTACCCCGTCTGTCCCTGCTGGCTGATGAACGTCTCGTCACACTTCTTTATTGGGTAATGCTGCTTTTCACATGACTTTTGGTTGTAAATTTAACGCTGTAAAAGTGTTGTAGACACTTTTATAGCGGATTATTGTACTCTTTCAACTATGTCCAAAGTCTTTAGCATCGTGGAAAATATATCAGATTTCCCAATACATTGTAAAATTCAATTATAAAAAAAACTTATATGTAACTGCACAAACAATACACAATTAAATATATACATAGCATTTATAACTCTTAATAACAAATAAAAAAACATTCTTCCATTTGCTTTCTACTTAGAGATATTTAACATCAAACATCCCAATTCGTTAAAATTTCGTTATCAACGTGGATGTTTATGGAAAATAAGAAAGTTGGAATTTCTGTTCAGAAAATAATTTTCTACCTAAACATGTTTGAAAATGTATGTTTCGCAATTGAATTGCAATGCACACAATATACAGTGTATGGTATTTGAATAACTTTCAACTAATAAGAACTCTTGTTGAAGTACTGTTGGTTCATAAATAAATTTACATCACCGTACACTTCTTTACCGTTATTTCTGAATCTGATCTTTAAATAGATGTGTTTCTTACTTGAAGGTGTCGCCCAAAGGATCCTGTTAGTGCATTAAATACTTTAAGAAGAAGATATTCTTCTTTTATCGAATATGATACAATAAATATTTTTCGATAATGTTTTCTTTAAAAGAATTATTTCAGGAGGCTTATTTATGCCGAGGTTATTTATTCGAGACATTTCTGAAAATTATGATATTTCCTTAATGTACCACTAATTATTTAATGTACCACTTTTGAAATTTTTAATTTGAAATCTACCCACTTATCATATTTAATGTAATTCTTTGTCTTTATAAGTGAGTTTTTAAAGTAATTTTTATTATTTCATATACAAAAATATTTCAAATATAAAGGATTGTAAGTTTCCTTAGTTGCTGTAGTGAAAAATTGATTAGATGAGATCATTTACATTTACATTTAGGAGCCCAGAAAGGTTTCAAATAACGAAATTATTTTTTTAGTATAATGCTTCATACTTTAAGATTGTCGTACAGTTGATCAGGCAGGAAAATTCCTGTATTTACGGACATACTATCCATAAACGTCGAGCCACACAGATATGCTGTGCATGCGAAGGCAAAGCTTTAAACTCAGTTATATCGAAGTAGGGTTTTTCAGCGGTTTTATCACGATAACCTTTGAACAAATTAACGGATTTACATGTATCTTTGTTTTAATTGGAATTTAAATTCTATACAAAATATACCTGAAAAAAATTCAAGTTATAAAAAAAATATTATCATTTTTTGTGGTTTTTGAAATTTTTATTATATATATATATATATATATATATATAAATCTAAGTAAATGATATATAAACAGTCACTTTACTGGACCAATATGACAAATAATCGATGAACAACAGAATACTAACTTTAATTTCAACTAATACACTTTTAGCAGAAACTATATAACAACGATTTAGCTTACAGCAATCCGGCGAGGCCTAATAATACCTTTCTCCGGCCATCTTCCTTTTATATATCGCTTCATAATAAAAATTAGAACACTGGCTCTTAGCCAAATCTCACGATTCAAACTATTTACAACTCGCGCATCAAAGTCATGGACAATAATAGAGTGTCAGTTCAGTGCCAGTTCATTTGGTGATCATTTACGTGAAGTGTTTCAACTGAATCCTACAAATCGGTCATCCTGACGTGATGGCGTGTCGATATCAGCATCTTGATTTGTTATGTTTTTTTCATGCTTAACAGTTATTTTTTTGAGATTTTAATTTCTTTCTGAGTATTGCTCTCTGTCTTTAGGATCAGCATATCTAATACCTCTGTGATTCCTTTCCGGATATTGCTCTCTATTATGATAAGAATTTGAATAAGCATCTCGTCCACTATAAGCTCCTTTAAATCCATGATGAGAATTATTATTATGTGAAGGTTGTGAATATCTTTGTTCATTATAACTAGTCTTGCACGATCGTCGGCCACCATAGTTATAATTATTTCGACCATGATAGTAGCCTCTATTCATGTATTTAGGGGAAAATTTTGGATTATACCTTGTTTTTGAATTAGGTGAAGTATTTTCTGCTATGTCTTGAGGTATCAAAGAATTTTCAGTTTCAAAGTTTTCAGAAATCTCAGATTTATTTTGGTTAGATTTCTCGGAACTCTGTTTCCCATATCCAAATTTTTTGAAATTTCCATGGTTAAATGACTGTTTAAAATATCTCTGGACATATCTATTATTGCTTCCGTTATCAAATGGTCTATTAAATTTTCTGTTCTTTCCCTTATAATCAAAATTCCTATTGCGATCTTTCACATAGTCTTTTCTACCATGTGCAGGACTACTACTTTCATAATTTTCTTCTGGAGATGCATTCCATTCATCGGATAATCCTGTATCTTTTGTCCTATTTGGCTTATATGGTTTTATTAATTTCCTTATTTTCCTTCTGTTCACTAAATTCGTAAATTGAGTCAAATTCACCCCGTCATTTCCGCAGTCGATTTTAACCATATCTTCACAACCTCGATTATCGCTGTTTATACTTGCTTCATTAATATTTGTCAGTACTTCCTTAATTTTAATGTATCCTACTCGAACTTTGTTGCCGCTTGTTATTCTAACACCATCTTCCGTTACTTTTAACGTCATGCCTTCTACTGCTTTTCTACCTATTATTAAATCGCAGTCCGTCTCTTGTACCACGTAAAATTTATCCTGGATTTCTGTTTCATCCACGTAGACTTTATGCCAGAAAAAACCTGTTGGCTTAATTTCTTCACCACCTATGCCTGATATGTATATATTGTCGCTGGTTAGTTTTGGCGCGTTTATTGCAGTATGATATCTTGAACTGGCGATTGAAATATCGCTTCCTGTATCAATTATTACGTTTGTTTTTATTCCGCTAATATCTAAAATTCTTCCTTCTTTACCATTTAACATGCCCATATTAACTATTTTTCTTTGCGCGTTTTGGATCTCATTTTGGTATTTTGTATCTCGCCAATTTTGATTACGTTGCGGGTAAAAATTTGAATATTCTTGTTCTGTATTATTCGCCATGGCACATTTCGCACTCCTCGCAGAGGTTCATTAGATCAATTCTCTTGGCTTTATTTAGAGTTCCCATCTTTCAAAAATTGTACTTGAAGTAATGCGATTACGGTTTCACCTTGCCAAATCGTACACAACTTTTTTTATTGGCGTTTTACTTTTAATTATCCCGGCATCCGACCCCCCCCCCAAAATGTAAGTAAATGTAAGTAATATGTAAACAGTCACTTTACTGGACCAATATGACAAATAATCGATGAACAACAGAATACTAACTTTAATTTCAACTAATACACTTAGCAGAAACTATATAACAACGATTTAGCTTACAGCAATCCGGCGAGGCCTAATAATACCTTTCTCCGGCCATCTTCCTTTTATATATCGCTTCATAATAAAACTTAGAACACTGGCTCTTAGCCAAATCTCGCGATTCAAACTATTTACAACTCGCGCATCAAAGTCATGGACAATAATAGAGTGTCAGTTCAGTGCCAGTTCATTTGATGATTATTTACGTGAAGTGTTACAACTGAAATCCTACATATATATATATATATATATATATATATATATATATATATATATATAATGTATATATATATATATATATATGTATATATATAAATTTATTGCAAAAATTAACCATTGAAACAGAAGCAAATAACCATATGCAATGAAATTATTATCCCATATAGCACTGTCAAATTACACATTATAAAACATAGTCATAACAAATGAAGTATTATTTATTCAAAAAGTGAAACATAAGTAACTAGTCGTTGGGGGCCACCGTAATACTTACTCATCATGGATATGCATAATGTAAAATATTAAAATAAAAATGTGTAAACTACTTATAAAATGCATTGCAATTCAAATAAAATCGTGGATTGATGACGTCACAAACTTTAAAGGCTCGATTACTGAATTGCTCGAAAGAGGTTTTTCCTTATAACTCCAAAAATAATAATCCTATTAACTAGCGGTTTATTGCATCTGATTAAGCGTCAAATTTCCAATTAAAATATTTCTTTGAAGTGAAATTTGGATGAAATACAGGGTCATGAAAAATCGAAGAGTGTGGAAAATAGGATTCCAAATATCTCGGCAACTAATTATCCGATCGACTTCATGCTTTATGTAAAATTTATGTTTTTTTATTGTCTTTTATATTCATTTCTTAAAATAAACAATTTCGAAAATTTTTATATACCTTTTATCAGAACGAATATTTCGAGGGTCCGAATAAAATAGTTCCGGTTAATCGAGGTTAATGAAATGAAATAGGCTTCTTCCCATTATTACATACTAAGTACATACCAAATTGCAAGTCTCTATCTCAATTTTTTCGGGAGATAGAGCGTTTACAGACACACACACACACAGACACACAGACACACAGACGGACGGCAAAATTTTTTTTCTAAAAATATGTTTTTCGGAATCTCCAGTGTCTGAAACGTGTAAATCCGTCAAAAATTTTTTTTCGATTTTCAAAACGATTACAAGACTTACCCTATACTACGAATGATGGGTAAGTAAAAACACAAATGTAGGCTTATGATGTAATTTACTTTTTCAAGGGCTGGGAAACCACATTATAAGCAAAGAATTATTGTTTTCTGCAATTGACACCAGTTTAATACCAAAATTTGTGCCAATTCCAAGCCCAAATAATCATTGGAAAGAAATTGAAAAACAAGGATACCTTTGAAAATGGAACACTACAAATCATACCAACAATGTGATATTGAGGGGAGAAAATAAATACATGTATAAACAAATAAATACAAAGGAAGACAGAGAAAATCTATACATTACAACATCATTTAGCCATAATCCGAAGCCAAATTATGCAAAGCACATGGTAAAGTGAGTAAGTGAATTCAAAAGTACAGGTTAAAATTACAGTTAAGTAGCTAACAGTAGCAGTTATTAATTTAACGACTGTGATTTTAATTGTTACTAATTTAAAATATAATAAATACAAATAAAATAATATAAAATCTATAAATTCATTTACTAAAAATATTTTTTAACTTAAATAAATTTAATATATATATTATATTATTTGAAAATTTAAAAATTTCACCTGTATTCAAAGTTTCAAGAAAAAAAATTGGATTATTTATTTGGTGCTGCCATCTATATTAATAATATGGAACAATAACTAAAGAATAATAGTAATAGGTTTTAGATCATTATTGTGTATTGTGTAATATCATTTTAACAAAACATTAATAATCCCATAAAATCTTAAACAATATTGTAGAAGTCAAATTAAATTTTCATTTTATAAATAATTATACGCAAGCTTAAAAATTTTCAATTTGGCTACACGCACTTATTGAAACTGACATCTTGCTAAATATTATCTACCCTGAAAAATAAAATTAGAATTCACACACTGATAGCTTAAAAATAACCAAACATTTCTAATATGGCAACCTCACTTATTGGAACTGTATATCTACCCTATATATATAAAATCCTAATGAAACGAATTTGTGAAACGATTTTATGAAACGAATTTATGAAACGATTTTATGAAACGACTGATTAAACGACTGATTATGTTTCAAGGCTACTTTTAATAAAATATTAAACGCTTGATGGTGAAATTAATACCAATTGTTCATAAAAATCCGCGGATGTCAAAACTGGTAATAGAATTTTGAAATTGGAGTTAGTTTTCGAGATATTAATTTTTTTCTAATTTTAATGACATTTCTGTAATGATGGCAACTAATTACTCAGTTTTTTGTGACAAAAAAGGGAAAAAAATTGAAAAGGATCCCAATAGGGATTATTTATTTCTTTTTATTCGTCATTTTCAAATTGAAATTGAATTTATCTTTTATTTCAATCGATAATGAAGACAAGATTATGATTAAATTACGTTTTTCAAGAAAATTTGAAAAAAAAAATCACATTTCTATCGTCAGGATTCAATCGTCTGTCAGCATTTAATTTAATTTATAAACTGAAAATATTTTGAATAAATTCGTTCAAATGACGTCATTTAGGTAAACGCAAAAGAAAGTAGGGAAAAGGAATTAATAGTAATTATTATTTATTGATATCATTTTGTTATTTTTTTGTAAAATTTAACTAAACGAATTTATAAAACCATTAATTCGGATATTTGAAACTAATATATAAAATAATATTTGCCCAACTGAACGGAAGAATAAAATATCCTGCTTGGTTTCCTATCCTGCTTGGTTTTCTATCCTGCTTGGTTTTCTATCCTGCTTGGTTTTTTCCGCCAAGCTTTTTAAAAAAGCGTCAAGACCCCTATAATAGAAAAGCACCAAAAGTTCATTGGGTTTATTTTCATAACTTTTGGCAACAAATCTATGTATATTAACGAATCTATCCCTTTTTGAAGCTCGAATAAACTCCCAAACCTAAAAGCAAAGGATCCTATAATGGAAAAGTACCCGATTTTCTTATGGACAATATTCAAGTGACAGAACATGGTGTAAAATTACCGCGGATAGCAAATTTGTTTAAATATCTCATCAATTGATGCCGAATAAATGCAGGCATGCATGCACAAAATATTTAATTAATTTTGTATGATAAATAATTATTAGAAAATTCGTATATGCATATTAATTAAAAAAATAATTTACATATTTAAAATAACATGAAAATATGCATAATGGTGCACTAAAATAGAGAGAAAATTAAAACCTGTTACTGAAAATGTTTATAACATAGTACTTTTCAATACCGTGGTTCTTAATGTTATTCAGAAGCAGATGGAATTTTTCTCATCCTTAAACGCAAAGGAAGAATAGAATAGAGATTGTTGTTATAAAAGTCCGAGAGGTAATCCGGAGAAGAGAGAAGCTGGTTTTCAAGTAGTAATTGATTTTACTTATCAATCCCGAAAACAGTCGTCAGTTGTCGCAACAGCTGTGTATGAGGCCATGATAATCGAAAAATGTCCCATTAAAATGTTAAAAGCATGGCAACCCAATTACAGATTTACCAATATTTTTAAAATGAAGCACGCTGTCATGTTTTTAGAGGCCTCGAAGTCTGAGCGGGGGTAGGCGAGCGTAGCTCGCAGGGGGTAGGCCCCCTAGTATATATATGTATATATATATATATATGTAACGCTCGAAATATACTCACTCCATCATATTTTCTCTATTTTCTTTTTTTTCTTTCAAAAGAATTGACAAGCTGAGTAATTTAGACTTTACCAGAAGAGAAGAATGTTTACAGAGTTGTTGCCGACAAGGCATCTGAGCTAAGCCGCAATATTAAATTAAATGAGTTATTTTGTAAATAGTAACATGTAAATATGTTGTAAATATTAAATTTATTAGTCTATGAAGAAGTTATCAAGTTTTATTTGTAACTAAAATAGTTTCCACCCCGGATTCAAAATAATCTGTTATAAAAGATTGGCTCCCCAACGTCGGGCCCGAATATAGGCAAGATATGAAGATAAGTATTATTTGTAAATTGTGTTACACTGTTTAATAAGAAAATTTAGATACTAAAGTACAAAAAGTATTTCTTTTGATTCATCCGGAATTTGAGGATTTTTTGAAAAATTGTATTTGATTCGTCCAGAATCGAAATATTTTGGAATTATTCTATTCAACCTGAATGGTATTTTCCTTGGAATAGAAATACGAAAAATCGTCTGCAGCTTCAAGTATTTTAGTATCCGAATTAAATGAATATATTCATAAGAGAAATATATCTGATAATTATTACTGAAAAATAAACTCGTTTGCTTTATTTTATACATTTATATAGTTGCACTGAGCTATATTATTATTGAAGTTATTATTATAAACGAGTGCTTGACATTATTTTATTTATTATATGAAGAATTGATTTAAATTATTTTGCTAAGAGTTATTCGTAACACAAATTAAGTTTGAAGTTAGCTAAAACATAATTAATTCAAATGATGGCGTTTCTTTCTAAGGGTAAGAAAATTGATTTAATCACTTTGGCTTCAGAGTTAAAAGTACAAATAAGTAGTGATGATAAAGTCCGCGAATTACGTGACAAAATTGTAAATAGTGAGGCATTTAAAGATAACATAGATTTTGTACAGGGAATTTTAGAAAATATCATAGAAGAAAGAAAGACTCTTGAGGAAGAGAAGCGTTTAGCCGAAGAAAGAGAATTTGAGCTACAGAAGCTCAAGTTAGAAACAGGAACAAGAGATGTTGTTGCAAATACAAGCAACCCTCTAGAAACTTCTTCAATCCGCGTTGACTTGAAAAAGGTTTTACCCAATTTCAGTCCTGAAAAGGATGATATGAATTTATTTTAATAACTTTTGAGAGGCAAATGAAACTTTTAAAGGTTTCTAAAAAACTGTGGATTACGTATTTAATTGGAGTCCTTATTCCTTCGTACATGTTGTCCTTCCAAATGAAATCGGTAAATTAATAGCGCGTGAACCGGAAGAAAAATATGAGGATTGTTCTTATATTAAAGATATATTGTTGCAGAGGTTCTAGTTAACTGCTAGAAGGTTTAGAGTTTTATTTAATCGACATCCAAAGTGAACCGATATTAGCTGGAAAGAATATTACTTTGAAATTAGAAGCTATTTTGAGGGATGGCTAAATGAATTAAATATAAATTCCTTTGAAAAACTATCGGAATTAATTATTGCTGATCAATTAAAGAAAAAGGTTTCCCCTGATTGCAAAGAACATTATTTAGACCAATGGGAGAATTTAACAGATCCTGTTGAATTAGCTGAAAAGTTAGATTTATATGATAATTTGAGGTCACACAAAGTAGAAATAAAGAGATCAAATAAAATCAGTGAGGTCGGGAGTTCTAATCGCTTTGAAAAAACGCTTTTACATTTTAAAAGAAATGAGTTTGGTAAATTTGGCAATCATAATGAGTACAAGAGAAATAAAATTAATTATCCTTCAAATTTAAATCGGCCAATGTTAAGTTGCTATGGATGTGGAAACCATGGAGTTATTAAATCCAAGTCTCCAACTTGTTCTCCTAAAAACGTATCGGCGCACTTTCAATCTCTAGAATTTCGTACATGTAATAAGCAAACTTCACCAACATCATTGGTAAAAATAAGTATAAATGGTCTCTCTGGCACAGCCTGTGCTGACACTGGCGCAACACATTGCGTTGCGGGTGAAGTTTTGTATGCTTTATTAAAAGACCAATGTGTGAAGTTTGAAACAACTCAAATGATCGTAGTCTTAGCGGATGGGCTACAAAACACTACCGAAGTTTATAAAACAGAAGTTCATGTTAAAATTGAAGGTCACGATGTTAAAACAACACTTTATGCTCTGTCGAATGCCAAAAATAATCGTACAATTTTGGGAATCGATTTTTTACGCAAAGCAAAAATTGTTTTGGATGTAGTAAATCAAGAATGGTTCTTTGCTGATAGATTCAGGTGGAAGTATAGATTCGCCGAAGATACATATAGACCTGCCAGTGAATTAGCAATAAAAACCGTTGAATTAGACACTGTTTTTCTTAGAGAAGATGAAGGTAGACATCTCACTTCAGAGCAACGAGTTAGGTTGAATGAACTGCTTGGAAAATTTACAAGTAGCTTCCAACTAGGGGAAGAGGCTACACCTAAAGTTAAACATTATATTGATACTGGATCACATCCTCCTGTTAAGGAAGTTGTGCAGCTTGCAAAAAGTGTTTTATATCCCCCGATTCCAAATTCACCTTGACCTACTACTAGAGAACCGCCATTGGGGTGCAAAACAGTGTTTGTGGGCAGTTTGCCAGAAAAGATTACGGAGGAAATAATTCGAGAAATTTTCTAACGTTGTGGGTCTGTAGAGACAGTTAGAATGTCTAAAATGAAATTTTGCCATATAAGATTTTCTGATGAGCTCTACATAGATAATGCTTTGTATTTTTATGGATATAGGTTAAAAATAGAAAATAAAGACGAGGCACATTTTACTGGAAGGCTACATATTGATTATGCTCAAGCTCGAGATGACCAGTATGATTATGAATGCAAGCAGAGAGATCTACAACGTCAAGCACGCCATCAAGAACTAGACTATTATAGACTGTTTACTCCGCCAGTAGTGCATTATACAGATCATGAAGCCTCACTTATTTGTGAGAAGTTGAAAAAATGAACGACAAGATGAAGAAATGGAACTCAGTGATGCTGAAAATTCAGATAAAACAAATACTGATACTGATCAGGTAAAAAAACTATATCAAGAAGATGTTCATAAGTACCAAGAAGAGGCTGATTCTTTGAGATGTCAGTTAGAAGATGCACAAAATGAAATTATGGTCATGAAGTCTGATCACAAAGAAGAACTTAAACGTAAAGATAATCAGTTGGCAGCAATGCGACAGGCTTTACAAAACTCAAAAAAGGAAGAGCTAAATTTGAATCAAAGAAGATCTAATGAAGCTGAATTAAAAGTAGTTTCGCACAGAATGACAGAAGAAATTCCTGATTGTCTTAATGATTCAGCTTATGAGAATAATTCCCAATTAGGAAATTTATCTAATGCTAATATAGAAAGGGAGGCTCGCCTCATTGGTCTCATTTCAACATTCCTCCATGTTCATCCATTTAGTGCAAACATTGATTATATTTGTTCATACTTGCACCAGATTGATTCTACTATCAGGTCCAGAGATGTTGAAAATTTATTAAAAAGATATCCAGTGATTTTTAGAGAAGATTCTACTGGTGTTGGAGCAAGTTTAGGGAAAAAGTAGCATTTCACTGGTTTTTAGATGGACGACTGTTTAAAAGTTTAGAGATCAGTATCTGATGTTGAACATTTTATTTTATTTTATTTTATTTTTAACTACTTGTTGAATTCATCGCCATAAGTTTTTATATATTCAAGTACTTCAAATACTGAATCTTTTTTTCCCTTGAAAAAAAAAGTTTTTTTTTCTCATGGATTATTTTTCATTAAGGCTCACCATGAATACAATCTTTTTCTTGTGCATATATGTTTAAAACTTTTTAAGAAATTGTAATTTGATTAACGTACTTTTTGTACCAAGTGCTTCTGTTCAGAATTTTTTTTTTATTTGGAGAATTTTCTCTATAAAATATAAATGAATGAATGCAAAAATGAGTAATTGTCTAAGTTAGTCACAAGCTTCCTAACTCACTATCAAACTTCTGTGAATTTATGTCAATTAAAGCTTTTCTGCTGCCATTAATTTTATATTCCTAATTTTATATTCCGATCTTATATTCCTAAAATGATACCTAGGTAAATTTAAATTAATTTTAAAAGGCATTTAATTTTTTTACAATTTAAAGAAATCCCTATAAGATAAGAAATGTTTAGAAATTAGATTAAATCAATATGAAGTATCTCCAGTGTGAATCGGATATGTAAATTATATTAAAAATATTTGCTATAATTTATAATGAAACGCTCATTCGAAACTGTACATTCCTATTCTTTTAAAGTAGTAAACTATTTTTTTTAAATTTTGATGGTTAAAATATTGCATGCAAATTGCGTCACTCGTTTCACTAAAATTAGATTACAACACACATATATTTTCTTATTTGCAGTAAATCAACTAAAATATTTTTGACATAAATATAAATGAAAAGTACATACTTTAAACTCCATGCAGCTTAATCGGACAAAAATGAATTGGCGAGTCTGGAAGACTAAACACGCGGATAAATCATAATAATTTAAAACGTTTAGTTCGGAAATAATAATAAATATTTTTACTTTATAAACTCCTTTCTAATATACTAGAAAAGAAGTAACATTTTTCTACAGAAAATACGATACTTTGCCGAATTTCGATAAATAAGATGAAGCTAACTTAATTTTTAATGTATTTTTATTCAAACCAAAAAGTAAAAATAAATTTTTAAAAATGCCTCGGACATTAGCATAGTTTCTTCACTTTGTAATAGTTTTAGAAAATACGATTTTATTTAGGAAACAAAATTTAGGATTAAGGCCCTAAAACTAAAAGTTCGACTTTATTTTTTCCTTTCGCTTACTTTAACTTAGTTGATTAAAGTAGGTAGAAAAAATCATTTTGCGCTGTTTTTCAGAATATTTTAAAAGAATTTAACCGAAGAAGATTTATGGAGACTTTTTGTTTTTTTAAGTTATAGTTTTTTCGAAAAAAAAAATACTTTAAAAAAATGCAAAGGAAAAGTTCTTTTTTCTTTCTCTCTCTCTCTTTTTTTTACTTTTTGTTTAAATAGAATATTTTATTTGGAAGAATTTAAACAGCTGTTTACATGAAATAAAGAGACATTACGCTAAATAATGTAATTAGATTTTTGATTAATATTGACAAAAAAAATTCTAAAACTTTTTTTGTAAATTTTTTAATCAATCTTTTCGTAAACAAAATTATATAATGTTTTACCACAAAAAAAAATATATATATATATATATATAATGCTTTGAGAATAATTATTATAAAATGTACAAGGGCTTAGTTTTTAAAATTAGTGAATTTTTTGATTTTATCGAGTTTCTATATTGTAATTCATTATTTTTAATCATTTTTCTTCCAGCTGCATTATCTTTCTATACAAGGTTTTGTAATTTAAATTTATTTAGAAATATTTAAATAAATATTTAAATTTGAGTATTGTAATGCACATTCTTACTTTCTTATTCTTCATTTTATAAAATTTATGATAATCACATTGTCAGTTAATATTTGCAAAGAATATTTGCATGTTGCTCATCTAAATTTTTTTAAAAATGTGATAAAGTATTTCTCTCTATATATACATACATTAACGTTAAAGTCTAGCTGAATGCGATGATATACATTTAACCGTCGTCTGGGGATGCAGTGACCTTTTCCTTAGCGGCGATATTGGAACCTAAGATGAAAAACCTAAATTTTCATCGTAAATTAGTTAGGACTTATTCAAATACCATGTATATTTTATAACATCTGATGTCACATATATTAGATTATCTATGATGAAAGAGACCTTTGAATCAAATAGCTGCCTTAAATCTAATCTACCGTCACGTCATTTAGATAATAATAAATGTCTATACAGTAACAAAAAAAACATTTGTTTTCATAGTTAAATTTGTCTTTGTAAAACAAGAAAAGAGAAATTACTAGGAAGCAAAATAAAATATATGTGGGTAAATATGATAATATTAACGAAATTTTAAAAATATACGCTTGCTCAGTTAAACGTCGAGAAACTAGTAATTTAAATTTCTGATTTTACTTCTTTATGATACTGTCAAAATATTCAAAATCTATACGAACGTGTGTATTGAATGATAGTGTTTCTCTGTGATTTTCTGAAAACACCCATTTTTAAGTTGAATCGACTGGTTAAATAAGGTATAGTCAAAAATAATATTTCAAAACATTTTGTCTATCTATGTGTTTATCTGAAATATACTCAGAAACGGTTACATAATAAATACTAAAAACTAAACTGATCAGAGGCAGATAGATGATGTTTCTGGTTACAATGCGCAGTTTATCGCATTCCCATTTCTAAAATAGGTTTCGAGAAGGCAGCGATAAGCTAATTATTTTGTAAAAATTAAACAAGTAACCAATATTTTAATACTGAAAAACTGTTGGAGAAATTGAACAATATCAAGGAATCTTATGGAATACCGATTGAAAGGTCTAATTAAAATTTATAAATGATACTAATTACATTTTTAGCTTATGATATATACAGTTTAATTTAATATCTTGAATGGTAAGTAAAGGAGCTAATATTTCATAATTGAGTTCACATTCAAGGTGCACATCATTCATAAGCAAGGATATCATCACCTAGGGTAGCTGTAGCTGTTTGGTTCATAAAAAAAAGCAAATCTGGTTTCATAGTGTATTAATTTAGCCCCGAACCACGCCAAAATCTGCCAATTTGCTATGAGCCCAGATTATGGAGCATCTATAAATTATAATAAATTTATATCGAACCGATTTTTTTTAAAGGTATTCATTTTAATTGTAAAAGAGGATTATTCATAATAAAGCTTATTCATTTTAGTTTAAAAAGATGATTATTCAGAATAAAAATCATTCATTTTAATTGCAAAAGAGAATAATTCAGAATAAAACTTATTCATTTTAATTGTAAGAGAGGTTTATTCAGAATCAATAGCTAATGTTTAATTATAGTGTTCATAATCCAGGTAGGTATCAATGGTAAACAGAGAAATGATAATCTAGAAGGCCATAAAATGTTTCCCTCATTAAAAAAAAAAGAGCTGATTTCAGCAATATATTTAATTTTCTGCCAAAAATTTCTCTAAAATATGCGAATTGGTAGTGGACACCATTAAAAATAATAATAAATTTATATCGATCAATTCTTAGCTTATAACTAATTCATTTTAATTTTAAACTAAATTAATAAATATTAAACGTTAATATTCCGTAATCGTGTTCACAGAGAAAATTAGCGTCAACGATAAGAAAGGAAATAATACTTTAGAATACTTTCAAAAAATGAAAATACATGGCGTTGTTCAGAACATCTATCATAAAAAATATCGAAATTTGATTAAAATGTAGATGAATGGCGCCTGATAGAATATGGATCTATAGTAAATTACTGAGCTTTCAGCGTTGATACTATACACTGTAAAAAATGACCAATGTTTCTTAATCTATGAAAATATACTATAACCACAAACGAAAATATAATGTAATCTTCTGAGTTTTCCGAAATTCGCCTTTTATTGTCTTTTGAATCCCCAGAAGCCAATACATTTCCAAAATTTAAAGAATTATTTACAAAAGCAAAGTATTTTTTGCTGCCCGTATTTTTCAGAAACGTTTACGAGTAGCTTTTATAGTGTATTAATCAGTTACCTTAGCCTGGAATATAGTTTTTTCCGATGATATCAATTCTCAAGTAAACATTTTCAGGTTCAACAAATATTTTTAACACGCAAACATGCAAAATTAACAGCATTAACATTGACATTAAAATTAAGATTATTTCTTTACTCTTTCCTGTATAAATTAACTTATGCAGGTGAAAACTTTTACTTGAGAATGGATGACATTCGAAAAACAGGTATTCCAGGCTAAGGAAACTGATTAATACACACAAAAACTAATGGGTAACATTTCTGAAAAATACGGGCAGCAAAAAGTACTTTGTTTTGCAGTATATATATATATATATTTAACGTTTGAATTTAAAAACCATTAAAACACCAAATAAAATAAATTAAGACAGACTTGAGCACAGTTAAAAAATAAAATTTATAAAAATATACTTAAAAACAATTAAAAATACAATTTGTAAACGTTTCGCCAAGCGACACGTGAGGCATCATCAGTACAAAAAATCCATTGCATAGCAAATGACTGAACAAACGACAGTTAAATTTAGTTATTTTAAAAACAGACAATATTCACTAGGGACAGAACGAGCTTCATTCAAAGTCTGCGATCGCAATTGAGTGAACCAACCCTCAAGGAATAATTTACCATGATAGCTGTTGCAACGCTATTTCAAAATACTGGCGTTCGCAATTAGCGGGATGTGATTCGTTTGACGTGAATGCTGGACAATATTTGAAATAAAATTACCAGTTTTTAAAGCACCAGTATGTTCTTTAAGAAGAATTTCCAATGATCTACCTGTCTCACAAATGTAAACACTATTGCAATATTTACAGGGAATAATATAAACAACACCAGGTAACGTTTACAAATTGTATTTTTAATTGTTTTTAAGTATATTTTTTTATAAATTTTATTTTTTAACTGTGCTTAAATAACTAACTTTAAAGGTTCTTGATTTGTTCAGTCGTTAGCTATGCAGTGGATTTTTTGTACTGATGATATCTCGCGTGTAGCTTGGCGAAACGTTTACAACATGTATTTTTAATTGTTTTTAAGTATATTTTTATAAATTTTATTTTTTAACTGTTCTCAATTACCCGGTGTTGTTTATATTATTCCCTGTAAAGATTGCAATAGTGTTTTCAAATCGGTACTATTTTGATCGGAACACATTTTTTGTACTAATTGAGAAAATTTCATTAAGAAAAAAAGAAAAATGAAAGCTGAAAAAATCAAAATTGTTTTTCCTTCTGTTTTTAGAATAGAAAATAATAATAAATAAAACTCAGAGAACAATAAATAAGAATGATAAAATAAAAACATAAATAATTGTAATTTTTCATCCATGTCAAGTATTTTGAATTTAAATGTATTATTCCATAAGCATTGGCCAGGAATGTGTACAAAGGAAAGAAATATGAATATGTAATTTCACTTCATAAGTAGTAAATAAATATTATTTTGAAATTTTAGTATTTTGGATTTATCGTGTTTTGCGCATAAATTGTATATGTATTATTCATCGCAATGCTTCTTATATTTTTGCATAACAGCATACATTAGTAGCTTAAAATAATGATTGAGATTTTAACATTAAATCTGAATAATTTTGAATTTCCTGATAAAAAAACTTTTTAAAAGAATAAGCTAAAGATCATTAATTTAATTATTGTTTATTAACATATTCAAGACACCTACGTGCTATGTTTGCAGATATGTAATTAATCAATATTTTGCACGTTACTGTTAAATAAATTAAACCATCTGTCAACATGACTAATCACTTTATAATTATCACTTTATACGAACTTTGTAAATGATATTGTATTACGTTTCTGATTTCGGAAAATTTTAAGTAAAGCACTATTATTTTTATATTGGCTTACTTTTATATCGGTAATTTTAAAATGCAGCTATATAATGTTGAAAAATTTATTAAATATAGATTTTTTATTTTAGTATATATGTATTTTAAATAAAGTATAATTTAAAAATACATATGAAATAGCTGATTTTACGTGTCCCAAATATTCAAATATAAAAAAATGTAAGCAAATAATAATTAGGCTTAACTACATATTTTGTGTAGTTCTTGTATGTATGCCTAACGTTATTTAGAAAGAGAAAGTATCTATATTTAAAAAAAATAAATAGGAGGCATCCAACAAGATATCATTTTTTACAATATTTACAAAAATAGTGTACTACACATTCATAATTCTTATTCATTTAAAACTATCATATTTGTAATTTATTTATTTATCATATACCTATATGTTTCGAACATCGTAAACAAAACACAAATTAAATCAGAGTCCAAATCAAAGTTCTAACTACTGATGGCAAAACCTTTCAAATTATCGATATGTGATTTTTCGATACTTTTTTTTAAAGACATCGATATCCGAAACATTTCGAGCAGATAAATATCGCCGATTGTTATTTAATGTTTTAATATAAGTAATGATTTTTTTTTGTTTCTTCAAAATAGCTTTCAATTTTTGTCCGTTTTTTTACATTAACGCTTAGAAGGAAAGTACTATGAAATTATTTTTCATGAAAAAGGAATTATTTATGAATTAATTATAATGAAATTATTTCTAGTATCCATTTAAAAATAGTAAGTTTGATGATATCTGTTGCTTAGAGAATGTCTTTTCTCCGTAATTGCATTTTCGACCGGAAAAAACAGACTATCAACTGAGGTAGATGTTGCAACAACACCCTAAGTATTGTCTGGGTAAATAATAAAATTTTGAGTAAATATGTTTTATTTCTTCTCATCTTCCCAGAGGACTCCTTTGTGATTTCCAGCTACGAATATTGGTAAATACAAGAGAATGCTAGAATTCAAAATTGCGTAAAAGGTTTCACACCCAGTCAAATGAAGTTATCAAACCTATTTTATTATCTGATTCTTTGATGTTCAGGACCGAATAGTTTCTTGTGTAACATATGATATTTTTAATATTAGTATTTTTCGGTTCAAAATTCTCTTTAACATGAGTTATATAATTTTGTGTAAAATATCTCCAAACATCGCTTTTATGGGACAGATTAATTTTTTAAACATACTCATTTAATAATAACACTAAAAAATTCAGTATACAAACAAAACTACCACATTAACACTTTCGGGAGAACATAACAGCTATCCTATCAAATGAGATTCCCAAACCAATAAAGTCAAAACACAAAGAAGGCTTGAATATTTTTCGCGCATTGGTAAGCAGAAATGTCATTTAGAACAACGGTATGGGGGTAAGGGAGGGTCTTTTTCTCTAATTTCTGATTCCAATAATGATGTTTAGTAAAAAAGCATGAAAATCATGATGTATCATGATGATCACACAGTATTTCTGACAGCGTGAAGAATATATTTGCAAAATTCCTTGCCGTTTTTAACGACTAATTCAATTAAAAAAGTTTATTTTGTTCTTTTCTTTTAGACGAATGCGGCAAGTGCTACTGTTTGCGAAGAAGCAAACATTGGAAGAAAATAGGAATCGTAAACCTATCGTATAGTTTTTAGCATATGTTTAATTAAGAGTGTAACTATTTTATTGAATGCAGAGGTAGTGTAGTGTTGATGATTTAATTAAGAATTGTTGAAAATATATATATTTTTTTATGTCTGTGGTGTCATTTGAATTCAATAATTTATGATTCGCAAAATATTCATAAAAATCAAAAAATGTATACTATAAGTACACATATCGAACAGCAGTAAATAAAGAGATGCGTGAATTTTGAAATCGGATTTAAGCATGTATATATTCGTTATTTTACCACAGCGCTGGTTTTCTGCTTCGGAATCAAGGATATATTATTTCATCATAAAAGTTTATGAGCAAATATCATAATATGAATTTTACCTTGCCTTTACAGAATTTAAAAGCACAGAATTCAACATTTGGCAAATGCAATATTGTATAACACATATTTAAATATTCAAAGAAAATCACCTATTCATCAAAACAGAAAATCTTGAAAGAAAATATATTTTTTATTATGATTTACTTAGCAACGAGAAAAAAGCATTTTCACACATTTTAAGATTTGGTGCAAAACGCGACTAACGATTAAGTACCATTTTTCAATTAAATATATAAAAATAAAATAACTTTTTTTTTCTGTTTGGTAATACGCATGAAAAAAGCTGAAATGTGTTTTTCACATGTAAATCAACCATTTAATTTCTAATAAGTATCGACATATATGATGTAAAATTCCCAAGTTTTGATATGTATCCTGAGTTTAACATCTATGTCAGGAATTGATATTTTTTGGCCTGTTATATCCATATTTTCGATACACCGGTACGTTTCTGGCATCACCTGTCTAACCGGATGAGTCTACTCGAAATGAGTAGCGAGTGCACGATCTGCCATTGATATTTTTACGGCATGTTCTACTATCTATATTACAAAGGACAAACGTGTCCGTGCATAACGCTGACGTCATTTTGTGAATGCCAACACTTGACGATGAAATTTCAGTTTTTATGATTTTTGCTACTGCATTTTTTTTTAATTTCTAAACATCGCACATTTTCAATTTTTACACCGTTATATAAAGAAAAAAAATTTACTTTCAAATGCAATTTGTTTTAAAAATGTATCGCAATTTACTCATTTATTTATAGCATTTGATTTAAATTTCAAGCATGATTTAAAAAAAAAAAATCTATCTTTATCAGTTACAGACGATTACAAACTTTTAATCAGTTTGCATTTTAAACAATATGAAAAGTTCAGCATTTTTTTCCAGCTAATATTCAATAACGAAATTAACACTTCATTAAGCAATAAATAAAACAGTATAAATAAAACACAAATTTAACAGACATGTAATCAAAATAAGCGCTTAAAACAGCTGAAATTATCCGAATTAAAAAAACTGCTAAACGAACTAAAAAACGAAATTTTTAGCATTTTTTTTTGCAAATTAACTTCTGGCACGAGGCTAATACAAAATAACCGTTTTTAATAAATTTCAAAATTTTATTTGAATATATAATTGACATATTTCATATAAAAATGCTCTTTGGTGTTGTTAGGGGGCATGGTACAAAAAAATATTAAATGTAAAAAAATCTATTGAAGTTTTCAATAAATAAAATAAATAGTTTTCATATATATTCTATCCCGGGAAGCCCGGGTTGGATGCCCTAGTTTATTTAATGAGATCAGTTGAATATAAAACTGAAGAGATGAGATTCTATCTATGAGATAAAATTCCTCGTTAAGACTTATTTACACTGAAAATCTATTTCTTTAAAAATCAAAAACTAAAAGACACTATTCACTGAATATCTATACTTTGAATGGACACTTTCAAGTAAATACTTTTCGAATATTCTATACAATATAAAAACTACACGGGGACGTTTCTGAAAATTTGTGGCAGCAAAATAGACATTGTTTTTATAAATACTTCTATAAATTTCGAAAATATATTGTTTTCTGAAGTGTGTAAAGATAAACAACATTGTTCGGAATCGTGAATAATTCGGAAGAGGTCATTGTATATTTTCCTTTATGATTACACGATATTTTCTTACATTAAGCAACATTTGTCATTTTGCTTTGCAATGCAGCCTCATTTACGATTTTTTTACAGTGTAATGTAATAAGCTATCAGATGAGGCAAGACACTCGGCAGGATATAAAAAGTGTCTCTATTCAATTATTGTCGCATGATGCAGAAATAAAGACAGAAAGCAGCTTTAGAACCAATATAGTGCTAACTGTTGGTGACAAATTAAGCTATTCTGGCTCAATTGTTTTGCATAAAAAAATTCCACGTTTGTATGTGTACTTATATAAAAAACACATCATGCTACTATATTATTCGAATTCTTGATTTTGTATTATTTTTGTGACTTTTGGATTACCCTGTATGTTACTGTAAGAATGTTTACGGTGTTATGTGAAAGCCTAATAAAGCCGTAATTTAGTTTTATAAATCTTAAGATTAAACATGTTTTAGTTCTATGTAACTATTCTAAATAATTAAAACTATATTATTAAATGTAACTACGTTAGATAATGCGTTGTAAGTTGTAAAGGATTTTATGAATGCAGCTGGATAAGTCATTATCTTATGTAATCGCATTCATTCTTATATATACCATTCTTAATGTACATTCTTAATATAGCTTTTAAATTAACTTTTAAAAGATATATTTTTCGGTAGATCCTAATTAATCACCTTTGCAATTTAATATTTTTGTTTTTACAAGTATTCTCTTTAGAGATTTAAGTTAAAAGATTGTTGTTTAGACGAGTGTTTATTATTTAAAGAAACTTATTTCGCAATACAATAAAATTTCAAGAGTGCTAAGCTTATAAATAAATTTATTAAAAGGATCCCGATAATAGGATTATCTGTTCCAAAAAATATAATCACACAACACATTTATTGTAGCTTTATGTCAATAAATGTTATTTAAAAGCATGATAACAGAAGATAAAAAGGCTATGGATTTTAGAATAATGGAGACATATTTGTAAGATTTGTTTTCACATGCCACGCAATACCCGATTCAAAGAGTAATGCAATTTTATCTTTTAATCTTTATTATTTAATTATTGTTTTAAAATAGGTAATTGTGTCGTAAATATCGTTATTAAAATAGAAATGAAGAAAAATGCTCTCGTGTTTATTCGTGTAATATTCTAGAATATGAGAAATAAGGGATAGATATATCATTAGCTTTTAAAGATAATTAATTAAGCAATGCACTTTTATCATATTTTTCACTTCGTGTCACTTTTATTTTTCTTAAGTTTATAATATTTTTATATGTAGATATATAAAATAAAATCATTTGGCTTCGATATTGTTATACTGATTCGCACAATATAAAGAAACCACAAATTATTTTCAAATAGACAATCAATGTTTTAGATCAGGCTCTCATCGATTTTTGATAATATCTGTGAAAAAAGTTGTTTCTATATTTTTAACAAAATTCCTAATTCTATATTAACATTTTTATTGTTTATTGATCGTTATAGTTTTGATATTATTTTTGGTATGATTATGAGTTAAGCGTCACAAGACAAAAACTTTCTATACCATGGATCATTCAAAATCATGTAATAATTTATATAACAAATATATTAAAACTTGTTAGATGGAATCGCCAAAAATTGGAAACCGTTCCGTTTTAGTCAAGTTTCTGTCATAGCTAGGACACTGTTTGTTATAATTGTTAATTATTGTTTTCACAAGTAACATGTTCTCTTTCCTGTTAAGATAGGTTCCCGTTACAAACAGGTTCCTTTTTCGCATGTACAACAAAATGTTTTTAAAATTAAGGAAATTTTTAAGGCTCCTTATTTTACTACAACCAGTAAAAAATAACTTAAAGACAAAACTCTATAAAACGAAAACGGTGTATTGTTCAAATAGAACTACTAAATATACACAAAGGTTGATATATAGGGTTTTTTTTCTTATCGTTGACCAATACGTGATTCTTAAAGCAAAAACTACGTTTTTAGTGCTAGAAATTGCTGAAAATTCATAAAATTGAAAGTGTTATAATTCGGCAAAATTTGGACTAAGAAGAATCACCTTTTTACTGTTTAACAGGTAAAAGATTGTAGAAAGTTTTTTTAATATAACTTATAGAACACAGTATAATATTTGTAATTTCGTAATTTAAATATATATATATATATATAAATATATACGAGGGTCAGTCGGAAAATAAGTTTCACTGTGGACAGAGGTGTGTATGAAAGACAGAAAAATGTAATAAGACATTAAAGATAAAACATAACTTTATTTTCCACATAAGTACCAAGTACATTGAGACAATTGTAATACCACTTTATAAGCTTCAAAAAGCCTACCAGGAAAAAATCAGGGCTTTGCATATGGACGAAGCGTTGAATGGCTATGTGCGAAAGTTGACACAGCAGGTGAACGCGAACGTGCAAGACACCGATACCATTGGGTAGAGGTCGACCGCGATCAAGCAGATGGCGCTGTTGCAGTGACAGCGCAATTGCAGTCAACAGCGCCATCTGTGCAGACACTGCAATAGCTCCATCTGCTTGATCGCGGTCGACCTCTAACGAATGGTATCATTGTCTTGCACGTTCGCGTTCATCTGCTGTGTCGTCTTTCGCCCACAGCCGTTCAACGCTTCGTCCATATGCAAAGCCCTGTTTTTTTCCTGGAGGGCTTTTTGAAGCTTATAAAGCAGTATGACAAATGTCTTAATTTACTTGGTATTTATGTGGAAATATAAAGTTATGTTTTATCTTTAATGTCTCATTACATTTTTTGTCTTTCATACACACCTCTGTCCACAGTCGCCAGGGGAAACTTTTTTTCCGACTGCCCCTCGTATATATATATATTATTTTGATGTAACTGGATTTTCATATATAAAACAATATACGCTTTCTGTGTGACGTAAATCATGACGTTTTAGGTAACTAGGTTTACTAGGTAACTGACTCCAAACAAAAGGTTGCTACGCTTTATTTTCGATTTCATTTTTATATTTTAACTATAATTTATGGCTATATCTCACAGCTAAGTGTTTTAATACTTTATAAGCAGTCATAATATTTTCTACGGTTTATATTAAATAAGAAATTAAATATACCAACCGTTTGTTTGGAGTCAGTTTCAAAGCAAAACGTCACGATTGAAAGCGTCAATGTGATCTACACATAAAACTAATGGTTTAAGAATTAGCTTTGTGAGAATTTAATTTTCATTAATATTCACAGCAGAGACAGTTCCCACGATTACGACCTCCTGCAGTTTTTCAGTAGACCCGAAAGTGAATTATTCGTTACTCTGCAGTCAATTATAGACAAAGCTTTGACATTAAAAATTAGCCATGTACTGCGTTTATTAATAACCGTAGAGATGCTAGCTCAGACGCCAGCTAGCTTCAATGCCAGAGAAACTCTCCAGACTTCTTGTGGCAACACTATTGCCTCTAAGAAAGAAAGTTGGGCCAATGAGGACTGAAGAGGGAAGCAGCTCTCCAAGAGAAGCAGACATTAGAGGAGTAGAGAAAAGCAACGCCTGCATCCCCCCTCCCTCTGTCTCCAAGTCAGGGGGAAAGAGAAAGAGAAAAGAACCAGTCAGTGAGAAACGTCTCACACAGAAAGTTGGGTAAAATATGGTGTGAAGTTGATTCGCCTTGACCCTGGGCAAATATTTCGTTAGATTATCTGATTTTGATATTTACAATGAAGACCAGCCCTTGGTTTATTAAAGCTCTACACATCTCAGGAAAAGAGAAGATTACACGCCCCAGATGAGAACTTTCTCAGCGTTCTTCGAACTTTATTTTAATTAGGACTTTAGCAGCAATCTTGCTATTTACGAAACCTTGGCTTTTGGTTAGCTATATTTTGTGTATCATCTGTAATTTGTTCCCGAATCCATGTTCTTAATATTTTCTTTATTTAATTGCAGAAGGCCAACCTTTGTGTTTAAATAAATAAAATATGTACATTAAATCTGTATTCGAGTGCTTCTCTGCTACCATACGTAATTTACGCCACGCGCTTGATTCATTACAGTTTATTGATCAACGATAAGACGAGGCACTCTGTGAAACAAAGTGAACCTCAAATAATAATAGCAATATTAATTGCAATGTATTTCTTAAAGAAAATAATATTATCATAATATAATGTTTCGTTTGAATATTTTGTATTTTTTATGATATGCTATCATTACATTACTAAGCATATATGAATATTCTTGTTTTCTCGATTGATCGCTTTGTGAAGACTTTTTCGACATCTCCGAAGGATAAGGAAAATAAATATATGAAATTAAGATAACAACAAATGGATAAAGAGAAAGAATATTTTATGTATGAAGGAAGTAGATTTATCTTTAATTGTTATTTCCTGTTTGAGAAATGAACTTTTTATCTGGTAGATTAATCAGTTGAAATAATATATCTTTAGTATAATGTATCGTAATAACTTTTCGTTTAATACAAAAAATGTCATATAGAAAACATATACACGTATAAGACTTTCTTATTCTTTGTAATAAATTATTGCGTTCTCTTGTTAATATTAACATTAAGATTTTTTGGTCGTAATCAATTTTTCATAAATTTTGAATTGATTTTTTTTAGTTGTATACTTTTGTTTCATAACAAACTATGTTAAAAAAATCTATAGACTAAATGAATTAGTAATATATCCAAACTAAACTTGAGGCGTGACAATCAATTAAGGATAATGGCTTACAGAGCCCAACCCTGTTTTATTTATTATGGACAATGAGCATGTGTCCCGATTAGATGATAATCCTAATACGGTAATTTATATATAACGCACAATTCCCTCTCCTTTTCAATCTAATTTCAAGTAAGTGTAATTTTAGCTACTTATCATCCTCATCTCATCTCAGCACTATCCAAGCAGTTACCATCCTTTTCTAAGCAGGAAGTTAAACTCTCTTTCAAGTTATTCATTATCTCTTCCCCCCTCCCAATTTTTAAGGTAATTTCTCAACCTTCCCGCTAGAGAACGCATTGAAAGCCCTAAACGACATTCAGGTATTACAAAGAACGACAACAAGGCTCCCAATAAAAGTCTGTGACGCTATGAACATGGCCATAAATGTGAATGCACTGTCCCTAGCAGAATTAGAAATTCGCGCAGCAGGGACGAAAACTAAAGCAGAGTACCTGGAGAGTCTCATCGGAAATGGCAGTCTCACACTACAAACCGGTGCAGAGACTACACACCTACCAGCAAAAGAGTACAAAAAACAGAAGCTCCCCAGCAACGTATGCGCAAGCCGTAAGGA
Source organism: Maratus michaelseni (assembly GCA_963931845.1). NCBI lineage: Eukaryota > Metazoa > Arthropoda > Arachnida > Araneae > Salticidae > Maratus > Maratus michaelseni. Next base: position 77,314,542 of record OZ007590.1, on the reverse strand, counting down.
ACACTACCTCAACAGTGTTAATACAGGGCACAGAAGAAAGAACTGCGGGAGATGTTGAAAGACAGGTCACAGAGACGCTACAAGAAAATCTAGGAGTAAAGAGAATTACAAGAATCCGAAACGGAGTAAATGTAGTTTGCAAAAATGCAGAAGGAGCAACAAAGGTTAGGCAGATGAGCCAGCAGTTAGTGGAAATCTTAAAATCCACACGGCGCACCTCAAAAACAAAAGGATTATCATTCTTCACGTCACCAAAGCAGTAACGTCGGGCACGATTAAGGCGAAGCTATAAGCCAATCTAGGAATTGGCACAACAAAGGAAAAGGAGGACTAAATTCAGATACTCAAGCCACTGCAGGCGAAAAAGGATCGTATGCCTGTACCAATCACGCTCGCAGAAACCTTGGCGGATTACCACCTAAATAGAAGAACGGTATGCCTGAGGCTCCAGGAGTGTCCAGTAAAAATTACGTATTGATGTAGCGATGCCATAGATGCTGCGATTTCGATCACGTGGCGTAAATTGACAACAGTGGCAAACATGTCCACTGTGTGCAGAAAAGCACAGAATGACCGAAAAGAAAAAAAAAAAGAATGCATCATGTGTGTAACATTCAGTGATCTGAACAAAGGACACTTTAATGCCCCATAACCAATAGATCATGTGGCCCACGATGGACGGTGTAGGGTTTATCGGAAGATCCTACCAATTTGCCAACTCAAATAGGGGAAACAAGACTGACACGTGGCATCGAGGTACTACAAGATTTTGTAACTATCCATGAAGTGAGGGATGTACCTAAAATAATAAAGTGAAAAAGGAAATAATTGAACCAAATGCAGCGCAAAAAATAACAACTAAGTAGAGTTCGTTACCGACAATAAGAACAAAAGCCCTAGTGGCATAAAGATAAAAACATTCAAAATAGCACTCAACCAAACACAAACGCAAAGAAAACACCAAACAAAGATAAATATAAAATTTATACAAATTAATCTGCACAACAGTGCATATGCAACTTCTTCACTTGCAGGCTATATGGAAGACAAAGAAATAAATATAGCATTAATACAAGATATTAATAAAACAAATGCACAGGCAAATTAACGAGTTTCAATACGTAACAATGGACAATAACCAAAACAAATACGAACAAATCAGCAATAATTATAAAAACGGGGGCAACCCCAATATCCTTTGCTGAAAAACAATATAAAACAGCAGTAACAATAGGTAAAGCAAATGAGACGTAACAATAATAAATGTATACGCTATGAAAATTAGAGTTATCAAACGCACATAGAAAAAAATTAAGACAAATAAGAAACAAATACATTAAGGAATTTAAAAGAAACAAAAATCAAAGACAGCCTGGAAAACGTAATACTAAGACTACAAAATGGGATCACAAATATTGCATTCACGTGCTACAAAAAAGATAAACTCTAGATAATAAAGCACCACTATGGGGGACACTAGAGATAAAAGAAGTGAGAAACAAAGTCAGCGCACTTAGGAAAAAAAATTCAAAAACAACAGGATGAAGAACAAAGACATAAACTACCTATAGAATACAAAAAAGTAAGAGCAAAACTTAAAAAAACTGATCAGCAAAACAAAAAATGAAACATGAAAAGCATATTGCGAAAATGTAACAAATACAAACAGCCCACAATAAAAACAAGGATCTGACAAAAATATAAAATCATCAAGATTAAACATACAACCTAATGTCCGCCCACTCACGATAAAAAAATCCTAGATCATTTCTTAAAAATCCTTTACCTCACAGAACCGCCAATAGAACGTAAACTAAAACCATCAGCTCTCACGTTTCATGACACAAATCCACCACCAATCACAAAACCAGAACTAAACTGAATCATAAAAAACATACAAAAAAAAGCATCGGGATTTGATTACATTTATTACAACCTAATAAAACGAATACGCAAAGCAGCACTACATTTGCTCCTAACATTATACAACACATTTATCTGCCTAAACTACTTCCCCAATTAATTTAAGATCGGTACAGTAGTTCTATTTCACAAGACTGGAAAGGATTCAACACAACCAAAAAAATTATAGTCCCACATGGTTACAACCAGCATGTAGAAAGAATATAACGAGAGAACGGTAGAATATCCCTACACGGTAGAATATCCCACAACTGCACAATAAATAATTACTGGAGCAAAAAGCAATATGGCTTTAAGCAAGGAGTTTCAACTAAACACGCATTACACAACCTACTAAAAACAACAAAGCAGGACAAAGAAGACAAAAACTAAACATTACTCAATACCATGGATATTTCAGGAAAATTTTATAATATTAGAGGGCCTATAATAGAAAAAACTTAAAACAATCCCCCTGCCGAACATATTTAATAAACTGGATGATAAGTTTCATAGAGGGCAGGTAAGTATCACTAGAAGTTAACAGGATAAAACAAACTTAACAAACATATGGTGGTTGTCAGCAAGGAAGCTACTCCCAGCCCTTGCAGTGGCTGCTAATAACGGACAGAGCACTAACGGAAAATCGGGGCAATAAATTTAAAATTCAAGCGTTTGCAGATGATTTTATTCTAATCCTAAAAGCAAAAAGCAAAAAAAAATAATAATAAACCTAGCAAATAAAATAATAAAATAATTCAACACCTGTATAGAAAACAATAATCTAACACTAAATTCGGACAAAACAGAACTTCTGTACCTAAGCAAACCACGCATAGGAAATCTACCAATAACGGACACATGGAAATTGAAGGGATAAAATAAAACAACAGGGAACTACAGAGAACAAACCCAATATCTAGGAGTAATCATACATAAAAACCTAAATCAAACAGCCAAAGCTAGAAAATAATTCTGGATGTTGGGCCAAATGGCCCAATAGGGTTATGGAGTGAATCCAAAAACATAAAAACTTGGTATAGGACAGTATAGCTAAGAAAACACTGACCTACGCGACCCCAATCTGGGGACATAATTTGAACCAAAAAACTTAATAAATATTAACAACTTGTCAAAGACAGTTCCTGCTGGCCATAGTTAGAGCGTATAAAACCGCTCCCACTGTGGCTTTTCAGGTACTGGCTAGCCTGATTCCAACACACCACCATGCGAAATACGAGGTAGTCTATGGTGCAATTCCAAGATCGAGAGAAACAGCAGAAATACATGGAACAACAGTACCCTCAGCAGACTACATAAACAAGATCAATGTATGGGAAACACACCATGCAGATACAATAGAACCCAGTAATAGCATAGGCTACATGATCATAGTAGTAAATCTAGGCTACATGTAGTATAGATAGTATAGGCTACATGATCAAAGACATAGTAATCTACACAAATGGATCGAAACTGGAATCAGGCGCTACGGGTTCGGAATTTGTAGCATTAAAAAAATGTTCAAAATATAAAAGCAAGGTCAGCACAATTAAGGAAGCATAATAATGTTTTTCCAGGCCGAGCTACTGGCTATACATAAAGCAGCAGAATGGATAAAAAACATAGAGAGGGCATACTGTATCCACTCGGACTGCATACCAGCTATCCAATCCCTCAGCAAACCATCCAATGTAACAAAATTAACAGATAACATACAAAAAATAATAACAAAAAAATCAAGTCAAAAAATTAAAATCAGCTGGGTAAGAGCCCACGTAGGCATTCAAGGAAATGAGGATGCCAAAAAAGTAGCAAAAAAAGCAGTATAAAATCGAATAAAGGAAATACTATGTCATTTAAAAAGACCGATATCAAATCTAAAAAGAATCTTAAGAGAGTCAACAACTGAACAATAGCAGTTCGAGTGGGATTATGTGAACACAGGCAGAACGACACATAAATACTTCTCAAAAGTAGATTCTCGCGGAATCATCATCTACAATATACTAAGCCTAATTTACACAGGTCATGAAGATATTCTGGACTGTCTACACAGGGTAAAGACGCGTAAAGACGAACCAAACTGTTCATGCGGGGAATTGGGAACCCCGAAACATTATCCAACATTCTTCCCATTGACCAATTACTTCATCTGATCCACATTACACGAAACAACCAAAAACTATAGCATATCCAACTAGTGAACAATAAACATGTACAAAGAAAACGAAGAGCAGTAACAAGGTGGTTGGTAGAAAATATAGACAAAATATCACACTAATCAATTCTTCCCAGCAGCGAGATTCCTGATAAGCAATCCCAATCCTCGATAGTCCTTCATTTGTTAAGTATAATTTATTACTTAAAAAATAGTAGCAAGATAACCTCTTTCCTACGTCAAAAATTTGTTCTTTTCAGTGCTTGTGAGGAGGGGAAGTCGTCTATGAAGGACTAGAAATTCACCAAGTGATGAAGACAACTAACAACACTGTTTAATAAGCCAACATTGTAAAAGGATGAAAAGCAATGTTCATACCTGCTCTCAAAAGTGACCATAAAAATGCATGTTTCATCGAGTGAAAACAGTGTCATAGGCAAAAGACGGACTAACGGCCATGGAACAAGCCCAACCCCATTAGTGCGCCAAACTTCTCAAATAACTAATCAGTCAAGTTACATATAAAAAGAAATCAAGTACTCTATTCACATATATATTCAAGGATTCAATATTCTATTTACATAAAGCGCATTCACGAAGCTACAAATATAAGTACCCCAATGCAATAAAAGCAAGGGAGGAAATAAGATAATGTGAAAAGGTAATTTAAAGCGCAACAACAAGGATCGTAACAAATACTTTGCGACAAAAGTCGCAATGTGATAAACCCAATAAATGTGACAAATAACCAGCGAAAACATCGCGTGACCCAAGAAAGTTAAAAACATCACAAGCAACAAGCTTGTGCTAATAGACAACCAAATCAGAGACAAAACATAACTCACCAAGAGAATGTCAGAAACAACCCAATATAGATGAGCCCATAAAAGCTGCAAAAACCCCTAACATAAATAAATAAACACAAAAACGAGCCCATAATAGAGGCGTCAAGCATGGCAGCGACTACCCACCATGAGGGAGTCAAACCGCCAAGTGGAGCGACGCTACGTGGCGATTAAGTACGCTGTTGACGCTCGGTGCATCTAAATTCTGTCGTTGGTGCAAAGTCCTCCAATTTTCAGGTCAATTATACCTCTGTAGATGCCTAGTTAGGTGAAGATCTCCTCACCTGATCAAAGTTCTAAATTACGAGAAAAACTCGTGTAGCGGTGGCATGTTGCATGACTGTGCGATGCAGCGTGAAATCAGTAAATACTCATCATCTCACATACATCTAGCATGATTTTGATACACTGTGCAGCGCTGAGTTGACTCATCCAAACATCAATTAGCAAACGGCCGACTAAAGAAAAGCAACTTAGGCAAAAAGATGCACTGACCTAGGGGCTTATAAAACAGATCTTCGCAATGCGGAGATCAGGTGAATACTTGCCTCGTTGCCAGGCATCAACTCGTTAAGATTTCCGATTAAGAGAGCCGGCAATTAGGGGCCTGGTCAGCGGTAAAGACAAAACCTAACGGGGACCCTCAGTGTTTATTTCCCAAGAAAGCTTGGTACTCATTTTATCTACGTTGAAAGGATGAAAAGTTTAAAATGAATTAGTAGAATACATTTATTTTAAACATCGTGAAAGCTTACACCGACTGTTTAGCAAGTTACTATCTTAGAAACTTCTCTTTAAATCATGTTGTCATTTGTAATTGATTAACAGCACGTAATGTTTGTATTTTTAATATTCTAAATTTTTGAATTCTTCAATAATTTTGATATGTATAGTTCTAAATTTAAGGTTTGTTTTTCATACGACAGTCACGTTTTGTAATGTTAAGTGTTAATAATAATAGAAAATATTCTTCTTCTGTTTTAAATATAATAATTAAAAATGTTACATCTCTGCCATGAAAATACAAGCAGTTCTGTATTTGTAAAATTAAAGCTCTTTTTTCCTTTTTTACCATGTTATAAATATATATCAAATCATCTTCGGTCATCGAGTTAAATAACTCTTTTAATACAGAATTCAGAAGTGTTTTTAAATCTTTTGTTTCGTTTTAGGCAATTTTATTAGAAATAACTGGAGTGAAAGTTACGTTTAAAATCTCAGTCATTCTAAGATCTCTATACAGACATACACAATAAGAATATGTTACATTTAACATATCCATTTCTATCTGAGCTACACTTTTTCAAAAACTGCCATGTATAAATTATAAAAAAGAGATAGATTGTATTTAATGACATACCATTTATCTTTCATTACAAAAACACACTACAGGTTTAAAATGTATTTTAAGAATAATTGTTCGAGTAAAATAATACAATAGTGCACAACATAAATTTAAACAAATTATTTATCAATTATTCTTCCAATTTATTTTTATGCATTTTCTAATGCAGTTTTAAAGTATACTACGAGTGATAGTGTATACAAGTACTCATTTTATTAGAATTAGTTTATATCTTGCCTATTATACAGACTTGGAGTAAATATTTACTTTTTGTTAGTAGGATCTCTCTTAACACAAATAGGTTAAAATAATTTATTATATTTGTAACTTAGAAGCGCCTCAATAAATGCTGAAATATCCATTTTTCTCCACTTGTAGGAATTTTTTGTTCTTTTTCGTAATTTTTTCAGGAGAGGAATTGGCAGTGGGACAATTTTATAAGTTTCATGAAATTTTTCGTATTTGAAGGACACATTTTCGACTTTTGGGTACTATTCTGCATATTTTACCTTGTTTTGATATATTAAAATTTGAAAAAAGAAGAGTTCCATCTCAACTTAATACCGCAAGATTAAAATTTATGGATAATGAAAAGATTTTTTAAATAATAAATTTTGCTTTATTTATCTATTCTTAAAAGTATTTTTAATGGGCAAAATGGTAAAAAACTAGCATTCAAACCTTATCCGTCTGAAAATCAGGTGAAATTTCAAAATTGCAGATTCAACATTTGCCTATTTTTTAAATTCTATGATCTTACATCCCTGCGTTCAGTCACCAGCTACATGATAAAGCATATCCATCACTAATATCAAAAGACACCTGTAGATGAAACAAGGCAACAAAAGTTTCTTTTCCTTTATCGTTCATTACATTTGACACTCTGATGAAAATTGCTACCAGTTGAAATTCTACATGGTTGTAAAGGTAGTCTTAACATTCGTATGGTGGGAAATTCTTATATTGAACAAAATTTACAACTAATATAAATTTCCATACCTAATAATAAATTAATGGCTCATTATCAGTACTTTCTTAATAAATGGAATGTCAAAATATATTAAAAATATTCCTTAAATCCTTTTGACCTTTTTAGTTTTGAAGGAGTAATTTATTAATTAAAATATTCTCCTATAAAAAATGGCTGGGAAAAAAATCATCGTTTTCTTTTTTAATTGCAATTTACTATAAAAACAACCCTAGCATGTTGTTTTAACACGTTCGCTGCCAAACTAAAAATGCCGGAATTTTCATTTTATTTAGAAAGTTCAAATTCATACCAGAAAAAACTAATAGCAATATTTTATTGTTTTATTACAGACATTTCGTGATTACATAAAATAAAAATTCTTCTTTTGAAATTTCCGGTGCGAATAACTAATTTTAGATTGAAGAAACGTAGATAGCACTACGAGTATACTCGTAGTTGGCAGAGAACGTGTTAAATATGTTTTTCAAAATTATTTAATGATTTTCTAAAATTTTATAACTGTCTGGACGAATTATGCGATATTTTATTCTTCATTTTTGCAGTAAAATGTTATCTTATAGGAATTCTCCAGTTCACATTTTTCCAATAAACTGTATTGAAAAAAATAAAGAATAATATAAATTACATGGCTAAAAAAATCTTGAGTAAAAAAAAATATCAATAAAACTCCGTTACGTCGGCAAAATATCACAAACATGCTTTCTCTCATATAAAAAATCTAATCTGAAATATATAAGACGCAGACATCTAGAAAGATGTCTGTGACTTTCTCTTGCAGTCTTATCACTATATGTCGCGCTTACCGAGGGTTTAGATTCGGCTGAATTAAGTATTTTTAAATACCTCAATAAAGGGGACCTGGAGGGACATTTATGCTCTATAGACAAGCTTCATCGTCTTATCAGTTCCTCTCGAACAGTAAAGCATTGAAGTCTACTCCCTGTTCTACAACTCAAACGAAATAAAAATTAATCTTGGCTGTTTTTGCATGCAGATGATTCTTTGCAATTTACTCATTCATATAAATGTACAGTGGTATAACTGCTTTATGTTATATGGCTAAAACTTTTCAAATTGTTCGGCAGATGATACGATATATTTTATCGATGAAACAAGATTAAACTGTAAAAGGTATGACAGGATTATTTCGACTTAAATAAGTTTAAGCGAATACAGTTTTTTAATCCGTTTCATAGAAGCCAATCCTACAGATACCCTCAAACTTAATCTTGTGTGGTATGGAGATAGAAAGAGACAAATCTAGTTGCTAATATGGATGAGAATTGAAGAAGTAATGAATTTCCCATGGTTTTGTTTTCATAAGAGTTACTATATGTATGTGAATTAATCACTTTATTTTTATCTTTTATGTTTAAAGTGGGAGTTTTGGTATGATAGTACAATATTTTTGTTTTGGATTTAGAAAAAGTTTTTAGGCTATAAAAAATAATTTTCAGGAATTTAGTTTCCAAATCTAATGTGAATATGCATTCCTAAGACAATTTTCAGGTTTCCTTTTTAATACATTAAATATAAATTTTAAACAAATGATTATTAGAGCATTTTTTCACTCAGTTACAAAATTACAACTGATATTTACCAATTAGAATAACTGTGTTAAAATTAATCAAGTGATTATTAGAATAGTCTCAAACATAAATGGATTCTTCGTTAATCTATTATAGAATCCTTGCACTGATCATACCTTCAAGACAATAATATCATTATTTATTTCATGACTTTCAAAACACCGAACTTAACTAATATATTTCGTTTTCGGTCATGGGAGTTATAAGCTAGAATGAATGAGAAAAGTACGGTACTAAAGCGTATAAAGGAGATTCTGGATTTTTAGAACTTCATTTAGTGAATTTTCAACAATAATCGGACAATTTTTAGGCTTTTATGTATTTAATTATCATGTGAAATGCGATTTGAATATTTAACGTTGCGTGAAAATCCCTTAAAAATGTAAAATTCTAACTTAAATTTGGAAAACAAATTAACGCATTTTTTCAGAGTATGTTATGTTTTTAAAAGAAGTGTAAAACTAAACGAAGTATAAAATAAAAAATTGGAGTAACACCTTAACTTAAAAACATTTAATATTCTGTGTTTGTGTATTAAATAAAAGTGAAAATAGAGAATAATAAAAAGAGAGAAAAAAAATAGAATAATCAATTACTGAAAATATCTGAGTTCGCACAAACATTTTCTAATGGCTATTAAATGTTTAATTTTCATATGAGATTTATTCATATATTATGATGTATAAAAGCGAAAAAGCTGTAAATGAATAAAACATTACAGCGAATTATTCGTTACACAATAAATGTGAAGGAAATATGACTTTTGTTTTCGTTTTGTTCAGTATTAAGCCATTGCTTTTACAAAATTCAGATAAACATGGAATGCAATTCAAATTTTAAAATTATATAAACTCTAAGGTTTCTAGAAATTTGAATAATGTATTCGAGAACTTTATAACCGCGATAGTTGTAAATAATGAATAGTATTCAATCCATTAAAAACTTATCTATCTCAATAGAAATGCGTTCTGAATAATTCATGATGTTCAAAATTTAAACTTCTAAGAGGAAAATTTAAGCTAACGTTTTTACAAGAGTAAATTTGTAGAATATATATTTAAATAGTGTAAAATGAAACCGTACTAAATATAAATGAGCATAATATTTTTTGCCTGGAAAATGCATGAGTGTATTTATTGCAAACATTATTTAATTCCTACAAGACAGGATTTTTCTAACTGCAATTTGACCTTTTATTTTAATTTTAGATAGTAAGTTTTTCCAAAACAAAATTGGGCGCAAATGCAGAATATATCACAGAAATACACTAACATTTTTTTAAATATTATTAAAAATTTTAAGAAAATGCCTATATGAATCTAAACCAAGTTAGAAGTTGTACGTCAAACTTAGCAAATGAGGTGCGTTCGTATTATATTTAGTTTCAGTGAAATGACTGTCGGTACTGAAAACTGTCGGGAGTTTATAGGATTGTTATAATTAAACAATTTTAGTATACAAATTCGGTTTTTAAATTCAGTAATACGGAAAACATATGCCTCCATCTTAAATAGGACGTCAACATAGAATCATAAAATTTGAAATGGCGCTCGACAAAATTCTCCAAACATTATATAGTATATTAAATTACAAACCATTTGATTGGATAGTTTTTGCGCTGTTATATGCGGACAGACGGACGGACGAACGGACCAGATGACGACTATAGGTGCTACGTATTTATCTAATTAAGAACGCACCTAAAAACGTCTCTCTAAAACGTAAAATATCTTTTGAAGTTACTTTGAGAATTTTGTAATGTTTTACTTCCGGTTTGATTTTTACAATTTAAATAATTTCAAAGTACACAATTTTAAATTTTAAATGATATATTTCTGATTTCATGCTACATTGCTACATCACACACAATTTCAAACTTTTCTATTTTAATGGAAAGTACATTTTAAAAAGTTTGGGTAATTTATCTAAAACAAAAATAAAAAATATATGGCATTTCTCAAATCTAGCAATTTGTCTTTATTGTATATTTTATAACACACTGTGAATAATTATTAATTCACTAAATAATCAATATTGCTCTTCAATAATTTAGGAACCTATAAGATTTAATATAAATGTTTTTATAATGTTACAAGCATAGCTTGAAAACAACTCACAAGGGAACCACTTTTGGTGCAGCTCGCACCTAGCATCGGGACCTAGAGCATTTTGTAGCCCTATACATAAAAGTTAGAGAACCGATAAAATTTCTCTGTTAAAATCATATTTTATACTTTTAATTTTTTTAAATTGAATTTCCAATTGTTAATTTTACGCCAAAAGCGAGTTAAGTAGGCAAATATAGTGCTCTACGAATCCAAACTACATACTCACACACGGCCGACGACTATGACATTTGTGCAGGGTTGGCGAGAATAATGCAACCGCAACAAATAAAGCCATTTTTGCGCCGCCAAAAATGCAGTTATAATGTAGTATTTTTTCAAAATCAAAGTCGTTGGTTCTTGAAGATATGTTTAAACTTTTATCAATATTTTATACTTATTATTGACTAATTTGTATTTTTAACTGCATTAAAAAAACATATTTTAATAGTCTGATAAGTGGTCTCGAAAAATGTATTTTCAGATAGTTATGCCACTGTAAAATCAATAAATATGATTTTCACAGAAAAATGTCATCGATTCTCAAACTTCGTAATACAGGGTTTTAAAATACACCAAGTCTCAATGCTAGGTGCAAGCTGCAACAAAAGTGGTTTCCTTGTAAATAAAATGATACATAATGGGAGAAATATCAATTTCCATTTGAATATTTTAAAGATATCCCTCGCATGAAAGTAAAAAATAAAACCATTAAATTACACGTATTTCTATTCTTTCTATGCAAGTGAGATAAATTTCTCGATATATTAAACAATTCCCAAACTAGATGTGAAAGATAGTAAAGATAAATAAGGTAGTTCATTATTACATTTTGCCATTTTAATTTATTTTCACTTCAAAAGACTCTAGATATTATTTAGGGATTGGCTGAGAATTTCAGATGAGTTCGTTAATTGGTTGAATAAAGTTAAAATAAAGTTAATGAGAGCCTGATGTAAACAAGTGATGTTTTAGAAATATTGATAACTAATTTTCAGCTTTGCGTTAGCTTTACATAATTGAATACATTGTTTCACATAATAAAGGTTATTTAAATTTAATGAGATATTTTGAAACAGGTGTATTGTAATGTCAAACGATTGAAAACAAGTGTTCTTAACTGTTTAAAATATCAGAAACTTGTGTGCACTATCAGAGTTTATGTTTTAAATAAAGTGACACAATTATTCAGTAAGACAAATTAAAATATTTATGTAGCCACTGATTTTTATTGAATTAGAGTTACATGAAGAAATTGAGTTACATTTAGAAAAAATACATTTTCAAATGCTGTAATTAATAAAATATTTCCAGTACATAGAATAAATTTCTGGTTACATAGCCTAGCCTTATCCTAATCCTAATAAGCCAAATAATATTATAAATTTGAAAGTGTATTTGAATGTGTGAGTGTCAAAATGGATGATTAATTGTATTTTTGTATTATATTTTTGCCATTGTATTTTTGCATATAAGTAGATTGTAACCCCCCAAAAAAAACTTTTTTGTATTTATTTTATTCAAATACGATTAAAAAAAACTAAAAATTTCATTATTTTTATAGAGATTTAATGGACATTTTTCCTACAAAATTTAACAATTTTTTTTTTTTATAGTTGCTAAATTCAAAACCCGGAATAATTATTTTTCCACAGCAATTAATTTTTAGTCGAAATATTTCCCAGTAAAAAATTAAAATGAAATAAATATTTTCAAGAATTAAAAAGCAGGTGAATATGATGTCATATTCGAAAAGAAATTTGCAATATTTTTTTTTTATTATACATGAATCGTGGATATCACTTTCGTTGTGAAGAGGTTGTTTTTCATAATTTGCAGGACAAAAATTATACAAAATTTTGCTTGTGCAAATATGACGTCATATTTGAAATAAAACATACATTTTCAAATAATTATTAATAATACAAAGAGCATGAATATCAGTAAGTACAGAAAATAGGTGAATATGACGTTATATTTAAAACTGAAAACTGAAATATTTTTTTCCCAGTCCTGATTATTAAGTATGAATATCCGTTACAAACAGATCAGAGATTTCAGCAAAAAATCACGCCATGATTAACAGAGGCAAAAACGAACAGGAATTATATTATTAAAAAGAGATTTCGCTGAGAAAAAAGTGAAGTCATACTTCAAATAAAAAAGGTATTTTCAAATATATTTTTTTTAAATACAAAGAGCTTGACTATCGTTGAGTACAGAAAGGTTTTTACTGTCAAAAATGATATTATGATGAGTAAATAATGTTCATTTTAATCGTATTGTCATAACTTTTTAAAATTTTTACAATTATTTGAAATATTTAATTTAATTTTTCACATTATTATTTTATTTCTTCGATATGGGATTGCTTTCTTTTGTTTCCTGTTGCAACTTTTTCGATCAAATTAAAATTTCCATAACCGTCCCGTAATATTTCACTTTTTAATGTATGGTTTTAAAACTAGAAAGTGATTTCATAAATGTATTGTAATTTTTAAAACATTAGTTTTCAATTTTCTTTCATTTTTTTAAAAATAAAGATCTATTTATTTAGATTTAAGAAACATTTTCTTAAAATACTGCCAGAAAAGCTAATTTATTAAACGTTTTTATGTTTTAAATAAATCGAAATAAAAATTTATACGTTAAGCGAAAGAATAGTTTTTCTAACGTAGGCAACTTGTGAAAGTGTCGTTATATTTTAAATTATGCACTGGTTTTCATTCAGAAAATATTAGTATTTTACTGAAATTACGCAAAGCTCCGTAATTTTCACGGACTTTATCGTCGACAAACACAAAAGTAAATGTTTTTTTTTTTTTAAACCGTAATTTATCTTCCAGAATAATAATTTCCCTAAAAGTTAATAAATATATTAAAAATAATGTAAAAGTTGTTAGAATTTAATTTCCATTAGGGAATAGGATGTAGCTGTGACGTCGTTCACGTGAAATTCAAAGAAAAGCCGATGCCACAAGTTAAGCAAGAATTTATACTTTTGCTCACCCCCTCCCCTTTCTTTTTCAAGACATCTTGACAATGCAAAAGCGCAAAACAGTAAAAAAATCCCGGTAATAATCAGTCATGCTATAAATTTTAAAATATCTAAATCTGTAGTTGAAAATATTTCTGCAAGGTAATCATTGTCCTGCACTGGAATAATGCCAAATTTTGGAATTTCCACAATTCTTAGTTATATCACAACATTCCATTTAACAATGTTTATTAAAATAAAAATAAAAATTGTGTTTTTGAAAGCAATAAGCATGTTTTAAACTTGTTAACAAAGAAGAATTTATGATTTGAGTGTCTTTGGGGCGTGATCGCGTCTGAACTGTACGTTGTGGTTCTGGATTAATTTGTCGCCTGACTGACTACAAGGGCTGTAGGTGCGATCATGCAGTCCATTATGGCCCGATCACACCGTGTCATAGTTTGTTTTGTTTTTTTCATTTCATCAGGAATACTTCAGGGATAGAATCTGTGCTGTGGAGTATTGCACATTTACAGGAGAAGCAGGGCTTAGCCCTTATACACTCTCAATCTTAAACCCGCGGGGTTGCTTTTTGTAAAGCACATTGACACTACTGTTTTATTAAACATTCGTACAACAGCCGAGGAGCTTGAAGAGTAGTGAGGTATGTGGGTTAAATTCCATTGACACACTACAGAGGGTGACTGATAATTTCATTCTCTGTCTGCACCATTCTGTGCTGCAAATGGTTCACGTTTTGGAAGCATTGTGACGTGGTTGCAACGTCTACTTGTAAAATCCAGTTCATATCTTACTTCTCGTGACTAAAGCGTGCATCATTACCTGTCCGACAGGTTTGTATCTAATTGTAACACTTATCAAATTTTTAGAACTTTCAAATTAAATGTACCACTTATATTTTTTCTGCTGTCGATCTCTGATTTAGAGGTACTTAATTTTAAAATATATGATATCTTATGAGTACCCTATAATTTCAAGTTTTAATATTATAATTAAGGGAAGTAAAAAAAATTAATTTATGTCTTTACACGCAAAACAGTACGTTATTTTACTTAGACGTCGAAATTCTTTGGATATTTTCAGTTGGTGTCACTCATGGCACTGTCATCATGGTATTTGTGACCCATGTTGATCTAATACCCCTTGTTATTAGCGCACGATGATTTGAGATTGGATACCTGTCATCTTATCTATTGTTTAAATTCGCACATCTACATAGAATAATTTGTTGCATAAATTAATTACTTTAATTTTTCCAACGGAGATATGAAGTGAAATCATTTTAATTCATTTGTGATACAACAAAAATAATATATAGTATAAAATATTGAATATGGAATATAATCAAAAGCAAACTTCACCATATAATAATATATTTAAAGTCAAAAGCAATTAAAATTTAAGAAGGAATCCTTTATAACCAACATATATTGCTTGTTCACGAAGAAACTATTTTTAAGATCTTTTAAACTACAAAAAAATGTATTTACATTGTAAAGTTTTAATGTAAAGAAAATTTAAATCAATTATAATTTATGAAAAAAGTAGTGTAACAAAAATAAAGGTGAATTATTTTTGTTAATTTAAAACTAATGAAAATATAGCACATACTTATAATTAAAAGAACCGAGAGCTTTTAAGCAACGTCAAAGTGTAGAAAAACAATGTTTTGTACTTTAACTGGAAGATTCTACCAAACCTCCATACCTGTTGTAAAACATAAACTTCTCTTATATAGAGTTTAATGTTTGAAAAAATATTGACGTTGTACTGTATATTTTTGTTAGAACAGGAAATTGCTTTCATTTTTCATATCCGCAAAATTATTAAATGTACTTGGATAGGTTATTTTGTTTTACGTCGTATTATTTAATTAAAAAAAACAGTCTAGAGATTTTTTAAATAGCTTCAGTGGATTTAGCAGAAAACCAAAAATATTAACTTAATTAATTAGTCTATTTAATGCCGTGTAAAATTATACCGTGCTTAAATATTTAATTTCTTTTGATTTAACATTATTTTGCTAAGTTTATTGGACGGTATGCAAAAAAGGGAAACAAAGAAGGAGTTCGACTTAAATATAAAACTTTTGTTGTAAAAGAGTTTGAAAAAACAATTATACCAGTGTCATTTATTTCTTTTCAAATCGTATTTGAGGCAAACCCTGGCCAAAAATACAAAAATTAAAATTTGCTCAACCATTGTAAAAATCATCTAATATATAAAACTCTAAGGTACATGATGGCGAAAAAGGAAATATTTCTCTTTTACGGATGGCAGCGAGTGATTTGTGTACTTTAAAATCAAACCTTCTAAACATAACTTTAGCCTGCTTCATTATTTGTTGTATTAAAAAATTATTCGAGGTATCAATTCGAAACTCAAAGTACATATGTAGTATATTTTTATGATTCCGGAAATGCAAATTTGGTGAAAATCGGACAGTTACTTTTCTTAATTTTGGCCAAAAACTAACCTGCGGTGAAACGAATGAACCAGACATTTCAGGGGGTCGTATTAAATTTATTTCTGCTTCGGAGTCCGTCTGTATTTGCTTTACGACAGCTGAAAGGGTTCCCAAAGGAAAGGTTTCGTATAGCGATTTTTAGCATGTTTAGGTGTTTCATACTATTTTATGACGGAATCGGGCAATGCCGGGTGGATCAGCTACTATTTTATAATAACTGACTATTTGATTATTTGATGTATGTTTATTTTAGAAACATGAGTTACATCCGGCGACTCCTAGCGTCAGTTGAAGAGAAGGTTTCTTTGTGAGAAGACGTGCGTTTTTTGTTAAGCTTTGTTATTATGTTTAAATGTATATTTTTATATGTGATTTTAAATAATTGTATTTTTAATTTAATAAAAAATAATTAAAATAAAAAATGAGTTATTTTTAAAGTATTTTTAACTATAATTTAGTATATATTAGTTATATTATTATAATTTATGTAGATTGAAAGCGTTTTAAATGTGTGTCCAATGTTTGAATTATAATTGTATTGGTTATAGTTTTGAAGTTCAATTAAAAAAATATATTTCGCGTGTAGTTGCCATTTTTATAGATACATTTTTTTAGGGGGATGCTAATCTATTAAAAACATTCAAAAACCAGAATCTCTATACTATAGAAATTCTACTTTTCTAAATACTAACTTAGAATAATATATATATTATATAGATTGGTGTATATAGATAATTAAACTTTTATACATAGTACAATTAACTACATTTAATTAAACATCACTTGTAAATAAAATAATTTTATCAATAATTACTTTCCCCTTACAAAGTGTAAACAGTTAAGTAAACTCTGTATCATATACAGGGTGACTATAAAAAAACTATCCGGATATATGAGCCCATAACTGTCATACCGTTCACAGAAACTGAATGAAATTCTGGCCTAAAGTATTTTGAAGTATGCGCTCAAGAATTACGTGAAAAACAACAGTTAAATTCTAACAGTTACGGTTACAGTGACAAAATTTCGAAAATTTCAAATGGTAACACCTACTTTTTTTTATTGGAATGTGATATTCGTAGTGAAAAACCATAAAAATCGTAAGAACGGTACCTGTAGCACGAAAATCGCCGGCGCTAGACAGACTAAGAAGAAAAGTGAAAACAACCAATAAAGGACAGAGAAGCAACAGAAAGTAAAACATTTTATTGTTCAGTGCTATCCACCATCTGCCGCATGTAAAGTGTCGTCGTGTGTAAAATGGAAAATGTATGAAACACAATAAAATGTCTTGTTTTCTGTTGCTTCTCTGTCCTTTTTGATTGTTTTCACTATTCTTCTTAGTCTGTCTAGCGCCGATGTTTTTCGTACTACAGGTACCGTTCCAACGGTTTTTTATGGTTTTTCACTATGAAGATCACATTCCAATAAAAAAAAGTAGGTGTGTGGCGACGCTAATTGTGCTAATTCGCCTTATTGGAAAATGGAAGAGGAAGCATAATCCATTTAAGTTTCTCCAGCGGAGCAAAAGAGCGTTCTCACATTTGGCGAAAGTTTGGCGGTTGGAAAGTTTTGCCAAGTATAGACTGACGGTGGATTCGACCGGAATCTTTGACACTTGCTCTTCGGCAGTCTCGAGTGATGCATCGTGATTTTAGAGCGGCTGCTGGACGGCTATTAAACATTATATTTATTTATTAATTATGTTTATTTGAATATGTTGAATTAATTATATATTTCGTTAAAGTAATAAAGTTGTATATAGTCAATTATGCCGTCGTATAAATAACCACAGCGCAACCTTTACATACCTACAAGTGGTGACCCTTATACACGCTTTTGGCTGTGGTTTAAAAGAGTAAAAAAAAGATTAATTCATAATGAGTTCTCGTCCAGTCTATTGGGATGTTTTTCAAGGATTAAGGTATGAGATTACGTACTGTTTATTTCCTTTTGCATGTATCCTCTGAGGACTTTTAAGATAATTTAAACTTGTTTTAGGTTTCAATGGTTGGGTGGTTTCGAAGTTTATATTGCTGTTTTAGGTGTTAAGATGTTTTAACCTTCGTTCAGTTTGGAGTAAATTGTTGTTTATTTCGGCTTTTTGAGATTTCTGTTTGTTTTTTTGATAGTATACGGGATGCCGGACGACAATCCTAGTGAAACTGTGAAAGGGGGGAGTACAGGATGTAATAGAGTGTCGGTGAAAGTTCCAAATTTTTGGCCTAGTAATGCGAAGTTATTTTTTGTACAGCTAGAAGCTAGTTTTAGGTTAGCGGGAATCTCGGTCGAACAAACTAAATTTGATCATTTGGTCGCGTCTTTGGATGCGGAAACTTTATCTTTTGCTTCCGATATTGTGTGTAAACCGCCAGAAGAACCGTACAGTGATCTTAAAGCGAGGTTATTATCGGAATTTGAAGTTTCTCAGAATAGGAAGGTTAAGACTCTGCTGGAAGATTTAGAGCGGGGTGATAGGTCCCCCTCAATGTTATTGCGTAAGATGAGAGAGTTAAGTGAGGGCCATGTTGACGATGACTTTTTGAAAAATATATGGCTTCGGAGGTTACCGGTATCGGTGCAAACAATTTTGTCTGTCAGCTCTGAGTGTTTAAATAAATTAGCGGAGATGGCGGATAAGATTTGTGAATGTACGCAGGTTGGTGTTAGCTCTCTGGAATCGAGAGGGGCTGAACAAACTCAGTTTAGTCAGCAAAATAAACAGTTGGAGCAGCTACAATTTCAGGTTCAGGAACTTACAAAGCTGGTTAAAGCGGGTTCTTGTCCCAAGTCGCCTAGGAAATCTTACCGGCGGAACTCATTTAACTCAGGGGATAGGTCACACAGAGAGGAGTGGCTATGTTGGTATCATTTTCGATTTAAGGAAAAGGCTCTAAAATGCGTACCTCCGTGCGCTTACAAACCAAATAAACGACCTTCGCTCGCAGGAGTAGCGACGGCTACTGCACGTATGGGCTTGAGTCGTAGGCTTTATGTTACAGATAAGGTTACTCAATCCAGCTATTTGATAGATACAGGCAGTGATGTCTCATGTTTTCCGAAAACATTTTTAGTTAAAAGTACTAGAAAGAGGGATTTCACATTGTATGCCGCTAATGGTACAAAAATCTGTACTTACGGTACTAAACTATTGACACTGGATTTGGGACTGAAACATAAATTACAATGGCCATTTATCATAGCTGAAGTAACTAAACCAATTATAGGTGCTGACTTTCTACAACATTTTGGTTTATTGGTTGATTTAAAAAAGCGGCGTTTATTAGACCCTGTAACTAACTTTTCTGCTCGTGGTCACGCCAGTCTGTGTGATGTCCCGGTGGTTAAAACTATCATCGGAAACACTGCATATATAGAAATGCTAAAAAAGTATAAAGAGATTACCCAGTTAAATAATACGAATAAACGAATTGTAAAACATGATACAATCCATTTTATCCCTACTGTTGGCCCACCCGTGACAGTTAGAGCTCGGCGGTTACATCCAGCGCAGCTCCGGATAGCTAAGCAGGAATTTGACTATATGCTTGAGAAAGGTATCTGTAGGCCATCTAAAAGTAATTGGGCCAGTCCACTACATATGGTCCCTAAAGGCGTTTCGGATTGGAGACCAACTGGGGATTACAGGGCACTTAACCGAATTACTGTACAAGACAGATACCCCATTCCACACATTCAAGATTTTACTTATATGTTAAAAGGTAAAAAAAATATTTTCTAAAGTGGATTTAGTCCGTGCTTATCATCAAATTCCGGTTCATCCTCCCGATATCCCTAAAACTGCTATTATAACTCCTTTTGGTTTGTTTGAATTTCCATTTTACTTACCCATCATAAGTAGTATAGGGTAAGTCTTGTAATCGTTTTGAAAATCGAAATTTTTTTTGACGGATTTACACGTTTCAGACACTGGAGATTCCGAAAAAAAAATTTTGCCGTCCGTCTGTGCGTCTGTGTGTGTGTCTGTGTGTCTGTAAACGCTCTATCTCCCAAAAAAATTGAGATAGAGACTTGCAATTTGGTATGTACTTAGTATGTAATAATGGGAAGAAGCCTATTTCATTTAAATAACCTCGATTAACCGGAACAATTTTTTTCGGACTCTCGAAATATTCGTTCTGATGAAAGGTATATAAAAATTTTCGAAATTGTTTATTTTAAGAAATGAATATAAAAGACAATAAAAAAACATAAATTTTTAATAAAGCATGAAGTCGATCGGATAATTAGTTGCCGAGATATTTGGAATCCTATTTTTCCACACTCTTCGATTTTTCATGACCCTGTATTTCATCCAAATTTCACTTCAAAGATATATTTTAATTGGAAATTTGACGCTTAATCAGATGCAATAAACCGCTAGTTAATAGGATTTTTTTGGAGTTATAAGGAAAAACCTCTTTCAAGCAATTCACTAATCGAGCCTTTAAAGTTTGTGACGTCATCAAGCCACGATTTATTTGAATTGCAATGCGTTTTATAAGTAGTTTACACATTTTTATTTTAATATTTTACATTATGCATATCCATGATGGGTAAGTATTACGGTGGCCCCCAACGACTAGTTTAAACTTTGGGTTATGTTCTGCAGCGCAAACGTTTCAACGCTTTATAAATGAGGTATTGCGAGGTTTGGACTATTGCTTTCCTTATCTCGATGACATCTTAATAGCGAGTGAAACTCACGCTCAGCATATGCAGCATTTAGAGGAAGTTTTTAAGCGGTTTAGAGATTACGGGATTATAATTAATGAATCTAAATGTGAGTTTGGCAAAGAAACTATAGATTTTCTGGGTCATACTATTGATAGCCAGGGCTGTGTTCCACACAAAGATAAAGTGAAATCTATACTTGAATTCCCAAAACCAAAAACTGTTAGCGATCTTAGGAGATTTTTGGGAATGGTGAACTACTATCATCGTTTTGTACCCCATATTGCAGCAATATTAAGACCACTAAATGTGTTCTTAAATGGAGCAAAAAAGAGGGATAAAAGAGAAATTAAGTGGGATGCGGATGCAGGAAGCAGTTTTGAGCAAGTTAAGCAAGCTATAGCTAATGCGACTTTGCTTTATCACCCTTCTCAAAATGCGAAGCTTGCACTTATAACTGACTGCAGTGATTTTGCTATGGGTGGGGTGTTACAAGAAGTTACGCCCGATGGTCCGAAACCACTTGGATTTTTCTCTCGTAAGTTGTCCCCTACACAGTGCAAATATTCAACATATGACCGGGAATTGTTGGCGGCATATTCTGCGATCCAATATTTTAGGCATATGTTGGAGGCTCGGGTATTTACGTTGTATGTTGATCACAAACCCCTAATTTTTGCATTTCAGCAGAAACAAGAGAAATGTTCCCCTAGAAGGCTTCGGCAGTTAGACTTTATATCACAGTTTACGACGGATATACGTTATTTGCCAGGCAAGGGAAATTTTGTTGCTGACAGCTTATCTAGAGTTTGTGAGATTCAATTTGCGTCACTTGCAGATTTTGAGTTGTGGGAAAAGTTGCAAACAGATGATGAGGAGCTAAAGGCTATTTTGGACGGAAAGGCTGAGTTTAGTGGAAATTTAGCTAAAGTGCAAATGCCGGATGCTAAGACATTATTGTATTGTGAAACTTCTGGCGAGGTGAACAGGTTTTATGACCCCAGACCTTGAGATATAAGGTGTTTGAGTCAATGCATGGGTTGTCGCATCCAGGAATACGGGCTTCTAGGCAGCTAATCTGTTCGAAATATGTTTGGCCAGGGCTAAATAAGGATGTTGCTATGTGGTGTAGAGCGTGTATACCCTGTCAAAGGACTAAGGTACACCTGCATACTAAGTCTCCTTTGGTGCAATTTTTGGTTCCAGACGAGAGATTTGCTCATATACACATAGATATCATTGGTCCCTTACCTCTAGTACGTGGATTCAGATATTGCCTAACTATGATTGATAGGTTTACCTGGTGGCCAGAGGCTGTACCTATTATGGATATCACTGCTGAAACTGTTGCTCAGGCTTTTGTTCAGACGTGGGTTTCCCGTTTTGGTACGCCTCAGAGGATAACATGCAATAGGGGTAAACAATTTGAGTCCATACTTTTTGAAAGTCTGGCAAAAATGCTAGGCTCTTTTATAGCTAGAACTGCTTCGTATAGGCCCCAGACGAATGGTTTGGTGGAGCGACTTCATCGACCTTTAAAGCATGCCTTAATGTGCTATAAGGTGGATTGGTTGGAAGCTCTCCCCCTGGTTTTGCTGGGTCTACGGACAGCAGTACGTGCGGACCTTGGTGCATTTACAACTGAGCTGACGTATGGAACGACTCTACGGCTTCCAGGCCAGTTATACGAGGATAGCCCCTTCTCAGACCCACCGACTTATATTTCAAAACTACACAAAATTATGTATGCTTTGAGACCTTGTCAACTTTTAAGGTATGGACAGCAAAAGATCTATGTTCCGAAAGAACTAAAGAACTGCACCCATGTATTTGTACGGAGAGGTCCTTTTAAGAGATCTTTACAACCGACTTACGAGGGTCCATTCAAAGTCGTAAAACGACTGCAAAAAGATTTTGTGGTTTCTATCGGGAACCAGGAAAAGATCATAAATATTGATCGTTTAAAACCTGCGTTTCTGTTGAATGAGGATGGTGAGCCTGATCCTACAACTTATATAACGAGATCGGGAAGGAAAGTTCGTTTTCGTCTCCCACGGGTTGTGTGAGACTGGCGGGGGAGTCATGTGGCGACGCTAATTGTGCTAATTCGCCTTATTGGAAAATGGAAGAGGAAGCATAATCCATTTAAGTTTCTCCAGCGGAGCAAAAGAGCGTTCTCACATTTGGCAGTTGGAAAGTTTTGCCAAGTATAGACTGACGATGGATTCGACCGGAATCTTTGACACTTGCTCTTCGGCAGTCTCGAGTGATGCATCGTGATTTTAGAGCGGCTGCTGGACGGCTATTAAACATTATATTTATTTATTAATTATGTTTATTTGAATATGTTGAATTAATTATATATTTCGTTAAAGTAATAAAGTTGTATATAGTCAATTATGCCGTCGTATAAATAACCTCAGCGCAACCTTTACATACCTACAGGTGTTGCCATTTGAAATTTTCGAAATTTCGTCACTGTAACCGTAATTGTTAGAATTTAACTGTTGTATTTCATATGATTCTTGAGCGCATACCTCAAAATACTTTAAACCAAAGTTTCATTCAGTTTCTGTGAACGGTATAATAGTTAGGAGCTCATATATCGGGATAGTTTTTTTATAATCACCCTGTATTTACCTTTTTAAATAAGTGCATACATTTATGTTTATATGATATTAATTAAGTGTATTTACTAATAGTAAGTCAACAGCAATGGTTTTAACTTTAAAACACATGAAAAATAATTTTGGCCAGGATTTTGGCTCAAATACTCCATTGTGCGTCGGTTCGTATTGAATTGAATAATAAAAAAAAATACATATATATTGTTACAAGAACATTAAGAATTCCAATATGATCCTGCGTACATTTCTTCTATAGCTATTTTGTGACCATATTTAACCTAAATTTAGATTTTTTATTTCCATTTTAAGAAAACATATTCAATATTAGTTAAATGTAAAAGAGTCAATATGAGTTAAATGTTTTCCGAATGACTGCGTCAATATTAAAATAAATAAAAACTTTTTGAAGATTTTGTGAACTATACAGTTATGAATTTTATGAATTGTACAGACTGTTAAAAATTATATTATAATACAAAAACATGTCCGTGAGTAACGCTGGCTTGTTTCAAGGGTACCAACAAACTCGCCTCATTCCAAAACTTGTAATTTCTAAGCATTGCGAAATTTCAATTAATACACCGTCGAATATAAAAAAAAAATACCGTTAACTGTAATTCTTTTGTATAATGTATCTAAATTTATTCATAGTTTATGTTTTTAAAACATTTTCAAGGATGTTTTTAAAACATTTTCAAGGATGTTTTTAAAACATTTTCAAGCATTTTTTTAAATATATTTCAAACATAATAGTGCAACTCGATTATTCCGCACCCAAATTGTCAAACGCAATTTTAATTTCACAAATAAATAAATAAATGCGTAAAACACGAATTTAACTGACATGCAATCGAAATTCCTGCTTAAAAATTTAAGCAATCAAGATCATATAGGTTACTATAAATACAGAAATATTTCGCGATTAACCCATGTCATGCGGCTAATACGTTTATATGTAATAAGGCAAAAAATGTTTTTTTTTCCTGTAGTTTACAGGCAATGTAAGAAAATATACTAAAGGTAAAAATCGTATTACAGTTTTTAGTTTAAAATATTTTCCCTTTATTTCTGCACACGGGTCAATATACTTCGCACCATTAATCTGAGCAGTCGGGGTAATTGCCTGGTAATTATGACCAAAATATTTGTTAATAACAACGATTATTTAAAACTCTATAAATGGAGTAACTGAATCAGATAAGAAAATTAGATTAATTTATAATAAAGGGTACTCATAAATTATTGTCGGTCTTTCCTTACCTCTTAACATTTGGTTTAAGAACATGGCTAATAATATCACTACATATTCAAAGAGTGCAACTAAAAGAGTTTTTTTTTAAGAACAACAACAAGTTACACGTGCGCAAAAAGTTATTAATGAATTATGAGGACAAAGTTAGATAGTTTATACTGTTCATTTTCGATAAATTTAATAAAATTTAAATATTAATTATTACATGATTATAATTTTATTATTAATTTATAATATAATTGGATTAATAACGTTTTCAATATGCAAACGTAACAGTGTTTGAATTATTAAAAAAAATTATTTGTACTTTACCAATATGGTAATAATATTTTTCGTCATTTTCTTAAATCAAACGTCATGAAACGACCCGTAAGGAAACCCGACAATAATTTATGTGCACCATTCACTGTTTGCTTTCTGTACCCGAACTCGCATAATTTTTTTTTCCAAATAATATTTTTTTAAAAATATTTTCTTATGCTGAATAAAATACTTGTTACAGCACGTTTGTCGACGCTGCGTCGGTAATTGTGTTCAAATTGAAAACACCCAAATCTCGTTATTAGATTAAGTAGTAAAAACTGTACATACAAGAAAAATTTGGACACGAAATCTATATTATATAACTAAAACATGTCCGTGATTAACGCTGACGTCATATAGACGGTAGAAACACAAAACCAATAAATTTTGCAATTTTGTTTTTACTGTAATTTTGTGTAACTTCAAAACATCGTACAATTAAAATTTTTACACTGTCAAATAGGGACAAAATTGTTAAAACTTTCATCTGTTCGTCTGCTGATATCCCCACCAGTACCATAGATTATATTGATTATTTATTTCGACACTAAACAGAAAAGCAGCCAAAATTGTATACTAAACTTTTCTGGATTGCTGGAAATATACCGAGTAAAGGGACATTTTGCCTTTGATGCCAACAATTGTTCATCAATTGTTAGATTTTCTCCAGGTTTGTAGAATGTTGAGAATTTCAATGAAAAAATTTCTCAATACCGATTCCAATGCGAACTTATCAGTCTTCAATCGCTCCGATCTTTCCGTTTTGTGATCAAAACAGAGAAACAACTGATATCTTTGAATGCATCATATGAAATATTTTTTCAAAATAATGAACAAAAAAACATAATGGATTGACCATAATTGATTTATTGGGAAGTTCTTCGCCCATATATTCCTATTACATACACGATGGAAAAACTGCGTCTGAAGGATACAATCCAGGTATTTTCTCCCAGTTGACGGCGGGTTTCTGCCTCGATACATTGTTTAATAATGCGTGCATTTTTATCACTTAATATTAGATTTCATGCACTAATTACACTATCCTCACTAATGTTCCTTTTGGCATAATAAATATACCCTTGAGCTTTCGGCAGCACGTTTTAATCATCTTAACGTCAAACCACCGCAGAAGGTGCAACTACTTGCAAAACTATGTCATCGACAGCAGCTTCATTGGGTCCTGTGGATGGTGGACCAGGAAGAATAACAGATGGTTATCGACCGTTTTCTACCACAATTACAGGTACGTCCACGTACGTCCCCTATAAGTAGAAGACTGGGAATCTCTTCTGGAATAATTATTGTAAGAATTATTATCTTCACAATTTTCTGCATGTTCTGCCTATTTAAAATTGAAAATACAACGTTAGCAGCTATACAAGCTCTTCTAGTACCTTATTTTGTTGATTTTCCTATTATACGTCCTGTTTTGAACTACGCGCAGTAGAGGCAGACTGAGAAATTATTCCTGTTTTATCATGATCAGAATTGCTATTTTCCATGTCTTCTTCTTTAGGTGGAAAATATTATTTATTTTCATCTAAACTGCTATTCTCACTATTTCCTGAATTTATTTCATCTAATCTTTGCAATTCTTTCAAAACCTCTTCGTATGTCAACCGTGCATTCGAGCCATCTCTCCCCCGTTGTCGCAACAAATACCGATAGCACGTGAATAGATCGCAAGACATGCCGAAATAGCACGTTTGTCGACCAAAACACATTCTCTATAAGGAGGAGATTATAAACAGGATATAAAGGGAGACATGCACTCAATCTACTCTGAATGTTATTATGAGATGATTCCTGCAACCCCAGAATGGAAATTTCTGTGTATTATTGTTAAATAACTTAGGGACAATTCTGGCCCCTCTCGTCTTTCTACGTAAACTCTTAAAAATTTCCTATTCTGTAGTAGTTATAGAAAAATTATTTCAGACAGTAATAGTACTAAATGAATAAAATTCATGAAATAACGAAGTATTTAGTTCAATAATATGAAAGTCACAGATCCACCAACACCGCTAGTGCACTAGTTCTGTTCGTCTCTCTAAAAAATACTCGTAATTTTTACATATGTATATGAGTGAATCAACTATTCTTTGCACCTATTGCTGTTTCTCGTCACAATTTTACAATTCCACGCTATTTTAAATCTATTAAATTATGTTTTATTTATTTCAACGCTAGCTAGACCATCAATCTTTAGCATTTGCTTTAGCATTGCCAAATTTAAATATTTGTAGTATCTTTGTTTTATTATTGAATCGTAGGAGACTAAACAAAACTTTGTGGGGCAGTATCATAAGAGACACATACAAACTTTTAAGAAGCGAAATATGGTTTCAGAAGCACAAAAGTGCATTGCGTGTTAACGTATGCAGAACTGCATTCACGAATCTTGTAAAGATGTCAATAAAAGTTTGAATTAATTATTTATGTATATAAAAAATTAATAAAATCACTTGAATATTCTTTGGTACAATAAATATTTGATTAACCCGTACATTTCAATAAATGATTAAATAAGTATCATGTATCTTGTTATATATCATAAAAAATACGTTATTTAGCATCGTACGCCTGATCCGATTTTGTAACACCCTGTAAATGAAAATTTAATTAATTCTTCAAGATATTTTATTTGTTAAATTATATAAATTTACTTCTTTATGTGGTGGAAAGTCATTCATCTATAGGTAATTTATTGTCGCTTCAAATGACTTTGAAAAGCGTTATTTACAGTAGATTAATCGGCTGGAAATGGGCTGGCTAATTAGCTGAATAAAGTAAAGAAGTTAATGAAGGTCTGCATTTAACAATGTTATCTCACATAAAGATTGATAGCTAACTTTCCACTTTAAATAATTCCAGTTTACGAAGTTTATTATTTTATCGTTTTCAAGAGTTCTAAATTTAAATATTCGTCGTCAACATACACATATACTGCTTTATTTATCTTTTAATGTAAACGCGTTAAAATTGCGTACAGTATTCTTTTTTGCATAAAGAATTTTTATAATTAAAATCGATACCTTACAAGTGAACAACAAAGACGATAGATGACGTTTAAAAATTTTAATCGTACACATTTCAATTGAAATAGCTATTTAATAATTAATTCATTTATACTGTAAAAGATTTGTTTAATATACAATGTTTAATTTCATATTTTAATTATTTTTCATTTGTGATCATGAAATTGATTTTAATGAAAGAAAGAATGGTCAGTGTAAGATTACTGAGATAAATGTTTCACCTGGGAGATTTCATATCAGGTATTTGTTCTAGTCATCAATCATAGGAGACAAATATAGACTTTTAAGAAGCAAAACATGGTTTTTGAAGCAGAAAAACTGCAATGAATTTTTATATGCGTGTAGTAACTGCGTAAATTTGCGGATGTAAAAAATGAAAATAAAAAATTGGGTATTTTCCGTTATACGGACACCATGCCAAAATGTATGTGAATGTATGTGTGTATGTAAATGTATGTAAAGGTATGTATGTAAATGTACGTAAATGTATGTAAATGTATATAAATGTATGTATTAAATGTATGTAAATGTATGCTTGGCGACAATGGTGTCCGTATAACGGAAAACTATCAAAAATAGTGTTATGTAATAACTTTAGTGAAAATAGTGTTATGAATAATATTGTAATATTAATATTAAAATATTAATAACAAATAATGTTACGACATTAATCGTAAAATATTATTAATATATTAAAATATTAATATGTTAATATTAATATTTTAATATATTAATAATAAATAATGTTCAAATATTAATAGAAAATAATTCAATAGATACTGATGTTAAAATATTTATAGAAACTATTGAACATAGTTGATTCGCACGATTGATTATTTTTAAATTGAAATGAAAAATGTTTATGGAATATATATTTTTATTTTTCTGCTCAATTAAATTATTACTAAACAAATGTAAAATATTAAATTCAGCCGGCCAAACCTCTTTACTAATTCAAATTATAAATGTGTTTCTATAATGTACGATGAAAGTAGTGTATATATATATATATATATATATATATATATATATATATATATATATATATATTTTAAAAAGTGTGTGTGTTGTTTGCTTCATTACTCATATTTTAGTGTGTGTGTGTGTGGGGGGGGGGTGTTACAGTATCCCAAACATTGATCAGAAAGCATTTTGTGAAACGAAATAGTATTTCTACAAAAGAAGTGTACTAATTGTACAAACAAATTTATATATATAACAAAAATTTAACAAACATTTATTTATTTAATAATCTTAAACAATCTTAATAATCTTAATAATCTTAAACATTCATTTATTTATTATATATACTTTTATATTTTCTTGTAATTTCTATTTG
Source organism: Maratus michaelseni (assembly GCA_963931845.1). Taxonomy (NCBI): domain Eukaryota; kingdom Metazoa; phylum Arthropoda; class Arachnida; order Araneae; family Salticidae; genus Maratus; species Maratus michaelseni. The sequence goes on along the minus strand of OZ007590.1, from coordinate 77,284,903 downwards.
TTTTTCTGATTGTTTTTATCCAAATTTCTTCATAATTCTCCTTCTGTGTTTTTCTGATGAGGTAATGCCCAAGTGTGATTGGCTGATGCCTTCTGCTTTCCTATTAGCTGTTTCCTCAACTTATCCCTTTTACCATTCCATTTTCTTTAGGTCTTGATCCTGCCTACAAAGTGGTAGCATGTTTTCTCTGCGCCTGATGAAGAAAGACGAAGTTCTTGCAAAAGGCTTAGCGCATTCCTTATTTTATGATTTTATTAAGAAGTTTTCTTTTCTTTTAATTATTTCACGCTTTAAAGATGACATTTTGAAATAATATATTTTATATGTGTTACGCTGAATTATTATTGTGTTTTATATAGTCAAACGATGAATAATTAGTAGAATTACTCGGTTTTCGATATTCAAAAGGCGATCGAGAAGAGTCAATTGAAGATTTTAAAAATAGTATATTGATAAATGAAAAAGTACAAAATGACGTAGAATAGAATATCACAAGACTCAAACACAAAATATTTTCCGGGCATTTCAACGGGTCTTTATGTCACTTCGCGAAAATATACGATATCTAAATACATTTTAAGCAAAACATTAGAAATTCGACATTTTCTTTTTTTTTCTTTTCTTTTTTACAAATGAAGGGTTAAAGGATAAGTCAAAATAAGCTATTAATTGATACACGTAACGTTATTTTCAATTACTTTTGTCATTATGAACGTAACCAAATATTAGAGTTCTTTAAAAGTTGCATCGGAATGTTTTCTTCAAGGAATTTTGATATATTTTAGTTCACTTTGACTTTTGCACATATCCCATTACTGTTATTACTCTACTTGGCTTTCTACTTGGTTTATTAAGTAATAATAATATTTATACCTTTGCTTAGCTGAAACATTAAAAAAAATAATCGTGAAGGAAAATAATTTTTAATTAAATTATGAAACATCAAATAAGTTTTAATATATTTAAAAAGTAAGTCCATAAAAAATAATGGAACGTAGCAAAATGTTAGAAAATAACAATTTTGTTAAGAGAAACATTAATGAAAATACACTACTTCTTGATATTTTTTTCATAACTTTTCAGTAATAGTAAAGAAAAAAAATGTTGCAGCATGATTTTTAAAAATTTTAACAGTAAAAAAAAAAAAAAAAAAAAAAAAAAAAAAAGTATTAGCAACTTTTACTTAAGGTTCAAATTTCTGATGAAAAAAATATATATTGACACAGTTGACTATATTTTTCTTAAAATTATGAAACAGGAAATTAATTTTCTTCTTTAATAACCTCCAAATTTATTAAGTTGCTTACAGAGAGTTTTTTATTTATTTACGTCGTATTAGTAAGCTAAAAAAAAATATGTTACTTTAATTTTTTTTTTTCAGAGAACCTTGTAAGCTTATTTGAAAGTAAATTAAAAAAGATTAATTTAAATTATTAAAATACTCGTACTTATACTAAATCAATATATGTTTCATTATACTTGCCTATAGCAACAAACAAAAGTTAATATGTTGTGTAGCTATTTTTACTCCGAAATAAAGTATAAGGAATTACTATATGAATAACGATTAACACAGAATTTAGAATAATAACAATTTCGTTTATATAGGAGGATATAAAAGTATTAATTTGAATCGCAAATCCAAACAGTAGTAATAATATCTAAAAAGGAATAATAATGATGCTAGTTACCTAACGTAAAAATGTTCGGAACTTCAAGAATCCATAAAGAATGTGAGATATTAATTTTTATTTTTATTTTTTTATTTCTCTCTATTTATACATGAGTTGCTTCATCGTCTAATGAAATTTAAATTCGATTTTTTCAGAAGAAGTATCTTACGTTGATTTATTGAATAAATATAATATCTCCACTGTCAAATGAATAATGATAATACATTTCGGATTTGATATTCACTGAAAGAGCAACTTTTAAGACAATGTGAACACATAATATGACACATAATATGATATAATATGACACATAAATTTAAATTACTGCGGATTTATATTCATAAAATATTAAAAGCATAAAGAAATAACACACTGATGAACGAAAATATATATGTATTTTTAAATGTATTTTCTGAAACAATTTGAATTGTGACGTAGTCATTTTTTAATAGAAAACAATTTCTAGAAGATTCAACTCTGAGAATCGAAAATTACAGTTTATTCCCTAAAGTAGTTTTTGAGTTATGCTTAAAAAATACCAGCATTGCAATCATTTTTGCAACGTTTACAAATGAATTAAACATAGAGTTCCAAATTTAAATCTTGATAATTCCTATACTAATTGACCAAATGACTTCCCGTTAGGTATCCTATAATAAAATTTACCGAAAATGCCAAATATGATGTCAAAATTAGGTGTCTGTGTAGAAAATTCCAGAGTTTGCTATAATTTCAGTATTAATGCGCCCCTACTATGCTCTCAGAATGATACTAAGCTTATTTTTATAACATAAATTAACAAAAGAAATAATTTCCAATAAAATGGCTAGTTTTTTTTCACTGGGACAATGTGCTGATTAAAATATATATGGTGTTGTCTACATATATATATATATATATATATATATATATATATATATATATATATATATATATATATATATATATTTGGTTCACTGTATACTACTTAGAAATATATGAAAAATTGTCTTAGCACTATTAAAATAAACGTTTTGCAAAATAAGTGTCTTACAATGCAAGAACAACTAATGAGATATTTGTATTTTATGGTTAATATACATTTTTTTAAATGTTAATGAATTTAAACAGACACTCTAAATCCAGGTGTTTCCTGATTTTTATCTTGTTTAGAATGTTGGTCAGAAATTTTGATATTTAAGGGAAATATCTCTCATTTAAACTATGAAAAGGGAAGTACAATGAACAATTTCCCAAACACATTCTAGAATACAGAATACAACTTGGATTAAAAAAAATTGATTATTTTATTTTTATTTAACTTTTCACTCACTGTTGTTCAATTCCATAAGTTGTTCTTCCAAGATATTATTACTTTTCTCAAAACAAAAAGAAGTGAAATATCCAATTTCGTGTTTAAACTGTGGCAATTAAACCTATGAACAAAACTTAACGATGGATGTTGTTTCCAAAACTGACAGACACAAAATTTACGGCAATAGCATGTGGTAATTAGCATAATATTAAAAACGCCGAGGCACCTCACCTAGTCAAATAGGAAGTTTAAAAATTACTCAAACGTCTCAATAAATTTCATAGGACATCGTGCATATATCCTAATGTCAAGAAGTCAGCGTAGCTAATGTTAGGTATATCATCAGCATAAAAGATGGACTGAGAAAAACTGAGCGTGTGCATTCTTTGTAGATGAGAGTAGGTTAAATCTTTCATGTGTCTGAAGAAAACAATATATCTTGTATCAGAATGACAGATCTTATAATTCATAAAATATTCATAAAAGCTATCGGTATTGTTCTTGTAGTGTCACAGTATTGGCATAGTATGGATACATTTATGAAGTTTTTCTCCATCGTGCTTTTATTTTTCATGATGCTTTCGTTAATAATTTTCGTTTCATGGACCAGAATTCGCAAAGTCATCTCGTTAGGAAGTTTTATTGCTCTACAATACCATAAAAAAACATGGGCACTGTGATAAGTGCACAAAAATAGTAGTGGGTCAACTCGCATCAACGGTTGTTAGATCATGTGGTCTGCATAATGTTACGACGCGACAGGTTGAAGTTTGCCTCGCACTTTATGGTAGTCATATAACATGCGGATATGTCTCTCAATAGGTCAGACATTTGTATTAATTTTACAGCATTCATCACTTGGTGTAATATATACCTTTTCCGCCAACAGCCAGTTTCATCACTTTCTGAACATAGATACACAATAAATCTTCTTTCACATAATGTTAAGCAATCCACCAACAGCAATTTTTCTACTAGGCGAACAACTTATCTTATCTTTCTTTTTATGCTACACGACCATTTGTGAACGGTCCTGAAGTTTTGTCAATTCAGAATCAGAAGTAAAACTTTATGGAGAACATGCAAATTTTACAAAATGAAATCATTTCCTTAATCCTGTGATCATTGGTGAATAAATGTTGTAAGAGCTGATGTTCTAACGTGATCATATTTAGTTTGTAAAGTCTGTGTGCAAAAAGCATTTAAACCCCAGACGTTTAAATAGCCACATTGTCGCAGAGAGAAACTCAAATAGCTATTCGGATGATATTATGTCTTTTTTTCAATTTAAGTTTCAAAAAATATGCTTCAAGAGCCGGTACTGTATGGGGATAAATCTTGGGGCTCATCACCTAAATGTGTAACCATGAGATGAAAATACAGTTAAAACAGTTTGTTTAAAATCAGTAATAGTGAAGGAAAGCAGCGGATCCAAGCTTTTAAGTTAATGAAGATCAAATTTGCGTTTAAGTAATGACAATAAATGTGATTCATTAAATTCAAATAAAACTCCCAGCAAAACGGCTACTAAAAGAGGAACTGGTGAAAAAATGTTCTGAGATCACTGGAAACACTGAAAAAACTGTGTAACAATATCACTTGTACAATACGGCAATAGTACTAAAAGAGAATCCCGTAAATTCCAATTTCTCTGTATTTGAAATTGCTAAATGATAACGCCTTTTCACGATGTCAAGGTTCGGCGACTAAGATTCATCTAGAAAGAAACTGCTCAAACAGGCACTGGTTATTGACACCTGACAAAATCCAACGCAAAATCCAAGAGCTCTGGCCTGGAACTCCTTAGACGTTGGGATCCGAACAAAATGCAACGCTTGTCACCACAGCTATACCCCACAGCTGACCACAGACCCTAATTAACATATAACAATATAAAACAACTGTGACATTCAGATTCAGGGAGATTGAATCATACTTTGACAAGGTTAAAGAAATGACAGAGTAGAGGAAAATGTTACAATCCGAAAAACGTGCTCACACTAAACCAATAATCCTTTTAATCCTAGACTATCTACCTTAAGAGAGTAGGTAGACACTAATCTGCAACTAATTGTAATAAATTCTGAAATTTACAGTACGAACACCCGTTTTTAACAGTATATTTGAATTCGTCGGTAAAATTTACCTATGAATGCTAAACGAGAGTCATTTGCTGTATTAATTTGTGAATTATGCAGATTAAAGTTTGGAACACCTAATATTAAATTCATTTTTAATAGTTGCAAAACAAACTGCAAAAAAATTTTTTTAAGCATAACTTTAAAACACCTTGACAGAATGAGCTATAATTTTGGATTTCATACATTTAATGCTATTAGATATCGACGTCTGTTGAACCATTTATGGAAATATTAATTTGCGAATACCAATTTCAAAATATACAGGGTCATTCATAATTCCCTCCGGGGTTTCGAAACGTTATAGTAAAAAAACGAAGACGAATATGAAAAAAAGAAACATATGAAGTTATTCCAAAACTATTCAAGTTTTACTTACATACATTACAGGTGTTCTATGTGTGAACCCTTGGTCACACGGCATACATCAATGCGATAGTCCAGTTCCTGCCATACTCCGTTTCTTTAAATCTGAATCAGTGGTGTCAGTTCAACGGGCCTTTCGTAAGAAATATCGAAAACAGGGACCAACTGACAAAACAATTCATGTGTGGTACCGGAAATTTAAAGAAACGGAGTATGGCAGGAACTGGACTATCGCATGGATGTATGCCGTGTGACCAAGGGTTCACACATAGAACACCTGTAATGTATGTAAGTAAAACTTGAATAGTTTCGGAATAATTTCATATGTTTCTTTTTTTCATATTCGTCTTCGTTTTTTTTACTATAACGTTTCGAAACCCCGGAGGGAATTATGAATGACCCTGTATAATTATGAAATGAATTAATGATTTTCTTTTAAACTTATTTTAAACATGTTTCTCCTTATGTTGTATAATTAAAACGCAGACAGAATGTGCAAAATTTATCTTAAATTTAATAATTTTCTGTATGTTTGCTTTATTTTCACAAAGGAGAGGCGACGAAGAAAACTAGGCATTTTTATATAAGAAATGCCGTATAGTAAAAGTTAATCTTAATACAGATTAATATTGATTTGAAATTGCCTCATATATACATCTTACAAAAGTAGCTATAAAGTACTTCAAACATAAAAAACATAACTTCATCACGAATAAATCTAGAAGCGGCTTACAATAATTTGTTAAACCGTGCCACATGTTATACTTTCGTTCAGCTGGATGCTATACTTTCTCTGTGTGGTTGAAAATTATTCAGCTATTAGCAATTTATTTTAAGTTTAAATGACTTTTAAAAGCGTTATTCAAAGCAAATCAATCGTTTGTTAATGGGCTAGTTAATTAGCCGAATGAAGTTAATGAGGATCTGTATGCAGCAGTGTGATCTTACATAAAGATTGATAACTAGCTTTGCACTATCAGTCAACTCCGGTTTAACGAGCGTATTATTATTTTTTAATTTTAAAGAGTTTTAAATTGTCTAATTTATATACTTGCCAAAATTCTATACCTATCTTCGTTTTTCTTAAAAGAATAACTTGAAAATGTTTAAAATTGTGTCGGTAAAATATTTATTTTGTGCAAATGATTTAAAATGTGCATACGATTATAAAAGATGCCTTGTAACATGGGAATAAAAAACAAATAATAATAAAAAAATTAAAAAATACTGATACATACAGATATTTTTAGAATTAGCTAAATATACTAATAACTAACTTCTATAGTTTGTAAAATTATATAATGCATCTATAAGTTGTAAATCGGTATTTGAATTTCTTACACAGCTAATCATTAAGCTTTCGTTTAATTATTCCTTGGTAGAAAAACTATGAATGGAGCTGAGTTTGGCAAGTTATTCGTCATTTGGTTACAGCTACTTAAAATAATATCAGCAGCACTATATTTGTATAGTTCCTACAGTATCTAGTTAAAAGTAAATTTATTTGAATTTTTTTCTAAAACCATAAATATTTAATTATTAAAATATGTTGTTTTATTTATTAAAAAAATGCATTTTTGATGCACAATTTTTAACTAATAAATATTTGCGGAAAGGGTTAATATCAGTGTCACTGTGAGACAGTTCGGGGAAAATATTTCATATAAAATGCATTTTCTAGCTATCAATCTTCACATTTCATTTGTGTTTTAATTTGGAATTACAATTATTAAAATATTATTATGAAATATCTGCATTGTAACCCTGTGAGGTAACCTGAGCTGTGGGAACGATAGTTAAATATACGTTATTTATGCTTCCTAATCCTTAAAAATAAATCCTTCCTTAAAAATAATAAGCTGTAAACTAAAAATTAGATTGACATAAAATAATTATTATTTATAAATCTTCTGTAAGTATATCCACAGCCAAATGTCCTAATTTAGCTAGCATAGGTCAACGAAAAATTAAATGCAGTGTTGAAACCAAGTGTTTTTATATAGGAGTCAAACACATAAGTGATCATATCTTTGTTTATCAATTATGCGAACCTTGGCGTTGGACCTTATCATTTATTATTAGCTGACAATCCTTACCAATCCCGTTTTTAGATTAAAATGTACGCCCTAACTTAATAATTTATTTATTTCTCAAATAAAAATCATAATTAGAAATTTCAATTTCTAAAGACTGACCAATTAATTCACCAATATATAAGTATAGAATGAGTGGTTGTTTGGCCGTTTCAGTCTGTTTTTATATGATTTCTTAAATATTATTTTAGATATCGGAATGCGAAAAACTGCGGATTGTAATCAGAAGCATCTTCTATCTGTCTTTGATACGTTTAGTGTTAGTTATACAACCGTTTATGAGTCTATAACAAAACAAACAAGACAGATAGAAAGAAAGATATATGTTTTTTTTAATGTTACCAATGATTATACGTAGTTTAACGCTTTCACTATCAAACCGCATAAGACGCCAAGACAAGTAAACTACTGCCAAACCGCCCAAGCGCCTGAGTGACAAGTGTTGTGTTTACTTCTTTCGAAAAAATCGAAATACTGTCGCAGAGTAGGAGATTATTGCAATCAACGGGTGGAGTGCCTTTTCTACTAGTGGATCTAATTTAAAAAACAACTGTTTTTTTACTTTGTTGTTGACAAAGGTAGGTAGAAGAAAGGAGGAGAAAAAATATCGCAGTACAATTCAGCGTTCGGCAATTGCCGCATTTTTATCACTGTTGCCCTTTTCAGACTTCAGTAATCAAGCGGTTTGATATTCAAATAAACATAGACATTGGCAGTTTTGTGAAAATTACTGACAGACAATCGAATTCTATATATATATGTGTAAATTAATAAAGATAATTGATTCCCATTTTAAAACCTGTGATTTAGCTAAATCTGTGAATTTTTGTTTTGTTTAACTACTTTTAACAAATTTTTCCAATTAAGTGTTTCAGCAGGACTGAAACTACGCCATAAATCTTTAAATGGTACTACAAAAGAAGTGAATTTATTTTTACTATGCTAAACAGCGTATAACCAACAGAGTAATTCTAATAATTAAAATTTATAGTTAATGTTATAATACGTAAAACATATATTACATAAAATATTTTAACTGGAAAATTTGAGAATATATGTAAATTATTAAATTAGAGCAAACTTTTATAATTAGACAGAATTACACCGTAAAAATTCTCATTTTAAGAACTTAATGATATTTGACAGAATTACATTAAACGTTCATAATGCAAAGATGTCATTTAAAAAAAACAATAATATTTTGCAATTATAAAATTTTACGATAGCTAAATCAATAAACTATTAAAACAAATTATTGCGTATTCATTGAAAACATATTAATGTAAATTTGATAAATAATATTAAATTGTGCAGCCTCTTTATAACATCACTATCAAAACCCGTGGCTTTGCTTACGTAACGGTTGAAATATGCCAAGTGGTTTTTGTGGGCCTCATTGTAATAGAAAAAATTATACTGCTACAGATAATTATAAAATTACTAACTAAGCCATATTTTGAGTAAACTTCATTCTTATACTGCATTACATGAACACAAGACTTAAATGAATGAGAAGAGCTAAAACTAATTCCAAATAAAGGGTACACTGTAAAAAATGACCAATGTTTCTTATTTTATGAAAATATGCTATAACCACGAACGAAAATTTAATATAATCTTCTGAGTTATCCGAAATTTCAAATAGCATGTTACATTGGCTTTTGAGTCCCCAGAAACGAATACATTTTCAAAATTTAAAGAATAATTTATAAAAACAAATTATTTTTAGCTGCCCGAATTTTTCAGAAACGTTTCCGAAGGGTTTTTATAGTGAATTAATTAGTGTCCTCAGGCTGGAATACCTGTTTTTCGAATGTTATCCATTCTCAAGTACACGTTTTAATCCGCATAAGTTAATTTATACATGAAAGAGTAAAGAAATAATCTTAATTTTAATGTTATTGTTAACGCTGTTAATTTTGCATGTTTGTCTGTTAAACATTTTTTTTAGCATGAAAATGTTTACTTCAGAATTGATAGCATTCGAAAAACAGGTATTCCAGGCTGAGAACACTAATTAATACACTATAAAAACCCTTCGGAAACGTTTCTGAAAAATTCGGGCAGCTAAAAATAATTTGTTTTTATAAATTATTCAAAATCAAATTCCAAGCTTCTGATTAAGCAAACTTCTATAACAGCCATATCATAGAAACCGCAATGTTTTAGAACTTTTTTGTTTCTGCACACATTAAAATTTTTAAATTTTTAAAAACTATTCTTTGAATGAATTTATGTCCCTAATGCAACAGCCATGCAAAAATTTCGAGTTTCTATCTCTAACCTTTTCAGATAAATCATATTTCAGAACGTTTTTAAAATATTTACCACTCATTTCATCCTTTTAAAACTCGATTTTTTTTAAAAATCGTTCTTAGTGAGCACTGAAAGGGTAAAAATAGCGACCATGCCAAATTTTAAGTTTCTAGCTAGACCAACAGCATCCCTAAAATCACAATTTTGGACGTTTTTTGCTTTTGCACCGTTTTAAATTTCGAATTATGTAAAAACTGTTCTGTGCGAGCATTTGCGTCTCACAAATCACAAGCATGTCAAATTTTAAGTTTCTACCTTTAACAGTTCTGAATAAACCATAATTTAGAACGTTTTCCGTTCATTTTGCACCTTTAAATTTCTAAAATTAATAAATTATTTATACCGAGCGTCTGCATCTTAAAAGTTAACAGTACACTAAATTTTAAGTTTCTAACCCGAATAAATCCAATTAAACATAAATTAGAACGTTTTTAGAACGTTTTCCACTCATTTCACCCTTTTGAATTTATATTTTTCTAAAATCATTCTTAGCAAGCATTTGCATTTTAAAAGTAACCATCATGCCAAATACCAAATTTCTGTATTAGCTGTACCACATAATTCGCAATTTTAGAACGTTATTTTGCTCCTGTACCTTTTTACATTTCACATTTTTAGAAAGCTGTTCTGGGAGAGAATTTACTTCTCTAGAGTAACAGCCATGCCAAATTTCAAATTTCTTGTCTCAAGAGTTTCAAAGAAATTGTAATTTAGGACTTCTATAGAACACGTTTCGCGCTTTCACACTTTTAAATTTAATTTTTTTTAAACTGTCCTGTGCTAACATTTACGTCTTAAAAGCAACAGCCATATCAAACTTCAAGTTTCTATCCTTAACAACTCCATAGAAATCGTAATTTAGATCGTTTTACGACGCTTTTCGCTCATTTTATTCTCTTAAACTTTGATTTATTTTAAAAATTGTTCTGTGCGACCATTTATGTCTTGTTCAAATTTCAAATTTTTACCCCTAATATTTCCATAGAAATCGTAATTTAGAACGTTTTTCGATCGCTTTCCGCTTATTTCACCCTTTTAAAATTTGAATTTATTTACAAATCATTGTTAGCGGGCATTTGTATCTTAAAAGTAACCGCCATTCCAAATTTCAAGTTTATAGTCCTTTCAGTATCAGAAAAATCGCTATTTAGAATGTTTTTTTCTCATTCTTCCTTTTAAATTTCAATAAAAAAAACTATTCTGTGTGTGCATTTGCGTCTTAAAAAGTAGCATCCATGTCAGATTTCAAGTTTCTGTCCTTAACAATTCCATAGAAATCGTAATTTAAAAAGTTTTTAGAACACTTTTCCTTCATATCACCCTTTTAAGTTTCGATTTTTTAGAAACTGATCTTAGAGAGTTTTTAGATCTTATAAGTAACTATATTGCCAAATTTCATGGTCTAACCTCTTCAGTATCACAAAAATTACAATTTTAGAACATTTTTCACTACCACAACCTGGAGTAGTGACACCGACATGAAATATAGCTTACGTTAGAGCAGATATTGTTACCATAAATTTGCCACCATTACGTTTGAAATCCGTTCGATATCTCCAGATTCCATAGCAATTGTACTTTAGAATGTTTTTAGAACAACTTTTGTCCTCAATCCACACTTTTAAATTTGGAATTTTTTAGAAACTATTAGAGAGTATTTACATCTTATAAGTAACTACCATACCAAATTTCAAGTTTCTAGCTTCTTCAGTATCACAAAAATTGCAATTTTAGAAAGTTTTCCAATCCTGCACATCCTGGTGGTAGTAATACCGACATAAAATATAACATATGTTAGGGCAGTGACTGTCACCATCAATTTTCCCTCATTACGTTTGAAAACGGCTTGTTAGTTCCAGAGATTCCATATAAATTATAATTTAGAATGATTTTAAAACACGTGTTGCTCATTTCCCCTTTTCCAATTTCGATTTTTTTAGAAACCGTTTATAGAAAACATTTACATCTTATAAGTAACTACCATGCATAATTTCAAGTTTCTCGCTTCGTCAGTATCACAAAAATCGTAATTTTAGAACGTTTTCGCTCCTGCACCCCCCTGGGGGTAGTGGTACAGCCATAAAATATAGACTGTGTTGGAGCAGGGATTGTCCTCATCAATTTGCCACTGTTGCGATTGAAATCGTTTCGGTAGTTCCAGAGATTACCCCTGACAAACAAACAAAGAAATGTTACTTTTTCGTAATATTTGTATATAGATATATTATAACCAATCTATATATCAGTTTATGAAATATAGCGAAACCTATTCATATTATATTTAAATATGTTTCTTTAACAATAGATCACAATTTTGACATTTAAAGTTGAGTATATGTTCTTTATTTTATAAAAATAAATAAATAATTAAAACTTAAGAAACTATTGAAAGTTAATTATAAATAACTGGAGACACGTATTCTTAATATTTTGTGTGTTAACTACAAATTATTTATTCTTCAATCTATAATATTGATATCAACAATAAGATCAAAAGATTCCTAATATATATCATTCTTATAATTAAAACTGTTGTACAATTTTATTTATTCAGTTTTACATTGAACTAACATCCGAAGATATTTATAAAATTGTTATTTTAATAAATATATGCTGTTCTTACAGACAATTTTTCTTGAAAAATTGAAAATCATTTTATTGATAAAACTAGTTTCATTATTTTATATTTTTAACGAAAAGATTTCCACAGTTCCTTGTGACGTTTTTTAAACATTTAATTCATTTAAAGAATAGTGAATGTTTGTGACATATTACTGATGAAAATGAAGATGGCTTTAATATGCTTAAAAAAGAAAAAAAAATCACAACAAAATTGTGATTTACTGTAACTGATACTATTTTTTGGATGGGTTCCAGAGCCATTATTTTCATTTTTGTACTTTCGACTTCACAGTTTAAGAATGTTCAAATTTATTATAGAAGGAAATATTATAATGACGTGTCAAATATTTTAAACATTATGCGTAAAAAGCTTTATGTTACAGAAGTAAGAATTGTTAGAAATAGTTCTTTATGTTAAATTCTCACACAACTCTTCACATTCAAAATTATTTTTAGATGAAACATTAGCATATTGAGTGTTGACTATTTTAGTAACTTTTGTCGGAAAAAAATATCCTGAAATTATATTATCTTAAAAACAAAGCAAATAAATAAATCATATTAAGCATTCAAATATAATTTAATTACTATATGTTATTAATTTTTTTTTTATGTAAATTGATAACAAATTTTTAAAATGAAGGAAAATAACGTATTGCAGTTCCAGCATGTACCGTAGAAACCGTACATACAGGTACGAATGTAGCCCTACGTAACGTACCTACTTAACCCCTACTAAACATACGGTTGAAGCCCTACATTTCTGTATACTGTAGCCCAGAAATATATTTCCAGCCATGCAATGATTATTTGAAATTAAAAGACGACATAAGAAAATAATATTTTTCACACTAAAATGATTAAAATTTAAGCTGAAAGAATCGATACAGTGTTTAAAATCTCTGTATCAAAGAAAAAAGTGTAAAATAATACCAGTATACTGTTAGAAAAAAATAATAGTACCACAATGTTCTTATCATAATATTATTTATGATTTAATACAGAAATTCACATGTGTGTAGAAATAATTTTGTTATTGACTAATTATTTCCGAAACAATTTTTGGAGTATTTAATGTATATTTCCGAATTATTAGGTGAATATTGACAAATGTAGTATAATCTAAGATTTTATTATTAAATCTATTAACCGCATAAAAACTGAAATATCTTTCAACATTTTTATATTTTGGAAATTTCAAACTGTCTCTTCTGCCTAACTGCTATTTTTAATAAATGTAAATGCTAATAGAATATATAAAAATAAATTTTACTAGTACGAGAAATGAATGTGTGCGTGTGCACGAAGTTTTTTGTGAATGGATCATTGTATGATGCACAGCATTACTTGAATTCATCCCAGATTCCGGCAGTCATATATATCGTCACTGAGGATAGATCAGTAGTAATCTAGATTTGTACTCCTTCTTGGAATATGGTGGTGATGGTACAGTCGGTTTTAAAAAAAGAAAACAGAAAGGTATATCCCATACATTACCAAACTATCATAACAGAAATCTAAAATAGACATTCGGTTGGAAATTGCATCTTTTTTCAATTTTTGTTCCAAAAATAAGGTTAGGAGGCCACTTTACATTGAAATTGTAACAAATTTAGAAATTTTCTATAGGAACAGCCAGTTTTGACATCCTTTTGGATTCGTCGGTAAATTTAAACTTCATATAACAAACGGTACGTCATTTAGTGAAATTAATTAGAAAATATGCAGTTGCAAAATTTGGAACTCCTAATGTTAAATTCCTTTAATAGTTTTAAGTCAAAGAGCAATACGGGTGCTTTTTTTAGCAAAACTAAAAACTTCTGGGAGAAAAGAGATGCAAGTTTGATGACCCATATTTAAGACTTCTAAAAAGCGATTTCTGTTAATTTTGTTATAATTTGCCTTACATATTTTTATATTAATTTCAAAATATATAAATTATGATATTATTGTTAAAAGACAAATTAACAGAAATCTACATTTAGAAGCTCAAAATCCACGAATACAACATTTCAGCACATTTTGACAAGTAGTTTTTGTGTTATGTATAAAAAATACCTGTATTGCGTTTATTCATAACTATTAAAAAGGATTACTTTAGGAGTTAATTTATATCTGTATAAGTCTTAAACAACTTCACTGAAGGACTTTCCGTTTGGTATGAAGATAAAATTTACTAAAAATTCCATATATGATGTCGAAATGGGGTGTTTCTTTTTTTAAAAAAAAGACTGTTTCAATTTCAGTACGGAGACAGGGCCTTTAAGATTACTTTTTAACATAAATTAAAAGAAGACATAATTTCCAATCAACTGGATATTTTCTTCTTATATGTTATAATTTGACGAATAAAATGTATGGAGTGTATCGCTTTTTAACAACCACTACACTTCAACCATTTCCAAAATTCATTCACATAGGGGAAAAAAGTCACACTATACTGTACAAGCTAGTGATAAATTTAAGTGCAACTTTTGAACTTTTGTGTGATGTGTATATGCTATGTAGTGACTTCTTCTAGTTTCCGCGCAAGCTATTTATAAATTGCTAATTAACTTTGATGATTTGGAATTGCTCAGCACAGTGATTTACGCCGAAGTGCTAGGGGTTTGGGGTTATTTCAACTCAGCCCAGAAGTCTCAGCCAACTCAGCCCACTGGGTCCAAGTAACTCGATTTTTAGATTATGTGAGCACATAATTCATTCTTTATAAATATTACCGTGTTACGTAATTTCTTATTCAGCTAACACTGTTGATGTTGTTTTAAGGACTGAAAGGGGATTTAAATTTCTTTATACAGGGTGATTTTTTTAAAGTTGTGAAAGTAAAACCGTATAGCCAGAGAACCACTGATCCAAATGACCTGAAATTTCACTAGTGTGTTCCCAAAGCAATGGGCATTTTTTAGATGTGGTTTAAAAAAACTTAAAATCTCACCGACAGATGGCGCTATATATGCAGCAAAGTCGGGAAACGAGCTTGTGCACGACACACGTACAGTGGCGATAAACACGTGAAGCATGCACACCTCATGTTCATTATTCTACTGATATCGTCGCAATGACTGTTTCATTGCAGAGAGTGCGTTGATAGTGAAACTGTATTATCAGAATAATGAAAGTGCAGCAACTGCTCTTAAAGAAATTTAGGACACTTAAGAATTTAAGAAAAGGTCCAATGACGTTAGAAGACTCACGGAAGATGGTTTTGAAATTTGAACAGACTGCTTCACTGAGCCTATAACCCGGTATAGGAAGGAAACCAGTTGATATTATACCCACAGCGCCATCTGTCGGTGCGATTTTAATTATTTTTTTAAACTATGCCAAAACAATTCCTATTGCTTTGGAAGCATACTGGTGAAATTTCAGTTCATTTGGATCAATGGTTCTTTTGTTATAGGGTTTTACTTTCACAACTTAAAATAAAAAATCACCCTGTACCTTGTGTGTAACTACAGCGTGCAAAGATATGGAGGTAGAAAATATCAGGTCACATAATTTCGTGTTTTTTTCACTAAGCAACATCATACCCTGAATTAGACGTAGACTAGAAAAGTGGTAAGTATTTGAGTGTCTCAGATGCTAGCTAAGGGTTTTTACTGTTAAAATACTTCTAAAACACGTCCATACTCTCCACACAATACACACAGAACTGATTTAAGTTTGCTGTAAAAGAACCCGCTCAACAACGCGAAACTTTCTGACTCATTTTATAATGCAAAGGCATAAAATTGGCAAGCCTGAATATTGAAGCGATTTGGAATCGAAATCAATTTTCCATATTTTGATAAATAAATTACTTATCGAATTATAAGAGCTTCTGTTCGCTTGACGACACGTTTTTCACGCATATCCTGGCTGCCCAGACGAGAATTCGGTTCAAAAGGCCGACTTTGAGAGTATTTTTAAATGATCTTCTGCCTTTACCAGAAAAAAAATGGAAAACGTGTTTCGATTACCGAGTCTCTAAAGAAGAATACCTGTCAATTTCCGAAAAATTAAGGAATAATTATGTCATAAACTAGCAAGTATGGATTTGAGAGCAGCCTTATTTTTTTTTATGTCCAGTATCACAGCAGGGTCCAAATAACCTGTTTTTACGGTATTGTGGATATTTATGCAATTTATTAAGTTTTATGTATATTTAGTTGAAAACAAATATGTTTACATTTAAACGCGCTACGAGCGTTGCTTGCATTTTTATATGTGGCGCGGGTTGTATGATTTTTAAGTAACTATTCTTAACGATAGATGGCAGCACTATAAATATAACAGCTATTTAAAAGGACTTTACAAACTGAGATTGTTACATCATAAAATGACTAAAAAACATTCTAAAAACTTTATTAAATTTCCACAACCTTATTATTATTATGCTTTAAAAATTCTATCATATTTTTCTGTTATATTTGTATTAATTATCTTTCATTTATTTTTATTAGATTTTGTGAAAGTATGCGAGCCTGTTTTCTTGTTCTGCGGGGTAGTGATGTAAAAAAGATTGTTTTTCTGATTCTGTTGTGTATCGTATTCTAAGCATAAAATGCTGCTGTTTTTTATTATTCTGAATTCTGATTGTTGTAAAATTCTACACTCTTATTTCAAAGTCAGTCTACTTATTAAAAATGAAAAAAAAAAGGAATCAAATTCTCAGGTATTAATTTATCGTGAAATTATTCTTCAATAATTACGATTTAATTTACAGCATTATTCATAGAAAATTCTACTGGGCCTTTTTTAAGGAAAATCTTCTGGTCTTCAAATCGAGCTTAGAAACAAGAATTTAAGTTTCGATCAATGAAATATAATTTCATAGAATTTCATCTAAGTGAATCTTAATAAATTCAACGTGTACTAGCAGTCAACACCCCCCCCCATGTGTTAATTCATGATCATACTATTCAATGGAGGGAGAAAGAAATTCAGGAATGGAATCTGAGCATGACAAATCTCAAGGTACGTAGATATTCTTTTATTTATTTATTGATTCTAAATCTCAACTGTAATAATTCTGGAATCTAAATATTCTACATAAAAGTTATTTGGTCCGTCGAGATCTCGGAGTTGGCTGGTGATTAATCAATTAAATCTTATTCAAAATTATAATAATGACGAAAACGAAAGCGGAAATCGCTTCGGAATCCAAATTTAATTTTACCGTAAAAGAAATAAAAAGATATAGGGATCAGGTATCCGATGCGATTGAAAAAGATAATTTGCAGTTATTGGAGAAATTGAAATCGGAACTTAGTATCTTAGAAAGTGATTTAAAAAAATCATATTTTGGTATAGCTGAAGAAACAATTGAAACTCTTTACGATTCATTTACTTCTGCTAAAGACTTAGTTGTAGAAGATATAGTGAAAATTGATCAGTTTATTGCAGCTAAAAACGAAAGTAAAAAAACCCGATGTGATGCAGATGAGAATAGTTCTATTAAGGAAAATTCAATAAAATTACCTAAATTCCAATTGCCCATATTTTATGGTGATATGAGTCACTGGATTACATTTAAAGAGACATTTTTGACTTCGATTCATAAAAATGAAGCTCTTTCCGATCAGTTAAAATTTTCGTATTTAATTGCGAGTGTCAAAAATTATCCTGCTAAATTAATTTCAGGATTTTCTATTTCAGGTGAGAATTATAAACAAGCATGGGAAACTCTAGTTAACAGATATGATAACCGTAGAAATTTAGCATATTCGCTATTGTCAAAATTTATTAATGCTAAACCATTAAAATCGCCCACGCAGAAAACAATTCTAGAGTTATTGGATAATTGCAATGAAGTGATTAGAAATTTGAAATCTCTAAAATTTGAATTTAACGAATTTGTTGATTTAATTTTGGTTTATATTGTTCAAACTAAATTCGATGACTCATTAAGGAAACAATGGGAGTTATCATTAAATAAGGATATTTTTCCCACATATGATATGTTAGTGACGTTTTTGGAAAGACATGCACGCAGTTTGCAAGGTTGTAATGCTGAATTTATTGAGTATGAAACTAAACCTAATTATAAATTTGAATTTAAATCTCAACAAGGCCCAAAGAAATCTCTTTCAAATGCAGTTGTTATGGACAATGTGAACAAATCTTTAAAGCCGTTATGTCCGAAATGCAATAAAGGGCATGCACTTTACAAATATCAGGATTTTCTATTTCAGGTGAGAATTATAAACAAGCATGGGAAACTCTAGTTAACAGATATGATAACCGTAGAAATTTAGCATATTCGCTATTGTCAAAATTTATTAATGCTAAACCATTAAAATCGCCCACGCAGAAAACAATTCTAGAGTTATTGGATAATTGCAATGAAGTGATTAGAAATTTGAAATCTCTAAAATTTGAATTTAACGAATTTGTTGATTTAATTTTGGTTTATATTGTTCAAACTAAATTCGATGACTCATTAAGGAAACAATGGGAGTTATCATTAAATAAGGATATTTTTCCCACATATGATATGTTAGTGACGTTTTTGGAAAGACATGCACGCAGTTTGCAAGGTTGTAATGCTGAATTTATTGAGTATGAAACTAAACCTAATTATAAATTTGAATTTAAATCTCAACAAGGCCCAAAGAAATCTCTTTCAAATGCAGTTGTTATGGACAATGTGAACAAATCTTTAAAGCCGTTATGTCCGAAATGCAATAAAGGGCATGCACTTTACAAATGCCCAGAAATTCAAAATTTAACGGTTGATCAACGATGGCAGTTAGTAAAAGCAAAAAAACTATGTACGAACTGTTTAAGAGCTAATCATTTTGTTGCTAATTGTCTGATTAGCACTACCTGTAAATATTGTTAGGCTAAACATCATTCAATTCTGCATCACGAACAGTCTAATTCTGCATCACAGAATTCTTTTAGACCGCAAGAGCGGGCTACAAATCAAAATAGCGGAAGTAATTCAAATGCACAAGTGGATGAATCCAATTGTTTAAGCAGTCAAACTTTGACTGAAAATTCCCAAACATTACTGGCTACTGCCATTATACATGTAAAATCCAAAACAGGAAAATGTATTCCTTGTAGGGCTATGATTGACAGCGCTTCTCAAAACAGTTTGATTTTAAAATCGTGTTGTAGAAAGCTAGGCCTTCCCTTGAGATCTACAATTCATAAAATATCAGGAATAAACAATTTGGTCGCAGAGACAGCTCTTCAGGAAGTTTCTTTAACTTTTTCTCCGCATTTTAATAACGAAACTTTTCAGTTAGATGCTTTAGTTGTTAATCAGATTACAACAAATTTGCCGAACTGTCTGATTACTAATAAGTATTGGCCTCATATTGAAGGATTAAATCTGGCGGATCCCAATTTCCATGTGTCCGATTCCATTGATGTACTCATAGGTGCAGATTTGTTTGCTAACATAATAATCGGAGAGTCCATTCTAGGTCCTAAGGGAACACCGAGTGCTGTTAATACGAAACTGGGTTGGATATTATCTGGAGTAATTTATTCGAATCATTCTAATCATAATTCTTCTGTTAGTTGTCATGTTACGACGCAAATAAATTCTCAATTGCAAAAATTTTGGGAACTCGAATCAATTCCTAGTTATGATCCAGTTTCGCTAGTAGAAGATAATTACGTAAAAACAGTATCACGCACGGAATCAGGAAGATATATCGTGGATCTTCCATTTAAATCTAAACCTGTTCTCGGAAATTCTAAATCTCAAGCTTTAAAGCGTTTCAATTCCTTAGAAAATAAACTTCAAGGAAATTCTGTACTTAAGGAACAATATTCTTCCTTCATGAAAGAGTATATTGATTTGGGACACATGGAACTCGTTCCCGCCGCAGAAATTTCAAATCCAGATCATTTTTATCTCCCCCACCACGGGGTAATAAGAGAGGATAGTTGTACAACTCGACTTCGGGTAGTATTCGATGCATCCGCAATTGGTTCAGAAGGTCGCTCGTTAAATGATTATTTGGAGATAGGGCCGAAATTACAACCGGATATTTTTCAGTTATTATTAAAATTCAGAATGCATCCAATAGGCTTTAGTGCGGACATCGAAAAAATGTTCAGGCAAATTCTTATCAATACGAAACATGTAGATTATCAACGTATTTTATGGCGGTTTGATCCTAAAGAAAACATTCAAACCTATCGGTTGTTAACAGTAACCTATGGCACTGCTTGTGCGCCATTTTTGGCAATTAGAACTTTAAATCAGTTAGCAATAGATAACGAACAAACTTTTGAAAAGGCTTCTAAAATTATTCGCGATAATATCTACGTCGATGATTTGTTGTCGGGTTCAGATTCCAAAGAAAATGCTCAATCGTTAATTACGGAACTCGTTAATGTCATGAAAGGCGGAGGTTTTAATTTACGAAAGTGGACTTCAAATAATCCTGAAGTACTCGCTCATTTACCAGATGAACTTAAAGCTTCAGCTCAGACTGTAATCAAAGAAGATGAAGCTGTTAAAATTCTGGGCTTATTCTGGGATTCATCTAATGATATGCTCAAAGTAAAACTTAGTAAATTCAAAGGCATTAAAACTAAACGAGATCTTCTATCCGTGATCTCCACAATATTCGATCCTCTAGGTTTTCTCTCCCCCATAACGATTTGTTTAAAAATAATTCTACAAAACCTCTGGAAGGAAAAAATCTCTTGGGATGAGGAAATCCCAAATTCAATCTTAGTGAGTTGGAATCAATTTTTGTCAGAAATTCATTATTTAGAAAATATTGAAATTCCCCGCTATACTAATTCATACCGTGACAAGGAGTGTGAAATTCAGTTACATGGGTATTGTGATGGTTCCGGAAAAGCTTACGCTGCTGTCGCTTACTTACGGGTTATAACTCCTAATGAAATATTTGTAAATTTACTGGCTGCTAAAACAAAATTAAATCCCATAAAGCAACAAACTCTGCCACGCATCGAACTTTGTGCAGCTCTGTTATTAGCAAAACTTTGCTCAACTATCGTCGATACTTTATCCACGAGCATAAATAGTGTATTTTTATGGTCAGATTCGCAAATTGTGCTCTGCTGGCTAAAATCGCCTCCTTTAAAAGGTAATCAGTTCGTACTAAATAGAGTACGTCAAGTGCAAACATTATTGCCTTCAGCCGAATGGAACCATGTTCCAGGAACGCTAAATCCTGCAGATGTAGCCTCTAGGGGTATTCCACCGAGAAAACTCCTTAATCATAAGATGTGGTGGCATGGGCCTCCATGGCTGTCGTCAAAAGAGCCAATTCCAATCCCCTTATACAGTCCTATCGTTGAATTAGATCAAGAAGCTAACTCTGTCAGTAACATAACAAAAATAAATGTCTTACGAGACTTTATTCTAAAATTCTCAAGCTTTAATAGATTAGTACGCGTAATAGGATGGCGTTTGCGATTTATTCATAATGCAAGACAGAATTCTACAAGAAAGATCGGAAATCTAAGTGCACAAGAAATATCTAGTTCTATCATTTCTATAGTGAGATTAATTCAAAATTATGAATTTCATGCAGAAATTAAATTTTTAAAAGAAAATAAATCCTTGCCAAGCAATAGCAAATTGCTATCGTTAAATGTCTTCTTAGATTCAGCTGACATATTAAGAGTGGGCGGTCGTTTATCGCAACATGAAACATTCAATTTTGACAGAAAGTATCCTATTCTTCTTCCTAAAAACAGTCTTATAACTAAATTGTTAATAAAGGATGTCCACGAAAGAAATTTACATGCAGGTACACAGTTAGTGCTTTCTACAATTCGCCAGAACTACTGGTTTGTAGATGGTCGTTCAACAGTCCGACAAGAGCTCCATAAATGTGTACTTTGTAAACGCCTTAAGGCACAAGCCTGCCAACAAATGATGGGAAACCTTCCCGTTGAAAGAATTACTCCAATTCGTTCATTTCTGAAGGTGGGCTTAGATTTTGCTGGTCCTTTTTTGACCAAACCAAATATGCCAAGAACAAAAATCAAGCTAAAATCTTATATCGCAGTTTTCGTTTGCATGTGCACAAAAGCGGTTCATCTCGAACTTGTATCTGACTTATCTGTACAAGCCTTGCTAGCAGCATTCAAACGCTTCATTGCACGCAGAGGTTTGCCCTCTGATATATTCTCTGATAATGCAAAAAATTTTATTGGTCTGTCCAATCAATAATAACAGCTTTTTAAATACTTGAGGGAAAAAGACTTTCAAGAATTTCTCTCCACCCAAAAAATTAATTGGAATTTCATACCTCCATATGCACCACACTTTGGTGGTCTATGGGAAGCAGCTGTGAAACTAACTAAAACTCATCTTCTAAGAGCTTGTAAATCAAGCGTACTCAATTTTGAAGAGCTCACTACTTTGCTTTGCCAGATAGAAAGCTGTATAAATTCCAGACCATTAACCCCGATGTCTTCAGATCCTTCTGATCCTCGTGCCTTAACGCCGGGTCATTTTCTAATCGGAGCACCTCTTCTTGATATTCCAGAATCCTCAAGTCATCCAAAAATATCGTGTTCCTGGACGAGATAAAAACAATACGAACACACTTAAAATATGTAAATGAGTCATAATAATGGGAGGTAAACATTATATTCATACTTTAATCTCATAAAATAATTTTGCAACCTTTTCAGATGTATTTTAAAGTAAGAAATTCTTACTTAAATTTTTCGGACAAAAAATGCAAAAAAATGCAAAAAACTTACTTTGCTGCTTTAAAACTTAAATATTCATTTAAAAATTCCTTTTCCTTATTTTCCTGTGTTCTTGAACATATTGATATCACTCTTAAATTAAATAGGTTTTTAAGTGTCTATTTGTAGAAAATTCCAATTTTCATTACAATATATTTTAGTTCACAATATTGAAAATATAATCTATTATTCAAAACAAGACAAAACTAGTCAGATGTGGCAATCCCAAAACTTTCTTCTATCTCAGTCATGTTAATACTTCAAAATTCGCTATCACATCGCCAATAAAATCAATATTTTTCGTCATTCTGTTGTACCTCAGCTGCTTGCGAATCGTCGGGTTACCGGGATGCGATCAACTGATGTATACAACACTACGAAAAGTCCTTCTGGCCTGAACCAACAGGAACAGATAGCCTCCTTATTCCTTGGTTTTACGATTTTAGCTAATTTTACTGGAAAACACGAAGGTAAAACGTGTGGAACCTAATTAAAGGAGATTCAATCCCAGTTTTCGTCAACATTGAATTTGAATGAGAATATCGCCAAATTAGTCCTCTACAGCCAAGTTGGCTTCATTTATGGCAACCTATTTTGGTCACCAAATTTGGCGATATTCTGCCAACTGTCGCGAAGTTTGGCGAGAAATTGACGTTGGTGAATATAAATATATAGTGATAAGCATATAATAGGATTAATGGTTGCAACAATGAAAGAAAATTTGCCGGAACCGTGTTAACTAAAACTCATAAATTAAACCCGTTTATGGATGAATTCTGCTGTCTTGTTTGAAAATGTCAGCCACCCTAAAATTTCAAACCGCTATATCTCAGCCATTTTTAAAGATAGAGGCAAAACAAAAATTGCTCCGGATTCTCCGGATCAAGGCCGAAAATTTAACGAAAAAAACTTTTAGGATTTCTATTTTTTTTAATTTGCACAACTTTTTGAATTTGAAATCTTTAAATGGCTATCACAGCACCCCCTTTCGTCGAAATATCCCCAAATTCTGATAGAACCTGCTTGCCATAGCCAAATACATAGAAAAAAATGTGGTTCAATTTGAAGCATTACTTAATACACTTTTAGACGGTACAATAGTGAAAATGGAACAAAAACATCGATCACATTGCCCCCTTTCGTCGAAATATCCCCAAATTCTAATAGAACCTGCTTGCCCTAGGCAAAAACATGGAAAAAAATGTGGTTCAATTTGAAGCATAACTTCATACATTTTTCGATGATACAATGAGGACGGACAGACGGACAGACAGACATTTTATAAAAACATGTTTTTCGAAATCTCTGACCCCTAAAACGTGTAAATCCGTCGAAAACAATTTCGATTACAATACTTTCTTCTATTATAGATAGAAGAAAGTAAAAATAATCAGACTCTTTCTCGGTGCATAATAAATTCCTTACGATTGTTATGGGACACAAAATAAATTTATTGACAACCCTTTATATGCATCAATAAAATTAACAACCTGAACGAAAAATTATGCGTCAATCATAAATTATGTAACACTTTCCAACACTTCCAAAACATTTTTACAAAACTTTACCGTTTAATAAGGTGAAAGATGATATATAATCGAATAATTTGGAAAACGCATAACATTTTTAAAAGCCCAATTTTAGGAATAATCAACAATATTCGGAAAAATGTCCGAATTCTTTTGTGCAGATTTGTATATGATCGATAGATTTGTATACATATTACATACAATGCTAAATTTTAGTTTAGCCAGGACACGCGTAGCACATTTTAAAATTACCCTAGTGGAATTTCCGGCAATAAACGTAAATGTACTCCAGAACTTTTGTGCTGCCCTGTATATGATCTATAGAATTTATACATGCGAAGTAATACACAAAAAATTTAAAAACGCGTTCTGCATCTGGAAAAGCACTTCCAGCAATTATTGTTAACTGACAATGCCAGATTTTTTGCGTGTCCCTGTAAATGAACGATAAATGCTATACGCACAATGTTCTATAGTAAGCCTCTTGTAATGCATTTTAGTGACATATATAAATTTAAACATGTTTGAAATAGTTAAATATTCTTAAAATAAACCGCAAAAGATTTTTCTCCATAGACCGTAATGCAACGGAATTATTTTGAGTGCCCCTGTAAAAAATAATTAAGTGCTATACACACCAAATTCTGCAGTAAGCCTCTTGTAGTGCACCTCAGTGTTGTATATCAATTTCAATATGTTTGAAATTGTGTAACATCATTAAAATAAACCGTAAATGATTTTTCCCCATAGACCGTAATGTAACAGATTTCTTTTGAGTGTTCCTGTAAAAAACCTATAAGTGCTACGCACTTAATATTCAATATTGAACATGACATAGTAAACCGCAAATATATCAATTGAATGACAATAAGTATATATTTACGCGAGTTAGAGCACGGACAGACAGACAGACGGCAGACAGACAGACCAACCGAATTCATAAACACTTTTCAACTATGAGGAAGAAGGTGTATGAAAATTGTTAGTAGTTATGTCATTTTCAGCTAAGCTGTATGTAATTTTCAGATTATTTGTCATGAAATCATGTTTTTTTAATTATAATATTATGGCAATTTAAAATATACATACATCTAGTGGTATTTTATAATAATAATTTTTGTGAATGTGAAGTATACGATTGTTGTAATCTCTGCACAACTTACTGTTAAAGAATATAATTAATAAAGGATATTGCTTTATGATTGAGCACCAGGTAATAAAATTACTGTTGACAATAATAATGAACTATTTTTTTCTACTGTTAAACGAAACAATAATACAAATTATGCCCCACGCTTGATAATCAAGTCTTACATACCTGTATTTATAATATTTAGAAGTTTTAGAGCATACAAGAAGCAATTTAAAATAAATCCGTTTGGGACAGGTACATATTACAACCGATTCAACAAAAGCCCTTGGGTTATAGATACTGCAGAGTCAGATAGCGTGATTAGAATTCAGATACCAGCGTCTGTTGACATATGTTTAAGATAAAAATATGTCATATGAAAAAAAACCCGTTTCGTTGAACGTAAAGTATTTTAAAAGTATGAAATAAATATTTTTTACATGTCTGAATATACACACAAAAACACATACAAAATCCTTTTAAACGTGTTTTTATTAATTGAAAGTAAACGAAGAAATGATAAAGCATGAAGGCGTTTCATCATACTTGTGTTGTACACTTCGGGCACGTCACGTACAGCAGTAGCCATAGAAACAAAATCAAGATAAAATAAATACGTGTTTATTAAGAATCCGATTCAGCAGAGATTGGAAAAAAAAATAAGCTAACGCTGGTCACATAAATCTCAAATAATAAACTGGATGAAAACCATTAAAATTCAAATTCAACTTACGCAAAAATGCTACTCTAACAATTCGCAGGAAAGTTCCCCTCAGATAACTAGAAATGCTGAAACCACAATACTATAATGTCACTTGGAAAATATGGCAATAGCACTGAAGAGAATCCCGTGGATTCTAATTTATCGTTATTGAAAACATTAAACGTTTAACGACTTACACGACGTCATAGCACTTCGTCGAAGGATCACTAGAAAGAACATATCAAAATTAGCTCAGTAAGGTTCTAGCGTCAAAACGCTGGAACAACTGAAGCGCTGCTCTCATATATCATGCACTGGCGATATCGGATCCACTGAATCAATGTTCCACACCTATATTTATATTGACTGATTGACTGCAGAATCTTAATTGTCATATTACCCCCCAAAAAAACCACGACGATGAGAGCCTTGGAGATTCAATCACACATTGTTAAATTCAGAGAAATGAAAGATAGGTGGCATTATCATGCAAAAGTATTAGATGTCGGGCAACACGTTCACATCAGAAACTAAACTACCCTCATAAGTAAGTAGCTGGGGATTCACCACACATACTTATGTGTTATATTACGGAGACAACAACTGTATCTATTGAATTTTAGTGAATGTACGCCACAAATGACTAATGAAATTTTTTTATAGATTCCTTTATCCAAATTTTAACGTCAGGAATGAAAAGTAATCCAATATAGTACATATTTATTAAATTTTATAACCAAGTACAATTTTAATAAATTAGTAAATTATTATGATTTATTAAAATATTTGTAAAATTTTTTTTACATTTTTATGCATCTCATACAATTCTTTTTCGAAATTACACATTGTATCGTCTCAAACATAACGATTAATGAAAGTGCAATTATAAACCTTTCTGAGATAGTCTTAATAAATAAGATCACAAGTAGTTTAGCAGTTATTCTTGAAAGGAATTGGTGGAGCCTAAAACA
Source organism: Maratus michaelseni (assembly GCA_963931845.1). Lineage (NCBI taxonomy): Eukaryota > Metazoa > Arthropoda > Arachnida > Araneae > Salticidae > Maratus > Maratus michaelseni. Next base: position 77,257,380 of record OZ007590.1, on the reverse strand, counting down.
CTGCTTCACTGTATTTTTTCTGTAAATAAAGATGGATATCTGTGAGCAACAATGGAAAGTAATGCAATACTCGTGTAAATGCCCGTCCTAGGACGGTGGGTAGATAACGTGGTAAATAATTTATAAATATACTCCTATACTATTCGTAGACAATAAAGAATATGTATATTGGAAGATTGTATCGTCTAACATGCTTTTGCTGTCACGTTCAAACTCAATAAGTATGTTAAATGCTTGTGTAAAAGGATTATGATTCACAATTTCATCTAATTTACTTAAAATATGCGGTAAACAATTTTATTTGTGGTCGTTATTAAGTCGTCCTGTACAGCTTGTGCTGTAGCTTTCATTTTGGTACTTTTCCGTTTTCAACACCATGCCAAAATGTATGCTAATACGCTATTTATTTCAACCATGGCAAATAAAGTTTTTCTACAGCAAACCATGCAAAACATTGGATGTGTTATTTGTTGAATATATATATTTTTAGGTACTTTTTCATTACACAAACACCATTGTCGCCAAGCGTAATAGTTGGCGCGAAATGAAATTAACGTGAATTAAAACATTTGAAAAAAAAAATGTTGAAACGAAAGTGAGCATAAAAATATACCGTTTGAAAATTACAGATTTTTACGCACTACTTTATTAAATCAACACAAATATATACTTAAAATAAGAAAACAATTATTTTTAAACAATAAAGTAATAAAATAAAACTCTTATTAAACTTCTGGCATGAAATTAGAAATGTGTTTTAGCATCGCAGTAAACATTTAATTTTTTGAATGAAGACGTCGCCATATGAACTCTATGAGATACGACTGTAAATGATGACGAACAGTCCCCCGGTGTCTATTATTGCGTCATTTTGCAATGTACCATAATCTCTCAACATTTTGGGTATGACATCCAGTGGTAGGGTGAACAAAATTATATTTGCGATTTACTGTGAAATGATAATATCCAGCATCTCGCAGATCATCTGCTTTATATCCTCTCCAGCAATCTGTGTGGATAATACTTCCATCAAATACATTGTTTTCTATCACCCCCGTTGAGTTTAACTACGCGATCAACTACATTGTTCTCTGTTGCCGCCATTAAAGTTTAACTATACGATCAGGAATAGGACTAAGGAAAAATCTCTGTTTTTCACGATACAAATCACCTAATACCCATTGAGGAGGTAGAACACGTCCTATATTACTTTTTTTCTGGTAATTATACAGCTCATATTCAAAATATTAGAATAATTGAAAAAAGTTATAAGAAAAAATTATTTTTCCTTTATTTATTTTTTATACTAAGTAAATGCAATTAAATTTCTTATAAATTAAATTTGGAATGTTTAGATAAGATTTTAACATTTACAAAATATAATATAACAGTTTAATATAATAAATTAGCTATACAGCTTTCTGAAACACAACAAACTATTAGAATAAAATTTAGATTGGTTCAATATATTAGAATATTTTATTTTACGCAACAATATTACCTTATGAATATGAAGTAAATGGTAGTTAATATTTTGTAGCATCCCCTTTAGCTTTCATAACAGCGTACAATCGATCTTGCATACTATATACAAGGTATTTACAAACATTTCTATCAATATTAGCCCAAACAGACTTTATACGTGACACTAACTCAGTTTTACTTGAAGGAGGATTTTCTTGGATTTTTTTGTTTACTTATATACACCATACGTTTTTGAAGAGATTAAGGTCTGGTGAGTTTGGTGTCCAAGGAAGTACCTTAATGTTGCGCTGGCGGAACCAATTCTTAGTTGACACGAGGAATGCGGTGACGCTAAATCTTGTTGAAATATGAAATCATCTTCAAATAAATCTTTTGATGATGGAATCATGCAATATTCCAAAATTTCTGGATATATCTGAGAGTTAAGCTTATCGTAGACGATGCATAACTTTCCAGGTCCTTCTGCACTCATGAAACCCCAAACCATGACACTAGCAGCAAATTTTACGGAACGTTTAAGGCATTCTTTATCAAATGCATCTTGCGTCATTCTCCAAACTCGAATGTCTTGATTACTATGAAACACAAAACATACTTTCATCACTAAATAATAATTTTTTTCAATCTTCTTCGCTCCATAAACGTCTTGATTTACACCAATTCAATCTTATACGCTTTTGTTTTGCAGTCATGAGAGGTTCACGAGATTCAAACTTAAATTTATGGAGACGTCTTAATGTTGTCGATGTAGAAACTTCAACTCCTTCTTCTTTCCATTTTCGATGCAAGAATCGTACACTTTTAAAACGGTTTTTCTTAACTATACACTTGAGTTTCCTGTCATCTCTAGCAGATGTTTTTAGTTTTCGGCCGCCATTTTGGCAATTATTTTTAAATTTTCAATTTTTTGAATATTGTTAGTATTTTACTAACGCTTGATTGGGCACAATGTAAATAATTCACTATATAACATTGATTTTTACCTTGCCGATACAAATCAACCATACGAAGTTTAATAGATTCAGGAATATCACTCACACAACACATTTTAAGGCAAAAAAGCAAACAAACTGCAAAAAGAATACTGATTTTAAATAAAATCGTCTGAATTTAATCACTGATGCCACTAGTTATGAATTGGTGATAATTAAAGGAGAATTATTGTGAAATATTCTAATATTTTGAACCACTTGAATAAATATTAGAATATTTTGACTTTTCAAAATATTTTTTTTAAATTAATCTTTTTAAAAATGATATTAATTTTAAGATAATAAATAAGTTTAATCAACAATAAGTTCTTAATAAAAATATCGTTTGCATATTTGCATTAAAAGACATTAAATTACCAAACGATATTTTCAATTTGTAAAAAAAAAATTATTCTAATTATTTTAATACGAGCTGTATTTTCACCTACTTCTATATTTTTTTACGCCCACAGATTTCTCCATTTGGTCGTGCATACAAAGCATTTGCGCAAACTTCTCTCAAATAGCTATTCCAATCCACTGTCGTGTTGTGGTTCATTTCAAATTGCAGCTCACAAAACTCAATTGATATCAACTCTTGGCACTATAAATATATAAATATCAAATCATTAAGAAAAGGCAACCGCGATGCTTCAAACAATGTTTTCTTTCGTATTCCTATGCTTTCTCAACATAATCATAAACTACATCTCTCATTGCGATAAAAATTCAGAACTCATCCATAATTTCATTTCATGGTTTTTTGAACAAAACTATTTTTATACAGCATTCCAAATTCCTAAAACAATTTTATCGCAGCTTTCTCATCATATGTTAATTGCCAAATTGTAAAATCCATGTCAGCGTTAGTATAGTAAAAGTCAGTAGAAAATATCTTTCATTCGAAAAACAGCAAATTTAAATATATTTCAAGGTTTTGGTTAAATTATAACAATGAAAAGGTGATTCACGTTCCATAAATATCAAATCACAATGTTTGGCACGGTTTGCAAATAAATCCTTTGCACTGTCCACGCTTGAAATAATTGGTGCATTAGAAAACATTTTGGCATGGCGTTTGTATAACGAAACAGTATCCAATATTCTCGCAACTTCCCAGTAAATATGAATTTTTATTCCCTTATAAAACGCGCCAAAACACGAAAATTTAAAAATATACGTCCAAAAAAGTCTCGTGTCTGAATATTTTTCATTATTTCGTTTTTTCTTTGCAAAAATGGAAGTACTAATCCACTGTTGTAATATGGATGTGTTCGCACCTGAATCAACACTTTGTGTTTTATTAAATTTAGAATGTATCTTTACACGATTTTATTCAGGGCCGTACCTTAGCAGAGACATGGTCCAGGGGCGAATTCCCTTTTAAATACTTGATTGAAATCACATATCTAACGAAACGATTTCTTCAATATTGCTTACAAATCCTCTCTATCTATCTATCTGAATCACATCGTGCATATCGATTTTCAATTCAATTAAATCAAACTGATTTTATTGAAATTCATCGCCGATAAAAATGCTGTACTCATGTATTGTCAGGAGGGACAGTAGAAGGAAAAAAACATCTTTTTACGCTTTTGATTGAAACTACACATCAAACGAAATGATTTTTCTGAAATGTTGCAAATGAGTTAGTTATCGAAGGTAATACCTATTTAAGTATTTTTAAGGCCGTACCTTAGCAGAGAGAGAGTCCAGGGGCGAAACTCCCTTTTACATATTTGATTGAAATCACATATCGAACGAAACGATTTTTTTAAATATTGCTTACAATTCCTTTGTGAATGACAATGCATTAAAATTTGTATTAAAAGCGGGTTACTTAAGGTTTTAATTCCTATGTATTGTTTCTAAACTATAAATGCAATTGCAATATAAATATAAGTACAATTTTATTTATAATTTTATGAAATAGTTTTCCTCATTCAAAAAATCATTTTCCTTCAGATATTTATTATTCGTATTCTTGAAAACGAAGATTAACAACATTGTACTTAAAAAAATGTATTTTGTTAACATTCTTTCTTTTATATTCATTTAGTTATTCCAGATAAGCAATTCCATTCTAAAGTTCGCCATGAGGCTTTTATCTGCTGTGATACTGAAAAGATATATAATAGAATTTTTGTTTAACAACCTTTATTTTTTTTAAAGAGGAACTACATTTATTATTGTTACAGACTATTTTGTTCCGAAGAATGTTTTCCGTAATTCAATTTTTCCGAAAATTTAACGGCAACAAAAATTTTATATTAAAGTTTTTTCCTGTACTGCGGAGCATCCGAGAGGAAAGCAAGTGAAATAAAATCTTTTAGAGAAGGATAATAATTGTAAGAGATTTTGTAGCAGCCTCGGGGTTTTATCTTTATTGAGGACTCAGATACTGAGAGTAAAATCCAGATACTAACATTTATTGATTCCATCTTAGCAGAAAGAACACGTTACGAAACATTTGATAAAACGCATTTAAAAGCTTCTAAACCATTCTAAATTATGAATCTTGAAAATAAATTTTTCTGATAAATTAAAGAGAATACATGGGAACAAAGTATTTAACCACGTCATCACATCTCTTTTGTGATTCTGATACATACAAAAGATTATACTTATAGAATATTATGTAGTTAGTTGGAATGGTTCTAGTTCTTAGAATAATTCTTTTGTAAGGTATCTACTGGGTTGTTTTTTACATAGTATATTTAGACAAATTTCATGATAACTTGGGCGATTATAGTGAAGAGTAGTGTGAACGGTTCCATCAAGATATTAGAATAATGGAGCAAAGGTACCAAGATTGTTGTGATCGCCACATGTTGGCGCGACTATTGTTAGAATTTACAAAGATATTGTCATGAAGAGAAACATTCTAGAAAATCATACAGGAAACTGTTTTAATAGTAATGTTAAATTAATATAAAAAAATAAATCTTTACATATTTAATGTTACTTTTTCGTACTTGTACTATTATCGGATTCTTGGATTATTTAAAAAAAGAGAGGCAATCCAGAAAAATTGCTATTATTTTCGTATTCAGCGGAGCAAATTTACTCGAGATCTGTTGTCCAACCTCATGCTGTAAAATCACTCTTCGCTGATATAATATAGGTAAGAAGTATACATGACTTTATAGAACGAGTATATGCTAATAAATATTCTAACATTTTATAACACATTTCCATCGATATTTTTACAACTGAAAATGAAAGCTGTGTAATGCACGCTATTGGAATTTACAAAGATATTGCCATGAAGAGAAACATTCTAGAAAATCACTGTTATTTTTTGTGTTTGTTGCTTAAAAAAAAGTTGCTTAATATGCACAGATTTGATAGTTTTATTGTAAACTAGTAGTTTACTTTAAATTGTAGTGTGATGTAGTGTGATCAATATAAATTGTTAAAATAGAGTAACGAGAATCTATTACTTGTATAAATGATTGAATAATCCTGTAAAACTAGTTATAAAATATCTCGATGTCTGTATTTTTAAGCAAATTTCTTTAAAGAAAATTTACAATGAAATATTTTCAAAAACTATTTCAATTTCACTTGTTTTCAGATATATAAATTAAAAAAAAAATTTTTTTTCTTATATTTTTCCACATTAGGCATTTAGCATAACGATTTTCATGTTAAATTATGCCCATTTTCTTATTTATAAGATTTTCGGAAAACGGATGTATTGAGTTCACAGCATTTGATTCTATTTCAAAAGTTTCTATCGGGCAATTGAATAAATAGACAACTTATTAATATAATATCTTAGTGCTTGTTTGAGCACGAAATTAATTTTAGCACATTAAAACATAAGAATTATTAATCTTTATCTAGACGGCAAAAGTTGAAAAAGCTTGATTTGCATAGACCATAAAAATGTATCCTTTAAAAGAGGAACGGTTAGTTTGTTTGGCACATGCAATATATTAAAAATTAAACATTTAACACACAAGTTTAGTTACAAACTAATAGACTTGCACTCATACATGCATGCGGGATTTTATACTGACCGACATGCGTGCGATATAATTTCCGAACACACATACTAACATCCATACAAACATGCATACGTACATGTGAACAGAAACATACATAATAAAAAAATTATTATGATATTATAATAACAAAAATGTGAACAATTAATTTATAAGGAAAAAAGAGACAAAATTCAGTGGTCGTTGACTAATTAGTTTAGTAGGCTTCGTGTAATGAATGAAAAAAAAAAAACTACTATAAAAACTGTTAGAAATGCGATAACAGAAATTTACTTATAACAAAGTTTGGTTATAAATATTCCGTCAGTATTCTGAAGCGATCAAGATAGAAAACAATCTAATGAAAGGTAATAAGAATAGATTGCAATGACGGTCAATTTAGCGAAACCTTAGGGCATGACTCAGCGGGGTTGAAGACAACAGTGATTAGATTATAAACAATGACATTTATTGGTCTGTTTTCGGCTAAATACAAATTAGAGAAAATGTACGGTGAAATGATTTCTGTTTAATACGGTAATAATTATTTTTAAACTAATGAATCTCACAAATATTTTTATTGATAATCAAGAGTAAGTTAGATACATAAAGATATAAAAAGTGCAGTCGAAAAAAAGCAAAGAAACAACAACAAAAAAAAAGTTCCGTGAATGCATTAGCAAATTATCACAGAGATAGAGGATAGCTACCGTTCATCTGGAAATTGTAGCTTATTTCCGAAAGTAGTAGGAAAACAAGAGTTCAAACTCAGCCGGTGGCGCCGCGGTGCCGGCACCGCTGCCCATAAAACCATCGCCCATCCCGCCTCTCATCTACCCGCCGCCCATTCACCCTCCAAAGGGTAGTATAATGGTTAAAAATTCTACAATTCTTTAAAATAACACTTTAAACAATCGAAGTCGAGAGAAAAAAAATGAGATGTTAGACTTAGGTCTGGTCCTACTGCTCAACATCGATCACGTGATCACCATGGATATTTGAACGGCTGAATGGGATTTTATTTTCTTTCCTTTAAGGTAAATATTTTATTGGTTGTGTAATTCTAAATCACTCGTTGTAGAATGTCGTGGATTTCTCAGGTCATAATCAGAAAGGTGTGTTTAAATTAAACTCTGATATGAATTCTCGGTCCAATTTCGACTAAACAAACAATTTAACTGTATGCATATCTTTCCGAAAGGAGTTGTATTCATCACCTGAAGCGATAACGTAAACTAAAAGTCCGCAATACTCTTTATTCTTATCCTTCTTTTTTTTACATTAGCCACTTCTGAATCTATGGGTAAGTTTTCATCTATCCACACTTCAGTAGGTAAGCTTATTGAAAACTCTGAAGCATATTTATTATTAGCAAAACTTGTTAAGGTTTGTTCTGTTATATCATTATTTCGGTTATTTGATTTAGTATGTTTTAATTCTTTCTTGTACCTGTATGTAAAGTTAATACCCTTAACGCAACCTCTATCTATTAGTCGTTGATTACTGTTACTATTGGTAATTTTCAAATTTATTGCTTGATATAACATCAGCAAAATGAGTCCCATCAGTCGCTGATACATTAATGTTTTTCTTGCACATATTTAATTTGTTCAAATCACAAATGATTCTTAGTACACCAGATATTGGATCCAATTTGAAAAAAAGATTATCATTTGAAGGTACTATTTTGTATTTCACAGTGCTACCATTACGATTTTAATAGCTGGAGTTAAACAAATGCTATGTAAGACATAGGTCCGGTCCTGACTTTTGTAGAAATTTTTGTTCATGTGTAAATAAATATCTTTCGAAAATCATGAAATTTTTTTGTATTTTTTTAACTTTTTTACTAATTTGTATTTATTTATTTATTTATTATTTATTGACTTGTATATGTTTTTTTCATTAATCTGATGTATAGTATTATCAAAAGTTGATTTTCATATGTATGTGTGTAAATTGGATATTCATTTGTGAAAATGTTCTTTCGTTGAACAAGATAGGATATATTCCAAGTCTTATTTAAAGTAAAAATAATTATTTACTATCATGTAGAAATTTAATGTTAAAAATTATACAATATAATGAAGTATAATTTATAAAATTGAACACATATATGTATAGATATATATTTTTTTATTATGCGTATTTAAACAATACATTGTGAATATTATCTACATTTATATCGATTATAAAATTATGTGTAACAAAATTGTCAGTGCAATCAAAGTTGAAAACGCGCGTAAAATTAATTTAAAATCATATTTTTTCTATAAGGGATGGTTAAAAATTGGTGTTGGTAAAAATATTTCATTGATATTTGCCTTTGCTTAATTATTAACGTTCCTTAAGGTGTTGGTTGAAATAAAAAACTAAAATATAAGTTTAAAAATAAAACTAAAAGTGAATATCACTACTTTTAAGTGAAGCGTTTAAGTGAAATTTCTCTACCTTCTTGAATAAAACCACGACTCTATTGTGTTTTCTCCCCTTTCGAATGAGGGAAGGGGTGAAATAGTATCCCCTTTAGATGTTTACGTATTGAAATAAATAAACAGCTGGCTTTTACTTAAATATGGGCGATATTTTTTTCTGGTCTAAATAATAATTTAAAAAATATGTTGCGTGTAGTATAAACAGAATAAATCACAATACAATTATGTACGTAAATGGTTGCTTAACTCCGAAATCAATAAATTCGGTAAAAATCATTCAAATTTCGAATATTTCGAATATTTTCCATGTATTACGGCTCAAAAACTAAAATATAAGTGTAATTTTCCTCTTACAGCAAGAATAGCTAATCTTATAGTTGAAAAATTCTTAGGAAATCAGCATTTTTTCTTGAAAATTTATATTTTCTTTTGCTTAATTATTATACTCATTAATAATATACTCATTAATGTGTCCGTTTTTTCAGAAACTCTAATATAAGATTAACTTTCATCTTATAGTTTGATATCCTCATCTTATAGTTGAATAATTCTTAAGAAATCAGCTTTTTTCAATAAAAATCAGTATTTTCTTTTGTTTAATTGTTAATACTCAATACGGTGTATGTCATTCAAAATTAATATAGATATTTAATCTTCATCTTATGGTTTGATCCACTCTATATTACAGTTGAAAGAGTCTTATGAAATCAATTTTTTCCCTTAAAAATCGAGATTTCTATTTGCGTTGCTTAATTATTATTAATACTCATTAAGGTGCTCATTGTTAAAAAATCAAATATATACTTAATCTCCATCTTATATTATGATATCCTCATCTTACAGTTGAAAAATTCTTAAGAAATCAGCATTTTTCATAAAAAATCAATATTTTCCTTTGTTTAATTATTAATACTCATTAAGGTGTTTGTCATTCAAAATTAATATATTTGTTTTATCTTCAGCTTATGGTTTTATATTCTCTCTTATAGTTGAAAAATTCTTAAGAAATCGGTTATTTTCTTTAAAATTTAATATTTTTTCCATTGTTTCGCTTTATTAGTAAGACTCATTAAGGTGTTCGTCGTTTAATATATAAATATAATATTCATCTTATAGTAGGATAATCTCATCTTTTACTTCGTCGTAGAGTACAAAATTAACATTTTTTCTTGAAAACATTAATTTTTCCTATTAGTAACGCTCAAGTAATGCTTTCCCATTAGTAACGTACGGCCGGCGGGATCGGCGGCTGCGGGATGGACGGTGGCGGGATGGACGGTGGCGGGATGGGTGGCGGTGCCGACACATCAGCCCCACCGGCTGAGCTTGAACTCTTGTTTTCCTATTTCTTTCGAATATAGAATTTCTTGAAATAGGAGTCGTTTACTTATTACATATGAGCGATCTGCTTTTTTTTTTCAACACTAGTAGTACCTTTTCACACTGTGTTTCAGTTTGTTCTGTCAAAACAACACCAAAAAGTACATTGTTTATGCACATTTTCTTCATTTTTCATAGAGTTAGAAATGTCGAAGTGTCAGGACGTTAATATTGTACCCATGTAACAAACTTTAATTTATATTTTCTTAAAAATTCGCCTGGTTCAATTGTCTTTTTTATAATGAGGTAAACCAAAAGGTCTCAGGGAAAATCTTACCATTTGTTTATTCAGAAACATATTTAATTATACAACATATTAATAAGTTTCTCTCTATATTAAAAAAAAGTAACCACCGCCGCAGGAGTCGCTGTCAATGAATATTTTGTGCCTTGAGGTCTTTCTGGACTAATATTCAGAAAACTATTCCTATAAAAATATGAAAATTGGTAGTTGTATAGACAAATGTGTTGATAAACATGCTGAAGCAGACAGTTTTTAAATCGAAAAATTATTTTAAGAGATATTAATTATTAAAGTCGGTCAAAATAGCTCTCTTAAAATAGTTTTATAGGAACGAAAACTATGCTAAGAAATTTAACCATGATTTAAAAGGATATAGTTGCTTATAAGCAAGCTTATAAGCTTGCTATATAAGCTTGCGGTGTGCAAAGTGCAATTATTTTTTTAATTTGACTAATATTTTGAGGCTTCATTGCAATTTTTTATTCAAATTTTAATTATTTTGATGGAGATTTATTTCATATTTCAAAAAGTCCATTATTTGAATTGCTGGTAATTTGTAAAATAGCACACATAATAACATTCCCTTTCATTTAAAAAATGTATTTACGCGTGACTATTAAAAACAGAAATAAATCTTTAAAATAAAAGTAAAATGATCCCGTAATAAAAGCAGTAAATGTAGAAAATTACGTAATAAAAAATATACTTGCGCATGGATATTAAAAAGATAAATTATTAAATAATTACGCGTTCAAAGCCTTAAATGAGGAAAATGACGTCATATGCTCAAATAATATTTCCAAATAGGGTCAAATTAAAAGTACCTTTACACCAAAGATTAATTTGTTTTAAATATTTTACCTATCATTGCAAATTTTAAAACAGCGTAATTAATAATATTCCTCTTCAATCAAAATTTTTACACTTAATAATTACGTTTTAATTAACGAAATAACTAATAAATTGGTAAAATATCATTAGAAATACCAATAAACGTTTAATTAAAGATCAGTGGATGACATAACTAACACGTATAATGCGTCAGATGTCAATTGAATGCGACGCCAAAGATATGCACTTTTGGCGTTGAATCCTATATTTTGGCGACAGTTCTTTTCTTTTATAGAAAGTAGGAGTCGGGATAATGGAGAAGTAAGTATCCTGTTTTCTATAGCATCGTTATAAAATTTCCCGATGCAGCGATAATGTTTACTGAAACATTTTGCAGAAGTTGATTTTCAAATGTTTAATTGGTCTTATTTTATCAATCACGAAAACAGTTGTTAGCGGTATCAACAGCAGGAGATTCGGCCTTATAATCCCTCAGTCAAAGAAAAATGAATGGAAACCCGATTACAGCAGATGGTCACTAGTCGTTTAATTATAATTCAATCTTCCGTAATCGTTTTAGAGTTGATTAAATCATAGTGTTTTTAAAGTTTACGGTGTCCGAACGGAGGTTGGCGAGCATACCACGTAGGGGGCCAGGCCCTCCTAGTATATTAAAAAAAACTATATTTATGACCTACACCATATTTCACATGCAAATTAGCGACCTAGAAAACATCGCTATATGTTTTACTATTAATTATTTGCGCAACATAAAGAAATTGACATTCCAGCGATCTAAGGATACCACCTTACTCTATCATTTCCTTAATGATATTTACAGAATTTCAGCACTTACCGGAAATTGCTGCAAAGTTTTTTCTTATATTATGGTAGTTTCTTTTTCTTCTTCATGGCTAAGCAGGCTCTTCCTGCCATGAGGAATGCTGATCTTAAAGGGTTGTGTATTTGCATGCTGGCGAAATTTTCCTGATCGCCACATGGCGGTAATCCACCTGGCAAGTACATCTTCGACAACGAAGTAGCGCTGTTTAGTGATTTACTTTTGTTTTCCGCGTTTGCCGGTTCACAGGTGATATTTAACTTTGTTGACTTGGCAAAAAAAAAGAGAGAGACAGAGAAACAAATGAAATGAAAAAAAGGAAGGGGGGTGGACCTCACTATTTCACAATACTTGCAAGTACCGACTGGATCAGCCGGCGTGTACTCGTAATGAACGACGTGAAGGAAATATATAAAAAAAGGGTTAATGCATGCGGTTAGTACACGGGTTAGTACATTTTGCTAATTAATATCCTAAAAATTATAATTAATTAACCTTCATTAGTAATAAACTACAAAGCCATAAAAATTGTTCCTTTAAGGGGAAAGGTTAGTTTGTTAAGCACATACAGCATATAAAAATTAAACATTTAATACACATGCTTGATGACAAACTAACATATTTGCCCTCAAACATGCATGCCTGCTTTCATGCTGTGCGACACGCATGCGATAGAATTTGCGAACATATAAAAATTAGTTATTGTAAATAATTAATATAAAGTCTTTTACAGCAATATTGTAAATACCATCGATTTTGATGTAGTCTCAGGGTATTAAGTAATGCTGTTAAGAAAACGGTGTACAAAATAATGAGAATATGACTTAATGTTCTATATCACATTAGAATATACATCATTGAACATAATAGCAATTGAGATTATATAATTGGGAAGCACGTTATTTAAATATTACAAGTAAATACAACTTTTTAATTTTTATTTTAAGAAATCTTTCAGGGCTACACTAATAAAAATAACCCTAATGCTACTTTATGTGATTTATCACTACTTTATCATTATTTAAATTTCCACATAAAATTTTATTCTCGTATATGTATATTCATTAAATAAATTGTTAAAATTCAGTTTCTCTATCGGTTGATACTGGGAAAAAGTGTATAACTTTAGTATCTTCAATTTAAGATTAGGAGATAATTATTATTTTTGAAATTATCAATGAAAATTATTACTTCTACGACTCAGATTAATACTGGTACTCTTTTACATAGAGGTAGTACATTGTTTTTTTTTACATACAAGTTTCTTGTTTCTCTGGAGGACACATAGCAGTCCTACGTCAACTGGAATTCTTCTAAATGAAAAACAATCCAATCTTACAGAAAAAAAATTTGAAATATCCTAATAAAATAGGAGATTTTATTGAATTTCCATGTCTACATATAGCATTACAAATAGCTTTGAAATCTTCAAAATACGATACCACAGGTTTTGAATATCACACTTGAATACACGCTTGAATCACACGGAATCACACTTGATAGTCTTCACTTTAAATTTTACTCCTGCTGTCAATGCTTCACTAAATTCTGAGACTATCGTTCGAATTTCTAATGTTTTGGGATTCGTTTCATTGTAATTAAGTGCTTCATTTCAAATATGACCAATCCAAGCTGTCAGTTCTATTATTCTTTAAACATTAAATATCAAATTCGTTATTTAAAACTTTGTTTGAAGGTTCGGAATTCGTCTAATAGACATTTAAAATTTAAAATTGAGAATTTTAAAATTCTAATAAATAGTAACCTATTTAATTTAATTGAGTGTTTCAAGGGTATATGTATTCATAATTACATATCTAATTTGGGCTTCTATCATTTGAAAAATTTTGTTTAACTTATTATCGATAAGATATGGGAATGTGCTTTCGTTGATTGATTATTATTGGTTGTAAGCATTTTTGATTCATTTTTAAAGAAAACATCTCTTATAAGTTTATCCATCAATGCTTACAATAATTAGAGCAGTGGTAGAATAATATATGTGTATATAATTTATTAATATATATTATTGTTTAAGATAGTATTACCAACACAATCTTAAAAATATTTTATGTGCAACAGCTTTAAAATATTCTTCATTCAGTTTTAATATTCCCGAATCGTCTGAGAATTCACATCCACTAGTTTTTATATATATATATTCAGAATCCATGTTTATAATACAGACGAACATTTTTCCAATTGAAAATAATACGTGACATTTTGAGAAAGAAACTTCAATTTGTTTCCCAAAACCCCTGATACCCGTGTTGAATACACAAAATTTGTATGTTATCATCTAAAAGAGAATAAAAAGAAGAATTTCCACATTCCATCATATCTCTTTTCCCAAAGTTTCAGAGTGTTTTCTGACAATTTTTACTAGACAATATGATACCAATATGTCAAATTAAAAAAAAAAGTTCAGTTTCAGTATCGTTTGATTTGATTTTTATTTTGTATTGTTAAAAGTAATTAATTATACATAACTTACAAGTAAAAAAAATACATTTAATTTTAGCAATTGAGTATGAAAAAAAAAAAACAAATTATTCAATTATCCAAAATATTTAAATAACAGACCGAAAAAAATTATTCATGAAGTATGTTACAATCTTTATCATCTTTTTGTACAATTGTGGCATTTATTTTTCTGCATATCGAAAAAACTGCACAAGTGTCCAATGCCTTACATACACATAGCAGATATACATTTCTAAATTAGAAATGTTACAAAAATATTATTAAGCACTCTTTATTATTCCTTATTAAAAATTCTCTCAGAGCAGTTATTGTTTCAAGTTTATGTTATATATTCGTGTTACGGCTTCCCTTGGCCTTGCAGACGACTTTAGCGCATTCTATCATAATTTTGTTTTTGCCGCATGACAACAGTTAGTCTCTTCCGCATTGTTGTGATATTCACACGAATAATTCCACATGGAATAAACCGCAAATTGGAGCTATTTTATTAGCTAAAATGACTATGGGGTCATTACGTATAGTAATTAGAAGTCATTTCTTAATCATAGTAAAAATAATATAGTTATGTCATTTCTTAATCATAGTAAGAATAATATAGTTATGTCATTTCTTAATCATAGTAAGTATAATATAGTTATTATGTTCTTCAAGCGGTATTGTCCACTCATTCATTATGGTATTGTTCGAAACTGACTATGGTGTGGGCACATTGGATTTAACCTAATGTAATGTAAATATGTATATAAACATTTTAGTAATTTAGAGACTCTTCGCATTATTCGCATTAACGCATCACATATTTTCTCAATACAGTCTACTCAGCCATAACTTTAGCGCAGCGTCAACAATTCGTTTGATGTTATATGTTGAATTTTAAATCATGTATGTAAAGATTTATTAAATCATTTTTCTGATAAATTAGAATGTATTAATATAAATTTTAAATATATATTTATAAATAACAAAGAAGTTTTACAAATGCACGTAAGCAATAGATTAATTATAAATCAAATTTGTTTTTTGCAGTAGATATTAAATTAATAATAAACAATGTATTATATATTATTGTACGTATAATGATATATTTTTTCAAAGTGTCAAGATAAATTTTTGACTTTTGTATATTTGTAGACACTAACAATATTTTCTTTTCTATTTAATTTTTTTTAAATATATTTGCTTGAGAAAAAAATTAATACTTAAAATTTTGTGTATATAAATAAATTATAATTAAAATTTGATCTCAGGATTAGACAGCTAACATCTCATGACAGTACTTAAATGTTTACTTCAACTGACACAAAAAGGGGAAAAAGCACAAAAATATACAATCTCTTTAAAAATGCATTGTTTAATAAAATTGAACAGTTGGAAACAATAATAAATAACTTTATTAAAAATATTACTACTTTATTATTTTAAAATACATACTCATCATATTTGATTAATTATACCTTTGAAGAAATATGAACATTGTCTATCAAAATGGTATTGTATGTGCCATTCAAATAGAATGACAAATGAGTAAATGATTTATCTTTGCTTGTGAAATCATATAGAGGGATTCCAGCTTGTGACAGTTGTGTCATATGACAGAATAAATGGCTTTAGGATTAAATAAACTTTCAATGGCACATAGTGATAAATATATGCTCAATAAATATATTTAATAAATCATCGATGGCCCGAGGAAAACCGACGAAAATAATTTTATAAAGAAACTTTGAACTTTTAACAAAATTACATAAGTAATTATAATAAAAATAGATCTTACATTGACTAATTAAAGGCAAAAAACTCCTTAATAATACCATACAATTAACAGATCAGCAAGTCTTCCGATAGAACATTGTCTTTCTACGTCAGGTGCAAAGAAGACGTGCTACCACTTACAAAGGTACTGCTAAACACGATGCGCACAGATTTTGATAATTTTAAAGTATGTTGTACGGGTCATATTTCTAACTATTCAGGTCAAAGATTGTCTTCAAATGGGACTTAGTTTTTGAGAAATTTGGGGTTAAAGTTCAGCATGCGTTTCAAATACCCATTAGTTTGACACGCTGAACAATGTGTTGAACAATGTGCTGAACAATGATCATTTTGTGGCGCGTTTTCAGTCCCAGATTCGCGGGTTCTGCCCTACCCTGTGCCTTTTTCCTTTTTTAATTAATTTTATATTCTTGACGCGTTACAAGTTTTACGCAGAATTATGAATTCTGCATTTTTCAGTTTTTTGATATTTTTCTTATAAATGGCATTTACATTTTCGAATGTTTCCCGAAAATGTATATTTTTCTGCATTTTCGAAATTAATATTTCTGTTGACGAAACTCAAAACAAATTTATGTCTAGATTTTTTAAAATTTATTATTATTTACCTTTTACATTTTAATAATCGTTCTGAAAAAATACTTTTTTTTAACTTTATGAAATTTTAAATCAAAATTTATATATTTTTTTATAACTTATACAAAATATTTTTCATCTCGAATCTTCGAAACGTATGTATTATTAGGTAATTCCAATGCATATCTTCAAATGGGTAATAAAATATTAAAGCAGTAACATTTGTATGCAAGTTTTAACAAGCTATATAAATTTCTAATATCCTCTAAATACATTTAATTGTAAAGTTCAAATTCAACATTATATTACATTTGCACAAATAAAAAACAGATTACATTTCATTTTTTTTTTCATTCTAATAAGTAAAACACTATCGGCATACAGGAAAACTCGACTAGAAATGCAAAAATCGTCTGTAATTGAGAGATATAAAAAATATTAAAAAAAAGAATCGTCTGCAATGACTTCCATGGTAATAAATAAATAAAATTTTCTTTTTATTCATTTTGTTTAGTTTTTCTTGCAGACAATTACAATGTGTGAAGTAATTTGTTTTTCACATTTAATTATTTTTTAAATATATTTATCAGAATTGAAGTATGTAAAGAATACATATTATGTTAATTTATCTGTTATTTGGTTATTTTGAATACGATATTTTGTTTTGAATATTTTTACGATATGTATCGCAAAATTAATTGCAGGCGATGATAAATGTTTTTGTATTTCATCAATTAACATATTGCAATATATTTAGAACAAATCAAATATTAAAATGACGAGCAGGGAAGACCGAGCTATGCTCGGTCAAAATTAAATTTGAGTTCAAATATCATGACCCATGACCAAAATGACCCACTAATTGAATTTTCTCGAACATGTGACTTAGCCCAACAGTCTTCTCGTGCCCGAAAACCATAGGATGCAAAATTTAGTGTAAATTGAGCCGCTTTTTAGATCTTGACCCACAATGACCCACTAATCGAATTTTCTCGGACATGTGACCTAGCCCAATGATTTCATCGTGCTCGAAACTCGTAGGACACAAAATTTTATCAAAATCGTTAGAGCCGATTTTTAGATAAAATTAATTTGACCCGCGTTGACCCAAAAATGACCCACTAATCGAAAGTTCTCGAACATGTGACCGAGCCCAATAGTCTTCTCGTGCCCGAAAATGGTCGGATACAAAATTTCGTCAAAATCATTTGAACCGTTTTTTAGATACAATTAGCTAGACCATGACCCAAAATGACCCACTAATCGAATTTTCTCGAACATGTAACCTAGCCCAATGGTTTTCTGGTGCCCCAAAACGGTAGGATAGGAAATTTCGTCAAAATCGTTAGAGCCGTTTTTAAGATAAAATTTGCATATATATATATATATATATATATATATATATATATATATATATATATATATATTATTTTGTTAATTTTTTCCTAAGCAATTAAATACTTTTTTAAAATAGAAAATGCAAGTAAAAAACAAATATACATTGTTTAATAAATGTGTTAGATAAATAAATAAATAAATAAGTAAACGTAAAGGTAAAGAATAATAGTAAGTTTTAAAAAGACGAGATATCAAGACACAAATTAGTTTGGATTTTCGTCAGCAGAAATATTAGTTTAAAAATTGCGCAAAAAATATAAATTTTCATGAAAAATTCGAAAATGTAAATGTAATTTATTAGGAAATATCAAAAAGTTCAAATATGTAGAATTCATAATTCTGCGTAAAACTTGTAACGCATCAAAAATATAAAATTAATTAAAAAAGGAAACGCACATGGTAGGCCAAAACCCTCTCTTCCGAGACAAAAAAAACCGGATGCGTCACGGAGACCTTGTTCAGAGCGTTAAAGTAATGGGTATTTGAAACACATGATGAACTTTAACTTCAAATTTCTCAAAAACTAAAGGCCATTTTGAAGGAAACTTCTGACCTGAATAGTTTGTGCTATAACCCCTACAACATACTTTAAAATCATCAAAATCTGTGCGCATCATGTTTGGAGGTCCCCTTGTTAGAATGCCGGAGCAAGACGCAAGAGATGTCTACTTTGTGCCTGATGAAGAAAGATAAAATTCTTTGCTGATCTCTGAAATCTATAGTGTTATTAAGAAATGTTTTTGCCTTTAATTATGTATCACACTAATGTTTAAAAATTGTTTTGTTTACGTTGGCTAATGTGACTCCTAAATAACTATTATTTTAAACGACAGTGAGCAAAATACTATTTCAAATAATTTAAGTTTTCAAATTATTGGAAGATTAAAAATTGTTCGCCTAAGTAATTAGTAAAATTTAATAAAGATAAGTAATCATGATGAAGTAAACATTTCAGGCTCTAATTTTAGGTATCACGGAATGAAAAATCAGAAAAAATTAAGTTTTTTTGATGCGATGTTAGTAATTTTTTTCAATGAATGCAAACATAACGTGTTTCATAGGTTCAAAATTTACATACATAATCGTCATATTCTTTATCCAAGTACTGTTTTAAGAAAAATTAACGCACAAAAGGTTATTAATATATTTCATAATTGACGTCAGGTTTGCCAGCGACGACATTCGATGCAAATATTCACTCTTTTGACTTGAGATTCTAATCTCATTATCGGGCGAGTAAAAGTGCAGAAATGCATGTCATTTAGACGCATTCGTAGTAAAATATATATTTTTATCAAAGAAAATGCTTATTCGTTTTTGAATATGATATTATATTCCCTCTCTGGAATATTTTGCCTCCTTCCGAGATAAGCTTCTCAAACTCTGTACCAGCGATATGATTTTTTTTAAAATCTATACAACTATATTAACACTAGGGAGTCAAACCCGGGCTTCCCGGGTTACAGAACATCGCCGAAAACTATTAATTTTATTTAAAATTCTAACAGATTTTTTACATTTAATATATATATGTACTAAAAAGAAATGGCACATCTAGTATTTGTCGAGAATTAAATAAAAAGCATGCACTCCTGACATCAAAATTCACTTTTATATTTTAACAGAATAATAAGGCTACTGTGACTCGTGCTATAGTCAGTAATATACGTCAGGAAACATTGCGGTTACCATTATCTTTTTACGCGTGAAGGTTTCGCTAGTACTCCATTGTGAAGTTTGGTAATTTTTGAAATTCTATATTTGAAAAACGGCATAATCATTAGATTTGAAATTTATATCAAGAAAAATACAATTTTCTACCTTTCTAACGCAGTTTGCCTAACACTTTTCTGACAAAATCTGTTCGAACTATTAATTTTTTCAGTAACTTCAAATGTTTCATTTTCCGAGATTAATCTGTGGCATCGATTAGCGAAAAATCATAGTCGTCAGCAACGCATAGCTTTTTATTAAAGATGATTTGAAATTTATATCAAGAAAAATACAATTTTCTACCTTTCTAACGCAGTTTGCCTAACACTTTTCTGACAAAATCTTTTCGAGCTATTAAATTTTTCAGTAACTTCAAATGTTTCATTTTCCGAGATTAATCTGTGGCATCGATTACCGAAAAATCCCAGTCGTCAGCAACGCAAAGCTTTTTATTAAAGAGGATGTAATATCTTTATGAGTGAAATGTGGCGTTTGTTAACGCGCAAAATGTTAAAAAAAGTTAGTTATTTTTATTGTAACGAGAAAATTGTATCGGTAAATATATAATAATTACCATCATTTCCCTTTTACTGTAACAATGGAAGTAACCAGATTGCCAACATTTGATGAAAAAATTACTAAGATTTTTGAAAATTAAAAATGAAATATAAAACAAAGAATTTTCTTTTAAATAGTTAGTGTGGGCTCATCTACAAATGAGCAGTTTTCTGTTAAAAAGAATAATTGTTAAAATTCGTTCAATCCTTAAGCTGATGGAAGGAGACAGAAAAAACCGTCTTAAATATGTAGATAATCACACAACAACTCTTAACATTACAACATGCGTACGTACATACATTGTAACGTTTCAGATTGATCCAGAGTTGAACATGAGGTTTCTTTCACTCGATATAAGTAAGCTGCCATTTTAACTATGGGAGGTTAGGTGTCAACTTTGTTTAACTTTGAATTATATTAGACATATTCATTTGCCCCCTTCTTATTCTATGTTTCCATTTTCCAGTTTACACACCCAGGGATATATAATATTTATAAACAGGATGCATGCGTTAAATTGGCAAAACATTGCATCTTCCTATTGATTTGTTTCTTATTAATTTTTAAAATCGATATTTATAAAGTTATGAATTGCAATTACTTCTTTCAGAGAGCAACGCAAAACTATGCAATCGTAAGCAAAACGCATACATCCAGTAAAGAACCCTTTTTAAAGTGTAAATAGGCATACTATCACAAATCATTTTTTACTATTATTATTTAACATTTTTCTTTGCAAACATACATATTAAATGCTGATAGAAACCATCTTGACAAAAGAAGAGGACGTTAGAGCAGCCATAACTTCAGGACTAAGTGCAGAGCTAAATAGTAAAGAAAATGCAGACCAATAAAATCTCTTTAGCAGTTTAACGACGCGCAAAAGGTGTAAAACAGTGCTCTTGATATATTCACATCAAGAAGGACAAGGCATGAAATGCAAAATGCTAGCAAAATTCTAGATATTAGGCATGTTAGTGCATCCATTGCATACTTTGTATTTCTCTGAATAATGTGGTGTCGTCAGGATCAGCATCTTACGTTGTAAATTGTACGTAAAATGATGTTATTGAAGTTTGAAATATCTTTAGCAGTTCGCTCTGCTCGCAATCCAGACAATAGTGTTGCAAGAACTTTGTATTCCTTTGACATTATGATTGCTTTTAAAATTTTACACTTATATGTGTAAAGAAGAATGTTAAACTATAACGTTAGAAAATGTCTTGTGATAGTATGCCTACTTACCCTTTTTTAAATTCTAGTAGGGTATTCTAGTGGACGAGCGGGGACTGTGCTTGTGATCGCATAGTTTTTCGTTACTAATATTGTGGGTGAATGAAAAATTTATTCAGTATTTCTTTCGATTTCATTTGTTGAAGGATCACCATAATTTGTTTGTCACGGGTATTTTTCGAAGACATGTTAATTAGTGTTGTAGTTGTGTCAATAATAATGAGATTTTAGCAAGTAACTTCGGATTTGAAACAGATCTCACCGGAGTGAATTTAGCGTCGGCAAGCTAGTTCCCATGCGTTACTTCTTGAAATATAGAGATTTGTTTGAAGTAGAGTTTCCGATTTGCAGTTTTCTGATAGTATCAGTGGCTGAGAGTTTTATCTGTTTGGTTCTATACTTCAGAAGAAACACGGAACCGGTATCCAATTTATTCCATCTGTATTTAAGTTATCTTCTACATGGACGTTTATGTTCCATTAAAAAGAACTCTTAAGATATTTTGTTCTGAGTTAAATACTTTAAACCTTAATTGTTTGGTAAAAGATTTTCCTTTCTTAGCTTTCCTTAATTGAACTTAGTTTTGAATCATTTAACTTAAGTGTATCCACTCTACTACTTATATTCCCAGCTTATTGCTGAAATAAATTGGTTGTGCTTGTTAAATTTTGTCTTGCGGTCTCCTTTCAAACTAGCAGCCCAGAAGGACTCGTTACAAATTTCAAAATTAATTAGGAACACGTGAAATATGTATATAACAATGTTTTTCTAAATTATTTCACGCAGTCTCTCTATATATATGTCGTGATTTAGACTTCATGTTCGATCTCTGACTGGCAGTCGAAAGCTGTTGATAAACATTTTCAATTCTGAGCAAGGTTTCCCATCTCGATCGCACCAGGAGGCCGTGTGGTTTCAGTTAACAACAATTCACGGTTCAGTCATCATTCAGTAGAAAATAAAAAAAACTTTATTGATATTTTTTTAGACGCCAACTCAGGAGTAATGCTCACTAAACTGAAATTACGCATCAGTATATTCTGTTGCGACAGTCGATAATTTCCAAGAATCTCTTTCCTAAATTTCAAGGTGTTTATTTAGGGAAATGGAATGGATCCACTTGTCACAAAGCTCTTCCAAAAATATATTTAAACTCTACAGCATCAAACTAAAAAAGACGATGAGACGAATCAGACGCCACTTAAATTTTTACTCCGTTCTTTTAGCCAACGCCAAACGTCCAAATTCTACTGAAATCAGAGTATGCATCGGGTTTTAACTGGCTTTGCGTAATATATATATATATATATATATATATATATATATATATATATATATTGTATATAGTATTGCCGGTATATATATTTATGCGAGCGTATGTGTGTGAGTGTGTATATTAATTCTTTAATTTGCCTGTACATAAATATGTTATTATTTGAAAAACTGGCATACGAAGTATGTTTGTGTAAGTATCGTCTGCAGCTAGCCAAAACTGCATGTTACGTGGTTTCATGTGCTCCGAATTTATGTAAGTTTCTTTTTCTTACTTTCCGCGTTTGGCAACACTCAGTGTTCTGTTTTCTTCTTGCGTTTTAGAATGTGAAAAAGGTTGTTAGAGAATAAGACGTGTGATGGCTCGCATTCATTTGTTTGTGAATAAACCGCTTTAATTACAGTCCATTCTATTGTGTTTTTAGTTAAGAACCTGCAGTGTGTGTGTATAGTTTAAAACGCAAGAACATTCTTGGTCCGTCGAGCCGGAGTGCTAGTGAAAAAAAAAGTGTAGAATCGAACATTTTTCTGAACTGGCGTGCTGTCATTTTGTGGCGAAAAATTACCTCAGCTTGTGAGGTAAGTTTAACTTTGAACATTATATTTCGTGTATAAAAATAATTTGCTATTTAAAACTGTGGAATTGTGATGAGAATATAGTTTAGATTTAAACTAAATTTCGTATTGACATATTTTAGAACTAGTTTTGGGTTTGATTTAAGTAAAAATGAGTGAACTAACAACTTTTAAAACGAAAAGAACTGCTCTACGGAGAAGTGTAACGAATTATATTAAGAAAATTGAAAGTATAATCGCAGATGGTGAGATTAATTTAACAAAATTAGAAGAAAATATTGAACTGTTAAAACAGAAAGAAACGGAACTAAAAAAACTTGATAGGGAAATCGAAAGTTTAATTACAGAATCTAAACAATTAGAGAGTGAGATAGATACCGCACAGGAAATTTCAGATAAAATTGATTTGTGGAAATTTAAAGGTGAATAAGTATTGAAAATCGAAAATGCGAAGTTAAATAAGAGAAAAAAAATAAATCTGATAGTGTAATTCCCGAAAACATTTTTGAGAATATTAAATTACCTAGGTTATCATTACCTACTATTGGAGACAATATCACTGAATGGATAGCTTTTAAAGATCTTTTCAATGCATGCGCAAACAGTAATAGGATTATATCTAATGCTCAAAAATTACAGTATTTGAAGGCTTCATTGAAAGGTGAAGCGTATCGCGTTATTCAGTCTATTCAAATTTCGGATTCTAATTTTGAAATTGCATGGAATCTACTAGACGAAAGATATTCAAATAAGAGAGAACAAATTTTTGCATATATTAAACGATTTCTAAGTTTACCATCAATTCAAACAGAATCAGCTATTGCTATTTTAAATCTAGTTGATAACATTAATGAAGTCATTTGCTCGTTAGAAGTATTGAACCAAACCATTGACAAATTTGGTGATACATTAATGACTTATTTAATTTTGCAAAAATTGGATCCTTCCACAAAATTGTGGTGGGAACGTCAGCTTAAAAGTAATGAAATTCCGAAACTTAAGAACTTAATTGAATTTCTTAAGAATTACGCAAGAACTCTTCAAAATAGCAAGTTAGTGGTAAATAAGGTACCTAAATCTGTATTTCCAAATAAAAGTAATGCTTTTGTAGCTACTTTGAGTTGTGGTTACTGTAAAGAAGAACATAGTTTAGCTAAATGCTCAAAATATCTTAATTTGCCTGTTCAACAACGAGTAGATTTCGTAAAACATAATCATTATTGCTTCAATTGCCTATCTAATATGCATTTTCTCAATAAATGTAAGAGTCAAAATACGTGTCATCACTGCTTTAAGAAACATCATAGTATTTTGCACATGGTAAATAATTCAAGGAATAAGACTCAGACGAATAGTGTGTCCCCACACGCACAAGAATTTGTCCCTAAAAAAGTTGAGTCAGCGAGTGATAATGTTTCGTCTACAATCTGTGCCTCTCATTATGAATCAAACGCAAAGAGTAATCAAAAGAGTCATATTTTGTTGTGTACCGCATTAATAAAAGTTCAAAATTGTAAAGAAGAATTTGTAAAATGCAGATGTTTATGTGATACAGGCTCTCAGAAGTCATTTATTGCTAGAGAATGTGTAAAAAAATTAGGATTAAAGGTAAAAGATAGTTCTATTTCTGTGTATGTTTGGGAACATTTAATACTGTGAGTAATGGGGAAGTCGATTTATTATTCACTTCTCACTTCAAAAGTGATCTTAGAGTATCAACATCAGCATTCGTAATAGATAAAGTGACAGATAATATTCCCTATGTGTCTTTACCTTCAGTCATTTGCGATAATTTCAGTGATTTAGTGTTAGCTGATCCATTGTTTTACAAGTCACAAAAATTGACATTTTATTTGGTGTAAATGTATTTATGGATTTAATGACTGGTGAAATCGTCGAACGTGAACCTAACCTTCCATTTGCCTTAAATTCGAGACTTGGGTGGATAATTTCGAGTACTACTAATTTTGAAACGCTGGCAACTGATCCAGTACATGTAAATCATTTAAGTACAAAAACTGACTAGTTAGTAAATTCATTCTGGGAATTAGAAAAAATTCCAAATGTGCAACCTTTAACAGTTGAAGAAAAACATTGTGAAAAACATTTTGAGAGCTCTCATTTTAGAGAAAAATCAGGCCGCTATTCAGTCGCATTACCATTCAAACAGGATCGAGATATTTTAGGCGATTCACGCCAAATGGCGCACAGAAGATTTCTTTATCTTGAGAAAAGACTAATATCCATGCCAGAAATTTACAACCAATATGTCCAATTTATGAAAGAATATTTATCTCTGGGCCACATGGACTTTGTTTCGAATACAGATCGTGAATTAGAAACTAAACATTATTACATCCCACACCACTTCGTCTTAAACAATTCTAGTTTAACTACCAAATTAAGAGTAGGTTTTGATGCGAGTACTAAAACAACAACAGGCGTTTCTTTAAACGACACTCTAATGGTAGGTCCCAAAATACAAGATGATTTAATTTGCATTTTATTAAGGTTTAGATTTCATAATATTGCCATAACAGCTGATATAAGAATGATGTATAGGCAGGTAAAAATTCATGACAAAGATAGGGATTTTCAGAGAATATTATGGAGAGATAGTCCAGATAAACAAATACAAGTCTTTCGCTTAAATACTGTCACGTATGGAACTGCTGCTGCTCCATATCTTGCAACTAAAGCTTTGAGTCAGTTAGCAATTGATGAGGGTCTCAATTTCCCAAAAGCAAAGTTTATAGTTTTAAGAGATTTTTATGTCAACGATGTTTTAACTGGTGTTGAAAATAGTCAGGAAGGTACTGAATTGATATCTGATTTGCAAAAAATGCTAAAAAACAGTGGGTTTGAGCTACATAAATGGTCCACAAATGAACCATCACTATTGAAAAATGCTGGGTTAGCAAACACAATTAACGATAATATACATAGTGTAGTGGGCAATAAGGCCACAAAAGTTTTAGGAGTGGAATGACATCCTGATAATGATATGTTCAAATGTAGTTTCAGTGATATAAATTATCAAGGTGTCCCTACTAAACTAATTATTCTGTCATTTGTCTCAACGCTGTTTGATCCATTGGGGTGGATTGCACCTTTTGTGATTCTAACTAAAATGATCCTTCAAGAACTGTGGAAATTACAATTATCATGGGATGATCCATTACCAGAAAATATTGACCAAAAGTAGAAAATTTTGTGCCAAGAAATCAAACTCTTAAATTCCATATATATACCTAGAAAAGTAATCTTGCTCAATTATTCTCGATGTGAACTTCACGGATTTTGTGATGCGCCAGAAAAGGGATATTCAGCAGTTATTTACGTTAAAACGTGTGATAACTCTAACATTGATGTGAAACTTTTAACAGCTAAAACTCGCCTAAACAGCTAAAACTCGCGTAGCACCACTAAAACCTGTCACGATTCCAAGACTGGAATTATGTTCTGCAGTATTACTGGCACACTTAATACAGGCAGTCAGAGCTGCATTACATATAAAACCTGATTCTGTACACGCATGGAGTGATTCACAAATTGTATTGTCATGGCTAAGATCAAATCCTAAAAGATGTCAAGTCTTTGTAGCCAATAGAGTATCTGAAATCCAATCCATTTTACCAGCTGAGAATTGGAACCATGTGGACAGAAACGAAAATCCTGCTGATTGTGCATCACGTGGGTTACTTCCTGCAAAACTACTGTCCCATGACTTGTGGTGGAACGGCCCACTATTGTTAAGAAGTAGTGAGGTTCCAGTGCATGAACCTATTCCCATAAATGAAGAAGAATTACCAGAAGCACGTAAAACCTTATCATTTGTAGCTTCTGAAACTGTAAAAGAGCTTGAAAAATATCTTCGTTTTCCAAGTTGCAACGCATATTTACTTGGATATTCAGATTCATCTCCAATTCAAAGGTAACGCGTGTAGAGAGAAATACATCCTTTTTATCAAGCAGTGAAATTCAAGCCACAACACACTGCATTATTCGGATAGTTCAACAAGTGAACTTCAGTAAGGAAATTCAGTATTTAGAAGCTGGAAAAGAGCTACCTGCAAATAGCAGTCTCATGTGCTTGTGTCCAATTTTAGATGGTAACAAAATATTAAGAGTAGGAGGAAGATGGAAAAACGCACAGCTGTCGGAGAATGAAAAGCACCCAATCTTATTACCATCAAAGCACCATGTGACTAAGATCATAAATAAACATTATCATGAAAAATACTTACATGCAGGTCCAGAACTTCTTCTTTCTTTAATTAGACAGCAATTTTGGATCATTACTGCTATGTCTGTTATTCGGAAAATGGTAAGAGCTTGTGTTACGTGTTGCAGATATAAAGCTCAAACTGCAAAACAAATAATGGCTGATCTTCCAGCATCCAGAGTAACACAATCCCGACCATTTCATCGAGTTGGAACAGATTTTTCAGGACCATTCATGATTAAATATCGTGCAGGACGCGGAGTAAAATCATTTAAATCATATGTGTGTGCATTTGTCTGCTTCGTCATCAAAGCAGTCCATCTTGAAGTCGTCGAAGATCTTTCAACAAAGGCACTCTTAAGTGCATTAAAACGACTTAATGCAAGAAGAGGGAAACCTTTTGAGATTTTTAGTGATTGTGGAACCAACTTTAAAGGTGCAGAAAAAGAAATTAACAAATATCTTTTGCAGTGCAAGCAGAATGAAGAAATTTGCAAATTTTTGTCGTCAGAGGAAATAACTTGGACATTTAATCCGTCTTCTGCTCCACACTTTGGTGGACTGTGGGAATCTGCAGTAAACTCCATGAAATCGCATCTGAAGAAAACCGTTGGTGACACTGTATTAACCTATCCTGAGTTCCAAACCTTGGTTACACAAGTTGAAGCTTGCCTCAACTCTAGGCCACTGTGTCCCATATCATCTGACCCAACAGACTTGACTGCTCTAACGCCAGGTCACTTCATAGTTGGAACTTCTCTAACTGCCATACCCGAACAAGATCTAAGTCACAGTTCCTTGAGTCACCTCGATAGATGGCATGTGAGACAGTTCATCTTATAGCAATTTTGGAAAAGATGGAGCCGGGAATATTTGGCTCAACTTCAGCAAAGACCTAAATGGCAGAAAAGTCAGCGAAATTTAGACGTCAATGACTTAGTCCTCATAAAAGATGACAATCTTCCACCACTTAAATGGAAATTAGGGAGAATACTAACTGTTCATCCAGGTTCAGATAATAAGGTCAGAGTTGTGACGATCAAGACTAGGAGTGGTGTAATCAATCGTCCAGTAGTGAAACTGTGCCCTCTACCTATAGAAACAAAAAACTGTGAACTGAAAACTTTTTAATGCATTTTTCTATTTTTTTTTGCATTAATTTGTTTATGTTATTAATTGTTTTTATCATTATAGTAAGAAATTGTATGCAACTAACCACTTGTTGAAATCCCAGGGGATTTCAACGGCGGCCAGAATGTTTGTGTAAGTATCGTCTGCAGCTAGCCAAAACTGCATGTTCCTTGGTTTCATGTGCTCCGAATTTATGTAAGTTTCTTTTTCTTACTTTCCGCGTTTGGCAACACTCAGTGTTCTATTTTCTTCTTGTGTTTTAGAATGTGAAAAAGGTTGTTAGAGAATAAGCCGTGTGATGGCTCGCATTCATTTGTTTGTGAATAAACCGCTTTAATTACAGTCCATTCTATTGTGTTTTTAGTTAAGAACCAGCAGTGTGTGTGTATAGTTTAAAACGCAAGAACAAAAGTAATTTTTTCTAATCATCTACAACTAACAAATAGCACTGAAATAGATGTCAAATTAAATAAAAATTACTTTTACAGCAATAAAATGCCTCTAACAATAAGAAATATATATAAAAATAAAAATATTTCAAAAAGATAAAAGATAATGAATTGTGACAGCCGGATCAACAAACAAAATAAATGACTCATTTTAGTAAAAATATGAGAATCAGTTTTAGCGTTTAAATCTGGAAAGTGAAATATTACTCAAAAAAAAAAAGTTTAAAGCAGCGGAAAGCAGATAGTTTATGTTTTTACACAGAAATTTCGAAACTACCATTGATAAAAAATGAAAATGAAGTTTAATAGAAAATATGTTTGAAACTAAATGAAAAATATATTTTTTACTCTATCTTTCAAAGTTATATCCTTTATTTTAACAGAAATATATCTTTAAAAATCTTTATTTGCAATTTTGCCATATAATTTCAAAATAAATGTAAATTTTAAAGAAATATTTGCAAAAGACTGCTTCTACTATTTATCAATACATTGTTTTATATTTCTTAGATTTTTGGAAAGTTAATAACTTAATTAAACATACTAATTACTTTTTTCAAACATGTAAGAAATAATATTTTATTTTATTTCAATTAATTATTAATTTTGAGCATTTTTTAAATTCTACATGCTTAACATTCTTATATTTTCTGAAACAAAATAATTGTAAATGCACTTTTATTTAATAGTTTTCCAAAAATGTTTGTATTATTATTCTGTATATTTTTCAGATATCTGACAAGACATTTCTTACAAGATCCTATTTTATTGAAAATTTACAAAGTTTTTTTTTTTTTTTTTTTTTTTTTTTTTGTGAAAATTCTAATCATTTTTTTGTGAATTTAAAATTAGCATTATATTCGGGTCCTCATTTGAACAGTTAAATTTTAACGATATCCAATTTTAATGTGCAAATATATATAAATACATTAAATTTAGATACATAAATTTATATGTATACATATTTGTATTATATGTATAACAGGTTCTTTTATGATTAAGTCCGATTTTATTTTAAGATGATTAAATTGGTGAAGAGTGCATTTTTGATATGAAAAAGTTATGCAAAGAGTCCCTTTTTAATACAAAGAATTTTGTGAAGGGTCTTGTTTCAAGATGACAATTTTCCTGGAAGTCCTTCTTTTCAGATGAAATATAGTGTGATAAATACTGTTCGAAAATTAAGAAAAACGTGTAAAAGTTATTTTACAGAACCCAAATTCTTCTTAAACAGATCCGACTTTTTTTTGCTTTGGTTTCACATTTTTCATTGCCTTTAGGGAACTTATACTGCTGTAGAACTTGAAAACAGAACTCCTTAAAACTTAACAAATTAGGGTACGTTTCGTTATTAAGGAGGATTTATCGATGTCTTTTGGTGTTTTTGGTGGAAATATTAAACAATATTTTATACCAAGCGTATTTTCTTTTTTTTCTTAATACGTAGAAGGATAAATAAGTGAGATGGCAGTAATTTCTGGAGGTTTGAAAACTGTTTGACAACAGCTTGATGATTCGATGAATAAGTTATTTCAATATGGAATTCGACAGTTTTATGCCGAATGAATAACTGAATTCAACCATAGTGTGGCACACCAGTGGTAAAATACGGCGGCCAAATTTGGAAAAGATGTGCCGGTTGATTGCAGATGCCTGACGATTGATTTCACCCAAAATAGTCAAATAATGTTTTAACAAAACAGGAATTTCCGATTCCATGAATAGTACTAAAGATGATTTAATTTCGGAGAAGGAGAATGTTGATTAAATGATTCAACGAGTTGCACTTCGAGAGTGTGAATCCACAGGAAATAAAAACTAAACTAAGATATGGAGATTTTTACTGCTCTTAGAATGTCCCCCAATTGTACGTCTTCTGTTTTCTATTAATATTATCTCGCTAATGTAGATATTTTTTTTAGAATGCTTCTTAAAACTAAAACGCTATTTAAAAAGGCAACTTTTAAAAAAGTGCAACTATGTTTTTTTTAAATATAAATTGTTTATTAAAATGTTATATTTTTCTAAAAAGAGTCATTTATTTAATTACCGTTTTAAATTTCTCCAAGAAAATTTAATGTCAGTATATACTTAAAAAAATAATAGTTTTACCACCCCCGACTTTCCGCGCCAAGGGAAATGGGAAAAAATGCGTTTGAAATAAACCATTAAATAGAAAATTGATTATCAAATATTTTAAGTTATATATTCCATGCGACATTTACGTTTTTGCTGAGTTAAATATAACATGACACTGCCAATTAATAATGATATATGCAGCTTTTCTTTATTTTATCGATTGGTAGCAGCAAATTATGTACTTGAAGTGTTCAGCTATTCCATCTATTACTTCATCTGTCAGATTCATTTACGACATGATTCCTTTGCGAACTCCACTTCGTCACAGATGTAAGAGATTTATAACATGACTGATGAATGTACTATTTATTTCTAGTGAAAGCATTTAGATTTTTCTGTTAATTTATCGTGTGTGTTTCATTTTCTTTTGTATTTATCAGGATTTTAAAAGAAAACTGTAATTATAAACATTTTCTTTAGAGTCTGTTCCACATATACATATCTATTAAAACATTTGCAGTGTATTAATTTAATAAATAAGTAGTTGCATTTTTATGTTATTTTTTATGAATTGTATTATTTATTGCTGTCTAGTTTGCAATTGTTGTTTATTAAAATGTTATATTTTTCTAAAGAGAGTCATTTATTTAATTACCGTTTTAAATTTCTCCAAGAAAATTTAATGTCAGTATATATTTTAAAAATAATTGTTTTACCACCCCTCGACTTTCCGCACCAAGGAAATGTAAAAAAAAAATGTGTGCAAAATAAACCATTAAATAGACAATTTATTCTCAAAAATTTTAAGTTATATATTCCATGACGCATTTATGTCTTTGCTGAGTTAAATGTAACATGACATTGTCAATTAATAATGATCTATGCAGCTTTTGTTTATTTTATCGATCGGTAGCAGCAAATTATGCACTTGAAGTGTTCAGCTATTCCATTTATTACTTCATCTGTCAGATTCATTTACGACATGATTCCTTTGCGAACTCTACTTCGTCACAGATGTAAGAGATTTATGACATGACTGATGAATGTACAATTTATTTCTAGTGAAAGCATTTAGATTTTTATGTTAATTTATCATGTGTGTTTCATTTTCTTTTGTATTTATCAGGATTTTAAAAGAAAACTGTAATTATAAACATTTTCTTAAGAGTCTGTTCCACATTTACATATCTATTAAAACATTTGTAGTGTATTAATTTAATAAATAGGTAGTTGCATTTGTATGTTATTTTTTATGAATTGTATTATATATTTCGGTCTAGTTTGGAAAAGATGTTATTGTTATCTTAAGAATAAATTCTATGAATATTTTAATTAATTTAAATATAATTATCTGTTATGTAATTGAGCATACTGTTTCATGTACGGTTAACTATTGCAAAGATTTGTACGATAGTGATATCTCAAGAATCGGCTTCATAAACTAAAAATAAATTTTGAATACGTTGAATATTACAAATATGTAGCGATTTACGGTGAAACAACGTTGCCATTTAATTCTTCATTTGTGAGTTAACTAAAATTTTTCCACGTTTTTCCATAAAAAAGAATTGAAGTTTGCGAAATTTCTAACCAAATGGCGCTTTTTCAGTCAGTAGTAATAAATGCCTGCTTCCGTTGCAGTGAATTATTTCCACGAAATATTTATTTATGATACTATCGATTATCGATTATGATACTACAATATAATATAATCTCTTAAATTTTTTTAAAAATAATTTTTACCAGAAATTAATTTTATACACACATGTACAATCAATCAAAAAAAATAGAGAACAAATTTTTACACAAAAAACTGAATTAGCCATTCGACTTGAAATTGTGCCTTCTTTCAATTTATGTTAAAAATAAACTTAAGGGTTCAACTTAATACTGAAATTGATTGTATCATATTTGGTTTTCTCAGTAAATTTTATGTTAGGAAAATTAACAGGATGTCATTCCGTTAAGTAATTTAGAAATTATGAACTCCTACTTGAAAATCCTACTGTTTTAAATTCATCTGTAATCGTTGCAAAACAGTTTGTAATACAGTAATTTTTTAAATATATCTCAAACACTACTCGTTGGAATGAGATGTAATTTTAGATTCCCATATATTAAGCTCATGGAAATCGATTTCTTTTTTAAAAATGCTTAAGTTACAATTGATTTTTTTTCTTCAAATTTAATTAAAAAAAGTGTTTTCGAAAAAATTATGCATTGCAACATATAATTTTTTTGTAACAGAAATTGATATCTAGAAGCTCCAAATTTCTGTGAATCCAAGATTACAGCTAATTCTACGGAAAAGTTTTTCAGTTATGTTTAAAAAAAGTATCCGTTTTGCAATCTGTTTTACGATGATTACAAATGAATTTAACATTAGAAGTTCCAAAATTTAAATATTCACGCTTTCTACATTACTTGACCGAATGATTGGTATCCTAATGTAAACTTTACCAAAATAATCTAAATATTATGTCGAAATTGGGTATTTAAATTGAAAATTTAAAGTTTGTTACATTTTCAATACAAACATGATTCTCTAAGTATTATTGTTTTTAAAATAAAATGAAAGAAGACTAATTTCCAGACGAATGGCTTTTTTTTCTGGGACAACCTGTTTCTGGATTAATACTGTATATGATGTATGGTGAGATATCTGATGATATAAATAAATGTTATATTTATTATAGTCCAGATAAAAATAACTGTTTTCTAATTTATTATATATTATTTTTTTCCTAAAAAAGTATTTTACAAAGTCATTAAATGCTATTAACAGCTTAAAAGTTTGTTTAATATATATTTTTTCAAACATGTAAAATCAAGAAATATTTCTAGTAAGAGAATTAAAATCATCCAACCTCAGCACATTATGCAGATTTTAGTTTTATTTTGAAGTTTAAAAAATATATTTCAACCCAAATACATTTTTACAACAATTCTATTACTATACGAAATAACTGAGTATGAAAAAAAGAGACACGCTTTCAAGATACGAACATTGTTTTAAAAGAAATATGCGTCATCAAAATATGTTATGAAAATCAGCCTTTATTTCATAACTTTTGGCACTGCGATTTTACAATATCCAACTTGTTACGTGGTGAAAACAAATATACTATATTTTGTGTTCATGTTT
Organism: Maratus michaelseni; assembly: GCA_963931845.1. Taxonomy (NCBI): domain Eukaryota; kingdom Metazoa; phylum Arthropoda; class Arachnida; order Araneae; family Salticidae; genus Maratus; species Maratus michaelseni. Next base: position 77,222,589 of record OZ007590.1, on the reverse strand, counting down.
CAATATATATATTTTATTGCGCCATGAATTTCTTATTAGATAAATGAGACGCGATATATTTCTTTTCGTTGAATGCGTTCCCCTAGTAGAGTTTTCTAAGTAATATAGATTTATATATGCAACAATTTATTTATATACAACATGATAACAATGTGTGATTTTTTTTCTGTCAAACATATGAAGGAATATTTTAAACTGTGTGGTGTACTTTATAGTGGTTATTGAACTATTTTTATTTATTTTCTTTAATGGAGCCGGGATGTAATGAATTCCTTTGCACGAGTTCTTTCACTACAGTTTCCCAAGTAATATGTGATTATATCTAATGATATTTTTTCATTAAGTATTGTAAGAATTTATGCATTATTATTTGAAATTTTACACATACATAAAACGGGATATTTTTTGCACTACAGCTCTGTTAACCTTTGTTATTTAATTTCCCATCGTCATTACTCCATGTTACATTTACCACTTAATCGAATTGTAATTTACTGCCTTTCGTGAATGCATTCTCTCAGTATAATCTTGCTCATAATATGTAATTAAAGTATAGGAAAATCTTATATATACGTTTTAAATTGTGAGAATTAATGTATTTTTCGAATATTCATCTCATTATTTGTGAAACAGTATAGAATTATTTTATGATGTTACATATTTCATTTATAATAATTTTTTTTAATTACTTAACTGAAGAGTCTGATGAAATATTTCTGTATTCTGTGCTGAAATTTAAATCTGCAAAGAAAATTACTTTTTTTCTTGACTTTATATAATATATCTGTCCGAAAAATTAAGATAAATCTCTGCCTTCTTTTCTATGTTAACATCAGAACATTATGAACATGGAATTTCCGTTTATGATGTTACTTATTACTTCTTCCAGATGTTTTATTACATTATTTCATCGAAAACTGACTTTTAATACAATTGTACAGTATTTCCAGTGAGATATCTCGTAATATGTGAATATGTTATTTACTATATTTTACTTTTTACTTTATTTGCGATAATCTCAGTTACAATTTTGTCGCGTGCACGGCACGCCTGTTATACGGTGCCGTATGAAGCGGGGATGAGTGCCAGAATTTCTTTCGGAAAGAGGTTTGTTTACAACAAAGTGCGCCCCCTGACGGTGGAAAATGTAACTAAAAGACTCTGCATTTTTTATGGGTCCGATTAAAATGAAATATTTTCTAATATTCTTCCCAGGTCTCCCAGATGCTAAATAAACTTCGGTATAATTTTTTCAGTCCTTGGTTACCACTATTTATGAATATTAATCTGCAGGAATGTGATTTATTATATCGGGCTCTATGGGCTCGATATCAACGGTAATTGGTTCATTCAAATTAACATGAGCTAAGTAATATATAGATAACTAAGTAAGATATAGATTTCGCGCTCTCTGGCTGTGGAAATTGAAGCTAAAAGATATTGCGCCGCGCGCGCAGCACGCCTGCTATACGGTGCCATAAGTAGTGGGGACGAGTGCCAGAGTTTCGTTCGGAAATAGGTTTGTTTGGAACAGAATGCGCTCCCTGGTGGTGGAAACTTGAAGTAAAAGATTTTGCAGCGTGTGCGCAGCACGCCTTCTGTACGGTGCCGTAGGCAGCGTGTACACGTTTCGGAAATTTGTTTAGAACTGAATGCTACCTCTGGCGGTCTAACTGAAATATTTTCCTGGGTGTGCGCTGAAAATGGCTATTTTATCGAAAACTCAAAAGAATGTTAACGATTTGATAATCTCCAATAACGAAATCTTCTCATTTTCACTCATACTCGAGTATTAAGAAAACTATTGAAGATATCGATTCGAAACTCATTGTATGTACGTAGTTTACTTTTCGAATTCCGAAAATGAAAATTTTGTGAAAATCGGATGGTAACTTTTTAAAATTTTGATCAAAAACTGATCTGCTTTGAATCGAATGATCCAGAGTTGATGATCAGAAATGATCCCAGTTTGAGGGGATGGTATTGAATTTACTTCCACTTCGGAGTTCGTCTGTCTATTTAATTTCCGAAAGACGACAGCGTTACCAGAGGAACGCTTTCATTCAGTAAGTTTTAGACGGAATTCACGATTGGTATTATATTTTGATGGGAGTGGGTAACGCCGGGTGGATCAGATAGTATAGTAACAACTTAATAATCGTCCCTATGCGTATTTTAATCTTTACTTATTCAAGGATTTTTCGTGAAACAAATTTATATACTTTCAAATTTATTTTACTATTTTATATATATATTGTTTTAATTTCCAGGCACATGACAACTTTCAATGAAAATATATCTTATTGGCAAATAAGTAGTTATATATATTTTTTCTATAAACATATTAACTTACTTTTTTTACATTAATAGAAAATTATTATGTAGCAAATTTAAATTCTTTTAATCATCTTCTATTCCAAATGCAATTTAAAATACTAGAAAGTTCTTTACACATCTATATTATACAGCAAAAATATGTTCGTGTTTACCGCTGATCTGATATTCACTGTGACAACACCTAGTCAATAACTTTCGCTTTTACTGCAATATTTTTAAACCTCTATTTATCTAATCGCGCAATTTCAATTTTTACACCATCCAAAAGGGAAAAAAACTCTTCTTTCAAATGCAATTTGTTTGAAAATTGCATCTCAATTTACGGTTTTTTTATGGTTTTTATCAAGCATGATATTTAAAAAATATATATTTCTTTCGCGTGTAGTCCGATTACAAAAAAATAACTCATTTGCACTTGGAACACTAAAAGTAGATCTGAATTTGTAGAATATTTCATATTGATATTAAAACTTCATCAATAAATAAAAAAAACAATAAAATAAGATTAATTAAATAGAAATGTAAAAGATATGTGATCGAACTAAGCATCTGAACCACTGAAAATGTTAAAATAAGAAAAGCTGCTGTAAATCTTTTGCGTTTTTTCATCTGTTAATTTCTGGCATGCGGGTAATGTAAAGTATCGCTTTTGATAAATTTGAAAACTTATTTGAATACATAATTGCCCATATAAAAATAATTTTTGCTGCTATTAGTGTGCAATCTAAAAAATATATTAAATCTAAAAAATATAATATTGGAGTTTTTTTAATGGTTTTTAACTATTAATTATAACATGCGCAGCCCAAGTTAGACATAGTTTTCATTAAATATTATTTTACTATTGAGTTTCCGTTTGAGGTTTATCTCTAATTAAAGTGCATCTCTATTCTATCACGATATTTAAATTTTTTAAAACTATTACGCACCTACTGAACTTAAATATATAACAGGTCTCTTTCAAATATTACTAATAATTGCTTTTCTTCACTATCTTCTGTAATTGCAGCTTTGAATTTTTAGTTCGGAGTGTTCTGGTGTGATGGTGTGAATTGCTTTGCTAGTTATATTCTACTATGACAGATTACAATGCTTTCAAGATCTTTATTTCTACACAGATGTAAAATAAATAGAAATATATAAAAGTGTTGCTAATTGTAAGCACGGAGGAAGAATTTTGAAACAGAACAGCTGACAAACTTCCATTTCACCTTTTGTGTACTATTCTTTGAAAGCACATAATTGTTGCGCGCACGTGTCATTCCAAGGACAAAATCTTTGCAGGTATGTCGACAGGTTCTGTTTGTCCAGCCCAAAATAAATTAACAAGTTCCGCACCTCTTGTTACGACCACTATTTTTAGTATGTTTTCCATTTAAAAAATAGCCGATACATGATAATAAACGAATATAATAATAATTTATGAAATTGGAGCAGAATTTTAATGCACGATAACTATTGCTTAAAGATTTAGGTAGCATTACCATAATACTTTCATTACAAATATATCTTAGTTTTGTGCTTAACCCCTTCGGCCCTGACGTCCTACGAATAGGACATATCTTTTATTGAGTATTATTTTGTCTTAAACATTATTTTTATTAATTCCTGCACCTAATAGTGATAGTATGAATATCTACATTTCCTATTATGACTTCACTTATGTTTAGCATTTAGTAATAATAATAATAATAATAATTTTCATAATTATTAGCAAGCCGTTGGCATTTCTTTTAATTAAAACATACGTTTCACTCTTTAAATTAAAATTTGGGAATCCTTTTCCGAATTGGTAATTTGTGATAAAAGATAAAAAATATTGCTACGTTTTTATGCTTGTTTAATTTAGTTGTAATACGACATTTTCCAAACGTCTTCAAAAATTCTTATACGATTCTTAGACGATTGTTATATGAAAAACGCGCAAAATAACTACATTTGTGAGGTTTTGGTAAATAACGCATTCGTTAACTTTCATTAAACCCTAACTTATGTGATTCCGATAGCTATTTTTAATTTTGTTAGCACAACAGTAATTTTTTCCCAAAATTGAAAAAAAATCATGGCTGAAGGGGTTAAAATCCTTCTCCTTAATGTAAAACAAATTCATTGATAATTACAGTGTCTAAAATTTAAAATAATGCGATTTAAATTTCATGTGATGCAGAATGAGAAAGATCCGATTTTTTCGCTTCAATGAATTCCAGAAAAATATGTGTAATAGCTTAAAACTATTAGAAAAACGTTGTTTTATAACTATAAAATATCATTGAGATTACATACAATTTATTACAAATATATAGAATGTCAAGACAACTAAAAAACATTTAAAAAGGACGTTTCGGATACCGTACAATCCACAATAAGCAAATTGCAACGTAAAAGTCCTAAAAAGTTGTAAAAAATCAACTTACAGAAAACATTGCATCAGGCAGTCAAGGCCAAGTTTAATTAATACTGAGAATTCTGTTGGAATCTATTTAGCTTCTTTAATAGTTAAATTGCTAATTATCGTGTACCTTGCTTGTAGGAAAGTTCAACATCTATAGTTACTATAGTTCGATTTGATTACAAAAGATTTTGCAAGATTTGGTAAATGATGAGTCTTTAGGACCTTGTCCGCAATCTTGGAATTGCTGAAATAGTTATGCAATATATAGAATTTTTTTTTCAAAATACAGGTCATTTAATTAAATTTTGGAGTAGATATTTAGACTATATATATATGTCTTTGCTGAGCCTCATAACTTTTCTATTATCGTAAACCATACCAAAGCAATATGTTCACCAATTCAATTTACTAAGAGACGCATGTGTTGCACTTCTCAAGCCATTAGGCTACAGAAAAGCAACCTTCTCTGGACGATATCTCAATTTTTATTCCGAATCTCCAAAGTCACACAAGATCGCAGTTATCGAGACATTATTCACTAGAGCTTTGCGTTATTGTATCACCAGATAACATTTTAATACAGAAAAACAGTGACTTTTTAGTGGATCTAAAGCCGAATGACTACCCATCAAGATTTTAAATAGTATATTTTCTGAACCCCTACAAGTACACATGAATATCCCCTCCACAAACCTTTCCTACTTACGAAAATTAACCATTTCGCAACCATTACAGATTACAAATGCATACCAGAAAAGATATCGCATCTCTTAAACCCGTTGGTATCCACACGGCTTTCAACACAGAGAAACCTCAAAAGAGTTTTTTAGGGAACTGATAACACAGATATTCCAGTTTCCAGATTAATGATATGGTATATGGTAGTCCATGCCAAAACAGTGCAACACACTTTATATAGGGGAGATAAGTCGAACACTCGAAATAAGACTCCAGGAACACAAGCATGCATTCGAAAATGAAAAAATTTTAATTCCAAGATTGTGGACCATGCCTTAAAGACTGACCATTTCCCAAATTTTGCAAAATCGTTTGTAATGAAATCGAACTGTAACAACTATAGTAGTTGTACTTTCCATGAAGCATGTTATAACAGTATTACTGATTTAAATATTAACGAAGTTGGATCGATTCCAATGGAATACTCAGTATTAGTATAACTATAACTTTGTTGACCGTCCGATTCAATATTTTCTGTGAATTGAATTTTTAGAACTTTTTACGACTTTTACGTTGAAATTTGGTGATGAGGATTGATTCTATGGAATCCAAAACATCATTTTAAAATGCTTTTAGTGTTTTTAATATTCTACATAATTGTAGTAAATTGTTTATAATCTCAATGATCTTTTATAGCTGTAAATATGTTCAGACGTAGTACCATTTTTTACATCAAGACATAGTTTTTCCATTTAAAAAAATGAAATATAGAGCATACAAAGAAGAATTCAGTAAACTTATAAATAAAAATTTTACTAAAAACTAATTCTGTAGTAATTTTTACCTAATACAAACACCAAATGAAAGAAAAATCATATATCAAGCAAACAGAATAGAAAACAATGAGCATACAACTGCTATACAGAATATTTCGTTTTAGCAATAAGGAACTACATTTTCTATCTATTATTGTTGTTCATTTTCTAAAATTTAGCATATGTTTATTTCATTAAATTATTAATTCATTAATTTCATTAAATATTCATACGAATTGACAATACTTCTTTTTTCTTTTCACAAAGATATCTAAAATTGATTTTTGCTGCAAATTCTTGAATTTTGTTTTGTTAGCGCAAAGAAGTTTTCCTTAAATAATAAAAAATTCATATTATATATATTTTTTTGCTTTTTCATATATCAGAAAAACAATGCTTTTTATCACTTCATTGTAGTATAAAAGTTGAGAGAAAAAAATTATGCTCATCGTAAAAATTTCAAACATACTTTCTCCTTTGCTCTTAGAAAGAAAGATAAACAGAATATGATTATTAAAAATCTTATATAACAAAAATTTTATCTGAGAAATAATTCAGAAGATTTGATGGTGAGATGCAGAGGTTTTTGTATTCTAAAATTTCAAAGTTGTTTTTAACATTTTCTGATTTTTTTATTTTGTATGATACTGTAAATATATTTATATATATATTTTTTAATTTTTAGTCTAAAACCGGTCACATTTTTATTCATAATTTTAAATCGTTCGTTTTATAATTTTTGTAATTATTTTAGTTATATTATAGTTTCTATCGCAATGTCACGTGTTTTAATGCATTTATTTGAAAACAAAAAAAGTATTTATTAAATACATAAAGTTTATTTCGTAGAAGAACGTAAACAAAACAAAATTAAAACAAAACGCATAATGAAGTTATATGAAACATTTTCTACTAGAAATCTTACTTTATATTAGTACATTTTTAACCACACTAATCGTGTTTAAATATTAAGATTAATATGTTTTAAAGATTTCTAATCATTATTTTTTATTTTCTACTTATATATAGTTTTTTTTATTCGAAAGATTTCAATAATTAATTGAAATATTATAAAATGATAATGAAGTTTTATTCCAGAGTCTGTTGCCCCCCCCCCCCCCCTGTGAGACCATGTAACCACAAAACTTCAACAACTAACATAATAGCATTGATTTTGACATGGTTAGTAATTTTTTTAAATGAACTACTTATTATTAAAGAATTAATATATGTATTTCGCATCGTAATTTGATATTTTTATTTATGCAATTTTTTTTCTACTTTTACTACACTGTTGTCCAAAAATTTAAGGGCAGTGACCGGACTCTTTCGCTTTTTAGACGGTTTGTCGAATATCTACTGAAATTCTTGACAAATTGTTCTTGACATTCGAGAATGTAAAGCACATATTTGACTTCAATAACAGTAGAAACGGTACAATACAATTAAAAAATTAATATATTGGATATTTGTTGAGATATTGGCATTTGTATGAAATAATATATAACTGTGCATGCACGAACTATACCAAAGATTTTTTTTTTCATTATTTCGTAATCAGTTTTATAGAGTAATGCATATAAAAAAAACAGTTAAATATCGTTAAAATTCAGAAATATACCAACAATAGAGTAAGCTATTTGACAAATTCGGGGGAAAATCCCATTGGATTATATGGGATTTTTTTACTTCAAGCTTTCCTCTAACAAGAATATGTAGCTACAAACATCAATAAATAACAAGAAGCGTGTTTGCCATGAATTCCTGCATTATTTATTGCATGGGTTAGTAAAGCGCAATATATATAATTAACAAGAAATAAGTTATCTACTTCAAGGGGATCTGGACTGCATTTTACTGCTCCGATAATGACGAAATCAAAGCTACAGATAACACAAACGATTCGGCTTTCATTTATGAAATAAAAGAAAATAGTACAAACATTTTCCGAAAGGTGGCGTTCTATCATTCAAATAAGTATTAAGTAGGCTTATGTAATTAAAAGCTCAATATGCCTCCACTGTTTAATATTGCAAAATCATTTTTTCATAACAGCACTTCTCGCTAAGTTAGTGGTATTCGATTAGATTTGTTCCATTCAGCGATCAAAAATGAAGAACGAAATTTTGCCAATGAAATTGACAATGAAGATAGACATTCTGAGTATTTATTGTAGCATGTTACACCTGATAGCATATGGGGCATTAATATGTAAAATATTAGTTATTTAAATGCTAAAGAGCCACATTTCGGATTTCTTTTTTTTTTTTTGTGTGTGTAAAAAAAATTATTTAGTAAATGACAAGCGCATCTTTTGGATTATCTGGAGTTTTATTTTAATCTCAATTGGAACATTAGAATGCGCTCCAAAAACCTTTGAAATTATTAACTTATTTCTTGCTAAATTTGTGTATATATATATATATATATATATATATATATATATATATATATATATATATATATATATATATATACCTTCCTCTAGTCAGAACATGGAATTAAACCTATCAATAATCAACATGAAAAGTGCTTAATAATGGACTTATGCAATATTATATATATATCGTATGAAATAGTAAAACGCAACATAAAAAATCGTGCTCTGCTTTTAATCAAAACATTTAACTAAAACCATCAAAAAATAACATGAAAGGTTATTATAATGGATTCCTATAATACACTTGCATGGAAAAGTAAAACGCAATTAAAAATCTTTAAGCTTTCCTGTAATGAAAAGCAGTAACTAAATGCATCTATAAGTAATATGTAATATGTTTATAACGGATTATGTTAAATAGAATTCATGTTTTCCCTTTTCACTTTTGCAAATTCAAATTAGATATTTAATAATTCAATAACCATTTTCATTATAGAATGCTGTTTTTTTCACAAGAAAGATTGTAAAATAATAATAATCGACGCAAAACAGCTCTTTTAACAGATCAGGTAATATTCACTATTCAATATACATATCGTACAATGTACTCACAGCTTAATCTACCATTATGAAGTAAAATTTAATAAAATATATCCTTTTCACATATTTTTATAAATATCAATTATATTTTTTGTAAATCTTTATATATTTTTTTTATCATTTACAATACATGTAATTTTAGTGCATTTACTGAGAAAATTTAAAACGTAATGAAATATAACTTCAAGAGTTTCTAAAATCAGAACATGTAACTAAAGCCCAGCAATAAATCACAGGAAAGGTGCTTAAGATCGATTCCAATATAGTGCACTGCTAGTTTTCCCTTTCGATTAACTTAAATTCCTTACGCAACAAGTATTTTAATTAGACTTTTGAAATTGAGAAAATCATTTTAAACCGGAAAACGAAAACTTCGTAAGTAGTTCGTTTCAGTAAACGCACTTCACTAGTACTATCTAACAGTAATGTAATTAGTTAACTCCGGTATTTGTAAAGTGGAAATTGAATTTTCCATTTCAATCAGTATATATTCATGCCGTGAAAGGATTAATGTAAAAGTTTATTACTAAGAATCTATCTTTAATATGTACTTTTTTCTGAATAAACATTCGAGAAATCTTCAATCCGTCACATTGTTTTGGAATTCTAAATTAAAAAGAAATTTATAACTTGAAGATAACTTTAATTCCATTAATTTATTAAATTGTAAAAATAATAATTCTGAACTGATTTTCCTCGTTTTAAAGTTATAAAGCGCTCTAAAATAAAATATTTTCCTGTCAATCTATTTTATGTAATATTATTTGTTACTTGTGACTTCATTCAACTGACGCTGAAAGACAAATTAATGCTACTAACTAATAAAACATTCTCCTCAATAATTAAAACTCTCTCACCGCAAGTCTACACATGCAAACATGTACATGGTTACGACATTTAAGACATTTAAAATTCCGCCCTATAAAATTATTCTATATATTTTTTGCCATCTAACATATTTTTCTAACCCAAATTTATTTAAATATTGTAATTTTAGTGTTGCAAGTTTATTTATCTATCCATTTCAAAAACCTATGAACCTATGAATTACCGTGTCATTATTTTTTTTTCTTTTGGATACCGTCTGCTTAAATGCAAGTTCAATGTCTTTCCATTTCCATTTCAATTTTAAACGACGAAGTTTTCCCTACGAACGACATTTCCCTACTAAATTTTTTGTTCTGTAAATCTCATTTTTACTTTGCCATTTTCTTTTTTTACTATTTAAAGTGACTTCTTTCCCGCTCTTTATTCGTATAGCACGAGCCATATCACGACATTTTCCGAGGCAAAATATTTCTTTTTGTGGCTTTCGTACTCACCCAGGAGCACCTGTCACATCGGGATGGTGGTTACATTAGGGTAAAGTCATTTTTGCTTTTTTTTCAAATCAAAATGGGCCAGTGTGGAAAAGTTGCTCTATCCTCACTCTGAATATAAAATATCTATGAAAAATATTAATATTTAGTACCCCAAGGTCATTAAATAGCTAGTAAAATCGTGAAAATTGTGCGTTTCTCCAAATTCTTGTCAAACATACAAACTACTCAAATATCGTTAATATTAATTTAATTTAAAAGCATGTTCCTTAAATAACAATTATTATATATTTGTAGTAAAATTATGTAATATTTATATCAAATTCAGGTTCCTTATACTGCCTCAGTGATTTCTAAATAAAAAAATATATATATGAAATTGTAAAGCATAATCAAAACAACTGAAATTACAACTCATATGATTTCTTTACCAGTTTGAATAATTGTGTTAAAATTAATATCGCGTAATCACGTATCCAGCATTTACTGAAATTGCATTACCTGCGATTTATTTTGTTGAGCTGATTCGGATATATGCTATGATCAATGAACTTAACTGGGTGGGTGAATTAGATCCTCCAAATCAACCGGGATGTCTCAGTTGGTAGAGCTTTTGCAGCCTCAGCCAAGACATGCCAGGTTCAAATCCCGTCCCGGATATTTTTCGCCCAGTTGGGAAATTACAACTGATATTCTACTTAGCCTTTCTAACGTAAGAAAATATTTTTTTTTTCAATTATCCTTAACGATAAACAATAATAAGGTAAAAATAATTTACTATTATAATTTACAAGCACTAAAATTAAACTTTTTTATAGTAGTCCATACAGATTTTTGGTTTCAAAAATTGTGTTAAAACTATATTATTAATAATAAGTTAATCTAAAGGCTGTTCCTTAAATTATCGTTATTATACATTTATTGTTAAAGGTTTATGCACATATGCAATATGCATGATTATTTGAAAAGATATTGTTCCTTAAAAAGAAATATACCGTGGTCGCTAAAGTAAACTTAGGACACATATGGTATTTTCGATCATTTCTGCTACTCTGCAAGACATTGGCGTGATATCCGGGAGTGACTAATCAAATGTTGTAGACAGAAGATAAATTAGACGGACACGGTAAATGAGAGATCTGGGTTCATCAATAAGTTCGTGGATTTAGAAACCGAGCAATTTGGTTTGTATTTAGATGACCGTAAGGACAAACCCGTTTTCATGCAAGACGCACGGCGAAGAGTGTTATTAGAGGAACATATAAGCTTATTAAAGTAACCAGGTACAGAGTATTTGGGGCACCTTTCCTTACAATATGAAAAGATTTAATTTTAAGTGACGAAATCAAAAAAAAAAAAAAATAACTACGAAAAATATTGATACCAGAGAGCTTATTGTTTTTGTCTGTGATGGAGATTCAGTTAACACAGGTTACAAATGATATGTTATATGATTTCTAGTACAAAAATAAGGAAGGCTGCTTCAATGGCTTTTTTGCCAATTGCATGCCAATGAGCTTATCTTACGCTATTTATTCGACCATTTTGACGGTGCAACACGTGGGTCACGAAGTTTTACAGGAACTACGGGCGAATCTCTAAAATATTGGGAGCTGCTTCTTCTTGTAGTTTTTAAGAGAATTTTGTTGCATAAGAGAATCTTAAGAGAGATATAATAAGATATCTTAAGAGAAATGTACTTTGCCAGAAATTACTAATAAAAAAGACTTAAGCACGGATCAACCCTATTTGCTGGAGATATGTGAAGCGATTTCTTCCAGATCGTGTCACGAACAAAAGTATAACAATCGATATAATAAAAATATAAAAAAAAGTATAACAGTCTGATGTGATTCTAAAATGTAAATAAAAGGTTGCCAGAAAGTACTTTAAATTCTACCTAATTTATCTTCGATATTTTCTCTATAGCGTCAAGGAAACTATAAACAAAGAAATACTGACGATACCAACTTGGTGATCTCAATTTGCATATTTATGTTTTTATAAGCTGCGTCTTAAAATTATATGGACAGGCGATTTTTCGAAATAACAGCTAAGAAAATAAAGCAATAATCACGAAAAAAAAATACATAATTAGCATATGGAATCATAACATAAGTTTATTACGATACAGAAATGTTATGTTTATATCACAGATTGTTTGCAAAAAAACAAATTTCAAAATAAGCTGTCTCAAAAATATATGCACAATTTAAACGACTTGCTTTTATTACCACAGTATCAAACAAATTTGCATTTTGGGCGTTCTGTACTTGTGACGTAACCACTTCAAAATATAAAATCACTGCTCTATCTTCGATATTTCCTCTATAGCGTCAAGAAAACTATAAACAAAGAAATACTGACAATACCAACCTGGTGATCTCAATTTGCATATTTATGTTTTTATAAGGTGCGTCTTAAAATTATATGGACAGGCGATTTTTCGAAATAACAGCTAAGAAAATAAAGCAATAATCACGAAAAAAATATAATTAGCATATGGAATCATAACATAAGTTTATTACGATACAGAAGTGTTATGTTTATATCACAGATTGTTTGCAAAAAAAATAAAAAATAAAAGAAGCTATCTGAAAAATATATGGACAATTTAAACGACTTGCTTTTATTACCACCGTATCAGAAAAATTTGCATTTTGGGCGTTCTGTACTTGTGACGTAACCACTTCAAAATATAAAATCACTGCTCTTTCTTCAATTGTCGAGTAGTTGGAAAATGTCTTGCAACGTTGAATTCTCTGCTGCTGACTTTGCTAAAAATTGGTGTTTAAAGTCTCAAAATATTAAAGTTTCTGATATTGCAAAACAAATTAAGCGTAGCAGATCTGGAATTTATGGAATTTTATCAAAAAGTGACAATACGATTGCAAAAAAGCGTTCAGGTCGACCAAGATAAACATCTCAAAGATAGAGAAATTTTGCGGGAAGTTTCAACTCAAAAAAAGACATCGTGAAATTGCGAGGACTTTAGCGTTTCCTATTTCCAGATCTACTGTTCATCGTCGTATACAGGTAAGCGAAAATCATAAATATCGCAGAATGTATCTGGCACCTATGCTGAAAGTGCACAATAGAAAGACTCGAATTCTTTGGGCTAAAAAACACATGTATTGGACGGTTGAATGGTTAAGTATTTTCTTCAGTGACGAAAACAAAATCCAATTTGGATGGCCCTGATGGCTGGACATACTAATTGCATGACTTACGAAAAGAACTTCGCGATTTCTTTAGTCCACAAAAAGGAGGGGATTCACTAATGGTGTAGGGGCATTCTGTTTCAACGGAACAACGGATATTGCTTTTCTTAATGTTCGACAGTGCTCTGAGGATTATCAAAATGTCTTTAAAAGCAATCTACTTCCAATCGGAAACATCTTAGGCGGGGGGGGGGGGGGGGGAACTGGAAATTCCAACAGCACAATGCGTTGATTCACAACTCCCACTCAACAACAGCTTGGTTTAATCAGAATCAAGTGACTGTTATAGACGGGCCAGCCATCAGTCCAGACGTGAATCCAAATGAAAACCTTTGGGATGTACTTGCACGAGATGTGTGTGCCCATGGTCTGCAGTTTTCGACTAATCAGGAATTACAGCAACAAGTAGAGCAGAGTTGGTTCTCTTTACAGCCGCACATACTCCAAACAATAGTTGGAAGCATGCCTGATAAGGTTTTCAAGATAATTAAAAGGAATGGATACAAAATTTGAATTTAAATGCACAATATTCGAAAAGTCCATATATTTTTGGGACAGCCTATTTTTATTCTTATTTTTTGTCAAAAAATCTGTAAAACTTATATTTTATTTCTTTGCTGTAATAAATTTATGTTATGATACTATATGCATATTATTTTTTTCGGGATTATTGCTTCATTTTTTGAACTGTTATTTCAAAAACTCGCCCATCTATATACCTTTGAGACACACTATATATAGGATTATTTAAATTGAATCCCTGAGCTTAAAATTTCACATGCTTTCTATAGGATTAAGTGTCAAATAATTGTACTTTCTTGTTATTCTATTTTGTCATTTCCCTTTATTCTATGTTTTATTCATTCCATTTACGGATATTGATTTAATTTATATATTCGTTTCAAAGATTATTGTTTAAATTGAATATTAGGATTCGGATAGGACAGGATTAGGGTTAGGATTAGGAACAAAAATGGGACGATGATGGTATGATCGATTGAGGTTTAAAGGCTGAACCAGGATATCTGTTTATATTATAAAGTAATAAGAAAATTATCATATATTTTTAATATGTTCCCAGCTAGAAAATGTTTGCACTTTTTTTGCAAAAAAGTTTCAATTGTGTACATTTTGTGCAAAAAAAGTGAATATTTTTGAATATTTCAAAAAGTGTACACTTTGTGTGCACATTATATGCATTTTTTATGCATACAAAAAAGTGCATATTTTTTGTTTTCAAAAACTGTGCAAATTTTTTGCATAAAATAACTGCCTGTTCCGTGTTCGCAAAAAGTGTGAATTTTTTATGCACAAAAGTCTTTACTTTTTATAGATGTAAAAATTTCTATATTCCAAGTTTTGATTATTTCTATGCATAATGGTGCCAATTCAAATCTGTAAATTTTTTCAAAAGTGCATGTATTTCCTATGAGAATACAATATTACCTAAAAAGAAACACTTCAACGTCACAGATTCGTGCCCCCCTTCCAGCAATATTTTCCTCCCTCACCCCCTCGAGGGATGTGAAGGTGGGGCTGGGGGGGGGGGATAAAACATATTTCACACTTTCTGTTCTTCTATGACCTGCAATTTGACTAATAATATAAGATTAAATTCTTTTTCAACATTTTTTAATAATAATTCAATGGGGGGGGGGGGGTAACCCCCTCATTGAATTGGACGTATGTACATATGTATATATTATATAGATATTATAAAGAAAAATACAGCTTTAAAACACATATTTTACTGTACATTATTTTTTTTTTAATAATTTTTTTTCAAAAAAAAAAAAAAAAAAAAAAAAAAAAAACTTTTGTTAAAATTTTAAGTTTTTAAAAATTACAAACTTAAATGAGGAATATCTCAAAATTTTCTTCTGGGTAAATTTTCAAAAATTTTAATTTTTTTTTTTTTTTTTTAATTTTTAAGATTTGAAATTTTATAATTTTACCCCTCTCAAATGCACAGTTGGGTATTCTACATCTCCCAGAGACAGTGAAAATGATCTAAATTACATAAAACATATATTCTAAAACTAATTAAATAAAATTCGAACTGCTAATTTTTTGAACAGTGTGACAGGCCGACAGGAGTGGAGGATATATTAGTTTCCATCTGCGCGTGCGCGGTGCCTTTCCTTCTGTTGTCGAGATACATGAGGCAAGCGTAAACAAGAATTGTATATACAAGATTCTAACCCAATTTTTCTCGCTGGATGTTGTCTATTTTACAGAAAAAAAGGTAAATTATTCAATTTTATGTTGTAATGTTCTCTAAAAAACATTGTAAATGAACGTTTGTTTGGAATAAAACCACCCTAATCCTAGTTATAAATGTTAGGCTTAAATGCTACGGCTTTTGCAGAAAAAAAAAATCTTTTAGCTGCTTTTAGCGGTAGTGCTTTTATCAATTTTCACAGTAACTTGTGATTTTCAGTTTAACTATAGCAGGGGTCATACAGACGCCTTACACTACTTAGAAACTCCATAGAAATTAAAAAGTTTCCAAGGAGATACTTAAACTCCTTAAATAAACAAAACAAAATACTTCTTAAATTATCACAAAGTATAATTTAGCGTTCAACAATGATTAAAGAAAGTAAAATAAGTCTTCCCATGTTTATAAAAATGAAGTTCAAGTAATTACTGTCCTTCTAAGAAAAAAAAAATAATCAAATTGTGTTTTTGTTTTGTTTGTACATACCCGTAAGTTTTCCCTTCAAAATTTGGTTTTTAAAATCTATCTGCATGTGATGTATGATGAGTATTTGAGAATTGACTGTCCTCTGTATCTGTAATATATGACTAAAGCTAAGATACTTGTTTTTATTTTACTTTAAAGTTAATATGTTTAAAAGAAAGCTATGAACAATATTAATATGATTATTTATTGAACTTCAACATGGGGTACAGTGGACCACCCACTCCTGGGGCACAGTGGTCCACAATCCACTCTGCTCCTGTAATGCAGAATGTTCAAAATATTTAATAATTGCTTATTTTCTATAAAGAAAGATTGTTTTAAAGTAGATTTAACTGTAAAATAAAGTAAACAAATAAAAATAACAATTTATTTAACATAGTAAGAAATATTTTGTTTTGTATTTACTGCCTTTGATAAATATAACTGTAGTCTAATTGTTGATGATTTTATTCAAGTAAGATTTATGAGACGCAAATTGAATGGAAATCAGTTTATTTCTTCTGAAACTGTAGATGAATCTGCTGTTGATGTCAATGATTTCATAATGTTGCTCTCAGACCCAAAATTATTTCTTGAAAATTCCAGGCTCAATCTTACTTAAGTACTTAAGAATTTAATTTGCAAATTTTAATGTGAGCGGATTTTTTTGTACTTAAGTAATAACTTCAACTAAATTGCAATTGTTCCTGTATTAATCTGTTATTATTTTCAAAATATAATTTTTTTGGTTTTGCTTCAAAATTTATATTACTATGTTATTTTGTGGGTGAAGGGGCAACAAAAAATAATTAGATTAATGAAAAATAGATTTATATTGTATTTTAGATAATACCTAATAGTGGTCCACTGTACCACGGTGGGTGGACCACTGTACCCCGCTTCCGGGGTACACTGGTCCACTTCACAAGTGTATATAATTTTTTTTTTTTTTTTTTTGAAAAATGTATTGAAAACTATGTTGTGAGAAAATTATGATGGATGTAAGAAGGTTTAAGGAATATTCAAAAATATTTTCATACAGATCGGTCAGTCTGTTAAAGAGAAAAAAAATGTTAACTTGAAAAGTGGTCCACTGTGTACCGGTCTCCCCTACATAAAGTTTAGAACAGAAGCAGTATCTTATTAGTTATTCGAGCTTTTTATTAATCTTTCAATCAAGCGGTCTTGGAAACCAAAACCACTCACAGTATGTATGCAACAGTTTTTGTGACAGCAATTAACGGTTAAACTGCATAAAGTAATAAAGGAACAGCTTTGTGATTAACCTGCTGTGTGCCATCTTGTTTTTTAAATCAAGACATATTTGTTTTGTTTCTCATTTCCTTTCATCATATTTACTTATTATAAACACATTATTTAATTTTATTGGCTAATTTATTTATATTTAATAATATAAGTTAAAATGTTTTGATTTAAAAAATGAGATTTCTGACCTTGAGCGATAAATCAAAACATTTGTTTAGTTTCTAACATAATCAATAGGGTGGGTCGAAATCATTTCTATTACCGCTGCAGAGGCAGTCAAAATTTTGAAAAAAACGGCAAAAATTTCAATTTTTCGTTTTTTCTAGAGTTTTTAACTTTTATTATATGTCTAGAATTAAATAAATTTACATTATAGCTTGTAATAACTTATAAATGTGTAGTAATTTTGATCATGAGCATTGCGAACCAGGGGCGAGAGAGCCCCCCCCCCTAAATTTGAGAGAAAGGGGTTTTTTGAAGTGATTTTCCGGAACGTTTTAGAGATTTTTTGTTGGGAGGCGGGAGAAAAAGTGAAAATTGAGGGGGAATTTATGTAAGATTTCTTCCTACTAAAAAAATCCTTAAATTTACCATAAAATCGCAAACATTTCTTCAAAAAGCCCTTTTTTCCAAAATTTAAGAGGGGCGGGCCCCTTTCGCCCTTGGTTGGCAATCCCCATCATCAAAATTACTAGACATTTATTAGTTATTACTAGACATAATGTAAAATTTTTTAATAGTAGACATATAATATGAATTTGAAAAAAAGTAAAAAAAGGAAAATTGAAATTTTTGCCGTTTTTTTTCAAAATTTTGGCTGCCTCTGTGGCGGTAATAGAAATAATTTCACCATAATGACATTTTATTGGAACATTACTAACATCTTGATGTAGCTTTTGCATTCTATTAGAAATTGTATTGGTATGGTTGGGTAATTTAATTAAAAAAAAAAAAAAAAAAAGCGATTTTTTTTAAACTTTGCCCTCTTTGCGGCGGTAAAAGATATTTAAAAGGTATTAACCATTTGGTGTAATATTTTGTGAATTTATTCCTTATTACCAATGGCAACTTTTCCGCACTATTACGTTTCGATTATATAAATTTCGGTTTTTTCGACCCACCCTAATAACCAAGTTAAATCAAAACATTTTAACTTCTATTATTAAATATAAATAAATGATTCAATAAAATTAAATAATGTGTTTATAATAAGTAAATGTGGATGAATATCATTTTGGAATTATTAATTGAAAGTAAACTAAAAAATTATTTAAAATATATATAAAATATGCTTTGATTTTGTTTGTCAAAATTTGTTGGGGGGGGGGGGGAGGAACTCTACTGCAGGAACCCTCATTCAATTCCAAAACTAGCTCTTTTTTTTTTTGGTTCACAGGAGGTAAACATACTTTTTGAAGCCCCCCCCCCCTTAATTTTATTAATTAATTTATTTATATTTAATAATGAAAGTAAAAATATTTTGATTTAAAAAATGAGATTTCTGACCTTGAGTGATAAATCAAAACATTTGTTTAGTTTCTGACATAATCAATCGGGTCGAAATCATTTCTATTACCGCTGCAGGGGCAGTCAAAATTTTGAAAAAAAACCGGCAAAAATTTCAATTTTTCGTTTTTAAAGTTTTTAATTTTTATTATATGTCTAGAATTAAATAAATTTACATTATAGCTTGTAATAACTTATAAATGTGTAGTAATTTTGATCATGAGCATTGCGAACCAGGGGCAAGAGAGGCCCGTCCCCCCCTCCCCCCCCTAAATTTGAGGAGAAAAAGTGAAAGTTGAGGGGGAATTTATGTAAGAGGTCGCCCCTACTAAAAAAATCCTTAAATTTACCATAAAATCGCAAAAATTTCTTCAAAAAGCCCTTTTTTCCAAAATTTAAGAGGGGCGGGCCCCTCTCGCCCTTGGTTGGCAATCCCGATCATCAAAATTACTAGACATTTATTAGGTATTACTAGATATAATGTAATTTTTTTTAATAGTAGACATATAATATAAATTTGAAAAAAAGTAAAAAACGGAAAATTGAAATTTTTGCCGTTTTTAAAAAAAATTTTGGCTGCCCCTGCGGCGGTAATAGAAATAATTTCACCATAATGACATTTTATTGGAACATTACTAACATCTTGATGTAGCTTTTGCATTCTATTAGAAATTGTATTGGTATAGTTGGATAATTTAATTTTTTTTAAAAAAGTGTTTTTTTTTTTTAACTTTGCCCTCTTTGCGGCGGTAAAAGATATTTAAAAGATATTAACCATTTGGTGTAATATTTTGTGAATTTATTCCTTATTACCAATGGCAACTTTTCTGCACTATTACGTTTCGATTATATAAATTTCGGTTTTTTCAACCCACCCTAATAACCAAGTTAAATCAAAACATTTTAACTTCTATTATTAAATATAAATAAATGATTCAATAAAATTAAATAATGTGTTTATAATAAGTAAATGTGGATGAATATTATTTTGGAATTATTAATTGAAAGTAAACTAAAAAATTATTTAAAATATATAAAATATGCTTTGATTTTGTTTGTCAAAATTTGTTGGGGGGGGGGGGGGGGGGGGGGAACTCTACTGCCGGAACCCTCATTCAATTCCAAAACTAGCTCTTTTTTTTTTTGGTTCACAAGAGGTAAACATACTTTTTGAAGCCCCCCCCCCCGCTAATTTTATTGACTAATTTATTTATATTTAATAATGAAAGTAAAAATATTTTGATTTAAAAAATGAGATTTCTGACCTTGAGTGATAAATCAAAACATTTGTTTAGTTTCTGACATAATCAATCGGGTCGAAATCATTTCTATTACCGCTGCAGGGGCAGTCAAAATTTTGAAAAAAAAACGGCAAAAATTTCAGTTTTTCGTTTTTAAAGTTTTTAATTTTTATTATATGTCTAGAATTAAATAAATTTACATTATAGCTTGTAATAACTTATAAATGTGTAGTAATTTTGATCATGAGCATTGCGAACCAGGGGCAAGAGAGCACCCCCCTAAATTGGAGAGAAAGGGGTTTTTTGAAGTGATTTTCCAGAACGTTTTAGAGATTTTTTGTTGGGAGGGGGGAGAAAAAGTGAAAATTGAGGGGGAATTTATGTAAGATTTCTTCCTACTAAAAAAGTCCTTAAATTTACCATAAAATCGCAAAAATTTCTTCAAAAAGCCCTTTTTTCCAAAATTTAAGAGGTGCGGGCCCCTTTCGCCCTTGGTTGGCAATCCCCATCATCAAAATTACTAGACATTTATTAGTTATTACTAGACATAATGTAAATTTTTTTAATAGTAGACATATAATATGAATTTGAAAAAAAGTAAAAAACGGAAAATTGAAATTTTTGCCTTTTTTTTTCAAAATTTTGGCTGCCTCTGTGGCGGTAATAGAAATAATTTCACCATAATGACATTTTATTGGAACATTACTAACATCTTGATGTAGCTTTTGCATTCTATTAGAAATTGTATTGGTATGGTTGGATAATTTAATTAAAAAAAAAAAAAAAAAGCGATTTTTTTTAAACTTTGCCCTCTTTGCGGCGGTAAAAGATATTAAACATTTGGTGTAATATTTTGTGAATTTATTCCTTATTACCAATGGCAACTTTTCCGCACTATTACGTTTCGATTATATAAATTTCGGTTTTTTCGACCCACCCTAATAACCAAGTTAAATCAAAACATTTTAACTTCTATTATTAAATATAAATAAATGATTCAATAAAATTAAATAATGTGTTTATAATAAGTAAATGTGGATGAATATCATTTTGGAATTATTAATTGAAAGTAAACTAAAAAATTATTTAAAATATATATAAAATATGCTTTGATTTTGTTTGTCAAAATTTGTTGGGGGGGGGGGGGGGGAGGAACTCTACTGCAGGAACCCTCATTCAATTCCAAAACTAGCTCTTTTTTTTTTTTTGGTTCACAGGAGGTAAACATACTTTTTGAAGCCCCCCCCCCCCCTTAATTTTATTAATTAATTTATTTATATTTAATAATGAAAGTAAAAATATTTTGATTTAAAAAATGAGATTTCTGACCTTGAGTGATAAATCAAAACATTTGTTTAGTTTCTGACATAATCAATCGGGTCGAAATCATTTCTATTACCGCTGCAGGGGCAGTCAAAATTTTGAAAAAAACCGGCAAAAATTTCAATTTTTCGTTTTTAAAGTTTTTAATTTTTATTATATGTCTAGAATTAAATAAATTTACATTATAGCTTGTAATAACTTATAAATGTGTAGTAATTTTGATCATGAGCATTGTGAACCAGGGGCGAGAGAGGCCCGTCCCCCCCCTCCCCCCCCCTAAATTTGAGGAGAAAAAGTGAAAGTTGAGGGGGAATTTATGTAAGAGGTCGCCCCTACTCAAAAAAAAATCCTTAAATTTACCATAAAATCGCAAAAATTTCTTCAAAAAGCCCTTTTTTTCCAAAATTTAAGAGGGGCGGGCCCCCTCTGCCCTTGGTTGGCAATCCCGATCATCAAAATTACTAGACATTTTATTAGGTATTACTAGATATAATGTAAATTTTTTTTAATAGTAGACATATAATATGAATTTGAAAAAAAGTAAAAACGGAAAATTGAAATTTTGCCGTTTTTTAAAAAAAATTTTGGCTGCCCCTGCGGCGGTAATAGAAATAATTTCACCATAATGACATTTTATTGGAACATTACTAACATCTTGATGTAGCTTTTGCATTCTATTAGAAATTGTATTGGTATAGTTGGATAATTTAATTAAAAAAAAAAAAAAATGTGTTTTTTTTTTAAACTTTGCCCTCTTTGCAGCGGTAAAAATATTTAAAGATATTAACCATTTGGTGAATATTTTGTGAATTTATTCCTTAATTACCAATGGCAACTTTTCCCGCACTATTACGTTTCGATTATATAATTTCGGTTTTTCGACCCACCCTAATAACCAAGTAAATCAAAAACATTTTAACTTCTATTATTAAATATAAATAAATTATTCAATAAAATTAAATAATGTGTTTATAATAAGTAAATGTGGATGAATATTATTTTGGAGTTATTAATTGAAAGTAAACTAAAAAATTGTTTAAAAATAATAAAATATGCTTTGATTTTGTTGTCAAAATTTGTTGGGGGGGGGGCGGGAACTCCACTGCAGGAACCCTCATTCAAGGCCAAAATGCTGTTTTTGTTCACAGGAGGTAAACATACTTTTGATCCCTTCCCTCTTCTCCTCCACAAAGTTAAATAATAGCCAACTTATTTTACTCATAAAGTACATAATATTTAACTATGTAATCAACTTTGTCAAGTATTTATTGATAAAACCTCTGAAACCTGGAATCTAAAGGAAATTAAAAAATATCGCAGTATATGGACTTTTCCTTCTTGGGATTGTATAAATTGTTGATACATATGTTTTAGCATATTAGTTAGTAAATCTGTAACTTTTAAAAATGTAATTACGAAAATGTTTTAAAAGCTTTCTAAAGTAAATTACTATAAACTAAGGATGCACTGAATAGCGATTTTGGCCGAATACTGAATATTCAGCCCACAAGTATACCGAATATTCGGCTGGCCTAATATTTTTTATATTTCAGACTAAAGTATTAAAAGTTAAATTATAAAACAATTTTACATAATATTTAACACAGATACTGCCATTTTATGAAACAGACCTTTTTACAAGAAGCCTTTACAGAAAAAAACAAACTGTGCTTTAGCTTTGAGTTATAACTTAAAAAGAGTATAGTCTTAAAACTTTTTAAATTAATTTAGTTAAACTTTGATTAATTAAACTTTGTAGCTTCTTCTGTGAATTAAAATAAATTTATAAAATGTTCTTATATTCAGTTATAAGCCATTTTGTATTGGGTTGTTATTGATTTTCTTCTCTTCCAGAGTGGAAGCTTAGCTGCTAGTAAAATGTGGTTGAACAGAGACTTGTTGATACATCTCATGTAAGTATTATTTTATAATTTAATAAATCTTATTACATTATATTTTATTACAGTGTCCATTTTAATTACGCTGTTTAGGAATTTTGTTATCTTCTTGTTATCTTGCGGCCCTCACAATTACGATTATGCCAAGGTTGCAGCTATGTAGATATGCCATTAATGGACACCTCCTTCCCAATGTTTTTGGTTTAAAAAAAAAACCAATTAATATTTTGCTTTTTTTTTTTTTTCATCTCATAACTCCCCATTGCATGTTTTACAATCTGGAGTATTGTTGACACTCTAAAAAATCCTGAATTTCGTCGATCGACCGTGTAAAAATCCTGAATTTCGTCGATTGACCGTGTAAAAATCCTGAATTTCGTCGATCGACTGCGTAAAAATCCTGAATTTCGTAGATCGAACGCGTAAAAATCCTTAATTTCGTAGATCGAACGCATAAAAATCCTTAATTTTGTAGATTGAACTTGTAAAAATCATGAATTTCATTGATCGAACGCGTAAAAATAATGAAATTCCTTGACCGGGCATGTAAAAATAATTAATTTTATTAACCGAGTATGTAAAAATCATGTATTTTATCGACCGAATGAGTAAAAATAATGAAATTCGTTGACCGGGCGTGTAAAAATAATTAATTTTATCAACCGAGCATGTAAAAATCATGTATTTTATCGACCGAACGAGTAAAAATAATGAAATTCGTTGACCGGGCGTGTAAAAATAATTAATTTTATCGACTGAGCGTGAAAAAATCATGAATTTTATCGACCGAGTGTGAAAAAATCATGAATTTTATCGACAGAGTGTGAAAAAATCATGAATTTTATCGACCAAGCGTGTAAAAATCATGAATTTTATCAACCGAGCATGTAAAAATTATGAATTTTTTCGACCGAGCATGTAAAAATCAGGAATTTTTATTGACTAAGCATGTAAAAATAATGAAATTCGTTGACCGGGCATGTAAAAATAATTAATTTTATCGACCGAGTGTGAAAAAATCATGAATTTTATCGACTGAGTGTGAAAAAATCATGAATTTTATCGACCGCGTGTG
This sequence comes from Maratus michaelseni, assembly GCA_963931845.1. NCBI lineage: Eukaryota > Metazoa > Arthropoda > Arachnida > Araneae > Salticidae > Maratus > Maratus michaelseni. The sequence goes on along the minus strand of OZ007590.1, from coordinate 77,197,852 downwards.
AAAAAAATCATGAATTTTATCGACCGAGCGTGAAAAAATCATGATTTTTATCGGCTGAGCATGTAAAAATTATGAATTTTATCGACCGAGCATGTAAAAATCAGGAATTTTTATTGACCAAGCATGTAAAAATAATGAAATTCATTGACCGGGCGTGTAAAAATAATTAATTTTATCAACCGAGCGTGTAAAAATCATGTATTTTATCGACCGAACGCATAAAAATAATGAAATTTGTTGACCAGGCGTGTAAAAAAAATTAATTTTATCAACTGAGCATGTAAAAATCATGTATTTTATCGATCAAACGTCTAAAAATCATGAATTTCATCGATCGAATGCGTAAAAATCATGAATTTTATCGATTGCTGTGTAAAAAATCATGAATTTTGTTGATTATGCACAGAAAATCGTAAATTTCTTGGAACGGGCACATAAAAGCCATGAATTTCTTCGAACGGGTACATAAAAATTACGAATTTCGTCAAATGGATGCTGAAAAATCGCAAAATTTAGGGAAAAAGGGCAATCAGGAAATCCTGCATTTGGCCAGTTTTTAAAGTTTAATCGATGAATGGCGACTGGCGAGTGCTTATTTTCACCTTTACCCTGAAAGCTGCACATTATCTTCCATTATGTTTGTTTAGAAACACTCAGTTTTGAAAAAGAAAACAATGTTCACGATCTTACATTTATGCATTATTAGTTCTTATGAATGTCATCATTAACAGTTAATTTTCTTAGTTGTTACTTTTCAAACAGGAAATACATAAATGTACAAGTAATCTCTCTTATTTGAATATAATTCTACTTCTTAATTTTCCGGGATATTTATTAACAGTTAAAAATAAAATTTAACTAAATTTTTTGAAAATATTTTTAAAAGCCTGTTTGGTTCAGGGTTGGCTTGATTTTGCCCAACCCGAAAAAACCCACTTGAAAAAACCCAAGTGGGTTTTATCAAAATCTTTATTTAAAATTCCACTTATCTAACTAATAATAAATATATCAATTTAAACCAAACATAATATACATTTTATGTGTCACAGATATAGTTTTCAGAAAATTCTAAATGGGCATAATTGCTGTATCTGAAACAAACTTGGAAAATTCACAGAGAAAATAATTATCTTAAAAAAAAATACATGTAAAATTATATAAACAATTAAAAATCAGGATTATTTGTCAATATGACGAAAACAGTGGGGGGTTCAATCAATTCTTAAAAATTAGAGGCACGGGTATTTTAGTATGATTCAAAATATATTAAGCATAAAACTAAATTAAGTTGAACAAAACATAAAGGGTAGATCATTGATTCATTTCACTTTCTTTAGTGAAATAGTATTATAGTGCAGCACAACCCACCATAATAATGAATCTCTTCTGCATAGCTAAGAACATTCATTATCAGATGCAAGATTAAGATAGTGATAGTAGTTTTTTTTTTTTTTGGGGGGGGGGGGGGGATTCTAATTTTCTGAAAACTTACTGTATTTTAATAGAAATTTGGTAAGCTGCCTAATTTATTATTATTTGAATTTGCTGAAAATTTAAACACAATCGGATAGTTAAAAGTTTTATTTTTTTTTTAAATAAGTAAGGAAAAGAAAAAAGTATCGTTTAGTTCTTGGTTTAATTATTATTATTTCTATTTGCAGTTTAAAACTTTAATTAAATCTCAGTCATCAGCAGCCAGCTGGGGAAAAGAAAATTGACCTGATAAAAATCCATCAATAAAACAAAAGAAAGATACACTGGAGTGTATTTTTTTCATTTTCCAATTAAAGTATTGATGATCCAAACAAATTCAATTATAAAATAATCTTACATAAATATAGTATTTAAAATATAATGTAATATAAAGTTCTTTGTTAAATAATTCTTTAAAAATAATGATTTCTTATTCTTGAGATAGTTCTATTGTTTATACCTCCCCCCCCCCTCCTTATCTAATTTCGCCAAAAGCAGAAGGATGGACGATCGCAGACTATGACACAACATGCAGCTATTCTGTGCTATTGAGATGCAACCCCCCCCCCCCTTTCCCCGCTCCCATACATCAAGATCTCTGGAAGATTTAGGAATTTAAGCTTACAATTTAGATGGTTTAAAAGTGAATTCCCCCCCCCCCCCCCTAGTGGGACAATAATTCCAAACATTTGATAAAATTCTACTACATAAGAAAATTTTAATAAAACAAAAGTAAATGATTCACTGTTTAAATCTAATTTTTATCTATAAAAGAGAAATAAACAAAATTTTAGACTATTAATTTAATTATTTTGACTTTAAAAAATTTCTTTCAATTCAGTCATAAAATGTCTTTAAAATCATTACAAATTTTTAAACTATTTTTAATATTGAATAAAAATTCTAAATAATTATAATTAAATAATATTAAATAAAAATTCTAAATAATTATAATTAAATAATATATTAAATAAAAATTATTAAAGTATTAACATTTATTTTTTAAAACTTCATCCCATTAATTATATAGTTGTTACAAAACAAACAAACAAAGAACGGCAAGAAGAAAAATCCTCAAAACCCTGAAAAAACCCGAAAAACCCCTGAAAAAACCCTGAAAAAACCCCAAAAACCCACTGGGTTGGGTTTTTTCTGAAAAAACCCGGGTTTTTGCCAACCCTGGTGGTTGGGCCATATATACAGATATTCAGCAAAACTGAATAGTTTGATATTTGGTTAGGCCGAGTGCGACCTATTTTCAGCCTAATTAAATATTTGTAGTATGGCCAAATACATACCAAATATTCTGTGCATCACTAGTTGTAATTTTCCAACTGGACAAAAAATGTCCGGGCCAAGAATTTGAATAATTGTGTTAAAATTAATCTAGAGTAAATTTCTAGTTTGAGATTTGGAAAATGTTGTTCAAAATGTTTTTGAAAATGACCCGGAGTGAGTCAAAACATGTCGAACAACCTAATAAAAGTTATATTTGTATTATGTTGTTAATTTACATCTTAGCATTTAAAAGAAATACAATATGCAGTTGTTGCATCTGTTTTTTTTTTATGGGGGGGGGGGGGAGGTATGAGAGGAAAAAGCCAAATATTAAAAAATATGTAGAAGATACAAAAAGAAGCTACTGGGGGAAAACGAGCCGGGCGCTTTTACAATATCATTATCTAAAACGGACAGGGTGCATCGGCAGGTTTAAAGGAAAAGGGCAGGGTGCAGCACCCTTTGAAAAACATCAAATGAGAACACTATGTAAAAATGATTTTTTATTTAAAAATTAATTGAAAATCAAATTTTTCATTCACATTCACATACAAACATTTTTTTAAAAAAAATACTGTTCAAGCTTCCTAAATTTTATATATTTCTTCTGACAACTACTTCTTCCCTTCCCCCCTTTCCTCTAGCGACTCTGAATATAAATTGGCTGAGCAAAAATCACAAAACATAAACAAAATTCACATCACATAAAAAAAAATCTAATTAAAATTTTGGATTTTTTTTTTATGGTCCTTCCTATTATGCAACTTTATTAAAAATTTCTCAGCTCTGCACCCAACAGTCTGAGCCTTTGAGGTTAATATAGATACATAGTTACACACATGCATTTTTAATAGTATAGATAGTAAATTTCAAGTTTGAGATTTGAGAAATTGTTTATAAGAACAACATTTTCCAGTTTGTCCATATATTACACATGAAAATAAGTGAATTTTAACTATAATTTTTTCCTGTAGAAAAACAAACTACTTAATAAAATCTAATATTGAATTCTTATATTTATGTAATGTCTGTAAAGTAGTTCAGTTTGCATATTTTTGCATGATTTATTTATTTATTTATTTATTTATTTTTTTTACACAGGAAACAAACAGGATACAGCTTGAAATTGGTGTGATAAAAGTAAATCATCCAAAGATACACCTCCACAATGTGACTGTCAGACTGTCAGAATTTATTTTGTTTAAATCTAAAAGCAAGAAAATTTAAGTCCGGAACATTTACTGTATACATTACATTACCAGAACAGAGTACCATTAGTTTATTATTTATGTTGTGATTTCAAATAAATGCAGCAGCTGTACTGCAATGGTCATTTTTTTGTGTGTGCTGTGGTTTCTTTCACATTTTCCCAACAGCAGCTAGATTTTAGCAGTCGTCTATCAAAGCTCTTTGCAATCAGAAAAATGATTGCATCCAGTTGCAACAATCAAAATTTTCAATGACTGGATTGGAAGTGAAATGATGAGAAAAAGCTGATCGCACTTGTGTAAATAAACAAAAATAAGTAAAGTTGATTTTTTTTTTTTTTAATGCCTTTTTCTAAGTTCAAATACATTAGTTAAAACATTTTCAACTAATAACTATAGAATTTAGTGCAGCTCTTTTCAAGTAAGTGTAATAATTTTCTCTTATTGGGTTTTAACAATATTGGACATGTTTTTTACTGTATGCAGTGTTATATTTAATTATAAAATTTATATATTTAAATTTAAGCTTATTATCTTTTTCCGCATGTTGGTGAACTTGTACCATGTCTGATAAAATTATTGTTCATAATCCTATGTATAATTATGCATCTTTCCAAAACTGGGTTTATTATACATTGATAGCTGTAAATTTCATAGTAAGCTGAATCTTGATTTAAATATATGCTTAAAATGTTCGGTATGCAAAAAATCTACTTGAAGAAATGCACAAAATCTGAGGTGCCATATACGCTCAGATTTTGTGCACTTTATATTTTACACATTTTTTGCATGCCAAAAATATCCTAAACTGTGCATTTTTTATGCATAATCAGAGTCTCTGATTATGCATAAAAAATGCACAATTTAGGAATTATTTGGTATGCAAAAAATGTGTAAAATAAAAAGTGCACAAAATCTGAGCGTATTTGGCACCTCTGATTGTGCATAAAAACTGCAAAATTCAGGGATTATTTCGTATGCAGAAAAAGTGCACAAAATCTGAGCGTATTTGGCACCTCTGATTGTGCATAAAAACTGCAAAATTTAGGGATTATTTCGTATGCAGAAAAAGTGCAAAAAAAAAAGTGCACAAAATCTGAGCGTATTTGGCACCTCTGATTATGCACTTTTTGTGCAGAATTCAGTTTGCACTTTTTTTGCAGAATTCAGTTTGCACTTTTTATACATAAGTAGAGGTGCCAAATACGCTCGGATTTTGTGCACTTTTTTTTTTGCACTTTTTATGCAAACTTTTTCTAGCTGGGTTTTAATGACATAGTTGGCATCAAAGGTGAGCGAGGAAATTATTATCTAAAATATCATTAAGTGTTTATCACGCTAAAAACAAATCTGTTTACAACAATATATTTACTTTTGCTCCAAATTTCGCTGGAAAAAAAATTGGCTTTTGACCCAATTACAGAGCCTAACCTTCCTACTTTCGACAATTTTCTACCTATATGTGATTTGTTTTTTACTATATACAACGCGATTTCACATTTATAATATTATGAATTGGCACGACCGGCTTGTTCAAGTTTATACAATTCGGCTTGAGGAAAAGTTTTATTACTCTTTGATTTTTTATTTGCTATTGCCTTACGAGAATTTCTCCATAAATTTGATTTTCTTTTCGATAATATTGTTGTTGTTTAAGTTTTTAAAAATATTGTAAATTTATTTAAACATTGCTTTTACAACTATGTCATTTTGTTTTGCACTTTACAAACATCTATTATAAAACAGCCCATTAAAAAATATATATATACTATATTTAAAAATGATAACAAACTTTTTACTATTTTAACGCTAAAAGAAATATAAAATTAAATTCCGGTTGCGAAACGACGATTTACAAACGTGTCTTAATTGTACCAATTTACTTCAAGCCCTCAATCCTTAATCTCAATACTGGTAGAGAAGAAAATTGTGTTACTTCGACGCTATCAAATTAAATCTTTATGTTTCATGCCACAAAAAGCAATTTTCTTTAAAAATATAAAGTCATTTTTATTAAGATTTTCTGATTTTCGACATGGATAATTTTGCGTTGCATATTATTCGCATTTACTGTCCAATTTCTTTTCAAAAGCTTTTTTTTTCTTTTTTTTTTTTTACTTTTTAAAATTTAAATTAAAAATATAGTACTTTTATGTTACCCGTACGCAATGATAAACAGCTAAGTATATCCTATCACCATCTTTCGTAATAGATTCATTTCATTTAAAATATAAAGCTTTCACTCATTTCATTTAAAATACATATATTTAAATTGTATTCATTTCATATGAAATAGAAAAAGAAAAAAAGAAAGAAAAGAAAAAAAAGAAAAGAAAAAAATTAATAATAAATAATTTGATAACCCAATATTATTTTATTTCAACATCAAACCATATCTGTTTTATTTTCGATATATTCGATCATATTCCTTTGCTTTCCATACTTACTCGTATACCTTGTACCATCAAAAAATACTTGAAAATGCAAGTTTTATTTATAATGTGACGTAATTTCATCTCCTGTTTAGTTCTTAATATTTTTATTTCATTTTAATTTTTCACGAGGAAATGTTTTAACTGAAAATAAATTGTTGAGTAAAAATTGCTATTCCTGGTTTTGATTTAGTATTGGCAACGATAATGTCAATTTAACAATTTTAAGATTTTATACGAAAAAAATGTCTATTTAATCTCTATGAAAATAATGAAATTTTGAATTATTGAGAAAACTATTTGAATAAAATAAACTAAATATAGTCTATGTTCATTTCTGGGCTATACTCCATCTATATGCAAATATACAGGGTCATTAAATCCTCCATTTTGACGTTTACTTCAGCCAAACATTCACACACACACAATTGCATTTATAATATTATTAGGATATTTTAAGTTGAATATTGCTTTCTGCACAATAAAAAAGTACTACCGAGTGTCTTAACGTTTTATCGGATCAAAAAACTTTATTATTAATATTTTGTAGACGCGGTATCGGAACACCTTAAAAACGTTTTCAACTGCAATCTCAATATAAAAAATTACATGGACTCATTTACTATGAAAATAACTTATTCTTTAATCACTATTTTCCTAAAAAAGTGCATAAAAACTTTAAGTATTTCACATGATATTTTTCTTTAATGATTCTTTGATTTTTCTCCTCTGTGCATTTCTTTAATCGATAAATTTAGTTGATACATGCATCGGATCTATTTTATAACCTTGTTCTTCGAATTTCAGCAGTTTTGTCCTATCAGATTACGTGTTTCTATGTGAAAATGGCTTTGCTATCTAAGATTGAATCTTAAAAGGACTCGCCACCCCTCATTTTGCGAAAAATGGCAAAAATATCAAATTTACAATTTTTTTACTTAAATATATATAATATTCATATATATTATATTTTGTCAAAGTTAAGTAATGATCCGATACTTATAAATACCTGGAAAAGGCTTTTTGCTGCATTCATTTCCTTTTGAATGTATCAGAGATTGCAGTATTTAATTCACTTTTTCTCAGTTTGCATTTTAACATTACATTAGTGTCAAAATTCAAAAGTTTTAACATTATTCTTTTCAATTTATTCACTATTTATTGGACTATTATTAAGATATAATTCATATAATTAGGAATCGATTATCAATAATATAAATAGTTTATTACAAAAAATATTAAGTAAGTAGTCATTTTACAGTATTGTTTAACACTTTTCACCATACTTGAAAATTGTTTTTGATTTCGGATTGTCTGTCTGTCTGTCTGCCGACTATCGGTCTGTCTTTTTATGTGGCTAGCTCACTTAAATATAATCGGATTGCTATCCAACCGATATATTTTATTGAGACATAAATTATCACTACGGCAAGTTTGGCATTGAAAATGAAATATTTTGCGTTTGTAGTTTGTTTACAGGAACACCCAAAAGAATTCCATTGCATTACGTAATAAATTTATTTAGTAATAAATTTATTGCGTGAAAATCATTTGCAATGTATTTTAATAATTTTACTTGATTACAAACATTTTGAATTTGCTATATATCACTGAGGTGATCAAATAGAATATGGTGTCCGTATCAACCCTTGTTCATTTACAGGGGCATACAAAATAATTCGGTTACAGTACTGTACATGAGGAATAATTCCTGGAGATGTTTTTCTGTTGTAGTACGCGATTTTAAATTTAACTAATATTTTGAATATTACTTAGTGTGTTTAAATTCCATAAATCATATACAGGACTGAACAAAATATTTGGAGTACATTTTCGTTTCTTGACGGAAATTTCAGAAGGGGAATTTTCAACTGTGTTATGCCCTTCCTAACTTAATCAAAAGTTATATATAGAAATCTATAGATCATATACAGTACTGCACAAAAGAATTTGGATATATTTCCGACTATTGATGGTATTTGCTGAAATTGTGTTTTTAAATGTGTTATGCGTTTTCCAAATCAAAAAACCAGTCATAGCTTACTACATTAGTGGACACGGTAGCTTCCCATCATTTTAAAATAAAATAGGAAAACGCTCCTACTCGACATATATATGTCAAAAAAGCTCAGGAACGGGTCTACATTACATATATGGTAACTGTCCTCTAAGGAGACAGACCTTCAATTTCAATAAAAATGTCACAGTGAGGCAAAATCTGAGTTCAACCTTAACAATCATAGTAACCTTAACAATCTAGTAACAATCTTAAGTATTCAAAAAGTACTGATAAACATGAAAATCTTAATAAATAACTTGCATCATTAGTACAATTTAAATCGAAATATTTTTGTTTATTAATATAATGTATAGAATATTTTTAACAGGATAGCTATTTCTGTATAAGATATAATGTATCGTGATTTTTTGATTCTGTAAGAGAGGGCAATATCTAAAGGCGTTAAAAGTGTCAATTTTAAGCAGTTTCGATTTTTTTAATATACTCAGAAAACATTCCTTTAATATACCGTTGATTAGAGAGTAGTAAATTGAAAATCACTTAATATACAAAAACAAATGGCTTTGAAATTAAAAAAAAAATCTTGAAAGTTTCCCAAAATTGTCAAACTTTAATAGAATAACATAGGGTATTATTTTGTAATATAGAAATATTGAGAATTATTGTATAATATGGTTTCTTTCTGTGTAATATTAGACAATATTCTGTATTATTTTTGAAATTGTCTATCAATATAATTAGTGGAATGAATCCTGAATAATTTTATGTTTGCAGGAAATCCAGCCATTCGGAAAACATTGGTTAAGTTTGAGCGCTAATAGAATATTTTCAGTAACATGTGATGCCGTATATTTGTGAAAGATGCATTTTCAACGCTTATGGTTACATAAGATTTAATAAACATACAAAAAGCTTTTTTTATGATAAAATTCTTGATGTGTATACTGAAAAAAGTGATAAAATAATGATAAATATTTTAGTGATGAAATTCTTTTGTTAAATGCAAAATCTTTTGTAACAGTATTAACATCAAATGTTCAGATTTCTTCACATATTTGACAGTTCTGTAAAATATATCTGTACATTTCAATGTTTAGTTTTCTGCAGCTTTTGATAATAAAAATTTCGCTCAACCTCATGTCTGGTCAACATCAGACGTTAAAAGATATGTTAAAGCAAAAGTCATACGAATAATCAAAATATATTATTTATAATAATTTTGTCTATATAAATCTAAAAATGTTTAAAATAGATTGCACATATTTCTAACTAACTATTTTTTATATAAACTACGATGCTCCAGTTTAATTATCATACGTTGTTTCCATAATGGAAATTCTAAAATTTACTCGCCAAGGTTAGATTGAGAACAAATAACGACACAGAAAGTGCAAAATAATATAAAATAGAATTTGCATTAGTAAACTATTTTACATAACAAGTGTCACTTATGGCTTATATCACAGTACTATGTTTTTGATTTTTCTGTTCTAATAGAAATTAGGATTTGTTCAGTCCTGGAAAAACAAAAGCACTACACCGTGCTATTTCATCACGAAACTGCTGCAGAAGAATACAAGAGGTACCATTACAAACTACTTTATACTGCAACTGTCACTTATGGCATATAACATTAATCTGTTATTGATTTTTCGGTTCCAATAGAAATTAATGTTTGATCAGTCCTGGAAAAATAAAAGCCCCACAACGTGCTATATCATCACCAAACTGCCGCAGAAGGATACGAGAGGTACCATTGCAATCGGAATTGCGTCTGCTTTCCAAATATGAATGTATTCTTTGACATAGTGGTCATCTACATACGAACAATGCTTATTGTAACACTGATTCACAAGCTTTTAAAATCGAATGTGTTTGAGACAGTCAGATTTAGACATTTTATTATTTAGATATTTTAGATATTGAAACATGTGAGATATTACAGAGTGAATAGAAATACTTTGAGTAACAAGAAAGTATTCAAACTGTGTGTACAGTTTAACGTTGGATTAAACGTAGAATATATGAACTTGTCACTTAAATATAGTGTTTACAAAGTTACAAATCATATATTCTAATACGAGCAAATCTTGTGTGTGGTTATATATATATATATATATGCAAATTTTATCTCAAAAACGGCTCTAACGATTTTGACGAAATATCATATCCTACCGTTTTGGGACACCAGAAAGCCATTGGGCTAGGTCACATGTTCGAGAAAATTCGGTTAGTGGCTCATTTTGGGTCATTTTGAGTCATGGTCTAGCTAATTGTATCTAAAAAACGGTTCAAACGATTTTGACGAAATTTTGTATCCGACCATTTTCGGGCACGAGAAGACTATTGGGCTGGGTCACATGTTCAAAAACGTTCGATTAGTGGGTCATTTTTGGGTCAACGCGGGTCAAATTAATTTTATCTAAAAAACGGCTCTAACGATTTTGATTAAATTTTGTGTTCTGCGAGTTTCGAGCACGATACAATCATCCCACACAGCACATACGTTCATATTACATCCAGTTTTCATCTACCAAGTTCGAAATACGTCTAAAGATGTATTTTGGACGTAGACAGCCAGCTAAAATACGTCCAGATTTTGTTAAATGTTTGACATTACGTACGCACATAATATCTACAAAATATGGACGTCATTTTATGACGTAAATTGGATGAAAACCGAACATACTCTCGCCATATACCTATGGACGAAATATCTACAAACTATGGACATCAGTTTAGAACATAAATTGAATGAAAACGCAACTAATCCAATTTTCGTCAGATCCGGAACCAAATCTTAACAAGTTTGTCCCCATTTTCTGTTTTACGGACGTAAACTGGATGAAAACGGTACTAATCCAATTTTCGTCAAACTGGATGAAAATTGAACCTCTCAGCCGCCATTTTTTTTATGACTGCGAACTTTTCAACTGCTAAACCTTGCAGACTTCTAGAATTTATTTTTATTTATTCTATAAATTTATTTAAACTAGTAGTAAAGCCATCTCCATTTTTAAATATATTGCGTTTAGTTCAGCTCCACTTCAGCTAATCAATCAATCCATCTCTGTTTGTAAGATTTTTTGTTGATATTCATGAAAATTGGCGCGACGAAAGTTGGTAAGTAAATATTACATTTTGTTTTCTAGATTTATCGTGGTGATGTGTGTACTTTACATTAAACATTTCTGTAACGACTCTTTTTTCTTACTTATTTATATTTATTAATAATAATTCATATGATTTTACAAGTCATACGTAAGTGGTAGAGAAATAGAAGTTTGTTTACTTTTGAATAAGAAAATTTTGTAATATATTTTGTATTGTTGTGTATAATGAGTAGAAATGTTATGTTATGAAGTATTATAAGTCTTTAATCCAATTAAAAAGAAAGTTTTAATGTTTTTTAAAACACAAAAATCCAGAAGATTGTCAGTTAAAAACAAATCTAGTCTTGTAAAAATGCTTTTCTTACCACAGATTTATGCAATATTTAGTTAAGATGCATTTTTTTGGTATGATTTAAGAAAATATGTGATATTTCATGCCTCGAAATTAAATTAATAATAATTTATATGATTTTAGAAACCATAGGTAAACGAACAAAAAATCAAATCGGAAAAAAAGGCTGTTTTTTTTTTTTTGTTTGTTTACATTTCAATAACAAAATTTTGTAATTAGCTTCTACTCTTGTGCACACTAAGTAGTAATTAAGTAGAAATACTATATTATAAGCCTTTAATCCAATTAAAAATAAAGTTGTATTGTTCTTTTAAAACACAAAACTCATAAAAATTATTCATGGTTAATTTTACTTATTACTACAGTTTTACATAATACAGTAACCCCTCAATATATCGTGCTACTTGGGAGATAAGAAAAAAACATGATAAAAAATTGGGGGGGGGGTGAGAGAAGAATGTTTATCAATTAAAAATAAACAGCTCTAAATTTAGATATGAGGTTTTCGATATAATACTTGTTTAAACAAGCTACGAGTTCAACAAAAAAGAGATGGTAAAACATTGCAAAAATACAAAACCATACATATACAGTACACATATTTATTTACATTTTACAGTATTTTCTGAAAATAAAAATCCAGAGTTGTTTGTTGTTTTATTTTCTTTGATTGTCTGCTTGCCACTGGAAATTAAAGAACAAAAATGAACTAATTGCATTTCAGTTACTTGCTTAGATTTCGTCGTTTCAAAAGTTGGCTATGATGTCATACACTCATGCACAGTTTTTCTTTTTTTTAATTGGTTATAAAAAGGAAAAAAGTTGCCAAATTTAGGGGATTTTTTCCTTTAATGGCAACCTAGCTATTGTATTAAGTTATTGGCTTGACGCAGGCTTGAAAACTGAAAAGTCACCAAACATCAGTGCGTGAGTATAACACATCTGTTCCCAAAAGTTTTACATGCTTTTTCGAGAAACTAAATTTATCAGGGGATAACTGAAAAAGAGCAAAATAGCCGAATGTGCAATATAACAAGGGATTACTGTATATCTTGTAAAGCTGTATTGTTTTTACATGATTTAAGTATATAAAAGGTATTTTGTGCCTCTGTCTAAATTAATAATAGTACTTTAAATGATTTTAGAAATCATAATAAACAGAAAAAAAAAATCAAATCAAGAAAAGCAGTTGTTTACTTTTCAATAACAAAATCTTGTAATATATTTTTGATGAATATATTTTATTCTTTTTAGTTAGATATCAGTATTGGTAATTAAACAAACATACTATTATTGCACTCATATGCATTTTTTATCACAGATAATTTATTTCAGTATTTTTACAACTAACCTCTTCTAAAGAATATTACATTCATGAACTGAGTTGCATAAAATGTTATCTATAAACAAGAGTGAGTGGTGACATCTGTACTTCTTAGTTGCTAGAGATTTTTATATTACTGACTAGCTTATACATTATTTTACAGTACACAGTGTACATTGGTTGTTGATTATTCATTTAAACATTCAAGATCGAACATCAATTCGTTTCTTGAATGAGATATTTGATCAATGTTTGGTTCTCGACCAAAGAAGGAAAAATAGGGAATAAGCAACTTAATTTATTATTTATTTATTGTATTGTTATGGGAGTAAATTGTACATACATGAGTTAAAGTGATCACAACATTTGCAAAATTCATGCATTTTGCTTTAGAACAAGGTTGCTGGATTCACTAATTTTTTTTTTTTTTTTTTTTCTTTTTCAAATAACAGTTACTTAAGCTTCTTGTGTTTAGAAAATCGTCTGGCTTGTGAATAGATGTCAATCTTGCTTCAGTTGTTTTTGCTTCCAGAGGATCTTAGATGAGTAGTTATGTGTTCGAGAAAGTGATTACCATCTAAGATCCTTCGCAAGAAAGTTCTATACAAGATAATTGGTTAAAGGATGGACTCTAATATTTCAAGCAGGATCGAACTTTGAATAGGGTAAACTTTCTTTTAAAATCTATAAATGTTATTAAATAAAATGTTATTTTGTATGGTTATAGGTTTTGCAATATATATATTAATTTTCTGCTTCCATAAAGAGTGAATAATTTTGTACTTTTATGTTAGCTGGGCACAAATTATACTAACAATATATTTTTTTCAGTTACCAATAGCAACTTTTATTTTTCCCATAAGTAAATTAGAAATGATGGTTAGGTATTAAAATAAAATGTTTTGGTTTATGGTATTATTATTCTTATTACATTGTATTTTAAATGAAATAAGTGAAAGTCATGTATTTTAAAGAATGTGTTTTAAATTAAAGTTGTGTATTTTAAATGAAACAAATGAAAGGTTTATATTTCAAAGGTAATGAATACAATATTAATGATAGGAATATTATTTCGTGATCTATTACCTGTGCGCTGCTAACATAATAGTACTCCATTAATTTTGTTGAATATAAGCTAGCACAGGTGATAAATCGTCAAATATTGTTTGAGATGCTATCGTTGACATTGCAAGCATTTCTTGTCATTCTTCATGTGGTATTGTAACAACTAAATCTTGATTATATGAACAAGATTAAAATATGCTTAATTGTAATGAAAGTTTGGGACATTCGTACAATGGCTGAACAAGTAAAAATAAATAAATATATACACTATATCAGAGTTTCCTCCAGTTTAAAAAAAGGGCAGGGTGCTGCTTGTGAGAATAGAGCACTTTTTGAATTCTAGAGGGCATTTTTAAGATTCTTAAGGGCAGTTTTTTTTACTTTTAAAGGTATTATTTTGTTTTTTAAAGACACTTTTAATAGTTAAAAGCCTGAGCACTCTTTTCAAGACAACATTGAGTTAATTTTTACTATGAATTATAGGTGCAGATTCACGGTCGCCACGTGGCGACTAATTTTTTTGCTGTGGCCACTAACTTTCGGTGTTTAAGTCGCCATGTGATTTAAAAGTAATCAATTTCTGGTATTCCCAGTCTCCACCATGAAATGTTAATTTTTTTTAAAGATTAAGACCAAAACACATAACAAACATTATTATTATCTTTTAATAACATTTCAGAATGATCTGTTTAACACAGCAAACTATTAAATATATTCTAATAGCAATGTTATTCGTAACAGTTTTTATCTGATAATTTTACATAGACTGTGATTTTTAAATATTAACTGTGTTTTGATTTTTTATAGTGCAAAATAAATCTCACGAATTCAGATTTTCTTTCATATGTACTTTTGTCTGGCAAAATTAAAATAAGAAATATTGTTTTTTTCATATTCCCCACTATCATGATTACTTAGCTTATACATATTTTTTTTTAAACCGTATCTTGCCCAACTTTATCTTCAGACTGTACATGATTTAAGATTTAATTAATATTAAAAATTTAGATTCTAAGGACAACATTCTTTTATTTGTTTATTGGCATTAGTGTTATAGCTTGGCAATAGTTTTTATGGAAAGTGGTTGATGGGATAATGGAGAAAAGTACCTGTTATTTCTTATTAAACCTTTTTTCTTTTCGTATTTCAAATGTAATGAGTAAAAAACATTCTTATTTTATTTATTATTTACAACTCAGTTTAAAGAATTTTTTATGTATATCTTATAACATCTTCTCTTATATTCATTGAAAATTTACATTCTGCCAATGGTTGGCATGAGTTAAAAAAAACGTTAAATTGACATGCTTTCGCATCTTGTCTTTTGGAGTTGCAACCTAATATCTAAATATCACAAAATAAATTTTGGGCAGGGGGGCAGGCTATGCTTGCAAATTGTAAAAGTATTAATATTACAGTTAATTATAGATAAAAATTAACTTCTTTACTCACTGGTCACTGGCTAGTACATGGATTTTTTTACTCAGCAGTTTTTTTTAAGCACTGGCCACTAACAAACTTACATATACTTGATTGAAAAAATTTGTCAAATAGTCTCGGGAAAAAAAATTGCAAAATTTAAGAAATAATATCAGGGGAGGGGGGGGAATCGCAAAACTCGTCAAACAATCGAGGAACAGAATTGCAAAATTCGTCGAACGACAGCGGAAAACAGTGTGCAATTCGTTGAACATCAGCGGAAAGAAAGTGTGCAATTTGTTGAACATTGTTGGGACAAAAACATGAAATTCGTTAATCAATAGTCAATAAATCGCAAAATTTGTCAATCGATAGTGGAAAAATCACAAAATTCATCAAATGGTCTCAGGAAAAAAAAATATGTGGATATCGTCAAATGGTCTCAGCTATAGGTGCAGATTCACGGTCGCCAGTCGCCACGTGGCGACTAAATTTTTTGCTTTGGCCACTTACTTTCAATGTCTAAATCGCCATGTGTTTTACAGGTATACTCTTTTTCAATCTTTTTTTTTTGATCAAATACGCTGATTGTCCTCCATGATTCTGCAATATTTAGCAATTTTATGTATTTTCCAGGCCATAATTAAATAAATACGATTTAACATAGATGCCACATTTCTGCTGAACCACAAATTTTTTGTTAACTTCTTTAAAAAAGAAAAAAAATAGTAATAAAAAAAATCATGTTGATATGCGCTGTGAATGAACTCTGTGGTGGCGACATACCGCAATTAGCTCGCAACACAAAAAAATTCGTAACGAGAATACAATAATTTTAGATCCCACTCATTAAATTTGTAGCTCTGGGATTTTTCCGATATGTTCTTACAAGTAGACATAGATATCAGCATGCAATTCTTCCATGAATAAGCAAAACTCTTCGAATTATCATTATTTATTTAGTTACCGTATTTACCCGCGTATACGTCGATTCCGCGTATAAGTCGACCCCCCACTTTCCCGATCAAGAAATTTGAATTTTCTTAAATCCCGCATATAAGTCGACTTCGCCCTTTTCCGAGCAAGAAATTTGAATTTTTTTAAAAATACATTATTCAAAATCACCTGGAAAGAAAAGAAAGTACTAAATATACAATAATAAAGAAACTTTGATTTTTTTTTGGTGCATTTATTCGAAATCATCTGGAAAAAAAAAGTTCTAAATATACAATAATGAAGATAATAATATACTAAAGTAATATACAAAGTTAAACTGATTCAAGGTCCAATTCACTATCGGTTTATTCATAGAACAAAAAATTTTAGGGAATTGTTTATATACAACTATGGTGGGAAGAGTCTATAAAATCCCGCTGTCCAAATTTAAAAGAGAAAAAATATTGTTTTTATGCTTTTGTGTCAAAATATGGCCACTGGATTTTTTGGGTTTAGGAGCCACTGGCTCCTTCCAGATTTTGAGAATATGCACCTATAGTCTCAGGTAAAAAAAAAATAAGAATATCGTCAAATGGTCTCAGGTAAAAAAAAATTGAGAATATCGTCAAATGGTTCCAGGTAAAAAAATTGCAAATATCGTCAAATGGTCTCAGGTAAAAATTGAGAATATCATCAAATAGCCTCGAGAAAAAAACTCTTAATTCGTCAAATTATTTCGGGGAAAAAATCGCGAAGTTCACCAAATGGTTTTGAAATGCGTCGAGCGACAGCGGAAAAAAATCTTTTTCCATTCAATCATCGCTTTTGGTGAGTGTGACTATTAAGTTTGGCCTGTGGTGGCAATAAAGTCAATTGTCAAATTTTAAGTATTACTCGCTGATTAGCGAGTGCTAATTTTTTCAATACAGATAATTGTTGAAAAATTTTATGGTGAATAGTTTGGTGTAATACAAAATTTGAATTTTGAAATGGGCTTTACCTGCCTATTGGTCATTTTGTAAAAGATTCATTTGATTCAAAATTCATTTCAAAGGAAATTTTTTGTAATTGAAGCTCTCAATGTAATTAGCAGCTCCGCTGACTAGCAGGCAAAATTCGCTAGTTATGTATTAAGAATAATTTATGAAAAATGTTTTATATATATATATATATATACATTTAAAAGTACAAGATAAGTTTCTTTGTGGGGAATTTGGTGATTATCGGTCTCATCTATTTAATTTTTAGGTACTTTCTTGTTATAGCAGACTTCGATGGTGAATTGCCAAGTAACCAAGATGTATCACATATTATAGTCGTATATGATGTAATGACATTTTATTATTCTATTGTCAAATTATAGTCATATATGTAGTATATATATGTAAATAAAATATCTATGAAGTATAAACATAAATAATGTATATTGTTTGAATGTAGGGAAGACTGGTACACACTGGACATATGGGCACAGTGGACCATCCCCTAATATAATATTTTATTTATATAAACAAATTTTAAGCTTCTCTTCTATTCTAATAGACAACAGCACTGGATTGATTATTTACAGCCTGCAGAGAACATGTTTAGCTCAGAATGAACCATTATATCCTGATTGGTTGTTTTGAGATTCTAAAAGTAAAATTTTTCATCATCATATTTTTCTTTTTTTAGTAATTAAAGATAGTAGATAAATAAGATAAAACAACTATTTTGCAAAGGTGTAAGATACTTGTTTTTATTTAACTTTAAAGTTAATATGTTTAAAAGAAAGCTATAAACAATATTAATGTGATTATTTATTGAAAAAAAAAAGAAAACCTTAATATATATATATATATATATATATAGTCATGATTTTTCTGGAATTATTTTGATTTGAAGCATAAGAAATTGGTAGTTTTTTCAAACTGAAATTTTCAATAGGGTGGTCTAGAATATTATATTATATTCAAATCAACTTAATCTAAAATTTAGACATAACCTTTTTTTTTTTTTTTTAATTGCCCAGTGTAATGCCAAAATTTGTAAATTAATGCTAGTTTTCAAATTCTCAGTAACTCAGATAATGTCTTTTTTTTTTTTTTTTTTTTTTTTTTTTTTTAATTCTATTTTCTGGTCTGTGGGAAAAGAAGTAGTAAGGTCAAAATTGTAAAATTCTCTCACATTTTTTCAGAATATGCAGAACTCAAAGTAACATTAAATTGTATATATAAATTTATATATAATTTTTTTGAGTTTGTGTTCTGAAATAATACTGAAATACTTAGTAAAATTTCTGTTTCTTTTCTCCTTTTAATTTCAATATTAAGGAAACTAAAATTGCAAAATTAATGTAGGTGACAATGTGAAATTTTCACCTTTAAGTTGCAGAACCCGAATTTACCTTTTCAAAGTCATGGTAAAACCCAAATGCTGAAATAGTAAAATTTCATATCTATATAAGTAGATATTTTTTATTTTTTATGAAGTCTTCTATTTCTGTAATATTAACTAAACATGTATTTTATAGCTACTTTTTTTTTTCTCTTCATAGATGCTGTTGAGACTTCTATTTTGACAAATGAGACGTCAGATTGCCAAATTGAAAAAAGTTATTGCAAATTGGTTGTGGCATGCAAAAGACTGATTAGGGGGGGGGGGATTTAAAAGCTGTTTTTGTTTTCAAATTTGTATTGCATATTTTTCTTCAAACAGTGGCATGGGCTGAATGATTTTATAGATTGATTCTTTTAAAAATGCATTATTTTTTATATTAATGAAAGTATTAAATATATATTTTTAATAGATTATTTAAAGGATAATATTTTTAAAAATCAGCCTTAAGCCATGGCTTATTTTTCATAAATTAACAAAATAATTAAAATGTTTTGTTATATAAAACTCATTGTACAATGAAAAATTTATATAATTTATAAATGATTATGCAAAACTCATTTCTTTTTTATATTAATAGATGACATCAAATAGCTGAATAGATTATTTTTTTTTTAAATTTAATTTCATAGTATATGATTAAATATACAAGATTTTTTTTCTGATTTAAATAAGTTGTAAATAAAGTACTTGCTTTCATGTTAAGTGAATGAAATTGAACTTTTTTAAAATTCATACATCTGTAATGAGAGTAAATTCTTGTATGTCAATATTTTTCTTTGAATTCTTCTGCTCTCTGGAACCAGAAGTGAAGTCGATATTGTAAAACTTTGATACTTTTTTTCTCCCAAGTATGTCTTAAATAATACCAATTTTACTGTCAAGAACTTTTAATCGCTTTCATTTATTGTTAGATATAAATTTTTAGCCATAATGCAAGACATACAAATCTTCTAGCCTATTTTCATTTGGTTATTCATAATATTGGGAAATTTTTCAGTTTTGCCTTGAATAGGCTTCTTGCACCCATGTGTTTTCGCCTTTTAATTTTGTTATTCAGGAAGTTAAATTTGTAAAATTTCCAATTGAAGCTATGGAATCGAATTAATGCTGAAATAGTAAAATTCATATACGTATTAGTAAATACTTTTTTTTTTTCATATGTCTTCTGTTTATGTATTAACTAAATATGTGTTTTTTTTTTTTCATCTTTTTCTCATAGGTGCTGTTAAGACTCATGTAAAGTGGAATGAAACATTAGAGTGCCAAATCAAAAAAGTTATCTCAGATTAGTTGTGGCATGCAAAACGTCGATTGGATAATAAAAAATAAATAAATAAAGCATTTTTTGTTTGCAAATTTTTATTGTATATATTTTTTAAACAATGATGTAGGCTGAATAATTTTACCCATTGAATCTTTTAAAAATTCATTAATTATTATATTAATAAAATAGATTTTAAAATAGATTATTCAAAGAGTAAATTTTTTTAACAATCATGACCTTTAACTATCTGCATTACTTGTAAACCCTTAAGCCATTATATTTTTCATAAATTAACAAAATAAATAATTAAAATGATTAATATATATATATATATGTTTAATTTGCTGTGCAATTAAATTATTTAATAAATTTTTTTATGTATAATTAAAAATCAAATATGCTAAAGAAATTTAATAATGGCAAAAGTAAATGAAATTGAACTTAATGGATTTTTTTATCCATGCATGTGTAATGAAAGTACAATCTTGTTCTCAAGGAATGTATTTAAGAATATTAGGGAATGAGGTGTCAGGTTGAAAAAGTTACCACATGTAAAATATATTTCTTGCATTCTTTCCTACAAATTTCAATATGTAAAATTTTATACACAATATACAAAAGTTGGCAAGAAATATCTCATTTGCCTCCATGAGTTAGCAATATTTGAAAAACTAAAATTTCTTCTTTTTCTTCAATACATTTAGTCATTGTTATTCTTAAGTATAGCCATACTTAAAGGAAAAAATATGATTTTGCCTTCGAAAAAGCTATTTTAGTGAAAAAGAGAAGTGCAATAGTTTAAATGGGAGAAGGGGGGGGGGGAATGATTCATCAAATGCAAGACCTTGCAAAATAGTTTAATAATTTAAACATAATTGTTTAATAATTTAAAAAATAATAAGTATCCAATTACTATTTGTATATATTTGGTATTCTGGAATCTACAAATTTAATTATTATCAGTGAATAAATCAGGAATTTTTTCAACGAAAAGCAAAAAAGAAGTTTTTGAGATGGAAAAAAAGATTAAGACTGTGACTTCAATTTTCAGCAGAAAATATAGCAGTATGGTACATCAGCGGTTCCGAAGCTGTGGTCCAGAGGGTTCTTCAGGGGATCCATAAAGGCCCTATGTTCAATATAAAAACTTTCATTTTCTGAAATCGGTGACTAATCTAGTGAATAAAATAAAAGGCAATATAGTAAAACCTGTGAACATGGAATCAGGATAAAATTATTTTTTAGACAGATTTCTGTCTTCACATGTACATTTGTCCGGTGTTTTTCTCATTGGGACCATGGAATTTTTTCGTTTAAGACAGAATTCCGTTACGTTAGAGACATGTTCTATCTTCATATGTTTTACTGCACTAAGAATTTTGTCAAAAAATGTAATACAATTAATTTGCTTATACAGTCGGACCCTGATTTAATGAATTCATCAGGACTAAAATTTTTATTCGTTAAATCGGGGTTCTGTGTAAGGCTCTCTCTCGGAAAAATATAATTCTCACTTTACTATGATTTATATCTTGTATGATTTATTTTTATTTTTATCTAAATTATTTTTACACGGAGCTCTTGAATCCTAGAGGCCTGATGTATGTGCATCATATAAGACATTTGTGTACCAATTTCAGTACTACAGTAAGATAATATTGTTGCATGTTTTGAGTCAGGTAAATAATGTTGTCCTTCACTTGACCATCCTCTGAGGTGCACTTCTGCTTACTGAAAGGTTAGAGAAACCTGTTCTAAAGAATCAGTATATCCAGTCTTAAATCCTTGGAATCTGTGAAAAAGGGTCTATAGTAAATAAAAAATTAAAAACTGCTGTGATAGATCATATCATCAGATCTAACTGGAAATTTTCACACTAAAAGAATAAATTTGATGTAATTTAAAATGTTTAGACACAAAAATGTTGCAGTTGGGTAATTTTTTTCTAATCATGAGTAGAATACAATACAGCAAAAAGTATACAAAAAAGAAAAATCATGCGTCAAGCATAGATTATGAAACACTTTCAGAATACTTTTACAAAACTTCGCTATTTAATAAGGCAAATAAAATACCTAAGTAATTATTTTAGAAAATGCATAAAACATTTGAAAACCAGATTTCAGCAATTACCACCCATAGACGGAAAGTACTCCAATTCTTTGATACATTTTGTCATTGACTTCTTAGTATAACCATACTTAAAGGAAAAAATATGATATTGCCATCGAAAAAAGCTATTTTAGTGAAAAAGAAAAGTGCAATAGTTTTTAAGCAGTAATTTTACTGACAATTTAAATGGGGGGGGGAAAAGGATTCGCCAAATGCAAGACATTGCAAAGGGCAGTATTGTCTGCTAATAAATGAATATAATAAATTTTTACAACTGGGCCACCTCTAATTTCTAATGAAAATATTTGCAATACTTAATCTCAAATATCTGCAATTAAATAAGGCGAAAACTTCCGTTTAAAAATAGTGCTGGTTAAAAATCATATCAGCATCATTACTAATGAGAATATGACGATGCTGAGAGACCAAAATGATATGAGAACAAAACCAAAAAGTTTTTTTATTTATTTATTTATTTTTTTTAAAGTAGATAGTAAAATAAAAATGTGAACAGCTGAAGTGCATAGATTTGTAGTAATCGAGAATGGATAAAAGCCAGAAGGTATCTTATAATTTCAATTTCTTATATTTATCATAAAAAGTTATTGTTACCCAATATGAAATCATACTGTCAATTTGAATACATTCACTTAGTTTTAATAAAATGACACAAAGTAATCATATACATGATTTTGGATAGCAAAAGATAAATCATTTTGATGGAAAAGATTAATTTATTGAAATAAATATATTTCGATGCATAATATAAGTTCAGTGAAGGCATGATATATTTAACTGTGTATTGAAAAATTTAAAATATTGTTTGAATGTGTAAATACACTTTAGAAGACAAAACAAAAGTAATTTTACTTGAATTTTTAAACGAACCTTTTAAAGTCACACAAATTTTGATACATCTTTTAAAGTCTAAATTTCATATATTAAAGCTTATGTCATTTTCTTTTATAACAATAAATAAAATTAATTAAAAAAAATAACTGTGTTCAGGTGAAGGACACTTAACTAAAATAGTTTCTTTAAAGGTCTTACAGAATTAAAAGTAAAGTTAAATAAGTTTTATTAGCAATAATATTTAAAAATATTTATATGCTCTCAATATTTTGAATATATATATACTTTTAAAATATTAAAAACACAATAAATTTGACTGAAAAAGTTTTTACTTTTTATTAATTTTTATCCTTCCCTATAGGAACCCACATAACACAGATTCATCCAATTTTGGTTTAAAGTACGTAATTTGGACTTATGGACGTGTCCAATTTTCGTCCAAAAGTAGTCTGTACTTCATCTAAATCTCATCAATTTACGTTCAAATGTCACCACCTTTTACGTAATAAGTACGTCTTTTAGACGATAAAGTGAACGTAAAATGAACATAAGATGGACATAATACGGACGTCCAAAATTTGTTCATATTATGTCCAAAATTTGTTCATATTACGTCCATTTTATGTCTTTCAGACGAGAAAATGAACATAAAATGGACGTAATATGAACAAATTTTGGACGTCCGTATTATGTCCATTTTATGTTCATTTTACGTTCATTTTCTCGTCTAAAAGACGTACTTATTACGTAAAAGGTGGTGACATTTGAACGTAAATTGATGAGATTTAGATGAAGTACAGACTACTTTTGGACGAAAATTGGACACGTCCATACGTCCAAATTACGTACTTTAAACCAAAATTGGACGAATCTGTGTTATGTGGGATTGGGCTAGGTCACATGTCCGAGAAAATTCGATTAGTGGGTCATTTCGGGGTCATTGTGGGTCAAGATCTAAAAAGCGGCTCAATTTACACTAAATTTTGCATCCAATGGTTTTCGGGCACGAGAAGACTGTTGGGCTAGGTCACATATTCGAGAAAATTCAATTAGTGGATCATTTTGGGTCATTTTGGGTCATGGTCAAGCTAATTGTATCTAAAAACGGTTAAATCGATTTTGACGAAATTTTGTATCCGACTATTTTCGGGCCCTAGAAGACTATTGGGCTGTGTCACATGTTCAAGAACTTTCGATTAGTGAGTCATTTTTGGGTCAAAAGGGGTCAAATTAATTTTATCTAAAAAACGGCT
Organism: Maratus michaelseni; assembly: GCA_963931845.1. NCBI lineage: Eukaryota > Metazoa > Arthropoda > Arachnida > Araneae > Salticidae > Maratus > Maratus michaelseni. The sequence goes on along the minus strand of OZ007590.1, from coordinate 77,173,372 downwards.
CTAACGATTTTGATTAAATTTTGTATCCTACGAGTTTCGGGCACGCGAAAATTATTGGGCTAGGTCACATGTTCGAGAAAATTCGATTAGCGGGTCATTTCTGGGTCATTGTGGGTCAAGATCTAAAAAGCGGCTCAATTTACAATAAATTTTGCATCCAATGGTTTTCGAGCATGAGAAGACTGTTGGGCTAAGTCACATGTTCGAGAAAATTCAATTAGTGGGTCATTTTGGTCATGGGTCATTATGGGTCAAGCTATTTTATCTTAAAAACGGTTCAGAGGATTTGAAATAAATTTAGCACCCTACAGGTTTAAGGAACAAGAAGACTATTACGCTAGGTCATATGTTCGACAAATTTCGATTAGTGGGTCATTTTGGGTCATTTTGGATCATGGTCAAGCTAATTGTATCTAAAAAACGGTTAAAACGATTTTGAGGGAATTTTGTATCCGACTATTTTCGGGCACGAGAAGACTATTGGGCTGGGTCACATGTTCGAAAACTTTCGATTAGTGGGTCATTTTTGGGTCAAAGGGGGTCAAATTTATTTTATCTAAAAAACGGCTCTAACGATTTTGATTAAATTTTGTATCCTACGAGTTTCGGGCACGCGAAAATCATTGGGCTAGGTTACATGTTCGAGAAAATTCGATTAGCGGGTCATTTCTGGGTCATTGTGGGTCAAGATCTCAAAAGCGGCTCAATTTACACTAAATTTTGCATCCAATGGTTTTCGATCACGAGAAGACTGTTGGACTAGGTCACATGTTCGAGAAAATTCAATTAGTGGGTCATTATGGGTCAAGCTATTTTATCTTAAAAACGGTTCAGAGGATTTGAAATAAATTTAGCACCCTACAGGTTTAGGGAACAAGAAGACTATTAGGCTAGGTCACATGTCCGACAAATTTCGATTAGTGGGTCATTTTTTCATGGGTCATTATGGGTCAAGCTATTTTATCTTAAAAACGGCTCAGACTATTTACACTAAATTTTGCATCTTATAGTTTTCGGGCACGAGAAGACTGTTGGGCTAAGTCACATGTTGGGCTAAGTCACATGTTGGGCTAAGTCACATAAAATTCAATTAGTGGGTCATTTTGGTCATGGGTCATGATATTTGAACTTAAATTTAATTTTGACCGAGCATAGCTCGGTCTTCCCTGCTCGTGTTTCAAAGAGATAAGTTTATATTCAAAATGTTCTCGTAAATTGATTTATAAAAATGTATGTTTTAGGATTTTCTATACCTTAAAGTCACTTCTAATATGTTTAATTTTTTACACATTAGTTCATTCCGGCTACTTGCCGAGAAACAATCACTTAATATTTAGATGAAATTATAATATTATTACATTCCAACATAAATGCAAAGTTAAAAGAAATACAGAATAATACGACATTTTTTAATTTCTTGCAATTTTTTTCCATATACTCGTGTATATTTTAATTTGCTGTGGTCATTTTAAAAAATGTAATGAATATTTGTTAGATAACAATTCTTAGCATATGATGAAATATTCATTACGCAGTTTAATATTTTTTATCATATTATAAAAAACACACTAATACTCTTATTAAAGTTGTTTCACAGGAAAACATGATAAAATCTATTAGCACTTACGTCTTTAGTTATTCTTTGAAATTAAATACCAAGGAATGTTTACTTAATAGAACTGAGTTATCTGATACACTAAAAATCTTTTTCTTAGGAAAAATACTTGGAAAAGAAAATAGTAACAAATCGTGAAAGGATTTATTTTAGGCAAGAAGCAATAAAAGTTTTTTGAAACATTTCGAAATAATGTATTTGGAATGTAATGAGAAACAGTAAATTTATTTATATTAACTCATTTTATTTTTGTCGTAAATAGTATAAAGCATTTTTTAAAATCTAGAATATAGATCTTCTGCCGTTATTTATGCAACGCATACAAACACCTTTGTGTTGCATTTAAAATGCATGAGGTCTACTGATTGATTGTGGGGGGAATAAATTTAGTTCTATTACACATTTCAAGTTTCAAACCTTAAAATTCCAAATAAATTGGAATTTATCAGTTTTTTTAAACTTTTCCACTTATTTCTTCTTTTTTAAATTTCGATTTGTTTAGAAACCGTTCTTAGAAATATTTTACATCTTCAAAGTAACCACCATGCAAAAATTAAATTTTTGTCTCCAACAATATCACAGAAATTGCAATTATAAAACGTTTTGGTTTTATTGCACCATTTTACATTTCAATGTTTTAAAATTATTCTGTTGCGAATATTTACATCTTCAAAGCAACATCTATGTTTCTAGCAATTACAGTTCAAAGTAAATCGCATAGCCGTCCTTATGGGTATGCAACGGGAAGCGGCCGCACAGGTCCTCGTGCCGGGAAAAAAGATTTTTGTTTTATAATACAAAGTATTTAAATATTAGCATTTATTTGCATAAATATTTAAATATTTGACATATGCGAAATCACTTTAATTCGCATATGGGACTGCCTATTGCGTATCTTTGTTAATCAACTTAACACACACACACACAAAATAAAAAGTTGAATCTCCTCTTTTTCAGTTTAAGGTTATATGTTTTATTTATGTGTTTTATTATTGCAAGTGTGGCATTTTTCCTGTATGAAATTGAACAAATTGACAAAAAGTACTATATTCAGTTGAAGATATTCAAGTTACGCTACTGAGGCATTCAAACTGAGCTTGTGATACGTAGTATTAATACTACTGATTATAATGAAACAATATATCTTTGAGATACTTTTTTTATGTTTGAATATGAACTATTAAAATATTAAAGCTATTGGTGATTTTGGATGAACGGCATCTGTTACTTCAATGATTATTTGTTATGTAACAAAAAACATTTATTTTTGGGTAAAAAAGCTATTTAACCTTTAAGTTACCTATTTTATTTTTAACTAGCTGATTTAAAAGCCTGGATTACTTTTAAAAAATTATCTTAAATGTAATATACAAACGAACCCTGCGGTGAGACCCGATATCGTACTGAGTGATGGTATAAACATCAATCATTATAACAGTAGATTACTTTGAATATACCTAAAATTGTATTTAATATATTATAGTAACGGACCTAATGGTGTGGACTCCACTGCCTTTGGCATCGTAGTGAGTTGAAGCAAAAATCGCAATCACTATATAAACGGGACGTTTTTAGGTAGCTTTCATTACAAACAGTTACCTACTGCAGCCGTTCGGAGGCAAACAATTCCAAAAACATTTCGTATATTTTCACTGATCATGACCCCCAGACCACCAAACCACCTCCTGTCTTATTTATGAACCGAATTGGATGTGACTTAGTATGTGTATACGACGTACCAAAGTCTCGACCGAGTTCGTTGGCCAGCTTCATCCGCCATCATGTTTCAAAATGACGGCCAGTTAAAAAAAAATTTAATTTAAAATATTCAAATAGATGTACAAAAAATTATAAATTGAAAAAATTGCTTCTGTTAACTGTTAGAACGTGATATAAGGATTCTGGATTTTTTTTTGTTTTGTTTTGGCTATATCTTAAAAAATGACTGAGGTATGGCAGTTTGAAATTCTAGGGTGGCTGAGATTTTGAAACAATCTGATATTTGTTATGCTGTAACTCTAGTGTTTATGCATCGATAGGAATGTGACTGATCATGTACAGCACATACAAAGGTTTCGACCGAGTTCGTTGGGCAGCTTCATGCGCTATATTGTTTCAAAATGGCGGCAAGCTAATTTAAAAAAAAAATTAAAAACTCAAAAAGATGTAAAAAAAATATAAATTGAAAAAGTTTTTTTTTACGTTAAGTATTATATCGTGATATAAGGATTCCGGAAATTTTTTTGTTTTAGCTTTAACTTAAAAAATGGCTGAGATATGGCAGTTTGAAATTCTAGGGTGGCTCACATTTTGAAACAATCTGATTTTTGTTATTCTGCAACTCTCTTGCTGAAATTTGCATTCCAATTCAGTATTAACGAAAATCGGGATTGAGTCTTCTATAATCGGATTCCAAGCATTTTAGTTTTGGGTGTTTGAGTAAAATGAGTTGAATTTGGAAAACATGGACTATGAAAGCTACCTTTTCCTCCCGGTACAGGTCGGAAGACCTTTTTTATATACGAAATTGTAAAAATAATTGCCCAGAATTGTCTTAACTATATCTAAAGTTACCTTAAATATAACATTCAAACAAACCTAATGATTTGGCCCTCATTGCCTTCACAAAAGTGTTGAGCGATTATAAAAAACGGCATTCGCTATAACGGCGACTATTCCCTCATTCTCGAAACCAAGTTGTACAAGAGTAGCCGAACGCAACTTTTTTTTTTCATGAATAATTATAATATTTCGATTAAATTAAAATTATCGTCCTTTTTGTCGCTATAGTAAATGATTTGACATGCTTCTAATCATTGTAATAGAAAAATTCACCAGGGAATAATTGTTTTGTTTCCAAAAAAATTTCTATCGCCATTATTTTCTTTAATATTCAAATAAAAGAAAGTATTTGATATTTATTTAAGATTTTTTTTCGTGTTCCAGAATGTTTGCTCCTTTAAATGATATAAAATATACGATTGGATAAGTAAGATTTTAAATATAAATTGATTAATAAAAAACAGAACCCTCACTTACGGCGAAAAGGAGATTAAAAATTTTTTTTTTCAAAAATCATTGTATGAATTCCGAATAAGCTGTATTGAAAATAAGACAAAAAGTATTATTTTGCGGGATAAGTTTGTATCTCTGCCATTGTCTACTCGGAAAACAATTATCGACTTCTATATACGTAGATTTTCCAAACCATCGTGCAGAGACAGACACACACGCACACATGGAGAGACAAACACTTCCCTTTTATTAGTATAGATGCAGTTTCTCTTTGAAACATTTTCCATATAGTTCAAAAGTCTCTTTTTGCTGTTTACCGTCTGCCGTCTGTTCTTGCTCTCATTCTCATAAATATACTCGGAACTTCAATGTAATCTATATATGTTACTGAGGCTTATGTCGGCCTGTCCGTTATTGCATTTAGAAAGTGTAGCAGAAAGTCCGTTTACAGGGACATTGAAAAGTGTCCCGTTACATTATAGTCCATGGGGAAAAATCGTTCGCAGTGTATTCTAATGAATTTTATTGCAAATATAATGAAATTAATATGGATTTCTGAGATGCACTAAAAATGTCTAATAATATAAAATATAATACGTATTTCATATATTATATCATTAGTCATACGTTATTATAACAACTTTAAAAAATACTATAATGTATTTCTTTTCTTGCATGTTGATTTATTATTATTTTCTTATTCAAAATAAATAAAATATAAATTTGGTCAGATAAAAGCCAGCAAAATATGTAATAAATGTTATGTAATATAAGCGCAACATTTATAATGCATTATAAGCATAATGTAAGCGTGGATATATATTTAACATTTTAACAGAGAAAACAACAAAAGCAAATCGATTTTCTGGAATCACACAAACTGACTAAATTTAAAACCATTTTATGTATTTTTTAAAAACCTGCTTCATTTTACTTCTATTCTGAATTTATTTTGAAGTAGAACAACAAAGTATTCTTAGAAGATGATACACAATATTTTATTTTTAAGACATTAAATACCTGAAAATGTTTATGTAAACTAAAGTAGCAATTCGATTGAAACGAAATCTTAATATATATACTTAGAAAACAGTGTAGCATGTAAAAAAGAATATTTTTTATAAAGAAAGCTTATATATATAGATCAGATTATTGTTTGAATTGGGTTTATATAAATGCATTCTACATTTAGGATTATCAAAGGCATAAAAATATCTTTTATAACTTTCGAAAGTGACTTTGACATAAAAAATTATATAACCTATTTAAATAATATTAAGCAATTTTTTATTGGAAAAAGATCCATTTTAAAGTTTTAAAAATCAAAATCACAGCATTCATCCATTCTGTTAATATTTAATTACGTCACTTAATCCCATTCTTTTTAACAACACTTTCCAACAAAGTTGAAAAGTGCTTATGACTTCGGTTTGGTTGGCCTTTTGTCCCTCTGTCCGAGCTCTAACTCTCGTAAATATAGTCGGATTGCCCTGTAAATTTCACATGTTTTCTATGTTCACTATAGCACGGTAGCTACTTAAAATGAAGTTTGTAGCATGTCAGGAGCAGTCGAAAGTATTCCGTTACATTGCGGTCAATGAGAGAAAATCGTTTCAAGTGCTTTTTAATAATGTTACCCAATAACATAATGAAATTGGTATGCATTTAGGGAGTTCACTAAAGCATGCATTCTGTATGATATGGGATTCAAAGCATTTACTATTCGTTTACAAGGCCACACAAAAGAATTCCATTACATAATGGTTAAAACTTTGCAGCGTATTTTAATTATGTTACATTATTCTACATTTAACGAAATTGATATAGATTATTGAGAATTATTACTAGACTAGTATATAACACCCGTCAAAAATGACGGAATGTTACGTTTCATTTTCATAAGACTTCATACAAACAAACAGCATTAAGATGTTATGAAATTATATTCAATCCTTTGATACAACGACATTCCCGAAGGAAATAAACTGTTTTGATAGAACTTCAATAGTAAAAAGATTTCACTATAAAAAGATTCTGTAAAGATTAAGAATGATAAAATCTTCAAAACATTGTTTAGATCAACAATGTTGTTTAAACACCCATTGCTGGGTTAACACATCTCCGGGCCCGCTTGCGCCCACTAGCGGACCCCTAATTACATCGGGGCTGCGCCTTGCATACAAACTTCGTAAAAAACTGCTCTAATACTTCACCAGGCAGCGCTGCAAAGCATATTTTTAAGCGACATTAAAAATTTCGAGTAATTTTCGGCAATCTGCGTCAGTTCGATCTTTTAAACTGCCCTGCTATATCAGAGTAAACGTTTCATTATTCAAATTCTGATTTCACAACTGTATACAACTGTAATAAATTTCGATCACTAAAATAATTTATTTTATTTTATTTCTTAATTAAATCGCATCTATTAATTGCATTAATATGACTGATCATTTTTTTCACTACAAAGTTACTATGTTAAAATTCAAAATTTTATCTGCATTGATTTAACTAATACTTGATGTACCACAGTATTACATTATATTCCTTACATTTTAATTATATTTGATATAAAATATTCATTTTACTTACAATGCAAGTAAAATTGATAAAATACAGAACAAAGTGCAATTTAAACAGAAAGTTTATTTGTCAAAATAATAATTAAAGAACTTAAATTTTCAAAAGTTTATCTCAAATTAAATTCTGACTTTTTATAAACATTCCTAAATAAACCTGTGATAAATTTTGATCATTAAAGATCATCTTTTATTAAATAAGTATTTTTTTTAAATTATCTAATTAAATTAAAAATTTATTTTCACTACAAAGTTTCTACTATGCTAAAATACAAAATTTTATTTCATTGATATAATTAATGTATGTAGTACACGGTATTACAATTACATGTTTCTTATATTCTAATAACATTTTATAAGAAATACAGTGACCTCTCACTTATACGCGATGTTCAGTAATTACTTTTTGCACCACTATTTTAAAACAGTAAAATTTGATTTATAAATTGCGATTAAATAAGGAGAAATCTACTTTAAAAAGGAACTGGTGCTGAAAAATAATTACAGTGTATCGCGTATAAGTGAGAGGTCAGTGTATTCAATTCAAAATTTTGTTGATATTAATCTCCGATAGATGGCGATAAAGGCTTACAACGAATATGGATCCTACATTAGAGAGAGATTGGACATTGACGGAAAGTCCGCCATATTAGTTACAAAGCAGGTGGAACGCCGTAGAACGCAATGCATTTTCATCCGCGTCCAACACTTTTTATTCTATTAAAATCACCAGAAATTCATTCCATATGCCTTCACAGAGTCATTCAGAACATAAACATAAGCACAATTCCGTTTTAATGAATAAGAATTCTCAGAAAATGCTTTTTCTTTTATTCGGCTGAATTGCAGAGTTAACATTTCGGGACTTTACATTATGCTTAAAATATTCGAATTTTATTATAAACAAATATACAAGTTTTTGGGGTTTTTTTTTCACTTAAAATAAACATGTTAATTTATGCATAACACAAGAAATGCTACATAATGTAATTTTTTGTAGCGTGGGTATTTATTTTTTACTTTCCTCTGTTTAAATGGTCATGACTCATGATATAGATTAGTTAGGTTATTTTTTTAAGTAAATAAATACAATTTCTTAGAGGGAACTCTTTTAATTTTATAAGGTTAAAAATATATCATTTAATAGCAATAAGAAATTAAAAAAAAATACTGAAATATTCAGAAAAGTATAAATTTTTTTAACTTATTCCTAATATAGCTTCTTTATTAATGTATTTACATTAATAAATTTAGATAGTTTTAAAGAAACTAATTGGTTGTATGAAATTAGAAAGCTTCAATTTTCTAGAATAATACACTTTATAATACTAAGTATATCTAAATATGCAAAAAAAAAAAAATACATTCCGAGAAACTGAATAAAAAAATTTACACACATATGCTTCGTAATGTTTATTTATATAGAGGTTTATATATTGTGAATTTATATATTTTTGCAATTGTCAGAGTCAGCGCTTTTATACATAGATATTTTTTTTTATGCGGAAAATTTAAATGCTTACGTCTTGTGCTCTCAAATTCCGCGGATATGTAAAAAAGAAATTATTAAAAAATGAACAGTTTAACAATTTATTCAATTATTCCTTATAATTTATAAACAATTTCCTATTTTAAAAAGAGTGCACTATATACAATTTTATTCTGTATTACGTTCTTAAAATAAATGTTTCAAAATGTAAACAGAAATTCATCGCCAATAACGTTTGTCAATTACCGCCAACTGTGTCAAACTTCGAAACTCCAAATTATTTACACGTTTTGCTCACTCACTACAAAAAGATTTAAATCAAAATTAGTTTTAAAATGTAAAACAAGAGACGCAGAAACGAAATTGCTTTGTTTGTGTTACTCATTTCGATAGTTATTATTTAATGAAACTGTTTAAAGTTGACCGCATACTCAACAATTGAACTCTGACAATTTAAAATATGTTACAAAATAAATAAACATTACTAAATATTAAAAAGTAACTATAAACAACAAAAGAAAATTATCTATTAATAGTGTACTAAGTCTTGATACAATATTTAAAATGTTGAATCTTTAAAATCCAAATTTTCTTTAGAAAGCAATACCAGCGTATACATACGACGTAACTAAAATGGCGGATTTGTCAAATCTGCCGGCGACGCAATGTCCAATCTCTCTCTAATGTAGGATCCCTAACAACGAATGAACGAAGTAGTTTAGCGAGTATCACGGAGGAAAGTAACTTATTCCGTTATCGCTTTCCAAACGGTTGCCTTCATGGTTTAATATTTTAAACGTTCACGACGAATGAATCATTTGTTTGTTTACTTTCATGGAGCAATAAACCTAATTTCAACTGAAGTTATCTCAGAATATAAACATAATTTAATGTAAGGCATCTCACAAACTAATTTATTTTGAAAGACATGATTTCAAGTAGGAGAAATTATCGTTTAGTTGTTATATGTTAGAATAGGTTCTTCATTAAGCCTAACATGGCGTTTAACTACGGTCAATTCGCAGACCAGAGTGGTTGCGCCTGGAATAATTACAGACAATTTCCTGCCTTCGGATTTTATTATAAGTAGATGCTTGCTGTAAAATATGAAGTGCATAGTATTTATCGTTCATTTACAAGCACGCACAAAAGATTTCCGACATAGTACTGTATTCGAAATTCTATTCATTAGCGACAATTCCTGGAAGTGCGTTTTCAATTCGGTATACATTTAACTAAAGTTTTGCATATTCTGTGGTATGTATAAATGCTATAAATCATATACAGGGCACGTAATCATTACTGCTTATCAAAGTCAATTTTTACATGTGTTTTTTTTTTTTTTTTTTTTTTTTTTAATCGAGTTAGATATTTTGAACGTGAAATATATTTTGTACACTAAGAGAGGTTTGTGGAATACAAATCAAATTATATACAGGGCCACCCAAAGAACATTGCCACCTATAGATGATAATTTCTGGAATTGTGATTTCAGTAGTTTAAAGCGTGTTTTAACCTGATTTAAACATTAACCCGCAATTGGTAGAAATTTTTGAAGGTCTATTTTCAACCCATAGTGTGTTTTCTGAGTACACAAAATTTTAACATAACATGTAGAATATATACAAATATATACATGATATACCGGTCTCCACAAGAGAATTGGAGCTGTTGTTTGTCTGCGGACTTTAATTGCTGAATCTATGGCTTTCAAATGTGATATGCGTTTTCGAAAATAATTTAGATCAGTTTCTTATTTACCTTATTAGATAGCAAAATTTTGTTGAAGTATTCTGTTGAATAGTGCTCGATGATCTATTCCTAACGTGTGATTTTTCTGTCTTGTTTAAATCAATGTCATTTTATAATGTAAGTTCGTATTTCAAAACTATCACCTTTCAGATATTTTTTTTTCTAAAAATGTAATATAGTAAAATTTTGAATTTATTTTATCATACTTGTAAAATAAGGTTTCAAAATGAGCAAGATAACTCAGGCTTTACATTGTAAAAAAAAATTCCTGTGGTTACTAAATTTTTTTTAGTAAATTTGTATTTCACAGAATTTTTTTGTAACCGGTATTATAAACCGGAATCGTTGATAGCTGTTTTCTACCAGTTCTTACAGATTTTCTAGTAACTGAGTAAAAATATAAAAACTTTTTCGTAATTGCAAGGATCAATGAGAAATACAATTTTTTTTTTTTTTTTTTTTGAAAATCGACCCATTTTTTTACAGTGTAGGCTCCTCAAATATAACATACAAATATTATTCTTATGCAGAGTATTTTTCAGAATTGTCTATGTTATTAAAGTTAATTAATAATAGTTACGACAACACTGTTATTAAAGATGTATAAGAATTTTCGGTTGTATTGTCATCACTTGAAAGCATTATTGAAAATTTCTTTGCAAACCAGAAAATATCCCAGTATTTCACGCCCCACCAGTGGCTGAGAGGTTGTGCTCTCGAAGCTGGTAGACGGGAGGTGCTGGGTTCGATCCCAATCGCTCCCGTCGGCCTAACCGTTCGGAGTTTTCGTGGTTTTCTTCGAGCCGTGGATTCATCCATGCGTAAATACGGGTTAGGTTCCCTTAGAAAGACCCCCACGAAGGCACTCCCCCCGGGCCTATATCCCAAGTGTAGATAATTGGCCGTCAATAATCAACCCAACCCAACCCAGTATTTCACACGCGTCTATTGGAATGGGTAAGATTTTATAAAGTTCTAGAAACTATGAAGTCATATGTTTAAACATTAATGTATATTAATCTGCATAAAAAAACCTAAATAAATGTATGAATAAAAAATCTAATTCAAATATTTTCAATTTAAAATGCGTCTTGTTTCAAGCAGGATACATAAAAGGGCAATTTTAAAAGCAAAATTTTCTTATTTGCTATAGTTTCATTTCTTTCTTTTTATTTATTTTTTAAAACAATTTCACTTAATGAGAATAATAAAAATTTGGAGCGTTAATTACAAGCATATAGATACTTTGTTTGCGTCAGTTATATAAAGAAAATCATCAGAAACAAACAGAAAACCGAATTAAGAGAAAATGAGTATTACAAAATTTCGAATAATTATTATGACATAAAATATTTGTCTATTCGATAAAAAAGTTTAAGTGAAAATTTCAAAAGTAAAATTAACGTATTTGAGAAACGTATTACAATAATATATTCAAGATAACGTTTTTAATGATTTCAACCTTTTTCTATTGTGTGTAATTAAAAAGTATAAAAAATAATAGGATGAAACAATACAAAAATATGAGACTATATAAAATATTTAAAAAATAACAATAAGATTTCTCAATTTAGTACATTGTATTACGTGTAATGCTGTATAGATTATCTCAAACATATTGCATGAGTTATTCATAACACTTATCTTTTTACCTTTTATTAATATCATTAGTATTTAAGATATTCTCGTGCTTCAATTTAACTATTTATGTTTCACACACTCTCAGAAAAAACTGTAAATTTATGAGCGTTTGCCCTTCAATTTTCACGGGCAACAGCCTTATTTGATGAAAAACGGTCTGATCCACTAAATAAGCGGCCTTATCCCTTAGATACTTAGAAAATTAAGAGCAATCCCCATATTCTTACATTTCTAGCCCATATGTTAGCAAAAATACGGTACGACCACATACATTGTCCTCCGCTAGGGTGTTAGCCCTTCATTTTACTCGTGTTTCGAAAATTTTAACCCGCCAAAACAGTGATTCTGTGATGATTATCTATCGTGCTACATGCTACGGAACAGTAAGCAAAGTGTTATTGTGTTTTAAAGTGCATTATATCCTGTGCATTATAGTGCTATATTACTTTGCACCGTAAAATTACGGGCTGCGCAAAATGATGGGCATGGATTGTTTTTATTTACGGGGTACGGCTGGAATCTCTGCTGCCGGCCTCTGCCCGTAATTTTACTGCAATTTTTTTTACAGTGCACAGCGCAATCACGCTGTTTCGATTTCTGTTTAAGAAGTTCTACTTTTCACCTCGATATGTAAATATGGAGGTGAAATAAATATTGAGGTGAGTCTCTTTGGATTGTAATGAAATCAGCTCCTTCAATTTTATTAATTTTTATGTGAAGCCTCGTGACTTTGTTTTATGAAAATCTTTTAATTAATACATTTTTTAGCCGTCACCTTCGTTTTTATTACCTTTAATTAAAAAAAAATTACACAAAATAAGACAACATTTTTTCACTAATTGACGTTTTTCAATCTAAAATAAGGCAAGGACTGTTGCGCCGCGCCGTTTTGTACTTTTGGACAAGTCTTTTTAAATACTCTTTGGACATCCGCGGTTCTAAAAAAAATATAATAGTATATGATAGTGTTTTTATAGATAATTAAAGAACTTAAGAATAAAAGTTCATTATACACATTTTCCAGCTACGAATCAGAAGAGAAAAGTTGGACGAATAAGAATAACGTCCATGTCAACTAATTAACTGTAGGTAAAAATCCTTTAAAACATTTTAATAGTTGGAAGTGAGAATTATATCTACTATAATATATAATATTAGTATATATGTTTTTATATAATAATATAAATTTTATATAATTTATTTTATATAATAATAATATACATAATAATAATAAATATGTATAATAAATATATATATAATAAATTATCTATAATATTTTATATATAATATATATTTATATATCATTAATGATGCCAAACATATAGATAGATCAGACATTCTGTTTTGCAATCACAGTAATGTGTTTCAGAAAGTGTGTTGTAAACAAAACTTCAGATATAATGATAACTATGTCTATTAATTATTCGAATATTGTTGAGTCAGCTTTATTATTCTCAACTCAGTAAACCCAGGACTAATTTTAAACGTTTCTTTGTTTTGGTTGCATGTAACACTCCGGTGCCAAATAATCTCATGTGTCTGTACTTTGGAAATGGGGACTGGTTTTTTACACATACACACGCACAACAAAAACGATTATTTTAGAGTCTTTGTTTTAATTTTATCGCAAAGGCAAATTGAAGTTCGAGGGATTTGAGGTTTGACTTATATTTATTAAGCACGTTGGTTAATTCTATTTAAACAAAATATTATTACTCTTCCAATAACAGAAAGTTAGGAAATGTCGTTTTATTATGAAATTTCACGATTCAGTGAAGCTAACTTACCATAATCTAAAGTAAAATGTGCTTTGAAATTCTAATTCATAGAAATTTATGTTGCATTATTTCGTAAAACATTTAATAGTTTACATAATTTAAAATTAATTAAAAAAGAACAATTTAGAAATGTTCTTATATTTTTTGCACGTGTTAATTAGAACTAGCGGGAAATATATAGAATCTATTTTAAGATGGATTTTGTCTGATATAAACTAATCACTTTGATTTATCCTTTTCGAATCAAATCTTAAAACTCATTGATCGGCATATAAGGAAATGTCATTTAATGATTTTCATTTCAAACTTTTATTCTTCAGTGCGCATTGCAGACATGTATCCAACGTAGATAAGTGTTTCAAAATACTAATTCGAAGAAATTAATGTTTCATTATTTCGGAAGACATTAAATAGTTTAATCAAAGAGTTTATTTTATTTCCTAATTTCTAATTTAATGGGGAAAATGTTAAGAAAGGCTTTTACCCTTCATGCAAATGTTAATTAAGCCTGTGATAAATATCATATATATAATCTATTTAAAGATATCCGTTGAATGACAAAAACGAATCAGGTTGATGTTTCCTGTTTAAATTAATCTTATCACTCTAACTTTGATTGTAAATTAGGAAATGATTTTTAATAATTTTCGTTTAGAAATTTCATGATGTAGTGAGCATTGCATTCTGATGGTAGATAAGGTACCTAAAATTCTATATCGGAGGAAATATTGTTGAAATTTTGGGCAAAATATTTAATATATTAATAAACATGAAAAATTTAGGATTTATAAAAAACTATTAATAACATATTTCAAAGAATTTTTATTATGTTTTAGACAAATTAATTAGATCTCGTAAGAAATATATATATATATATATAGAGAGAGAGAGATTGTTTTAAGATATCATTTGACTGATGTAAACAAATCACGTTGAATTATACTGTTTGAACAAATTTTTTTATTCATCGGAAATACGGAAATTTCTTTGCTATTACATAATTTTAATGAATAAAACACCTGGAATATGTGGTGGAATGGGTAATTTTAATTAAAACCTGATTTGAAGAAAATAATATTGCTGGAATCATCTGCTGTAAATAATAAAAACCATGAATAATAGTCTCTTATTATAAATGAATAAATGCATATTGTCTCAACAACAATATTCACACTGAATAAAAGTGCTAAATATTCCACTCGTTTTGCATTTTGTTATGACAGAAGTATTATAATGAATGTTAATAAAAAACATATACGGAATAATTGCTGGATATATATATAAAGTATTGATTAGAACTAACTGTAGATAATATTTGAGAGACATGGGTTTTATATCTGAAGAATGGGATTTTTGTTTTAATATTACAGAATTTTACATATAAATCTAAACATTTTTACTTACCTTTCGTTAAATATACTAATTAGAATGTTCCATAAACTATACCCAAATACATGCTTCTGTAATTTTAATATTATTTTTTAATCGTACTATTATTGTTGTATATATTTTTTAAACATTTCGTCTAATATCAATCGATGACATCTGAGGGAATTTTCAAAATATAAATTTGTTTCATATAAGGAAAATGGAATTGAATCTAAATATGAAGGAAGCGGGCATCGATAAATAAATCGGTTTGAAATTCAAATGAGGATAATCAATATTTTCGATAGGCACATTGATTTTGATATTAGTTTCTTTACTAATGCTAATATCTTCTTAATATATAGCTTCTAAAATAACTGATATATCCAATGAAACGCAAGGATCATGTTATATAATATTTCCTAAATCGTGAATTTAAAATGAGCTTTTGAGTACAATGGGTATTTTACGAAATGAATTCACACGCAGAGCTTTATTTTTAAGTGCTGTTTTTTTTCTCTTTCAATTAATTGCTAAACACTTGTATGAAGAATAAGATATATACGAATTGGATATTTTGTCCCACAGAGAGACAAAACTGTAGAGGCTGGGGGGGGGGGGGGTTCAAACCCATGATTTCCGGCTTTTGGCAATAGAATATGGCCTGTTAGCTTAAAGAGCTCAACAGAAAATATCACATGTAATGCACTTTAAAATAGTAAAATATATCTAAGTATCCATGGTTTAATGGCGTTCCATTAGCTGCTATATATTCTGTTGTGTCAATTAACAGATCAGATTATATTGCCCAAAGGTGTTGAGACTGAATTGTGACAGCCGGTTGTTGGTCGAGGACGGTTATTGGTCCAGGTAGCTCAATACGCAGAACAGTAACAATTTAAGCCGATCTGTTGGGTTCGAACCCCGTCAGGTATACGATTTCAATAAGTATGAAAAATGTCAATTTGTATGATATTATTATCAATCAGTTAAGCGTGAGTTAAAGATTAAAAAAAATTGATAGAAAGTAAGAATAAAGTTTTACAAAAATTTCAAAATAAAGTGTTTACAGTAAAAGTAATTAAAAATTATGAAAAATGAGTCTTTACCTTACATTAAATTGTACAAAAAGTATTTAATATGAAAAGTGTACTTACATTTAAAATGTTTATTAGGAATAATAATTGTGGAAGTAGTAGCATAGCATATGTTGAGAAATATACAGACAATAAATTGGATACTTTACTATGAAACACATTTGCAAAATGTCTTCTTTTAATTGTAGAGATAATTACATATTGCATGTAAAGAAATATCCAGACGATACATTTAAAACTTTATTATAAAACACACTTGAAAAAATGCCTTTTTTTTAAGAAAAAAAAGAGAACTGGATGTTTGCCTAAGTTTTCATATACGGGGTGGTTCAAAAGGTTATGTCCAAACGGCACGTATGGGTGTGTCAGGTCATGTGGAGCAAGAATATGATACTAGGGGTTAGAAAAGTAATCCTGATGGTGCAATTGCGTCGTGACCGTGAACCAAAGAAAATATAACAAACGGTGTAAAAATACCTTTATTTTACGAAAAACGTAATCGAAGTACAAAATACAAATGAAAAATGTTACTCATAAGACGTGCTCAAAATGTGCAATTTTCCGTGATGCATGCTTCACATCGGCATTGCATAGAATCGCGAACACATTGCAACTGGCGAGGAGTCTCCCGGACAAGTGCTTCAGCGATCCCAGCCATGAGGGCCATGGAACGGGTGTCTCTTACACCAGAGACTTATATTACACCAGAGAGATATCCCTCCCAGACGTAGACATCCAGGGGTTTTTTGTCTGGGTATCGCGGTGGCCACGGTACACGGCCCCCTCTGCCAATCCAGCGGCCACGATGCAACTGCACCGTCAGAATCGCGTTTCCGACCCCCAGTTCCTATGTAATTCTTGCTCCCCATGACCTGATACACCTACATATTCCGTTTGGAGATGAGCTTTTGAAACACCCTGTATGAGTTAAAATTTGTATTATAGTATTTTTTAGTTAAATAAAAAAAAATGTGTAGAAGATCCTTATTGTTTTAGTAAAATAGTTTACTATATAGTTTTAAATTAAATCTGTAAAAAGTCACATTGGTAGGTTAAGGGTCAATGACTGAAAATATAGTTCATGGTTTTGTTTTCGTGATAATAATAATAATAATATTATTATTATTATTTTATTATTGAGACAACGAAAGTTTCAAAAATAGTCAAAATAAAACAAACTAAAAATTATCTAAGTAACATGAATTAAAATCTTCAAAGTTCACAGCCGGAATAAACAAATGATGCATATTTTTCAGCCTACTTAAGCAATGTTCCAACCTAAGTGTTTATAAAATCTTTGCAGTTTACATTATCGTTATAAGTTAAAGTTAAGAAGAAGTCCTTAAACTTTGTTAATGAAGATTTAATGCATAAAGATGTGAATAAGTGACGATCTACGGGACATAATTACGAGTTAGATTTTAAAAAGCATTAGTAAAAGGCAAATGTTACTATTAATAATATAATTTCAAAGCTATTAATGGATAATGATTTATAAATGAAGTTCTGGAACATTTTAAAGCTTATGTTATTAATTGATGTATTTTATTACATTAATAATCACACATTTATTTATGTAATTTATATTTATACGTTCGTTCAGTATCAGTTAAATTTATGATTTCATTTTCACAAGACATTTTTTGCAAAGAAAAGTAACGTCTAAAATTCTATGAAACGCTATTCTATGAAAAAAACCGTAGTTTTAACTTTATCTGATTTGTCAAATTTTAAATATTATTCAATTATTATTAAATATATTTTTGTGAAATATAAACTTATGACGTCTTATTCATTACCGAATCTTTAATATTTTCATATCAAGTATATACAGTATATTTTTAGTGAATATTTAATAATGTATGGTTAACGCTTATGTGTAATTTAGGAATAGTGTAAGTAATTATTTAGTCATATTTAATTCATGTACGTTGCATTTATTTCGCATATATAATACAAATTCGTTATACAAATCTTAACCTAAAAATTGTTTCCTCGAAATATTGCTATATGTTATTTTCATATAAAAGGACTTTGATTGACCTTTCTTCGATTATTTCATACAATACCATGTATGTATGGAAATATTTTGAAGGATATAATGTAAAGGTAATTTTCCGTTGTACCTGGCTATAACTTTAGATTACGATTTTCTAAATTATAATATGCGTACTATTTCTGGTATGAGAGCAATCAGATACTACTACGCAATATTTGATTGTTTGCATACAAAATGTGTATGCAAATCTTTCCCTAAAAATACTTTCCTAAAATTATTATTATATAATATTTTCTTATAAAAGGTCTTCGATCGATCTTTCATCGATTATGCCTTGCAATACCATGGATGTATGGAAATATTTTGAAGTCTATAACATACAGGTAATTTTCCGTTACATGTGGCTATCACGATTTTCTAAATTATGGTATGCATACCATTTCTGGTATGCGAGCAATCCGATACTACTACGAGAAATATGAATCGTTGCTTTATGGATATCCACATATCACCTTTCTTAGCGTTTGAACTAGCGAAAAATTTCCGAAAAAAAATCTTTCTTGTGACACTCCTGCCATCCATATTATTTGTTTTCACGTCAAATAGACATAATTTGAAACAAAAAAAGTTTGGGCTATTCACGTTCCGGGGTTTAGGGTTAAAAACCAGCAGAACTAACAAACACCCCTCGGTGCGATGAAAACCACCCTTCTAGCTAGGTCTGCCACGCTACCCGCCAAGTTTCAGTTTTAGGTTAGATTGAAAACAAAAATGTACACAATAAAAGAAATCAGTAAAAATATATATCAGAAACAAAATTATAGTTGGTCTGGAAATGCTTCTGTGCCTTCACTGAGTTGAATCCAAAAATGTGTGTAAACTTTTTTTCTTTCTGTCAGTAAAATCCTCCTCGCCGATTCTGAAACTGATATTTCAGTATAAAATAATTTTCTGCAGATTAAATAAGCCTTTCCTTATCCTCCTTAAACGTACTGATATTATAAAGAAGTAACGTTTATGTGTTTGTTTGTAGGAGATAATATCTGCAACTGCCAAGGAGATTTCCAAAATATTGGTGGCAAAATGCTAGTGACTATCTCTGCTCCGAAATAGGCTATATTTTACGTTGTTGTAAGAATCTTCAAGGGGGTTCAGGAGCAAAACACGTTCAAAAAATTCCGATTTTTACGATATTGTTGGGGCTAGAAACATGAAATTTGGTGTGGGGGATACTTTTAAGATGCAAATACTCGCTATAAACGGTTTCAAAAAAGTTCAAAATTTAAAAGGATGAAATGAGCGAAAACATTTCTAAAAACGTTTTAAATTAGGATTTATTTCGAATTGTTAGAGTTAGAAACTTTATTTTTGACATGGCTGTTACATCTAAGATGTAAAAGCTTTCAGAAAAGAGTTGTTTAAGATTTCAAAATGAAAAAGGGTGCAGGTATTAAAAAAAAGTAGTAAGAGTGTCATTTTATGACACTGTAGGAGCTAAAAACTAGAAATTTTGCATTGTTATTACTTTTAAGATGTAAATCTTCCCAAAGAACTGTTTCTAAAAAATTCTAAATTTATAAGGATGAAATGAGTGTAAAATGTTCTAAAAACATTCTATGTTATGATTAATTTGCAATTGTTAATCCTAGAAATTTGAAACGACATGACTGTTAATTTTACAACACACAGAAAAATTTCTAAAAATTCGAAATGTCGGGCAGGAAAAAAACATTCTAACTCTACGATTTCGGTGATACCACTTTCGCCAAACATAGTGCTTACTTTTAAGATGCCAATGGTCTCAAAGGGCGTTTCTTTAAAAAAATCTAAATTAAAGAGTGTGAAAGGAGCGGAAAAACGTTTTAAAAACGTTCTAAATTACGATTTATTTGGAATTGTTACGGCTACAAACTCAAAATGTGTAATAAAACTAGTATTTTCCTCCCAAATAATCTGAACACATCATGCAATTTTAATGCAACACAGCGGGTTTCTACGCAGCTAGAGTACAAATAAAATTTTTTTAACAGAGAGCAGCTTATCCTTTTTAAAAAAGGAAACTTTTGCAAACCAGTCAATAAACAAATATTTAACAACAGAATAATTTCATACAAATTACATAAAAAAATTATGCGTTCACAGAAATGCTTATGAAGTTACAGAAAGTAATCTTTTTTAAATTGAACCTTATTCGAAAACTTTTGCGAACCAGTAAATAAACAAATATTTAACACCAGAATAATTTCATACAAATTACATAAAATAATTATGCGTTCACAGAAATGCTTATGAAGTTACAGAAAGTAATCTTTTTTAAATTGAACCTTATTCGAACACGACGCTGTCGTGATTTTCGGGCGGCAAGTTCTTCCTTGTTCAAAGAGAGGTGTCACATGAGACTGAATAAAATAAAACGGGATAAATGCATATTTAAACAGTCCTTGTAGTTTTAATTGGTAGGAATAAAATTTTACATTCATAATAAAAATCCTCACCCTGTAACTATATTCGGAAGCTGTTAATAATACTAAACAGGTTTCTTTGGAACATCACTTTTTGAAAATTAGGCTCCACATTTTTTTCAAATATTAAAAGTTGTCTTAATTATACGCAGAATTACTGTCACAAATGAGACGTAAGGGGAAAACCGCTAAGGCATTAAAGTAATTCTTGGAATTTTTATTACTTGCCATTTTCTTTTAGAAGTTTCGTAATTATTGGGGTAAATATTTTAATTAAAAAAACACTTAATGAGCAACGCTAAATTACGTGACGGCTTTAAAATGTCACATCTGAGGAAATAAGATATCTGAGGTTTCATAAAAAAAAAAAAAAACTCCCTGAATTCTGTTTCTTCGTCTTCAAAAAGTAAACCTGATTAAATGAATATTTTTTTTTACTCCAGGAAAACTGTCTGCTATCATTCAAATGCGTCTATGCATTCACTGCTTTCCGTATAGTAACGGTAACTTTTCCTTTACATTGAGGATAACGGTCGAAAATATTTTACAGTGTAGGACACATATTTTAGGATTTATTTTGAGACCAACTGATATTTCTAAAATTATATTATGGTAGTTATGGTAGTAAATAGCCTCGGACTAGGTATGAAATAGATGATATCATATTTGGCGAACAAAGGGAGTAAGATAGAATCTTATGCCAAAATACCTCTTTTAAACTTTGCGATATACACGAAAGGGTTATTTTTGTAATTTGGGTGGATTTATCGTCTCGAAGTTTTGTTGATACTTCTCTTTTTTGCTTGAAGAGTAGTAAAGTCTAAAGTTTTCCCCCATTTAAAATAACAGTCGTAAAAGATAACGCATCGCAGAGTTGTAACTGTTTTAGCATCTAAATTGGCAGGTTAATGTAGAATGTCCAAATTTTTAATCGTACACATGCATAAATTATTTTAATTTTTAAATAACACATATTAAAATTATATTTCTCCATTGTTTTTGTTTCTTAACTACTCTCTAAAAACTTGCATTTATTAAGTTGTTATATTTGTATTTATACATATTATATATTACTGTGTTCAATATGCAATTCATTATGCAGTAAGCAAAATATCTGGAACAATTATGCAATTCTTACCACATAAATATTACCTTCAGGTATATGAATATATTTTCACATTAAGGCACTTTCATCATCATCCCATTCATAATTCTTGCAGTCCCTAGTAAGTATGGAAATACTTTGAAGAATATTATTAGGAAACAAATTTTCTATTGAAGACCTGTATTATAACACCAGAAGTTGATAGAAGAACCTAATAACTATAGCTTAATGTTGCAATGCTTTATTTTCTTTGACGGGTATTATCTAAAGATATGTGATGCATTGTTAAAACTAGTTTAAATTATTTAATATATACTTATATAGATATTTTTAATGGTATATGTGCATAAATACGTTTTTCTTGTAAATAACGCACACTAAAATTATAATTGCCATTTCTGGTTTGTTTTCTAAAAAGTCGCAATTATACAGTTCAGTTCGTCACATGTATTTTAGCATATTATATATTATTGTTGTGATTAATATATAATCGATTATGCAGTTCGATATCCATGTGCACATATTGTGCTATTCTAACGTTATAAACAGTTTTGTTCTATTTTCTTTTAGTATAAGAGCATGGTTGATCGACATTTCGACGACTATTTTCTGCAGTTTCGTGGAAGTAAGGAAATATTTCGAAGTATATTATACGAAAGTAATTTTCCTTACGACACCTGAATATGACACTAGATGATGTCGTAAGAATATAATAACTTTTCCTTAATGTTCCTTTATTTTTGTTTCTTTGGCGAAAACAGCTATATTATGTCAAAGTATGTGAAGTATTGGTTATTTTAGTTTTAGTTCTTCAATATCTATGCCATCACATTTATGAATAAGAATTACATATTAAGATTATTTTGTTTTCTATAAGTACGTAATTTTATATGTTTTTTATCTGTTCATATTTTATTCATATTATCTGATTTTTTTTTCATATACATCGTATAAAATGTAGTATTTCTTACACTATCCTGATCCTGTAAAATGTGTTCTTAAATTATTATTCTTTTTGTATAAAATCACTTACATCGACATTTCGTAGACGACTTCCTGAAATTTTATCGAAGTATTGAAATATTTTGAAAAATATTATATGAAAGGAAATTTTTCCTATACAGCACCGAGATATGACACCAGATTATGTCAGAAGAACCTAATAACTGGGCCTTAATGCCTCCGTGTTTTTGTTTCTTTGAAGAACACTGTCATATTATGTAAGAGTATGTGATGTACGCGTTATACAAAGATTTAATTATTCCATATATACATATTTTAATTTCAATACAATATGTTTCGAGATTATTGTTTTTACTACACTCTCTGAAATAAAATACTCAATTTTGCCGATTCGGCAATCCTCGAGCTTTATTTCGTTATTTTTGACAATAATTTCGTCACAGAGACATGTGGTTTTTAACGAAACGCGAAACCTCACATATCTGCTGAAACGGTTTTTCCACTGTCAAAAATAGAACTCTCACTTTTGACGATTCAGCAATTCTTGAGTTATATTTCATCATTTTTGACAGTCATTTCGTATCAAAATTAAGTGATATTTAATGCAATGGAAATTCTCACATATTTGACGAAACTGTTTCCTCATTCACGGCCAGATTATTTTTGTTGTTACAAAATCGTGCAAAAAAATTCAGGAGTTATTTTTTATTTAAGAAATACATTCATATAACAATCAAATTTAACAATTAAATTTAAAATATGTATGACTGATTCCTTTCCCCTCTATAAACAGTAACGTGTTAAAATCTTTACTCCCATCATCTAAAATTGATAAACTCTCCTCCAATATGTACTTCAAAATTTATTATTTTTGACCAACAAATTAACTAGACCATATTCTAATCATTCATTGAACAAAAGAAATTGCTCTAATAAATTATATTAATCGAGCCATATTCTAATTATTTATTAACCATAGGAAAACCATAATAATAATCTAGCCATATTAATTAGAACATGCAGAAATTATAACAGCACCTATACAAATGCAATCTACCTTCTAAAACTATAAACACACACCAACATCCCGTAGATACATTTAAAATAAATTTTACGTAATGTCCCGCTGGCGAGGTAGGCAGCGCATTGGCATACCACTCCAAATATCGCGCGTTCGAATCTCCTGGAAGACTTGAGAAAAACGACATAATTTTTTCCACTGTCTAGTACAGATTCTTCTAAAATTGTCAATAGATGGCACCACCGGCTTTGTTTTAGAATTTCGAACAAGCACTTTGACGAAATTTGTTTCCTCAAAAAAGTGAGAAAATTAATTTACTCGATTTGACGAAATATTCTCTCGGACCATTTCCCAGGAAACAGTTTCGTCAAAAACGAAGAAAATTTCGTGGAATTTGAGTATATATATCTGGCAGTGTAGAAGTACGTATTTTGAATTTTGTAAAATTAATGGCATTCGCATAGCGGTGAAATACATGGTTTTTCAATATTTTTATATTTTATTCACGTTACATTTGTTCCGCATTCGTCATAGGAAATGCAGCATTCTCGTACTATAAATAGTTTCTTTAAAATATTATACTGTTTTCTTTTCATGTAAAAGTACTTTGATCAGCATTTCGGTGACTATTTCCTGAAGTTCGAAACGAAGTACACAAGTATTTTGAAGGATATTATATGAAAGAAATTTTCGTTCCAAACACCTGGATATGTCAGAAGAACCTAATGACCATACCTGAATGTTTCCTTGTTTTTGTTTCTTTTATGAAAACCGTCACATTATGTAAGAGAATGCGATTCATAGGTTATACTTATTTTAGTTATTTAAATATAGTATATTTTACGGATAGATTTTAGATTTTAAGATCTTAAGTATTTCTAGAAGTATATAACTTTAGATTTCAGAAATAATAAAGAAATGCCCTATTGGCCTTTATCTTTTATCTAGGTTATAACTTCAGTGTTGCTTTAAATTTTTTTATTGTATTTATGTGTTTAATGTTTTTTAAATTTAACAAAAAAAAAACGTTTTATCACTATTTTTATCAGATATTATTATGTAAAGATGTTTTTTTTTTTTTTTAACATTTAATGAAAATTATCCTTAAAATTCTATAAAAGACAAATCAATTAAATATAAAATAATTGCGTAATATACTTATATACTATTACACCTCTGGGCAGAATTATTAGAGCAATAAAAAAGTAAAGAATAAAACCTTTTGTACAATTCTAAATATTAATAACATTATAGATTATGTAATTATAGCCCAAAAAGGAAAGCCCAAAGTATGGCCCAATAAGTACTTATAACTTTTCTTATCTATACTAATATTATAAAGAAGTAAAGATTGTTTTGTTTGTTTGTTTGTTTGTTTGTTTGTAGGGGGTAATCTCTGGAACTACCGAACCGATTTCAAAAGTGATGGTGGCAAATTGATGGTGACAACCCCTGCTCCAACATAGGCTATATATTACGTCGGTGCCACTAACCCCAGGGGGTGAAGGAGCGAAAAACGTTCTAAAATTGCAATTTTTTGTATACTGAAGGAGCTAGGAATTTGAAATTTGGCATTGTGGCTACTTATAAGATGTAAGTACTCTCCAAGAACCAAAAAAAAAAAAAGAAAAAAAAAAGAAAAAAAAATATATTTAAAAGGGTGAAATGAGCGAAAAGCATTCTAAAACCATTCTAAATTACAATTTTTGTAGAATCTCTGGAACTATAGAACCGATTTCAAAAATGATGGTTGGCAAATTGATGGTGAGAACCACTGCTCCAACATAAGCTATATTTTATGTCGGTACTACAAACCCCAGCGGGGTGCAGGAGCGAAAAACGTTCTAAAATTGCGATTTTTTTTACGCTGAAGGAGGTAGAAATTTGAAATTTGGCATTGTAGTTACTTATAAGATGTAAATGCTCCCTAAGAAAAAAAATGAAATTTAAAAGGTTGGAATGAGCGAAAAACGTTCTAAAAATATTCTAAAAATTGTAAAAATATTAGCGTTCTAAATTATAATTCCTGTGGAATCTCTGGAACTATAGAACCGATTTCAAAAGTGATGGAAGCAAATTGGTGCTGACAATCCCTGCTTCAACATAGGCTATATTTTATGTCGGTGCAACCAATCCCAGGGGTGTGCAGGAGCGAAAAATGTTCTAAAATTACGATTTTTTTAATACTAAAGGAGCTAGAAATTTGAAATTTGGCATTGTAGTTACTTATAAGATGTAAATGCTCTCTAAGAACAAAATAAAAAAAAATCAAATTTTAAAAGTGTGAAATGAGCGAAAAGCGTTCTAAAAACACTGTAAATTACAATTTCTATGGAATCTCTGGAACTACAGAACTGATTTCAAAAGTGATTGAGGCAAATTGATGGTGAATATCCCTGCTCCAACATAGGCTATATTTTATGTCGGTACCACTAATCCCAGGGGGGTGCAGGAGCGAAAAGTTCAAAAATTGCAATTTTTTGTATACTGAAGGAGCTAGAAATTTGAAATTTGGCATTGTAGTTACTTATAAGATATAACTGCTCTCTAGAAACAAATTTTTAAAAAAATCAAATTTTAAAAGGGTGAAATGAGCGAAAAGCGTTCTAAAAACATTCTAAATTACAATTTCTATGGAATCTCTGGAACTACAGAACCGATTTCAAAAGTGATGGTGGCAAATTGATGGTGAATATCACTGCTCCAACAGCCTCTTTAATAAAAAGCTATGCGTTGCTGACAACTGGGTTTTTCGCTAATTGTTGCCACAGATTAATCTCGGAAAATGAAACATTTGAATTTACTGAAAAGAATAATAGCTCGAAAAGTATTTGTCAGAAAATTGTTAGACAAACTGCGTTTGAAAGTAAAAATTTGTATTTTTCTTGATATAAATTTCAAATCTAATGATTATGCCGTTTGTCAAATATTGAATTTAAAATTACCAAATTTTACAATGGAGTACCATAGCGAAACCTTCATGCGTAAAAAGATAATGATAAGGGTGACGTGTCCTGACGTGTATATTGACAGGAGTCACAAATTATAGTAGCCTTATTATTCTGTTAAAATATGAGTGTATTATGAAATGACAATATTTTGTTTGATTAAAAGTTCGTTAAGAGAAATTGACCAGCGTAGCGGGCGTAGCTTGCAAGTTTTTAATAAAATAATAAAAGTGTTCTGAAAAAAGTTAATTGTACAAACTTTCATGGCCATAATTATAAGAGCACTGCTTATATGTTAAAATAGATACAATTTTAATATAACAACCTTCTTTTGAAAGCACTAAGGCACATGTTTAAACATGCTTGAAATAAGTTTCGATAATTATGAAATGGATATAGCTCCATAGCTTCACCAAGGTCTTTAATGGGTTAATATTTATTGCCATTTTCATATTATTACTTCACCGTTGCTCTCCCTTCGTTTCTTTTAAACATTCGTATCGTGCGATCGTGGTAGCCATTCAAATAATGTGATATTGATATGAATGAACCACTGTTTTGTAGTTTTTGTAGCAAGATGCATTTTTTTTGTTGAAAAACAACGGGTCGTAGGTATTCGGGTCGTAGGTAGGGTCCTTCGGTAGATAAAACGTCCCGATCCCAAACCACCCTTTTCTTCGGGGTCTTTAATTTATATATTTTTACTGTTCAATTTGTCCGGTATCTGTCAATTTTTTTATGTTTTTTATTTAGAGTCTGAGGCATACGGGTCGCATGCAGGGACGTTTAACGGTGCCTTTGCCCGCTTAGCAGCGGCAGCGCTTCGCGCAAGAGACTCTAGTATGCGGGACGTAAGTAAGGTTGCGCATGGAAATTGGAGGCTCACCGCGGCGGTTGATCCACCCACCCACCCCCAACCGCCGTCCGAGACGAACATATTCGGGTCGTAGGTAGAGAGAGTCCTTTGGTAGATTAAACGACCCGATCTCAACCCACCCCGCTCTTCGGTGTCTTTAATATATGTATTTTTACAGTTCAATTTGTCCGATATCTATCCTTTTTTTATCTTTTTTATTTAGAGTCTGAGGCATACGGATTACACGCAGGGACGTTTGACGGTGCTCTTCCCAACCCACCCCGTTCTCCGGTGTCTTTAATTTATGTATTTTTACTGTTCAATTTGTCCAGTATCTATCAATTTGTTTATCTTTTTTATTTAGAGTCTGAGGCATACGGGTCGCACGCAGGTCGCACGGGTCCCAACTAAATGCAAGCGTGTGTGGAAATCTGTGCCTCGAAAATACGGGTTTGCACTTTTAACTTCCTTTTTTTACAAACAATAACTTCTTTATTTAAAATAGGTCGATTGAACTTTGTGCCGTTATATTAAAATAAATGATGAACATGAAATAGCACAAATAAAAATATATAAAATGACAAACAGCTGTTTCGGAGCCTCTAAAGCTCCATCATCAGTGCCAAATTTAAAAGATTAAAAACTGATTCAAAAGTTTAAGCCATGTAAGCTTTCGTCTTCGCACGCTACCAAGATGCAATGGCGGTACGTGTTTAAAAAATTTCAGCAGAGTCAGGAATCACATGTGACGTAGGAGACCAATAAACGCGCTCGGCCAGACTGGACGAGTTTAACTACGAAGGATAAAAAAAGAGGGGGGGAGGGGAATTAAAGTGATTGAATTCACAGAGAATCTCTTGAATTCAAAAGATTCATTCTCTTCGATATCCCCCCTCCATTTTTTTTTTCTTCTCCGTACTTAAACTCGTCCAGTCCGGAACAGACTTTTTTATTTATCATTTTGATCTGAAGATGTAGCCGTTAGAGCGAAGAAAACATATCTATTAAAGGTATTTTTAAACGCTTTGTGTCATGATTTTTGTTTCTTTCAGATTAATTATAATTAAATTGCAAACGATTTTAGCTCATTCTCTTTTATTTTAGAAATTCACAAAATTAGGTTTTTTTTTTCATTATTATTCTCATTTTAATTCCCCAAAACATGATATAACGAATCCATTATTCCCTACATTTCTCTTTTTCAAAAAAAAAGTTTTTTAATTTATTAGTTTGATAACAGTAAACCTGTTCTCTGGACAGAGAGAATGAAAAATAAATCCTTATCAACACTAAACATAGATAGACGCAAAGCTTTCATCGATAAATATGACATATGTAAAAATATACCGGATTTTTCATTTAACATTTCATCTACCATGAAACATATAACATCGATTGCTTAAAGAAACCTAGACTAAGATTAAAGTCCATACATTGCAAAAATAATTTTTTTATGGATAAACCAAGCAGTGAAACTATTTAAAAGGGCTAAATTGCGAAAATATGTTATTGAAATAGAGTCATTAAAAAAAGTGCATTTTCATACATGAAATTGAAGCATTTTACTTACTACTAAGAGAAAATGCATCATTTTCCTTTAACTCTCATAGAATCCTTACCATAAAAACCAAAATGATGCATATAGGGTTTGACATTTTTAGGCGCGTTCGTAATTATATAAATATATAGTCGTTGTCTGGTCCGTCTGTCTGTGGGCATATAACAACGCAAAAACTACCCAACCAAATGGTTTGAAATTTAATATATACCAGTGGACCCGTGCGAGGATTTCACACTGCAATCCAATTTTTTTAGCATTGTAGTATTTTTTATGCATAGATTTAAACTTAAAAAGAAACATTAAGAATAAAAATACCTGTAAAGTACTTGGTACAGATCTCGCAAACGCACCGGGATATGTTTTTGGTGCCAAAATGGCGATTTTTTGCCTTGCAGGGTAACCTATTGACTTCTGCTTCGTACGGCAACTTGGTATTTTATAATAAAATGAAATGCGTACGTAAATAAATTTAAAAAAATAATAATATAAAAAAAATAATAAATAAAATTAAATATATATGTGTAATAAAAATAATGTGCGTTTTAAATAAAACTGTGTGTAATAATAAAATTAAATGTATGTATTTTAAAATAAAATTATAATACCATTTTATTATAAACCAAGCAGTGAAACTATTTAAAAGGGCTAAATTGCGAAAATATGTCATTGAAATAGAGTCATTAAAAAAAGTGCATTTTCATACATGAAATTGAAGCATTTTACTTACTACTAAGAGAAAATGCATCATTTTCCTTTAACTCTCATAGAATCCTTACCATAAAAACAATAATGATGCATATAGGGTTTGACATTTTTAGGCGCGTTCGTAATTATATAAATATATAGTCGTTGTCTGGTCCGTCTGTCTGTGGGCATATAACAACGCAAAAACTACCCAACCAAATGGTTGGAAATTTAATATATACCAGTGGACCCGTGCGAGGATTTCACACTGCAATCCAATTTTTTTAGCATTGTAGTATTTTTTATGCATAGATTTAAACTTAAAAAGAAACATTAAGAATAAAAATACCTGTAAAGTACTTGGTACAGATCTCGCAAACGCACCGGGATATGTTTTTGGTGCCAAAATGGCGATTTTTTGCCTTGCAGGGTAACCTATTGACTTCTGCTTCGTACGGCAACTTGGTATTTTATAATAAAATAAAATGCGTACGTAAATAAATTAAAAAAAATAATAATATAAAAAAAAATAATAAATAAAATTAAATATATATGTGTAATAAAAATAATGTGCGTTTTAAATAAAACTGTGTGTAATAATAAAATTAAATGTATGTATTTTAAAATAAAATTATAATACCATTTTATTATAAACCAAGCAGTGAAACTATTTAAAAGGGCTAAATTGCGAAAATATGTCATTGAAATAGAGTCATTAAAAAAAGTGCATTTTCATACATGAAATTGAAGCATTTTACTTACTACTAAGAGAAAATGCATCATTTTCCTTTAACTCTCATAGAATCCTTACCATAAAAACAATAATGATGCATATAGGGTTTGACATTTTTAGGCGCGTTCGTAATTATATAAATATATAGTCGTTGTCTGGTCCGTCTGTCTGTGGGCATATAACAACGCAAAAACTACCCAACCAAATGGTTTGAAATTTAATATATACCAGTGGACCCGTGCGAGGATTTCACACTGCAATCCAATTTTTTTAGCATTGTAGTATTTTTTATGCATAGATTTAAACTTAAAAAGAAACATTAAGAATAAAAATACCTGTAAAGTACTTGGTACAGATCTCGCAAACGCACCGGGATATGTTTTAGGTGCCAAAATGGCGATTTTTTGCCTTGCAGGGTAACCTATTGACTTCTGCTTCGTACGGCAACTTGGTATTTTATAATAAAATGAAATGCGTACGTAAATAAATTTAAAAAAATAATAATATAAAAAAAAATAATAAATAAAATTAAATATATATGTGTAATAAAAATAATGTGCGTTTTAAATAAAACTGTGTGTAATAATAAAATTAAATGTATGTATTTTAAAATAAAATTATAATACCATTTTATTATAAAATAAAACTAACATGTTTTCGCAAGCTAGGCCTAACAGGTATTCGAAAATGGGGTTTTCTCGCTAAAATATTACCATAAAAATTGCGCCAACCCCGGTGCGTCTGCGATATTTCCTACCTAACATTAGTCAAGCCAGAATATTAGCTTATTTATTCTATCAAACTTACAAAAAGGGCACGCGCGAGAAAAAAGAATAACAATCGTATTTTAACTGCATCAGAGAATGACATCATCTGCATCGAAAAAAAAAAACATGGGACAATCCATGGTGTCTTTTTCTCCTAAACATTACAATTTCAAATTTTGCTTTTTAATCATAAAGATAAAATAAACACGTGTGGAGACGTCACACTTCATCTTTATTGTGCTATTTATTTTTTTATAATCCATTGTTGAGCGTGATATAATCCGAAACTTTATTTTTGTGGTAACATTAAGTTGAGGAAAACCTTTCATTTAATTTACAAAAACAATGCCGATTTAATTTTTAATTAGCAGCAAATTATAATAAAAAAAACATGTTTTAGGAAAATGTAAGTGTACTATGTGAAAAGTCTGTTCAAACTCCTTTCATATGGTATCTCATTCATCTCATACGTTTCGTATTTTCTTAGAAAAAGAGATGTTGACAGGAGAAATATATACGATAATCGTTGCAGAATTGTGTCCAGATATTTCAAATTTTATGAAAATCGAAGCAAAACTTACATGATATTAATAAACGTTTTCATCATTCTATTAAATTCTATCATACATAACTAATTCAATGATATTCCATGATAGGTAATGATTCTAGGTTGCCATAGTGATTACGTCGTATTTAAGATAGAGTCGTGTTATTTCGGTATTACTGAATTTAAAAACCGATTTACTATGCTAAAATAGCTTAATTATAGCATTATTATATCTACCAAAAGTTTTTTGGATAGATGTTTCCAAAGAAATATACATTAAATGGAAAAATAGTCTAAATATGGATTTCAAGTTCTGAAATTTTCAATACTAGTCTTAAGTTTCACAATGGTAATTTCAGTAAATGACAACAAAAGATAAAATGTAGCCAACTTAAAATGTACTTATTGTATTACGGAAATTCATCATATCATAATAACAGACGATATAATTATTTTTTTCAGTGAAATAATAACGATGATTTTTGTACATTGTCTTGTTGAATTTTTGCTTGTATTAGATTTTTGCGCATAGAATAATTTCACTGTAACGGAATTGTAATTAATTGTTTGTAAACGTGTATCGAAACTTAATTTCATAATTAAAATTAATATCTATACTATAAAAATCTACACATAAAATGAATTTCGTATTCATGCATTTTTGAATAAGAGTGCAACAGCTATTGCACCAAGATCTGAATATTTATAAAACTAGTTACAGTACGAACACACCTCATTTGTCACGTTTGGCGTATAATTTACAAAATGTCTATTTTCCAAAATAAAAAAGAATAACAAAAAAATAAATAAAAAACAATCGTTTACAGTTTGACATTTATTAAAAGTAAAAGCAAAAAAAAAATATATATATATATATATATATATATATATATATTAAATTTTTTACATGACTGTTTTTTTTTATTTAATCATTGAAAGTTTGTAATTTTTGACAAACTTTATCTGAAAGCCGATTTCTTTTCTTCTATTCTGAGGTGTGTGCTGTAAAGACTGAAATTAGACTGTATTTAGAAACAAAGATGTGGATTGTGAAAGCTATACTAAATGCTAATTTCCAGTAAAAAATCCATTAAAACTTAGTTTAAAAAAATTAAATCGAATTTTAAAAATATTTTTTCGAGAGGTTCGTTGATACAATTCAGAGTACTTCCGCGCTCCGTGTCTTATACGCTGGTGTTATGCTATTATTAAATACGCTGGTGTTATGCATCACATCGTGAGAGTGTACATAGATCTGCTCACAAACTCTTTGTTTTATTAATACAGATTAAATTAATCATTAAAATATCGTAAATTTCGTTGAAACTTTGAGATAAACTTTATCGGAAAGAACATTTCTGTTATATTCTGGGCTGTAAAAACTGAAATTAGACGATATTCAGACACAAGGATTAGATTTGTGAAAGAAAATATTTAATGCAAAAATCCGGTCAAAAATAATTTAAAATTCAATTAAAAAATCTGTAAATCGAATTTCGGAAACATTATTCAAGGTGTTCTTCTGTATATTTTGGAGTACTTCCATGCCCATGGCCAGTGTTGTAACGATGAACTTCCTTATCCATCACATCGTAAGACCTTATACAAATCGGCTCACAAATTCTTTGTTTTATTAATTAATTAATTAGTAAAATATCGTAAATTAAGTAACAGGTTTGAGATAAACTTTATCTGAAAGTGCATATTTTGTTATATTCTGTTATATTGTAAAAAAAAAATCTATTGCACAAATCAAATAAAAAAAATCTTTTAAAACTTAATTTTTTAAAATTCTACACCGAATTATGAAATCATCTCTTGAAAGTGTTCTCGGGTATGCTTTGTAGTACTTCATTATATCGTAGCGCTGAACTTATCCATCACAGCTTGAGAGCGTACACAGAAAGACGGAGAGACAGACTCACAAACTCTTTGTTCTAATAATATAAGTTAGAATTCTTCGTTAGATTTCATAACAAAAAAATCAGTTGTTATGAATTTCGAAATAAGAAATATATATATATATATATATATATATATATGTAGATAGCTGTTCTGGTGGAGTGCTTAGTTTATTTATATTTCAACGACTTTTCGACCCACTGACGAAAAGAAAGGCAATACTTTGACCTGGTTGTTACAATATTTAACTTTTGAATGTAATTGTTTGGAGTTTAATTATTAATATTGTTCATTAATATACACCTGCTTTAAGTCTTTACATTTGGTGGTTCATGTTTTTGCCATTATATATATATATATATATATATATATATATATATATATATATATATATATATATATATATATATATACATATATACTTTCATTCAAATCTAGTCGCTCTTGATCAGCTTTTATACATTACTAAATATAATGATACAGCAACACGAACAAATTCTCATTAACATATTAAAATGAGTTTTACAAATTTTAATGTATCATTAATTCAAAACTTGCATTTTCAGAAATCATTTTTATAATTGATACATTTTTGCATTTATAAGATTTTGGCTTACGGTTATGATTTTGTAAAAAAGGATATTCACCACCACTCTTTGCAACTAACATGAATACTTTTACTTTAAAATGTCTGTTTCAATCACAATTCCCGAATTTAAACAATTCTTAGAAAAATTATAAATTATTCCATTAATGCGTAGTTAAATTTGAAAAAAATCACTTACTAACTGAAGAGGTTAAAAAAAATGTGTTTTGAAACCCTATAATTTACAGTTAGAATATTGCATTTAAATGTATTTGAAAAAAATATAGTTATAGTATTAAATGAAAATGAAACAAAATTTGTCAATTCTTTTCATAAATGTTTGAAGAGGAAATGATGAAAACATTAGCATACTGAAAAGATTGATTTTTAGTATGATTTTAATCTAATGATAACCACTTTTTAAAGCATACAAAAGAAGTTCGTAAAAGTTACAATTTCTATTTTTGACATATACGAAAACACATATAAATGTTTATTCAAAAATTATTCTGCACATTTTATCTTTTCAAACAAAAATTCAGAAAAAAAATAATAAAAATAATAAAAAAAAAAACTAACAAATGTTTGACAATTGCTTAACAACAAAAACTAACAATGTACCATAGGAAATGGAAATGACAGTAGATAATCAGATAAAAAGTCGCAAGATAAATATGAGAAAAAAGCTTTTTATCGACTAAAAATTTCATTCTGATATATATATATATATATATATATATATATATATATATATAGAACTATTACATTATTCATATTTTTAAAGAAAACTACAGTAAAGAAAATCTAACAAACGACACTTTATAATTAAATTACGAAAGAAAAATGGCAGCAGGTAATCAGATAAAAAATGTAGAAGATATGTTTGAAAAAATAATAAAATAAGGAAATATATTTGAAAAGTACCATTTGTTTTTCATTTTATGTTTAGTACGTTTGAATATACAATAGAGATGTTACTGAATGAAATACCGGATGTAGACAAAGTCTCTTTACAAATAGTCTCTTTACAATTTCAAGCCTTTATTACAAACACAAATGAACAGATGGGTGTCTATAAAGCGGTGCAATATTTGTTGTATATATTGAAGTTTTCTTTGCATCAAATTAATAAACCTCTATATATGGTTGAACGAAACACATGAAAGTGATTATCGTCGATGTTTTCCTCTGATACACCTTTACGTCTCCTCCTTGAATTTCTCGTGCCTTTCGGACGTGGGCACAATAAATTTATGAAGACCAGCTCAGTATTAGATTAATCAAGAGGTGGACTTTCTGTACTTGTATCTGTTTTTTTGTGTTTGTAACAAATGTTTGAAACTGTAAAGATACATTTTTGTGCACACCATCTACTTCTTTTTAACTGACTTCAGAAAAAGGAGGAGGTTCTGAATTCGACGCGTATATATATATATATATATATATATAATTATAATATCTATGAATTTCAAAAAAACATATCAAGTTCTATTATCATTCTACTTAAATCTCCAAAGAGATAATTAATGATATTGTGTATACAGAATACCACATAGCTAATAATTAACATGTGCAAACATAATATTACCATAGCTTGTGCTTCAATGGTAATTGGCCAAATTTTACTCATACCTAAAGAATATTGAAAAAAGAAAAAAGAAATTGAGAGAAAGGGGAAAAAAATTATAAATTGGAGTTGCAATTAAGTAAATACAAATGGATTAATAAATTAAATATGAACCATATACAATGGAAAATTGGACCACATGAGAATTAAATATGAATTGGATATGAAAAAAACACATGCACATGTACTCATCAGCCTGGATGCACCCACATGTGTTTTAAATAATAATTCAGTGTTTCATAATTCTACTGGCATAATGCTAAGATCAGTAGAATCATCCAGGTACACTGAATTATTACCAGACAACAATTGTAAATATTAAAATTTGGAAATATTTAAATAGGAAATAAAAAACCATTAAGAATATACAATATATTTCACTCACATCGATTATCCCAAAAACTGTATTTAACACCTCACGAAATTACCACGAGATAACAGATATATATATATATATATTAATCCAGCAAAAACATAATTTTGGCCTGAACTAGGACCACCCCCCTCACCAGAAACAAGACAACACAAGAAAACACAGTAGAAAATATATGTAAAAATAAACAGAAACAGAAACAAGCTGCGGCCTCATCAGCAGTGCGTAAATTCAAAGGCAGCCAAGCATCCGAACAACAATTAACAATTAGTGGCAGTGGGTTTCGGCCAGAGCGCTGCGTAGCAAAAATTCAAAATGTACAGAAACATATTTGAATACTACTTAATAGACGCTCCCTCCACCGTACCCTACGCCACAATATTAAGCGAATGCTGTACCAATATCACAATACTGAAATACCATAGTTGAAACAAATGTCTCTTCGAAAATACACACAGCCAATTCAGCCACGTTAACACAATTAAAAAAGTAAAACACGATAAACAAACCAAATCCGTCATTCAGTACACAATCCAGATTCATTCCACGTCGGATGCCAACAAACACAGCCATCATCATAAAACCGTCCTTTTCAGGCTTTAGGAATTACGAGTCATTTACTGTTGAATGTAGGCAATTTATCAATAATGGAGGCAGTCTGCAAAATCTGAATATTTTTTGATAAATTTTAGTGGGATATTGTTTTTATAATATAAATGACTGATAAAATAAAATAGTTCCTTATTAAACAGGTTTTTATTTGAACAAATTCTATAAAAACGGTAAAATTGTAACTGGAAATCTAAACATTATTGCTAACGTATACCTCCGTAATTTAATGAATTTTTGTACTAAGTATCGTATTAATAAAATATTAAATCAAAAGAGATCATTGGGAATATTTAAAGCTGGATTGAACACTTTTGTTTTAAATTTAAGTTACAAATATAATAAACCAATCCCCCTTTTTACTGATTGGAAACTTCATATATTAAATGATTTAAAATCTTTTCAAATTAGTTTTATTAATAATTTTGCATTTTCATATCATAATCTCAATGCGGAAAGTAGAAATGAAATAACAAAGTTGAAAGAAATTTTTGTTTTTTGTCCAGTCGATAAGGCTGCTGGTAATTTTGCAATTATTTGAAAAAGAATATTTTGCTGAAATGCTCAATGCAGAGCTGAATAATAGTTTAACCTACAAAATGTATAACTCTTGAGTACAAACACTTATTAAAAAGCATCTGGCGTTTTCTAAACAAACTAAGATTCCTTTTCCCTGCAGTAAAAACTTATCATTTCCATTTTTATTTATTTCCCCCAAATTTCATAAAATACCGGTTAAATACAGGTTATATGCAGTAGTGTCAATAGTATTGGTAATAACTTCAATAAGAAATTCGAAGAGCTGCTTAAAAAAACTTTTAAACATGTTAAAATACAAATACAAAGATACTAACTGCTTTTGGATAATTTCGAATAGCTATGAAATTGCAAAGAAGTTAAAAAGTGATAATATACATTCCATCCAAACTTATGATTTCGAAAATTTATTTACAAATATCCCTATTAATAGCTTAAAGGAAGCACTTTTAAAGACAGCTGAATTGGTTTTAGATGTCATGGATTTCAACTCTACTTTATTTTTCAAATTATGTCATTACTGTCTTTATAACAATTATGTTTATACAGGTTCCAAAATATACTCGCATATCAATGGTATCGGGATGGGTACGAGTTATTCATCTACGGCCGCTAATTTATTTTTATTTTTATTATGAATTTCAATATAATATCAATACAGCTGATGTTCGATTTATTGCATACAGATACATAGATGATTTAATTGTTTTAAATTTCGATGAAGAATTTGGGGTGATTTCTCAAGTAATTTACCCTGACTCTTTAGTATTAAAGAAAACTAATGATGATAACAAGTTCGCTAATTATCTTGATCTAAAAATTTTGATTAAAAATGGATTACAAATTTCAGTTTTTGATAAGCGTACCAGTTTTCCGTTTAATGTGAATCAATTAATTCATTGGTCTTCAAATATTCACAAACGTATATATATATAAATATTTTAATTGGCCAAATTTACCGTTTTTATAGAATTTGTTCAAATAAAAACCTGTTTAATAAGGAACTATTTTATTTTATCAGTCATTTATATTATAAAAACAATATCCCTCTAAAATTTATCAAAAAATATTCAGATTTTGCAGACTGCCTCCATTATTGATAGATTGCTTACATTAAACAGTAAATGACTCGTAATTCCTAAAGCCTGAAAAGGACGGTTTTATGATGATGGCTGTGTTTGTTGGCATCCGACGTGGAATGAATCTGGATTGTGTACTGAATGACGGATTTGGTTTGTTTATCGTGTTTTACTTTTTTAATTGTGGCAACGTGGCTCAATTGGTTGTGTGTATTTTCGAAGAGAGATTTGTTTCAACTATGGTGTTTCAGTATTGTGATATTGGTACAGCATTCGCTTAATATAGTGGCGTAGGGTACGGTGGGGGGAGCGTCTGTTAAGTAGTTGTTTCTGTACATTTTGAATTTTTGCTACGCAGCGCTCTGGCCGAACCCCACTGCCATTAATTGTTAATTGTTGTTCGGATGCTTGGCTGCCTTTGAATTTACCCACTGCTGATGAGGCTGCAGCTATATATATATATATATATACTCAAATTCAAGTATAACAATTATAACATATTTACATTAACCACACCACATAGACAAAAAAACAAATAACAATATATCAACTGAACACTGAAATATAACCAATTAAAACTATAATTCGAATATAACCAAACACAAAATTACTAACATTAAAACAATACCAGGAAAAAAAAATATTTATATATATTTTTGCATGCTCACCGATTACTCCAAAACTATGCGGCTGATTCATGTGATTTATTTTTTTAATTGAAAGAGAATACTCTCGAATTGGTCCCATTGGAATTTCATCAAAATTGGTTCAGTCGACTTTAGAAATTCAACAAAAATTCAAAAAAAAAAATAAACATCTTTAAAATTTTTCATTTTCAACTATTTTCATCATGTGACGTAACACTATTTTGTCGCAACCCGGTGATTTTCCTCCCTCTTTGTACGGTTTTGTTTCTAGGACTGTTGTAGGAAAAACCAAAAAGCAATGTTTAAATCGTTAAATACTTTTATGACGTAAACAATCAGTAATAAAAAGAAACTCATAATTGTAAAGTGTTAAAGCGCTGATTCACTCAAAATTTCTACAGTATACTCGCTTCATTGAAAAAAAAAACCATATTCTTACGGTGGAGGGATATGTACACTAATACAGAGTGGGCCAAAAGTTCCTGGCAATTTTTTGAATTTAATATAAAATTGAGTAATTAGCGTATGATGATCGTGGAATTTTAGGTAGCTTTCAATACAAAAAAGTATAAAGCTACCTATTGCAGCCGTTCGGAGGACAGAAATTCCGGAAAATTTCGGTATATTTTCACCGATCATGACCCCCAGACCCTAAAACCACCAATGATTCAAATGTTGATTTATATAGAGAGATATATCCATATATATGTATATCTGATCTATGTCATGTGATAGCACTCGTATTTATAAATCAATTTCGATGAAACTAATTGTGTGTATTAAGCTCACCAATGTCTCGACCGAGTTCGTTGGCCAGCTTGGTCCGCCATTTTGTTTCAAGATGGCGGCCATTTAAAAATTTAAAACTAAAATAAATATACAAAAAAGTTAAAAATTCAAATTTATTTTTTGCTGAAGTGTTTAGGCCTTGATACAAGGATTCCAGAATATTTTTTGTTTTACCTCTATCTTAAAAAGCGGATGATATACAGCAGTTTGAAATTCTAGGGTGGCAGATATTTTGAAACAAGATAGCACATTACAAAAATCCAACGATTAAATTATAAGTTTTAGTGAACGCGACTTCTCGCAAATTATTATCTTTCATTGTTGTAATCATTTTCCCATGCATAAAACTATATATTCATATCCGTTAGCGCCAAATTATCGCCAAACTTGGCGACATTTGGCGAAATATCGCCAAATTTGGCGGCCGAAATAAGTCTTTATAAATGAAGCCAACTTGGCTATAGTTGACTAATTTGACAAATTTCTTATTCAAATTCAGTATTAACGAATGTTCTGTAATTGGGTTCTTTGCATTTTAGCATGCTGTTTCGAGTAACATTAACTAAAATTTTAAAACGAAGATATATGAAAGCTACCTTTTCCTCCCGGTACAGGCCGGAAGGACTTTTTTTTTTTTTGTTAGGTTTTATAAATTATTATTTTTTTACGTTTTTGAAAAAAAAGTATTTGTATTTTTAAGTATTAGAGGATTTTTACTTCAATTGCTAAAACATATTTTAAACCGAGATAGGAGGTGAAATATATTACAATATATTACAATGCATTTAAATATTTCTTTTAAAAAGCTTCGTTCATTCATTTTTAATGAGAAAAAAATAACGTTTTTTTTTTTTTTACATTAAAAATGTTCGAAAATATTTTGTGTGTTCTAAAAGGCAAAAATTTCCTGTAGAATTATATCAGCTTATTTGTGATTTCGAAATTTAGTTATATATATTTTAAAAGTTAAACAGTTTAAATTTTTTTTTTCACATTATAATGTTAATTAATTAAAAATTAATTTTAACTCCCTGTTTCAGTATTCAAATTTTGATAGGACGATGCCGTATTATCATTAATGTTCAAATTATATTCTTGTTCAAATTACAATGTTCATATTAATGTTCAAAATACTGACTTTAAATAACGTTTGAATTTTTACATATTTTACCGTTGAAAGCTTTATATAAAACTTTTACTTTTGCGTTCCTTTGTCAGTCTTACGCATTTCTACTTAGTGAAGAGAGCGTATCAGTGTGAATAAGGTAACAAACAGAAATAATCTTGGATGAAGTGTTTCATTTAAATTTTCATCTCGTTTTATTCCAAATGTTGGAGTAATCGTTCTCATCTTATTTACAGAACTTCACAAGAAGCAGAATTGAATGGAACAAAAAATATCACATCATACTGACTGGGAAATATATTATTATTATTATTATTATTATTATTATTATTATTATTATTATTATTTACGGTGCATGCAGATGAGAAAGTCGCAGTTGATTGTGCACGTTGAAGTCATATCCTACACTTGTCACGCAAAAATAGTCGCATGCTAATGTTAAACCTATTGGTGCGTTATTTTTAATTTTTTCGTTTGTACTTCAATATTTTTAAGTTATATTTTTTTACACAGCATGGCTGAGCTTGATCTCCAAGTGGTCTCTTTTTACTTTTTCAAATTTGGTTTCAGATTTGTTTTTATGAGGTCACTTCTATTTCGGAATATGTTTCAAAAGTGAAAATATATATTAAAAAAATCTGCTACCAAAATCGAAAAAGGAAAAAAGGACCCGGATCGAAATCGACTTCAGCTATTTCGCTATCTTATGTAAAATAAAATAATTTTAAAACATTGAAGTACAAACGAGAAATTTGAAGATAACGCTCCCATTGCATTAATATTATCTTGCTTTATTTTCAAATTTCTTGATTACATTTTTCTGTAAATGATTTTCGTTTAAAGCAATATGCAGTTAATAACAGTTATAATGTTATATACAGTTAAAGTAGTCACTAAATAAGGAATGCTAATTTAAAATACTGGATCAATGAGAATTATCTTCAAAACTTTGATATTCAATGCGATTGAAAGAAATGTGGTAGACCAGATAAGGTGATTGTACATGTAATATCAAAACACACACACACACATATATACTTATATGTATATATGGACAGTGAGTCAAAATGATCGCCTTAATTTCAAATGATAATATCTTTGTTGTAAACTATGAGCGGAATAATAAATTTGAAAACTTTAGAAATACATCCAATTTGTTTTTGCCTACTTTATAACTGTTGTATTCGACCCCCCCCCTTATTTCCGTGATAATTTGCAAACGGGAATTTATTTTGTGCCAAACACTGTAAAGTATGTTACTGATATTACTCATTTGCTTCACGTTGCGGAATGTAACATAATAACTGCTGCTTATAACAGATATCTCAGTGAAAAAAATAATAACTGCATACACTGTTAAAAAATTTTACGGGCAGGGGGCGGAAGCAGAGATTCCAGTCATACCCCGAAAAAAAAATCCATGCCCATCATTTTGTGCAGCCCGTAATTTTACGGTGTAAAGTAGTACAGCATTATAATGCACTGGATATAATGCACTTTAAAACACAATAACACTTTACTTACTGTTCCGTAGCACGTAGCACGTTAAATAATAATCACAGAATCTTTTTTTTGGCGGGTTAAGGGGACCGTGGACCTTTATTTGATCATAAAGCAATCCGAAAATCAAAATTTGCTTTTGTGTGTATTATTATTATTCAGTTTGTATTGAACCATTTGAGAAAAACCGAATGCAGCTGCGATGATTTTTCGTAAAGTTACTAGCGTTTGAATTATGTACACAGTCAATTTTTCGGTGCTTTAGTAAACTTTACATCTGTTTTTCGCAATACAGGTTTAACACATTTTTTAGATGTTTGAAATGCTCCATGCGTCTTAGTTTTTTTTTTAATTCATGAAATTGATAAGGAAGAATCCTAATACTGTTTTCAAAGAAACTGTGTAAGCATTTTACAATCAGACTTCGTTAAGATAATTAAATTTGATTTATAACTTATTAAAATGTGAACTTTTATTCAGAAAAAATATCTCAAAAATTAACTATTTAAGGGACTAAATAACTGATACACAGATTTGTTTGTAATAAAGTTTTAAGTGATCCAAATGCCAAATCGAGGAAATATCTTAAAAATTAAGACGCAAGGAGCATTTAAAAATTTGGTTTATAAATTTAATTTTTTTTAATTCATAAAATTATATTAAGATTTTAATTTTTTTTGAGATATTCTATATACTTATGGTGAAATGTATATATGCACAAAATTTCATATATGTATGATGAAAAATTAAAAAATTCCATTTTAAAGTCCACCGTTCCCTTAAATATATGTTACGGTCGCGATTAAGTAACAATATTTTTCGATAGAGGACTAAAATGAGGGGTTACACCCTAGCGGAGGAAAATGTATGGGGTCGTACCGTATTTTTGCTAACAGATGGGCTATAACTGTAAGAATATATGGATTGCCCTTAATTTTCTAAGTATCTAAGGGATAAAGTCGCTTATTTAGCGGATTAGACCGTTTTTCATCAAATAAGGCTGTTGCCCGTGAAAATTGAAGAGAAAACGCGCATAAATTTACAGTTTTTTCTGAGAGTGTATCTTTGTTTTACAAAAACACAAAAACATTGATGTTTCGATAAATCCGTGTGACCAGTGAGAGTTACGCATAAAATTAAATAATATATATGTGCATTAATTTCACTTAAA
This sequence comes from Maratus michaelseni, assembly GCA_963931845.1. Classification (NCBI taxonomy): domain Eukaryota; kingdom Metazoa; phylum Arthropoda; class Arachnida; order Araneae; family Salticidae; genus Maratus; species Maratus michaelseni. The sequence goes on along the minus strand of OZ007590.1, from coordinate 77,129,449 downwards.
TACACATGCTCAAACAAACCTTTGAAGTTCCTTCTATAATGCTGTAAATTTTTTTATTCATTTCGTCATTTACAACAAATTTATTCTCATTTGTAATCAGGGCATTTTCGACACACTCTGTATATAAAATCCATCTATGTACCAGTATATGTGCCTAACCGTCTCTTTATATCTCTCTATGTATGTGACTGTGTATGTACATATATATGAATCTTTATGTTATGCGTACAATTTTCTCTAAAAAACACTTGTGCACAAGCAGAAAAACAAATAATGTCCAAGTGGAAAAAAGAAAAAAAGACACTGAAGAATTTCGAAAGCCCAGTATGTAATGGTGCGAGAACAAGAAATATTTCACCAAAAAATATTCAAAGGTGATATCTAAGAAATAAAAAGTAACACGTAATTTTTTTCGAAAATAAACAGAATAAGTTTTCGGATGATTTAACTAAGTTCTTGATATCATTGTAAATACGTTTAACTTATATGTTAAGTCATTTTCTTTAGAAATAACACATAAAAGCTCTTCAAAATTCATTTATTGCTTTAAATGGTTCACCAGAGATTTGGTTACGTTTAAAATTTTTTTAATCTGGTATTGCATTAAACTAAACAATAAACATAAAATTTACAGTTGCGATTAAACCGGTATAAATAATTGTAGAGCGCTTAATAAATTTTTGTAAAAGGAACTGTGCTAGTAAGCGTTTCCATATTTCGCCAATTCGGACTTGTAGAGAAATTATTAAGAGATTTATATAAAGTTAATATGCATTCATAATCTGAAAAGGACTTTTATTTCAGCGCATGAAATGTAGGGTGTCTCGTAAGTCAACACACATTTTGAAAAATCATTACCTTGGTTCTCAAATTCCCTGCTCAACAACGCGAAACTTTCTGACGCATTTTCTGACTCATTTTTAAACGAAAAGACATATAAAAACGTGAATTCGATGTTCCACCAAATAGGACCTGAGAAGTTCTGTACAAAGTGACTATTAGTTTTTCATATATCATTTAAAATGATAGAGAATGTATTTTCTTTGTTAAAGAGAAACGTACACCCAGAAAAAGGAATTGATTAAAACTACAAAACATGTTTTGTTGAGTACATTTTGGTTGTTTTAGCAAAATTCAAGTAAAATTGAACCATTTTACTTGAATTAACAAACAATTGTTTGCTGATGATACAAAAATTTTTTTGGAATTGCAAAAAAAAAAAAAAAAAAAAAAAAAATTTGTTGTTTCAAACAAAATTTTTATTGACCTATATTTAAACAAAAAGTTTTGTTGGGTCAACCAAATTTTTGTTGATTCAACAAAACTTTATTTTGGGTGTATTTATTATACCAACTTATTTTCCATGGTATATTTATGGTATATTTATTATACCGACGTACCATTGTATTTTCAATGTAACTGGAAGAGCTACAAGCACTTCTTTTTTTACTTTCAATTTATTTAAAAACGAAGCGAGTAAGATACTCCTTTTTTATAAAATATCATTATTGTAAAAATGATAATTGTTTCAAAAGAATGTATGCACGTAAACGCAGATAGAACAATGAAACATTTTTTTTAAGGAGTAATGTCATTTATGCATTCATAAATGTAAGTACAACACTTGAATTTGCGTTTCTTTCTTATCTTATCTTAGCACATCTTTTTTAGTGTGTGTTTAATGATTCGAAATTTCATTTAGAATATGTAATTCATCATTTAAAGAAATATCACTGACATAAATATAATTTTACAGGTAAGTATATAAGCTAATAATGCAGTTTAATAGAATGTGAACTAATAGGGGGCTCAGCCCCCTACTCGCTAACGCTCGCCAACCCCCTTGAATTGCAAACCAATTCACATTAAGACCGCTACCCGGTACCAGTTCGGTTCGCTCGCTCGCCCCTTTTTGTTTTTGCAGAAACTCTAGCAAGACATGTAAGTACTACCATAAACACCATTTTAACATAAGAAATTGATATTTATTTTAATGTAAAAAAATAATTGAAAACTTCGTTGAAAATACAATTAAAAATGCATTTAGTTGGTGCTACCAATGGACATAAATCATTTAAATGCTATGAAAAAACTATCTTGCAAACTCAATTAGTTTAAAACTCATTGCACCTATAATATTGTACAGCACGGCTTAAATTTATTTCAAAAACACTACGCGATAGGAAGATAGTTTATATATATCATCAATCATTGTTTAAATTTCGTTCATCATTTTACTGTTCTAATTGATTATAGATTTTAGCAAACGAAATTATTTTTTACTTTATCAAGATAGCAACAGATGGCAGCATGTGCAATCTAGACAGTTGATATTTTTATTCTCTCCGATTCTCGTGTGAGTGAATATAGTAAATAAATTCTAAATAAGAGTTGAGAATTCATTTGAAATTAACGATATTTCTCATAATTAGAATGAGGAGTCATCTCAAACGCTTTGGATTACGTGCATGTTATTTTATTTTGAAAAATTACCAGTTTGAGTTTGGCTGCTCTCATAATGGCCGGCATATTGGAGGCAGGCAGATCTGATTTTAGCCAACTGTTCATTGAGCTGAGATCTGGAAACTACGTTTATTGTCAAACGGTAAGCTATAAAATCAGCCCTATTTCCGCGCCACGTAAGAGAAATATATATATATATATATATTAGATATATATAGATGTAGATATATATTATGAAAGTAAGCGTATACGACTCATTCACTTGAACGCGTGATCTTGTTAAACAATTCTTTCCAGGAATTCCCGCTGAGAATTGAAATCTAAAAAAGTTGCTACTAAATTAATAATAATTTTACATACTCGCTTTTTTCTGTAGCTCCCTTTTTATAATTATTTCAATCATTATTGCGCTAACCCAGATCAGGCATGTTTTTTCGGTTAAAATTTCTTACAGAACCCTTTCTCACGTCTTTTTTATTTCTCTGAAAGCTAATTTGTCTTTTTTTAGATGAGTTCAATAAGATTTTATCTCAAATATCACATGACATAAATTAAAAAAAGAATGTGTTTAGCTCCTGTGTGTGAATTCCATTATTTTTTTTTTAAGATGAAGCTGTGTATAAAGAATTACAGATATCTAATATTACCATTACATTACATCCTCTTCCAAGTGCTATATGTATGTACATATTTTGAGTCGGTAAATATAGAAAATTGTGACATTTTTCGTTAGTGTAAAATGCTTTATCTGTTCTATAATTACTTATTAAATATACGTTTTTTAACACATATTATTCCTTACTAAATTACACAGGAAAAAAACACTTAACAATAAACATTATTCTACCTAAACAACATTTTATCCCAGTTCTAAAATTTTTCTACCGTTGCCAAATATCAGCAGGTAAAAGTTGGCTATTCGCGCGTTGCCATTTAAGTACAATTGTTCATTTTAATGCACGACAAGAGTACTATTTTGAGTCGGTAAAGAAAAAAAATAATTTTCTTTGACTTAAAATTAAAATATTCAAAAATAGTCAACCCGGTATTTAAAATACTTTTCATGAATTTCATTAATTAAAACTTTTTAAATGCTCGTGGTCACTAAATGATTTGTCATACTTTTAACTTTTAACATAAACTTTTTTTGTGTTTGTAAATATGTTTTACGTCTCATAATTAAAAAAAAAAGAAACTGACAGTTTTCATTTCTATGATAACAAAGAACAAAAAATAAAACTGGAAAAGAAGAAACAAGAATTACTTAATTAGCATATTTCATGATAAATTACCCGAAATATATTTTTTATTATTTCGTTAGCATGGAATCTAAGTGCAGGAGAGCAACAAATAATTAAAAGTATTTTTAATTGCTTCGGAAATACCTGAAACGCGCGAAAGCTTTAAGTGGTAATAAAATAGTTTACAGAAAAAAATAACAATTTGCATTTCATGAATATGGAACGGACTGGGATAACGAGTTCTGTTAATTATTTTTAACATATTATTTATGCATTCAAAAAAATTATTTTAGTTAAAACTTCGATCCGGGCTATTAGAACGATGAATCATTGTTTTAATCTATTGCGCTGTTTCTTTGAAATTAGTTTTTATGGTCGTTTTCTGTAACTAACACTAATAAATGAACATTTATTTTGCTTCTTCTCAAGTTATTTTAAAATGTCACAACGTAGCGAAATTTTAAAGCTTGCAATTTAAAAAAAATATTTGACGCGCTTGTATAAATCATTAAAGGGACGGAAAACTTTAAAAATGAACAAAAGTTTAAACTAGTCGTTGGGGGCCACCGTAATACTTACCCATCAGGGAAATGCATAATGTAAAATATTAAAATAAAAATGTGTAAACTAGTTATAAAATGCATTGGAATTCAAATAAAATCATGGCTTGATGACGTCACAAACTTTAAAGGCTCGATTACTGAATTGCTTGAAAGAGGTTTTTCCTTATAACTCCAAAAATAATAATCCTATTAACTAGCGGTTTATTGCATCTGATTAAGCGTCAAATTTCCAATTAAAATATATCTTTGAAGTGAAATTTGGATGAAATACAGGGTCATGAAAAATAGAAGAGTGTGGAAAATAGGATTCCAAATATCTCGGCAACTCATTATCCAATCGACTTCATGCTTTATGCAAAATTTATGTTTTTTTATTGTCTTTTATGTTCATTTTTTAAAATAAACAATTTCGAAAATTTTTATATACCTTTTATCAGAACGAATAATCGAGCGGTTAATCGAGGTTATGGAAATGAAATAGGCTTCTTCCTATTATTACATACTAAGTACATTCCAAATTGCAAGTCTCTATCTCAATGTTTTCGGGAGATAGACCGTTTACAGACACACAGACACACAGACACACAGACGGACGGCAAAATTTTTTTCTAAAAATATTTTTTTCGGAATCTCCAGTGTCTAAAACGTGTAAATCCGTCAAAAAAAATTTCGATTTTCAAAACGATTACAAGACTTACCCTATACTACGTATGATGGGTAAGTAAAATCTGTCAATTATCAAATGCTAATAAAAATCAGTGTTTGATTTTAATATCCTTTCATAATTTATCTAGATTCATCTTCAATCAGCCCGAAAATATGATTTCAGTTCAGTCAAATTTTTAATTGATTTTATTCAATTATGAAATCTCATCTTGTGACATACCCTTTCGGTGTTGTCACTTGAAACGTCATGACACAATTTTTAACAAAACACAACAATTTATTTATAACGTTGAACAGTTAGAATAGTAGTTGAGAGACTAAATTTAAATATAGTTGAGCAAGAATAAGCTCAATTTTACAAAAAACTACGAGAGGATTGTTTTCTAAAATACTTATTAAATTCGAATCACTTAACTCAAAGCTAAATGGCCTGGCTGTTCGTTCTGAAAGATCATTAGAAAATCACTTAAACAGTCAATGTCACTATAAAACAAAACTCGGGGAATCCAACAATACCTTATTCGTAATACGAAACTTAACATCTTACCACACTGTCAAAAAACTCCCAGCCATAGATTCTATTGGAGGCACCCAATAGAACACTCCCCTTGAACTCAACACGTGAAGAACTTAACCATAGAACGCTCTTCGTGCAGTGCCTACGAATTAGTTCCTCGTGTCTAAAAAGACCCAGGCATGTTTCGCACTTAAATTTGACAGTTTACAAGTAATAAATTTATTATCTTTATAACCGTTGACAAATTCTAAAACACAAAATAAATTATGACAGTAAAAAGATGAAATAAAAGTAAAAATTAGTTACAAATTATTGCTTACAGGTACATCCAAAAAACACAAATGAATCTTTCAAATATTTAAAAGCAATTATCCCTTATAACAGTTATGGTAAACTGTGTTCAAATGCTTTTTGCATGTAAAGCGGTGGCATGTTACACGCTTAAAAGTGCCATTGTTGTCCTTTTCTTTTGCATAGGTAGTATTTTCCTCACTTCTTAGCAATTTCCAATTCAGCTGAAGTACTAGTAATGTTTTTGCGGATTTGCTTCGCACTTTGAACCATCTGTTTTGCTCTTTGCCCTCTTGGAAAATTTTCTTTTGTCTCCATATGTTTTTTTACAAGATTTTCACCCAAGTTTTCCAAAAAAATTCTTCGTTTATAAGGACAATCTTTCTTCCATAATTTATTTATTTTTCAATAAAGTACAAAAGCGTTATATACAGATATGTCTAAAATATTGCAATATATAATAAATGGCCAACGGTTTGTATTCCTTTTTGTAGTGTAATTTGTCCAGCGTATCAACTGCTCCCATAGTTTTATTCAATGATGATCTCTGGTTTTCTTTGAATACTTTGTTCAAATTTCTCATTCTTATGAAGAATGCTTTGAAGAACAACACACTTATTTATTTTTTGGAATGTAAGACACAAGCGTTGCATCTTTAGCAAATACAAATGTTGAACTGTATCTTTCTATTCCTTTTGTTTGTAAAATGTCTGCAGGGATAGATGGTTTATTTTTTCTTATTGTAGGAATCGTTAAATTTCTTTTGAGCAACATTTGACCTAAATCATAAGATGTAAAAAAATTTGTCACAAGTTACATTATGTCCTCTTAAACCATACGATAAATGCAAAACGACCGTCAATCCTTGATTTCTTTCGGGTATATTCCCTGGTTGCTTTCTAAATATGGTTCGATATTCCACACATAGCAAGTGTCATTGTCGCACAAAATCCAGAACTTTATACGATATTTAGCAGGTTTGCTAGGCATGTACTGCCTAAAAGGATACTTGCTTCTAAAAGCAATAAGTTGTTCGTCCACTGTTACATGTACTTCTCGAATGAAAAGATTGGGTAAAATTTCTACCCATTTATCCCATAATTCTCGAATTGTGGTAAATTTGCATTTGATCTTCTTTGTCGAGTTTTCCGGTCCTCACATCGTATAACTCTTCATATTATCTTGAATTTATTTAGAGACATTGTAGCTCTAATCAAATGCCTTCCTTTGAATTCATCCCATAGACTTGCCGTTGGTTCATTTCTTGATTTGTACATACCTGCGAGCAATAAAAGTCCTATGTATGCATCCAAATCTACGATATATAGAACTCTCCAATTTTCCCCCTATACACGTTTACCTTGTCAATTTGTATAATTTATGATCATGTTTTTCAAATTATAAGGGAGAAACAGTTCAAAAGTGCTATATTCGTCTTCTATTCTTGCTGTTGAAAATCGAGTTGGGCCAGGGGTTAGTTTCAAAATATTACTGCTTTCTATTCGCCCAGCACTCGGATATGACTTTGCATGCCATGTTATTTTTCAATCTCAATACTTCATTATTTCGAGTACTTTATGTATAGTATCTATTTCTTCATCAGATGCAGAATAATTATCAATAGATATATGATCTTCTTCCTCCGATACAATTTCATCCACATCAGATTTATTTTCATCATCTGTACAGCCTTTCATGAAAGTGGTCCCGCAGTGGCGCGGACGGTAAAGCTCGGCTCTCGTAAGATCGCCGAAAGCCAAGCAGCATCGACCACGGTCAGTGTTTGGGAGGGAGCATCATCTATCCTCTCTCGTCTGCCTCTGCTGTGGGACCGTGTACGTTAATGAGAGCTGGTGCACGTTAAATCTGTTCGTGGCTCCAAAGTCCTCCAAGTTCTGTATAAGCGCTACCTCTGGGGGTGCCAATCCAAATGCAGGTCTCTCATCTGGAATTGGTTCAAAATTAGGAGACCTGGGGGGATAGTACAATAGACCTCTTTAATAATTAATCTTTGAGAATGCCTAAATTTCCAAAATACGGATAATTACTTTTAGGTTGACATTCAAAACACAAAGTCTTGCATGTTTACCAATCCACTCATGTCGGTAAAGAGACGAAGTACAATATTTAAAAGATGCGTGACAAATGATTATTTAAATAACTAAAACTTCCCTACAAAAACTGCACTTGGAAAGGTATGAGTTATATCTCTACAGTGTTTATATTTTAAAGTTATACATCGTAAGTAATTAATGAAGAAACTAAGTATGAACAAAATGCAGCATGCAAAAAACAATTTTTTTAGATACGAAAAAGAGTAATATTTCATTGTCATAAACGTGAATACAGTTTTTGTATTAATTATATATTTTCACTTCATTTAATAAATATAACAATGTGTTTTCCTTCATTTTCATTCTTCTTTTAGTTTCTTTGTTTCTTTTTTCCTCTTCATCTTTTGTAGGCAGAAAGTTTATAAAAATATTAAAAATAGTTTAATTGAAACTAGCTCGTAAATTATGTTATTGGGAGGTATTTAAAATGATATACTGATTTACTCTTTTAGTGCAATCCTTAAAACACGTATCTTTTATAGTATGTATCTTTCTTATTTTATCCCCATAAGACAGCGGTACCAATGGTAGACCTTTTACCAGTAATGGACACTTTTAAATTTGAAATAAATAAAATAGGCTTAGACAATCGCGTACCCCCGTGAGGTTGCTGATAGTACCTTTTAATGTTAATATGTGTAACTACAGAGATTTCAATCTATCAGTTCTAGAGCGAGGAGATTTCGACTCAAACAATACAACCATTTAGTCATCTTACCGTGATTTCTTGTAGTTTGGAATAAGGTAAGCCAACTTTTTTCTGCCTACATTTCAACAATTATTTTGAAACAGTGTGCGGCCGCTGAGGAATAAACTATTTGTGATAACCAACCAGGTCGTAAATGGTTTAATGCATTTTTGAGAAATCCCCTCAATTTTGCCGTAAATAGCTCGTAATTTAACAAAAAAGGTCTTTAGCAATAAAGAATAGCTGTTGAAATGGATCGAGAATGCCCACAGTTCAGTGTCAGAAAAGATCCTTCCCTCGATACTTGAAAATTCAAGAAGAATCTTTTACGCCGAACAGACTGCATTTCTTCTAAATCCTAAAGATCCTTAACGATCTTGCTACAAAATCGTTTTTACTGTTTCCAATTAGCTATCTTTGTCTCATTTTGTCGCTGAAAAGTAAGACGAATAATATAATTCGGAAATAGTGATAGCAAAGTTCAAGGGACTGTTAAAACGCTGAAAAATATTCATCTTCGACAGCCGTGTTTCGAGTCACGTGTAGGCGGCCTTCTTAAGGTTATTGCACAATGCTGTGATTAAAATTTGTTTCATTCTTAGATTTTATTGCTTTAAAATGTTATGCTTTTTTAATAATTAAGGTATTGCAAAACAATTCTCTATGTAACTCAGTTTTAATTTACCGTCGCTATAAATTCAAAGCATTCTATGAGCTTACATTACGATGTGACGTTTGGCCCAAATTATGACTCGAGGATGTCCTAGGAAAAGAAAACGCCCTCCACAACAGTTAGACACAAAAAATACTACGTTAGTGACTGTATACTTTTTATGAATATACCAGTATTCAGTACACGTAGCAATATGCTGTTTAAAGGAAAATTGATAAGAGAGTTATGAATAAATAAAAAATACATGTATGACATACTTTTCCATTTCATAGTAAAATACCTTAACAAACTATTGACATATTACTTCGGGATAGTGATTTAGTGGTAGAGTCACTTATTTTACAGTCGAAGTGATCAAGATGGAAGGCGATGTTTATGAAATCACTGGAAATTTTCTTGTCAAAATAAAAGGAAGCTGCATTATCACAAAAGCAGGGACAATTCCACTAATTATCCATTTTAAAAGTTATATCTGGGCTTTGTTACGCCTTAGAAAATTAACGAAGATCTTAAAATATTATAAGTACACCAGTTTGGATTAGATCTCCTCCAATTGACGGGATTTATTTAACAAGTCAAAAATCGTAGAAAATATGATCTGCAAGACTGTGTAGGCATGTTATATACTAGAAATTCGCTCAAGAATAGGTCGACGTACCTTATGGACTCGCCAACGGGATGCTAGTTAGGAGGGAGGTAAGGGAAGATAGAGGTGTGGTTTGCTTATTGATTGGTTGACAAGGTTGAGTGAAGAGGGCAAATTCCTGATGTAAAGTCGGAACATAATATCAAAAGCGTAAAAGTAAAAAGTGAAAAATTAGACGGGGGAATTATGTGGAATGAATGCTGGGATATCGAAGAATAATTTTAATAAAAATAAAAATGGTATTAAGAAACATTCCAAAGAAATAAAAATTCAATGTCTCAAATATAACTGAATAAATCATGTTTTTTTTTTACACAGAAGTGCCTTTAACAGATTAAGATTTTTAGAATAAGAATTATAATATGTTGATCAAAAATATGGAATTAAAATATAAATTATATTTAAGATATTATCAAAAGACAAGGAAAAAAGGTAGATATTGTAAGAATTAGGAATAAATTAATTAAGGTAAAATGGCGAAATTTTTTTATTATATATATATATGTATATTTTTTTAATAGAAAAAAGGGGAAAGCCACTATCATACAGATTCGATAAATACATGCAAATGAATTGTGTATTATTTATTTATAATTTTTTAAGTTTACTTTAATATCTTGGTAAAATGATACGTTAGATCAACAAAATTATATATATTTTTTAATTTTTCATGCATCAAACAGACATCATTCGGACTTGCATTACTAATAAATATAATAAAAATAACTTTGATATAATAGGGTTTACTTTCAAACCCCCCTTTTTTTTTTCAAAATTAATAAAAATTATATGACATAGTAACTTTCACAGAGATTTGCACAATAATAGATGAAATTTTTTATATTAAATAATAGGCCGTGATTAAAGCACTCTTGATGAAATGTGACATGCTATAAAGATTTATCTTCTTTTACTTTTTTTTTCAGCTGCTTAAACAAGTTTATTATTTTTGTTCATTGTATTCACGTATTAACGTAATAACAAATACCGTATTGTTAATACAATATATATTTCCAGTCGTTTTTTTCTTTTATTTCAAATGTATGCTAAAATTCAAACGTGTTCACTACGAGAACATACAGCTGTTCACTACAAGATTTTGTGTGCCCGTTACTGGCTTATTTTAAAATATCCAAAAGAAAAAAATTCTATACGGGAAAATATTTAAAACAGCAATGTCTGCAGCACAATCGTGTATGGAAAAGATTAATTGACAAAATAAACACTTGCTGTTGTCACAATCCTAATAATAAAAACGGTACACTAAAAATTAGCAAAAAATGTTCTTAATGTGACCACTTCTGGTACAGTTACCTTAAAAATAGTAAGTTGCTGCATGAACGTGAACTGCCATCTGTCATATACGGCGAACCCTTTTTTTGAAAAAGTTACCCGTTTTTTATTATTTTTTTTTATATTAGCCGATTTAAACTTGAAAATTATGTTGTAAATTTCAACATTAGACACACCATATTATTTTGTTACCATTTTTAATAAAAATTTTAGTTTTTAAATAAATTTAATGAATCTTTTTTTTATTATTTTCTATTGCATAAATGATAAATATTCTACAACCTAACATCATTTATTTCTACAGAATAAATATTTCAAAGTTTTATTTTATACAAAAGCAATCCCAGGATAATTTATAACATGTTTTACATTATTTTCACTTTTAAGGAAATATAAAGCATTTCATCATCTAATGTAAAATATCCACTAGAGGCTAAAAGCACCAACATGATAAAATTTTCTTTCCTTCGTTGTGTTATCTTTACATTATTTTTAGTAAAAAACTGGTGTTTAAAGAAAGCACCTAAGTGGGGTTAACAAGAACAACTCCAAAATGGCATGGGAGTAAATTTGTTTCAGTTTCTTCCTGTAGTTTTTTTTTAAAGTTAAATTCTATTTAAGCATTAGTTTCGCATTAAATTATATATAATTTGCTACTGAATAATTACAGCTTTTATTATATGAAGAAGTTTATGCTAGCACAAAAAATATGCATGATGTTTAAAAACAGCCTTTAATACTTTTTGCTTTTCTGGCTGTTAAAAGTATCTGTAAAGGCATAGGTTTGCCTGAAAAAATCTAAGTAGTTGGCCATGAGTTTTGATAAAATATAACAGAAGAAAATATACGATTAAATAGATTTATTTTGTTTCAGTTCAAGATAATAAATAGTTTTTTTTAATCGAAATCAAATTATTTACACAACTAAATTATACAACTGAAATCTTCTTTTTTTCCACTCTAAAAGTTTAAAAGTACAAGTCTGAATAAAATATGTATATTATTTTCACTTATAAATTGCTAAGATTATGTATCTTCACATATAGATAATCAGGCATCTATTCTATATGACTCTACACACGTTTATACGTACAGACACCGAGTACAGATACAGTTTATATGTACACATACAGAAATATCTATAAACTATATTTCTGTATACAAAAATAAACAAAATATTCCTGACTACCTCTGTAGGCAAAACATGTATCTCTTTCCTCTGTTTGAAAAACATATTTTTTTAAATAGTAATAATATGAAGCAATTTTAGTATTTTAGTTCGTAGAATTAAAGGGATTTTACAGGGTTGTACGAAAGAAATTGGACAGATTGCCATCTTCGGATGGTAAAGTGCGTTTTTAGGTTTGTTGTGTTTTTTATAGCTGAATTAAATCTTATATTTCTCTTGTATTTATAAAAATCTATTAATCATATACCAGACTGCACAAAACAGGATGAATACATTACGCTCTAAAGACAAAAATTGCTCAAATTTAAATTTCAACCGTATTATGCATTTTTTTTTACTGATTTAAATTTCAGCAAATTGCGTGGTGAGTATAAAACCTCATAGATCGCACACAGGGCTCTGCAAATAATTCGAATAATTTACTAATTATGGGCGGTAATTGATGAATTCGGATTTTCGCATACGTTCTTTTTTTGAACACATGAAAAGATGAAGTTTCATTAAAATATTCTTGAAATGTTGGAAAGTGTTTCATATATGTGTTCATTCAAGACTTTTCATTTCTGTTTAATATAGTAAAAATAACGGGTGACATAAAATATATTTATTAATTTCACGCTTGTACGTATTTCTTGTAAAAGAAGGTTTTTTATTTGTATATTGCTCGTGTGCTATATAAAATTTTTCTTCCACTGTTTCATTTCCATATTTTATGTCGTGTATGAAACATAACTTTGATTTATTTCTACTTTTTTTGTCTGTTGTTATTTTACTTTGCTGAGTTGTTTGAATGCGACTAAATGAGATTAGATCTGCCTCTAACTTCCCAGGGAATGGAATAAAGAATTTTGAAGTAAGCTTATATTCTTTGTGGATAAGGAAGATTATTGCACTCCTCATGCTTCAAGATAATTAAAGCAGAAGAAAATGTTTACGGCAGTGTTTCATTTAAAGCTTTAAAATAATTTAGTTTTTTTCATTAAAATGCAAAAAATTAAACTAAGTTAGGTATGTGACATTTCTTTTCTTTTTTATATATGTATATTTAAAATGAAAAAGGCGTACATGAACATAAGAATTTTGTTTTTATGATACAACAGACATTTTTAATTTGAATTTTATTTAAAAATCTTACCTAAAGTGTAATTTTTATGTCAGAAAATAGCGGAATAATTCTGAAACATATATACTATTTTTGGAAAAATTTTGAATCGGTATGATATTTTATAATCAAAGACAATTAAAATTTGTTAAAGTAATAAAAAAATGTACCATACTATAAGTGGTTGAACATTTTGTTGATATTGCTTGCAAAATCCAATAACATTAATATTAATGTTGAAATTCTTATTTTTTAAACTTTTGATTACGGCGCGATTCGCGACACCATACGTCCCCGTGACTATAATTTTATTCTAGTATTCGCACCGCATCGAAAAATAAACTCAGCCATACACTTAAACTAGGATATTTTCTAGAGAAATCTAACACAAAGAAGTTATTTTTTTTTGTAAATTGTGGTAAGAATGAATATAAAGATAGTCGACAGTCTTGGTCCTTAATCAAAAAGTTAAAGCATGAGAACGTTCAAAATAATTTTTCCTCTATGAGGTTTAAAGTTAAATTTATATGTAACTGCAAATTCAGATTATAATGCAATACGTCGTAAAATGCTGACAGAAAATTCAGATTAAATATTTATTGGCACCAATGAGAATCTTTCCAGAAAAGTACAAATGTTTTCTAAAGCTCATTTTTCATTGTTTAAAAAAATATTTCTTCAGTGATATGATTGCTATGAGCAAATTTAAAATGCAAACAAATGCGAGAGGCTGTTTCGCAATAATAAAACGTTTTTTTCATTGCCTTTTTTGCTGTTTATTGTCAGGTACAAAGCTTTTTTTCGTGGCAGTGTTTGAGCACATCAAATACATCATTCTAAATATGTCTGTATTTCTTGAGGATCGGGCTTTTGTCCCTACACTGTAAAAAATGACCAATGTTTCTTATTTTATGAAAATATACTATAACCACGAACGAAAATAAGATATAATTTTCTGAGTTATCAAAAATTCCGAATAGAGTGTTCCATTGTCTTTTGAATCCCCAAAAACCAATACATTTCCAAAATTAAAAAAAATATTTATAAAAACGAAGTATTTTTCGCTGTCCGTATTTTTCAGAAATGTTTCCGAATGGGTTTATATTGTATTAATTAGTGTCCTCAGCCTGGAATACATGTTTTTCGAATGCTATTAATACTCAAGTAATTAATTCACATTTTCATGCTCAAAAAAATATATTTAACAGGCAAACATGCAAAATTAACAGCGTTAACAATAACATTAAAATTAAGATTATTTCTTTACTCTTCCATGTATAAATTAACTTATGCGGCTGAAAATATTTACTTGAGAATTGATGACATTCGAAAAACAGGTATTCTAGGCTGAGGACACTAATTAAAACACTATAAAAACCCTTCGGAAACGTTTCTGAAAAATACGGGCAGCGAAAAATACTTTGTTTTTATAAATAATTCCTTAAATTTTGGAAATGTATTGGTTTCTGGGGATTCAAAAGACAATGGAACACGCTATTCAGAATTTCGGATAACTCAGAAGATTATATTATATTTTCGTTCATGGTTGTAGCATATTTTCGTAAAATAAGAAACATTGGTCATTTTTTACAGTGATACAACGTCGCAAGTTTAGAAAATTCTGCCAGTATTCACTAGTAATAAAACAAAATACCTAGCAGTAATTTATCTATATTGATTGCAGACAATATTCTTTTTTTTATTCTTTCTTTCTCTCTTTTTTTTTTCTTCATAAAGCGAATGATTGTCGAATTGATGCGATTTACAAGCTCTTTATTATGCTTTATTTTTTATTATAAAGAAATAAAAGTAAATTTACAAAAAATGTGACCTTAAAGAAAATTTCATTTTAAATCATTATACAGACAAAAGTCACCAAAAACTTTCGATTTTAGACATTTTGTCGATTATCCAAAGAAATACTTGGTGCATTATTCCTAAACTTTGGGGATATAACAAACATATTTTGCTTTTTTTCAATCGAGGATTTCATCACAAGGGCAATTAGGAACAAATTTAGAAAAAAAACTATCATAAAAAAGTTTAAATGATCTCAATGTAACAAACAATTATTTAGCACCCTGAAAACTTCTGTGTACATTGGTGTAAGAATAGCAATTATATTCATAAAAATATAAATATTTCTTTTAAAAACTCAGAAAAAATTGGGAAATTTGTTTGTTTATAACATAATAGTTTTTTTACTAATTTTAATGTCATTCTCAGAAAACTTGACACAGTGCATTAGAAACATTATACAACAAGTTGGAAAATGATATATTGAATATTTGTTAAAATATGAGCATTTGTATGATATAACTTTTAATTGTTCATGTGCGAATGATAGCACAATGTTTTAACCATAATTTGATTTTCAACGATATACACTCAGAAAAAGAAACTGATTAAAACTACAAAACATGTTTTTGAGTACATTTTGGTTGTTTTAGCAAAATTCAAGTAAAATTGAATCATTTTACTTCAATTAACAAAACATTTTTGCTGACGATACAAATTTTTTTTGGAATTGCAAAAAAAAAAAAAAAAAAAAAAAAAAAAAAATTGATTCAAACAAAATTTTTATTGACCTATATTTAAACAAAAATTTTGTTTAAATATAGGTCAATGGAAATTTTGTTTGAATCAACAAAAAAATTTTTTTTGTTGAAAACCATTTTTTTTTTTCAATTTCAAAAAAAAATTTGTATCGCCAGCAAAAAATATTTTTTTAATTGAAGTAAAATGGTTCACTTTTAGTTGAATTTTGCTAAAACAACCAAAATGTACTCAACAAAAATGTTTTGTAGTTTTAATCAATTCCTTTTTCTGAGTGTAGGATAATTTATATAAAAAATCTAGGTAAATTGCTTAAATTCAGTGAGATACCGGCAATGCAGTGAGGTGCATTTCAATTATTTTCTAAAAGTAATTTGATAATAAAATATTTTTCCTAAAATGCAATTTATGTAATATTAAATTTGGTTATTTATGAAATGTTATTTAATACAGTACTTGTGATGCATGTTTCTTCATTTGCAAGTTTGTTTGTGTATTTAGAGTATTAAAAATTCCCATATAATGCCGTACAAAATTCCCGTGATTTATGATGAAAACAGCAATTTTCCTTTAAATATTCTACTCGTCTAATTATTTTTTGAATGTAACTGAAGCATAGTACACTGCATCGCCGATATTGACCTGAGTTTTTACGATATTTGATTGGCTTTTTTATATACATTGTCTTATATAGTTCTTTTCTAAAATATGAAGAAAGAAAGAAATATGATTCGCATTTTCGCAGTTGAAACATATTTCTTACAAACACTCATATTTTATCATATATTCAATTCTTACGCATGGAAAAAAACTTTCTTTTTGAGCATATTAAAACTGTTTTGTAAATGATAAAAATATTTAAACAATCTCTCTTTCAAAGAAAAAAATATTTCTCTCAAAATAACTTTTTTACCCTGTTGATATCCTATTTAAAAAATAAATATGTAAAGAATCCCGTACATAATTTTATTTCCACTTTGTCATGATAAATATATATCCAAAGTCATTCCATTAAAGGCGAATAAAAAACCTCATGTTTCTTTTCCCAACGAAGATAATTAATCTTAACATGAATGACAGCGTTAGGAAGAAAACATACGGTGTCATTAGATTGAGTCGAGAGAAAATCTAATAAACATTTATTTTGGAAAACCATGACCTCAAATTTAACGATGCGTAAAAATGTATCATAGCGAAAAACGAATGACATAAATATGATGTACTAAAAATAACATAACTTGCATTAAGCAAATAAGAAAAGCGATTAAATCAAATAAATATTTTTAGTACTGGGATGTTACGAGTTATTTGAATCATATGTGGAATGTTTAGATGAGATACAAAATATAGCATAAGACGAAAAATTTATTTACTATCATATGAATTATTATTTGTACATTTAGTACTATGCAACTTGGTGTAAATTTATTCAAGTTTAATGATTTCTGAGTGGGCATAAATTTTATGTTTTTCTTTATAACTTTTTTTGTTATTAGGAGGTAATTGATATATTTAAACATATTTTTAAAATGGAATCTTATGTATAAATATATAAAGTTTCTTCGATGTATAACGCACAATTTCCTATATAAAAAATACACAGGGAAAATACAGCTCTCATTGTACAGCATAGGTAGCTTTTCATTTCTATAATCTACAGAATATCCCAGTTTTCAAACGTTTTTCAGGTACAATTAACCTTTTGAATCCCCCAAATAGCCGGAATCATACCAAAGCTCTGAAACCCACAAAAGCTCTGGATAACTGAAAAGATTTTCCGTCCCCTTAAATGGGTAAGGGTGCTGTCAAAATCGGTAGTCTCTTTCAGTGATAGATGGGATATTGTATTGGCATTTCTGGACAGTACAGAAAGAAAAACAAGATTTTTTTTTTCAGTAAATGGATGAATTATAAACAGAGGGGTGTAACACCTATCAAAATTTGAATAAAGGGAGAAGGCAGTAGAATCATTTCCACTACTTATCTAGTGAAAAAGGGGGGAACAAAAAAGTGAGTATTTTGGGCGATTTTTTTGGGATTCTAAGACCATTCAGTTTTTTAAAGCTTGGAATTTAAGGAGTTAAGTTAGTGTTTTTATGGAAGATTGCAGTACCACAAGAACAGGCCATTTGTCTTTGTAATTACCAGTATCTATATAGTGACATTTAATAAAGTTCAGTTTATTTTAAAGGAAATTTCTAATATATGAATATATAACAACAACATTACAATATTAGATTCTAATTAAAATATCGATATGTTTGCAGAGTCGTATATTATCACAAAAGCAAATTATTTCTTATTGTATAAAGAAATCTTAACACTTTACATCGATTAATATTAATATTTACACATTTTACAAAAACAAATAAAAAGCAAACTGATTATTTTTTTCATTACGTTTTAGTTCTTACATTAATGTAGAATAAAGAAACTTTTTTTGGTAATTTTGATAAAAATACCAATATCACATGCTTGTTAATGTGTTCCATGAAGAACGCAATATGCTTCTTTTGGGAACAGTTAGCGCTTAGTCAGCACCTTCTGAAAACGTGGAATATGTAGCTTTTCTATTTATTCTTATTTAAATTAAAGAAAAAAGAAAAATACTGCATCAAGCATAGTGTATTAAGCACTTTCCGAAACATATTCAAAATAGTGTAACAAAACTTCACCATTTAATAAGATGAAATGTGATATTTAAGTAAACTATTTTGAAAACAAGTTATACAATTGGAAACGAATTACAGAAATTTCAGCAATTAGCATTTATAGTAGGAAAAGTATTCGTTTTTGAAACCCTGCACATGATCTACAATTATTTTCAAAACGTCAGTGAAGGCTCACTGTGGAGACGGGAAAAGTTTTTGGTTTCCGTCTGTCTGTTCCGCGATAACCGCCGTAAAAATCGTCCTATTAAGTTGATTTCTTTTTGGTATGTTGGTGAGGTACCCTGAATAAGCTATATAGTTTTTAATTACATTTGGTATATTTGTTCGAACAATATAGAACATTTCTTTTTAGGTCATAATGCTTTCCGATGGGAATGCAGACTAATTTCAAATTTCATTATTAACTGAAATGAAAATCGCATATTTGAATAACGGATTTAAACGTAAAATTACGGATACTAAATTTTCGATATGGAGGTTTTAACTATATGCAACAGCTTTGAAAATTTCCCGATACATCTATTAGAATTTAGAAATTAATTGTTTAAATTATTGGAAAATTTTTTGCAACAGTTCGGGAAATATAAAACATTATATTTTCCTATTTTTTACAAATTTTAAAATGCATTTCTTTTCTTTCCTCTTTATTTTATTAGTTGCTTAGCAACCATATTACAAAGAAAATCAGATTAAGAAATGCATTTTTTTATCTAAAAAATTACAAGAATAAGAAGTTCATAAGAATTTCAGAATACCATTACATAAATCGTGCTTAATTTAACGTTTCTAATTTTTGAAACATCCGAAGTATTTTATATCCCTATAAATACGTATGTAACATATAAAAAACATAATTGCGAATTGTAAGGTGCTAAATAATATGAAGAGTGAGATTAAAAAACAATGACTTTCAGAGCTGACGTTGATGCTCCTTATCTGCAGATTTACTATTATATATATATATATGCTAAAATGTAGTGCAGTTAAGAAATAACACGTGTTAAAATTCTCTTACATTCAGTAATTAAAAAAAAACTTTAATAAACGGAAATGATCTACTGCATATGATCTACTACATTTATACACAGAAAGAAATGTGTGAAAATAATTAGTTAAATTTAAATGCGCATACCACTACTAAAAATGAAATTCCAGCAATAATCGCTCGTAAACAGTACTGCAACCGAATTATTTTGTGCGTTAATGAAAAAGAACGATAAATGCTATGCACACCATATTATGCAGTATCAGCTTGTTGTATTGCACCTAAGTGTTATATATATATTAGGGTGTTTCATTTTGTAAGGCAAAAAATAAAATGTAAACTTTTTGCAGATTTTGCTTATGAGTCTCAGTGATGTAAAAGTTATGTATGCCAAATTTCAAGAAGATTGGATAATATTTAGAGGTTGCCTGCTTTGATCCGTTTTGTAAATGTAGGCTAAAAATAAGATTTATCAATGTTAATTATACTTTTATTGGGAGACTAGAAATTACAAACTTAAAATGGTATTAAAACTAGACACTAAAATTAACAGGTAGTATGATAGGAAAAACATGGGTTATATTAATCAACTTTGAGCGATAAAATCCCTTCTTTTGTTCGCTTGCTGACAACTTTTCTGTGATGCTCGACTACCCTCAACAAGAATTGTTTTCGTTGTTCGTCCCTGACAGATTCGTTAACTCTTTAGCAGAGTAATTCCTGCTTCTGCGGCATCATTGACCACCTTAAGAGCATGTTGAAACTGTTGAAAAATGTTGAAGAAGCGTTCTTTATTAAAACTTCACCACATAAAAATTATTTTCTTCCAGAAATGTACTGATAGTTGTTGTTTTCCTGTTACAGTTTTTCCATACAAAATTATCTTCCCCTGGATCAAATGTTTAAACACATCTTGAAAATACAGCCTAATTGTCGTTTGAGGGATTGTGCTTTAAATTGTGCATCGCTGTTTTAGACAAATATTTATCAAATATCAATCGCACGTATTCTTAATAAATTATATGTACAGCCATTTGAAAGTTGAAAAATTTTAATGGCAATTTTAATTACATTAGCTGAATGATAAAGATTACAATAGCACTAATTGTTAGCGCTGTCGTTGACATTTGATGTCGATGCGTATTAATGGACATTAGGTTTTCACATATCGACCTTCATAATCTCCCGCATAAGTGAAAATAAACAGAAAGAAGTATTCATTACAAAATTCCATCTGAAAAAAGACAAATGACATAAACTTTAAACATCAGTTTTGTTTTCTTTCAGTTTCTTTATTTTCCCTCTTTAAAGCTCCTTCTTTTTTTTTTAGTAAAATATTTCAAAAAAAATTTCTAAAAACAATGGATATATCACTCCACACACATAGAGAAAAAAAAAAGAAAAAAAAAACGCAGAAACTATATTCTAAATAAATTATTGTTTGTCTTGTACTATTACTTTCTGCTTTGCTTCATATATGGAGTCTTTGTTTGTATATTGATAATAAATACATATTTTTTTTTCTGTCTTCAATAGAATAGTAGCTTTCACGGGATATTTTATCAACTCATGTAGACAAAATATACAGGGTGATTATAAAAAACTATCCCGCTATATGAGCCCCTAACTGTCATACCGTTCACAGAAACGGAATGAAATTCTGGCTTAAAGTATTTTGCGCTAAAGAATCGTGTGAAAAACAACAGTTAAATTCTAACAATTACGGTTACAGTGATAAAATTTCGAAAATTTCAAATGGCAACACCTACTTTTTTTAATTGGAATGTGATCTTCATAGTGAAAAACCATAAAAAGCGTTGGAACGGCACCTGTAGCCCGAAAATCGTCGGCGCTAGACAGACTAAGAAGAATAGTGAAAACAACCAATAAGGACAGAGAAGCAACAGAAAACAAAACATGTTATTGTGTTTCATACATTGTCCATTTCACACACGACGACACTTTACATGCGGCAGATGGTGGATAGCACTGAACAATAACATGTTTTACTTTCTGTTGCTTATCTGTCCTTTATTGGTTGTTTTGCCCTTTCTTCTTAGTCTGTCTAGCGCCGGCGATTTTCGTGCTACAGGTACCGTTCCAACGATTTTTATGGTTTTTCACTATGAAGATCACATTCTAATAAAAAAAAGTAGGTGTTGCCATTTGAAATTTTCGAAATTTTGTCACTGTAACCGTAACTGTTAGAATTTAACTGTTGTTTTTCACATGATTCTTGAGCGCATACCTTAAAATACTTTAAGCCAGAATTTCATTCAGTTTCTGTGAACGGTATGTCAGTTAGGGGCTCATATATAGGGATAGTTTTTTTTATAATCACCCTGTATAGTAAACATAAGTCTCTGGTAAAAGTTTGTTATTTGAATAACATTTATTGTTTTCATAAGCTGGAAACTAGAATCGATTGATGATTTGGAATCGATAATAAGATAGTGGATCAAGTTGATATGGCTACTTTGATATGATTTAAAACAGCCAGAGAATTTACTAGATTAAACTCAATAATTTTTTTTTTTTTTAAATTGCTAAAATTAATGATGTCCGTTTTTAGAATTACACATTTTTTCATTTTTTATAATAGTAAATTTCAGTAGCATTTTAAGCAAATCTCAGTTTTATTCAGTACAAGTACAGATAAGAATATTCATGTCATATGTTACTCATTTTAATATTTTTTCTTTTATATTAAATATATATATGGATAGATAGATATTAACAGGATAATTTCCATTGCCTGGATACTAATTATATACAAGAGTATCCAAAAGAAAAATTGAAGAATTCGGTAAATTCCAAATACACTGTTAAAAAAAAAAAAAAAAAAAAAAAAAAAAAAAAAAAAAATCTTAATTTAAGAAAATATAATATAATTTCAAAAGAAAATTTAGAATAACCCCTTCCGAGTTATCCATGATTTCGAAAAGCGATCTTTATCTTTAGAAAACCCTGAAAGAAATATATTTTCGAGATTTAAAGAAGTATATATAAAAGCGCGACTTCTATGCGCAATGTATACGTGCAAAATCCTTGGATTTGGACACCAGTAATTTTGCCTTATCTAATCTCAAAATTTTAGACATTAAAAGACGCACTAAAAAGTTAGTCAGAAAAAGTCGTGCCAAACAATAAGTGGAAACAACACATTTGTATAGTAAAAAGTAGTTGTCACGAATATGATGGCATTCATTCGAACAAGAAATAAATACACGACCCAACGATTTACCTCAATTTCAAACCTATCAGTACTTCTCTTGCAGTAAAAATAATTTTTTTGTGTTATTTCGAGTTATTCTTTATAAAAAGGGCATTTTATATTCTAATGCATTATTTAAAATTGTAACTTTAATAACAATATAGCGTTATGAACAATGATTGCTTTAAAACTTCAGTCTTTGGGGGAAAAAATTAAGAAAAGTTTTTTTCCTCCTCGCCGCATCTTCTGCGAATTCAGCGGACTCCCAGCCCACCCAACACAGACCGCCGCCCTAGATGAACATTAAACACGAAGCCGGTCGTCCGAAGTCTTTAAGGCCCCGGAACCAATCCTTCTTGATTTCATTTCCAGCATTTCACTTCTTAGGTGACTACAGAAAAGAGTCAGACGTTTCAAAGCTTCAAGGTACATTTTTCTAAAATTCCCATGATCATGATAGTTTTTTTTGTCATATAATTACCTTAATTTATATAGATAGATAATTAATAAAAACAAAAACTAACATATTTATTTAGAATAACAATAAACAAATTATTTAGGACACGTTTCATTAAATATGCAGATAGAGAAGTTCGTAACTTTCTAATGTATTATTTAAATTGCTTTATATAAATTTTATTTTATATGTTATTTATTTTAAATTTATTTTATCCAAGTTAGATTTATCTGTTTTATGTTCTTTTCTTTTCTTTTTTTGGTACAAAAATAGACCTGAGAAAGGAGTACAAATGCATTTTTTTGCCCCCACTCTTACTCATGCGCAAGAAGCAATGACCTTTCTCTTCATTTGTACTTTAAATGGAAGAACCAAGATTAAAAGGCATTTTCCATCTCATGGACAGGAAACGCTAGTATTTCTCCGCTCTAGCCAGCTAGCGTGCCACGTGATTAGAATGTGCTCGTGTGTGTGGGGGGGGATCAATAAGACAATAGGATATAGTGTCAATGAAACCTCTGTGACATCTAAAATTTGATACGGTGCTAAAAATTGTTCAAGTTTTCTTGTAAGTTTTAAATCAGATTTTTATGTTGTGTATTAAATCTGATTAATCTATCTCATTCATTTTAAAGGGTAATAACATATAAGGATTATAAGTGGTAATTATTTTGTAGCATATCTATTATAAAACTTAATTAAAATGTCAATTATATTTATTTTTAATAAAATTAAAGAATAATATGTATTTAGAACATATTTCTTCCTCGCTAAAAATGCTTGGCGTCTTTATTATCCCGGCGCCTGTGTGCACCGTAAACAATTATACACTAGGTCAGCACGCCTTTGGTTTGGAGGCAAATGCTGTTTATGAAGTTTTTTCCCGAAATACTTTATTTTCGTATTTTTCAGAGAACTTCTGAGGAAGGAATGTGTGAGATAGAATTTTTAATTACGTGACTAGTAGAAATTTAGCCTATATGAGTGATTTTATTAAGTACGAGGTCTGTCTGAAAGGTATCCGACATTTAGCCAAAAGAATATATAAGTTACCTGATAAGACTTGGAACCTAATCCCCTTCAAAGTAGGACCCTTGTTCCACCACACACTTAGCCCACCGCTCCTTCAACTGCCGAAAATACTTCTGGAAGGGTGTTCAACGCCGCCGTCGCGGCCACTTTTGAATCTGTTGAACCACTCCTTAATTTTTGTTACCCCCCATAGCATCGCCTCCAAACACCTGGTGAATCTTACGAATTGTTTCACTTTGAGAATCGCCAAGCTTTTGACAAATTTTAATGCAGTACCTTTGCTCAACTCGTTCAGGCATTTTGAAAGAAATTAAAATCCGATGACCACGTTATGACAGAACATCCCTCGGCGGCCAGCTGGAAATGTCTGGCTCACTGGTACGCGGGGAATTTTTTCAAGCATGCGCATTAAGCTGTCTCCTTCTACTGAGTCCAGTGCCCTCACCTTAGAATTACTACTGCGCGCGATAAATTGAAAATGCAATGTTGAATAGTTATCAGACAGACCTCGTATGAAGTATCATAACATCCTGCACAACAAAAAAGTTCCCCATAGACTATAATGTAACGGAATTCTTTTGTGTGACCCTGTAAATGACATATAAATGCTACACACGTCAGAAAAAAATTCTTGTGTCCACTTTTTGGTAAATTTTGTTTTTCGCTTGTGCGCTTAGAAAATGATAAGATAGCGCTAAGATGGTTTCGCTTTTGCGCTATCTCACAACATAGAGTAGAGTCTTCGAATCATTTTGCGTTCGAATATTCGTTATTTAGTTTTAATTTAGAATACTGCTTTCTGGAGAAATATTTTCTATTATGGAACATAAAAAATACAAAAATATTCTATCATCTTCTGAAAAAGAACATTTTGTAGCGTTCAAATATCTGAACATTTGAAGTATTAGGCAATCAGCGGCTGCGTTTCTCGAACATGTAGATACATAACTTTTACTGTATTTTATTTTTTTCAGAGTTAAATATTTTTGGATAAGTTTAATCAGTAAACTTCGTTTATAATATCTATCTTAATTATGTAATATTCGCAATATTCTACACTATGTAACTATTTATTCTAAACTATACTTGCTATTATTCTTCCTTAATTAATTCACAAAAACAAACTTTGTGGGTTTTTTAATTAATAATTAAATTTAAAATTGGGGAAAATTGGTTGGAGGATATATTCTAGAGGTGGAAAGAATTTTTTGATGGCTACCACATTTTTTCAAATCTGTTGTGCCTTGATAATAACAATAAGAATAACTTCAAATTATTATTTATTGCTCTGCATAATTTAGAAATATCAATGTCGTTAATTTTATTTTCAAAATATAAATATTATCTATTATTAAAACCATTATTTAAACAATTTATATTAAATAAAATTATATTAAATTCATTCATGCAAACACATTTTAATCTGAATGCGAATCAACTAATTATCTTTTTCAGATAGCTGGAGGAATATTAAATATTATCTTGGCCGAAGAAATATAAATATTGTGTTTCAATTTCTTATTTAACTATCTTTACAAAGTACACTTCTTATTGTCAATTCAATTATTAAAAAAAGTTTTTTAAGGAGATTTAATTTTGTATAGCTAATCACAAACGGCTTACCAAACATAAAACATTAAAATTAATCACGTGAGAGAAAGAAGTTTTGTTACTTAATATGTGTTTAATGTTCTCTTATTTTTTCAATAGCAGAAGGAATATGGTGTAGAAAAAGAATATATAACTGAGAGATTTTAGAAATTGTTTAATTTTCTTGCATCATTTATTAAGATCCCAGGGGTATATAACGGAGAAAAAAAATTAGATATATAAGAATGTTTGCATTTCTAGTTATTTTCTTTCTTTTTAAGATGTAGAGCTTAGAAAATATTTTTTTTTTATAAGAAACATACTTTCATACAAAATAAACGTAATTAGACTATTGTAAATTACATCAGCTAACAAAGTCTTCAAACAAAATCTGTGTTCCTATTTAAATATTAGCAAATGTTTACTTAATATTTACTTTTTATATTATGAAATGATTATAACACAAAACAAATGCTAATAGTGAAATTCTGTAATGAAAATTGATAATAATCTATAAATATGATAATAACATAATATATATATATATATGTATATATATATAATAAAAATAAAAAATAATCAATAAAATTTTACTATAATCATTAAAGAATTCCATTATATGGACAAAATATTTAATTTTACTTAGTGATGGATGAAATTTGCACAAGATGAACATACATTTTTAATTATAAGTAATTATGAAAAAAATTCAAAGTGACTTTAATTAACTCTTTCTTAATCCACGATGTGATTACAATTGTCCAAAACGTTTATTGTATTAATGCTGTTTATTTTTATTTATCTATTGCGCACCAGCTGACGTATTTTATCGAACGTAATTTTGCACAGCAAAATGTTTTAAAAGGAGCCCTGTATTTTTATCCATATACAATTTAACGTAACTTGTTGTCAGTAGAGTGTTTTTACAGAGAGTGGTGACATACACATGTAGCACATATTCTGATTAGAAGTTTTTATTCAAGCTGGTAACTGTAATTCGAAAATTTGACAAAACTGGCATGGAAAGATCCAACTATAGAAGTGAGATAAATCAACAAGCATTGGCTTGGAAAGAGTTCCAGGCTCACCAAGTTTTTGTCCAAAATTCTCTAGACCAAACAAATTTCGTTGTTTGTATATCACCACTCTTTTATTTATAAAGTTACGCTAGTTGCCAGAATCGCATACGCAGTACAAAATCATATATTAATTTTTTGACACGTCACTATAAGAAAAACATCTATATAAAATGCAATGACTATTTTTAGTTTAATATCTTTCCTGGTGTACTAGAATAACACATAAAAAATCACATTCAAAATAGATAAGTGGTTGTTGAAAAATAACGAACATACATACAAGCATATATAACGGCCGGAAACAGAAGCTTCCTTTTTCAAAATTGCTTAATACACTAAGCGGCATTTGTATACAAATGATTTTAACATATGTTAGCTTAATGCGTCACATGTATTAGTTTAAATACTGTGACATACATTCAAATTTAGCTGTCTGTATTGTAAAGGAAAAATATCTTCGTTTTTAATTGTAAGAAGAAATAGTTTTAGGTAGCGCAGTTGTACATAAAACTTTAATGACCACGATAGGCAGTATTTTATCGACGTGTGACTTATGAATACAAATAAATACAAATTATTATTGGTTCATCAATGGATAAACATATACTATTAAGTATTAAAAAATATGTTACATTACGGTACATTTATAAAACAGCAATAAAAAATAATATCGTCAAAAACGATACATATTTTATATGGTGACGCTCAATGTGTTAAAAATTAATTATTTTAGAAAACTGCAGAAAGGAAAATTTAATCGATGACTCAAGTAATGGAAACAAAAAGAAAATACAGAAACTTGCTCAAAATGAGAAGTGAATGTCAAAAATTTGCTAAAATTGCAAAAAGAAGTAATGACACATTTTCCAAAAATCTCTGTGATATACAACGTAAAGTGCTCTTAAGATTTAAAAAAAATATTCTACCGTTAAATATTATTCTACCACAGAAACGTTGAGGTTGATTTTGAGAATAGTATATGCAAACAAAAGAAGTTAATGTGTATAAATTATATAACTTTTTTGTAATGCAAAAAGTATATTGTCTATGTTTCAACCCTATTTAAAACGTATACTCATATATACACTATAAAAGTTTTAGTAATAATTTGATTTTAGCAATATTTAAATTATGTTTACTCGTGCATTGATTTGAATATTGCAACAAGTTGTGCCGAGGTGCTTATTTTTAAATGCCTCTATGTCAAAATACTAATATTCGCCTTATTTAATAGTAGATGTGGGATTAAATACAGCAGAGTTTGCTATTCTCAATCAGTGGTATTAAAGAAAGCAACTCTACGTACCATAAGTATTTATGTCTAGTAGCACATGTAGGGCATCCACATGGGACAGTGAGTATTACTATATTCGATAAGTAATCATCGTCTTATTTAAGTGCAAAATTTCTGTTATAAAAAAGTTTAATTACAATTTTAAAATAATGGTGAGTTTTTGCCACGGTTTCCAAGAATGTTTAGTCAGATCCTGTACGTACCCAGTATAAATATTAGGATTTTTGCTTTAGGTAACATGAACCAACGTTTTATAACATTTATCGTTCTTTAGAGATTTTTAAATTTGCTAGAATGACCGTAAACTAATAAGTCAACTGCTTTGTTTATGTAAATATTCTGTTAATGTAGATATTTCTTAATGATTCGCTGGTTCGTGAAAACTAGCATTTACTGTATGAGATAGTCTCAATTTTAAGTGAAGGCATTTAAAGAATGTAATTTTAGGTATATTTTAGATTCGTGTATAAATGCATCCATCTGCGTGTTTATTTTATGCTTTTAAACTAACGGCATTGATGGGCGCCGCTATAATTGCTTTACCATTTGTTATATACATTCAAGAAAATATAAAACCTAGCGGAATACTGGATGTGAATATACAACCAAAAATTTCGGAAACTGGCTTTAATTTAACATAATTTATTGATATCATGTGTTACACACTGTAACATCCAATGTACGCCTTTCTGTAGCTATGCACTTTTGCTAGCACGATAACAGTGTCGGGAAAAAAATTCCTGGAAGCCTTTGGACGATATATTCTTCATTGCAGGTGTCGCAGATTCCTAAATCTTAGTTGCGCGCTTGAAACAGTATTCTTTAAAAATGAATTCGCTGGACGAATTATTCTCTTACAGTACATATGATGCAACATGTGGAAAGTTTCTGTTGGCAATTTCTCTCAACGCTGGCTGAATTTGATATTCGCATGTTGTTTTACAAACATCATTTCCCGTCTTTTAATGAATGCAGCTCACTGATACGCATCGCCTGGAAAAACCTTGAACAACGCGGACGTATATCTTTCTCAAGCCATCTAACGTTACATGACGTCTATGACGCTGTCAGGCTTGTCATCCAATCTGGAATTGAGATATTCGTACAACCAAATCCTTATTGTATAAGAATCAATATATTTCTTTCTATGCTATATATATGTACCATGCAAAGTAGTGTAAAATATATATTTTTTAATTTAATCCACTAACATATATATCAGCCTAATTTTTAATTATATATTGTAAACGAAACCTACATATCAACTCTGAAATAGTTTGTGTATCAGTATTTATATAAATCAAATTGTTATCTTACATATCACATTTGTGTGATAAAGACAATCCAGATAAATGCATTGGTTCATTTCCTTAACAGTACACGATACTTCTTTTCCAGAATAGTTTTTATCTTCTGTTAGAATAAATATTCAACGGAATGTCTTTAGTTACATTCAAGTCACATGTGTTGTTTTATTGCTTTCATTATGAGATTCTTACAAAGAAATCCCATTTCTAACACTAATCAAGAATAAAGATTGTTTTAGCAATCAGTGGCAAAGAAATTTCTGATTAAACAGCTATATATTCTAGGTCTTTTGGGTTTGGCGACAGTAATAAGTATAAATTACCTGATTTTATTTTCAGTGGGAAAATAATGTTTCTCTTTTATTTTAAATGTTTTACCTGGCATGAAAATTGTAATTTAAACAACATTGTTTGTTTAAAATAGATATAGACTTGAACAGCATTCCTCTTTTCAATTGGTATAGCTGTATTTTTATTTTTCAGTGTGGGATAAATTAGTGAAACATTTTGATTTTGATTTACCGCGTATCTAATTTTTATTTTTATGTAATATTTATTCATAAGAAAATGTGCAAATATTACCAGGTGCTATTATCAAAACCTGATTAAAGAATTTTTCAAAAATTGTCATCAAATATATAGGTAATTTTATTGTATTGAACTATGTAATTCAAATCGTTCCTATTATTTGTTCTAAACATTATATACATATATACGTGTATATATATATATCATGAGTGTGTGAGTGTGTGAGTGTCGTAATTATAGTTTTCTTTTGATGATTATAAGCGTCGAGAATATATTATGATATTAAAGTTGAGTCAAAAGTGGTTAGAAATAAAATGTTGAATTTGATTTGAAATCCTAAATTGTTGATTACATAAACAAGAAAAAAAGTTGATATCGTTTCTTTAAAGATAGAAAAAATGATATAATTTAAAAAATTACTTTCTAGTTGAAGACATTAGTCACATCTTATTTAGAAAATTTTGTATTTTTGAGAATGAAATAATTGTTTGCCTTGTTATTATCATTCTTATCTCCCAGAATCTTGTTTCTAGATCCCCAGCAATATTTTAACTAAATTACTGTTTTCTTTTTAATTATTATTAAACTGACATATTTTTCTCTTTTTAATTTGCTTTCTGGGATATTTTAGCAATTAATAAGCACAGTTCGCTTATTCTGGACAATAAATATTTAAAAACTAGTTGTCATGCCCGGCGTTGCCCGAGTCGTGATAATAACCTTAAAAATACCTAAAATGAATGTTGAATGATTTTATAGTTTTAAATGAAAATCTATCCAAACGAACTGAAGGACAGTCGTTATAGTTATTGCCGATTTAATGCCGATTTAATTTCTGACGTTTTGATATATTAAACTTTCAATTCTGACCAAAAGTTCCTGAGGAAATCTAAATAATATAAAGCGCTCTCCCACCTTTCCTCTTTTAAACTCAAAATAATGCAAAGTACAGTAGAACTCCAATTATCCGAATCAATTGGGACCGGACCCCATTCGGATAATCAAAAATTCGGATAATTGGATTTTTTCCGAAAAAAGGGTCTATTTTAATTCATTACTGTATGTATGTTGAAAATGGGATAAAAAACTATTTTTAAAGAAAAAGATATTTTAATTAATTAAATGAAAAGGCCACACTTTTACATGTTAAGCGTACTTACAAGTGCTGAACAGTATGTACGTATCGTACTGTAAATGAAAGTCATATTCCTTGCTGAACATCTCCATCAAAGTAAGCTGTTTGACAGTCTTCATCCGTTTTCGGGCAGCCAAGTCGCGCATCCGCTTGACAGTGAGAAGTTGCATGTAGTCACACTCAGGCTGACGCTCCATCCACTTCAACACAGTTTCAAGACCGGCAAACGCTTCACTATAGCTGATGGTCCCGTGTCTGCTTCAACTTCGACATTAAGGTCATCTTCTGTCTCGACACTTTCTTCTCTCACACTTTAAATAAGTTCATCGTCATTTAGAATTTGAAACCCAGGTGGGCCGGGCCGGCCACCTGGCGATGGACGACAGCCAATAATCGAACTGCAGTATGAGACGGTGACTCATCATCCCATTAATGTTCGCGCTGAGCCTACACTACATTCGCGGAGCGAAGGACAATATAGCGCGCGTAGACAGAATCATAAATTGGCGAATCGCAGTACGTTTCCGTCTTAAATATTTTCTCTGAAATTCTGACAGCGATTCGGATAATCAGCGATTCGGATAGTCGGAGTTCGGATAATTGGAGTTCTACTGTATTGGTCAATTTATTGGTCCCATTCGAAAAAAAAATTCCAAAACCTTGTTTCTAAGATGATTATATTAAAATTAAATAAAAATCATGCACTCGTGGCATCATAATTTACTTTTATATTTTAACAGAATAGTAAGATTACTATAATTTGTGACTCGTGCTATAGCTAGTATACGTCAGGACATATGGCCGTTATCATTATCTTTTGCTAGGGTACTTACTCCATTGTGAAATTTGGTAATTTTTGAAATTCAATATTTGAAAACATCATAATCATTAAAATTTGAAATTTATATCATGAAAAATACAATTTTTTACCTTTCTAACGCAGTTTGTCTAACAATTTTCTGACGAATACATTTCGAGCTATTAATGTTTTAAGTAATTTCAAATGTTTCATTTTCCGAGTTTAATCTGTGGCAACGATTATCGAAAATCCCAATCGTCAGCAACGCATAGCTTCTTTTTAAAGAGGATACAATAGTTAGTACCGCTTAAAATTAATTAAATAGAATTAAATTCTACGAACAACAAATCGTAAGTTTTGTTATATACTAGTAGCACTTTTATTACAGGCTCAGGCAAGAGACTATATTTGTAATCAATCATACCATAACTAAATATTTCATTGTGGTAGAGTTATTTTGATATTATCCAAACAGAAGTATATGGCCCAGATTATTTTTCTAAGAAAGTGGTACTATTAGTTTTAAAAAATAGCCCACTGAGACAGGTATAGTATGGGACCAGTAGTCAATAGAAAAAAAGGCAACATTTTTTAAACAATTAAAAAATATATTTAAACTAAAACTATTAGTAGGAAGGTACCCAGCTAAAAATGAACTGCAGTTTTTCAATAGAAGTGAAGTATTTTTTAAGTTTTTCTACAGCTAACTGTAGATTTTCTATAGTGCAATCTCGACTGTAAAAATACTTCAGTTATTTTGTAGCGAATGTGAAGTAATTTTGCAATAATTTATTTTAAAAATACTCTGCGCTATTATCTGCAAAAATACTGCAGTTTATGTGAAATCATTTTACAACTATAAATTAAAAAACAATGAGACTTTACATTTGCAGTAATACTGCAGTAAAGTTGAAGCATTTTTTACAGTCATTAATTCAGAAATATATTTTCGGATGCATCTGCAGTATAACTGTAGTTACCGTCCGGTAATTTTACAGAATTTAATTTATAGAAAGTTTGCGTTATATTTTCTATAGTTTATCTGCAGTTTTAAAAATTATGTTAAAACTTTTCAGTTTTTGTTATTGTTGCATGACTCACTATTTACTTTATTAATAATAATTAATATTGTTTTCCAGACTTTTACTTTTAGGACCTAATTTAAGCGCCTGTGAAGTCCTCCCCTCCCCCCTTAAGTGAAAAAAAATCAAATATTCAAAAATATTAAAATTTAAAATTTAAAAACAATTATACATATAAAAATTAATCACTGTTGTTTATCGTTAAAATGTTAGACCTAATCAGGGACCAACTTACACATTTCGGGGGCCCTGGGCACAAACATAAAAGCGGCTCCCTAGAACATTTTATGTCCAAAACTAATGCATTAAATCCATATCGTCTGTTATACTAATTTGCTATCCATAGAATATTATATCATTATCTTACGCATTAGTTTAAAAAATGAAATTGCTATGAACCATAGACATATTGTAATTCATATTATAAACTTCATTTAAAACTTCTAATTATATAAAATAATTAAATATATATACTTATTCGTATATAAACGTTTATCGTACAAAGAAAAAAAAACTAGTTCGCAAATTAATTCAACTCATTCTTTAAATTACACATTCATTTACAAAGCAACAACTAATTTTCTCATTCTATTCAAAAATTATTAATTATTAAAATTAAATTAAAATTATTTTACAAGCTATATTAATATAAACTAACCCTTTCACAAAATTAAAAAAGTATTAATAAAACAGAAAAAAACTAATCCGCAAATTAATTCAACTTCTTTTTTTTAATTACGCATTAATTTAAAAAGCAACAACAGTTTTTGTTATTTTATTTAAAAGTTATTAATTATTAAGATTAAATGAAAATTATTTCACAAGGTATAAAAATATAAAAATGCACCTTCACAAAAAAAACTATTAATAACCTTATCAATAGTCACTTCAAAAAATTACTATTAATCAAACATAGCCCTTCAGAAAATTCTCTTAATAAAATATGTCTCTTTGCAAAATCTAATTTTATAATAACATACTATTTATTAATAATTTTCCTTTTCGAAATTACTATTTATTAAAAAAAATTTTTCAAGTTAAAATATACAATCCATTTAAAAAATATATATCTCCTAAATTAATTCTGTATATAAAAAATATCCCTAAGATATTTATTCCACACATTTAAATATTTTGAAATACACACGCACAGAGCATTTATAAAAATTCACCTCAAAATCCCATCTTTAGCTCCCTCAAATTACCTACAAACAACAACAACAAAAATTCCTGCTTATCTGATCTCCCTCCCCTATAACTCCATGCAAACAAACCTTTACTAAGATCCAGTGACTCAGTGGATGACATGCTTGACTTCCAATCGTGACACCCTGAGTTCGAACATAATCGCGGCAAGTGGGGAAAATATTCTTTTCAAATATTAACAAATAAATATGCTAAGATGACTCATAGATGGCGAAACTAATAAAAAAAGGGAAAAGAAAAAAATTTTGCAGTTCTATCAACCTCAAAAATTCTGTAGTGGAATCGGCCAAATCACTACAGTTTTCAAACTGCATTTTTTTTTCAGATTTTCTGCAGTTCATTTTTAGCTGGGTATCCTAATCCTAATCCTAATTCTAATAATATTATAAATGCGATTGAGTGTTTGAATGTTTGGCTGAAGTAAACATCAAAACGGAGGATTTAATGGCCCTGTATCTTTGCATATAGATGGATTATAACTCATATAGGGACATAGATATAACTCATATAGGGACATAGATTATAACTCATATAGGAACATAGGGTAGGTGACACTTATTATTTTCAAATATTTTTCTTAATACTTCAAAATTTCATTATTTTCATAGAGAATCAATGAATATTTTTCCTGTAAAATTAAATTAACCATTTACGTTTCTAAACATTATCATTGCCAATAAATACAAAGCCTGGAATAACATTTTCCCCAATAATTAATTTTTAATTGAACGATTTCCATGTGAAAAATTTAAATTTAAGAGAATTTTTTAGAGACATAAGATGAATTACCGTAATATTTAAAAAGAAAATATGCAGTGTTTTTTATTAGCTCATAGGCTATCAAAGCCTGAGAGTTAATGTGCCCGCCCGTTCTGTATGTATGTATGTACGTATGTACGTAACGCGATAACTCTTGATAGAAATATCCGTTTTGCTTTAAATTTTGTTTATAGGTTCACTGTGATAAGGCGCTTCCCTGATTAGTTTTGGGATTTCATTGGTTAAGTATAAAGGGGGGAACGGGAGGCTAATTCACCCCTAAATTTAGATAAATGGGTTTTTCATGCAGAATTATCCTATCTGCTTCAAATTTTGTATATGAATGTTCATTGTGATAAAACGCTTCTCTGATTAGTTTGGGGGTTCATTGGTTAACTATAAAGGGGGACCGGGGGGCTGATTTCCCCCTTAAGTTAGATAAATTGGTTTTTCATGCAGAATTATCTGATTTGCTTAAAATTTTGTATATAGGGTCATTGTGATTAGGCGCTTCCCTGGTTAGTTTTGGGAATTCACTGGTTAAGTGTAAAGAGGGAACAGGGGGGGTTAATTACAAGAATTATATTTTTAAAAAGAGATTTCTCTGGGAACAAAGTGACGTCATTTTAGCAATGAAACGGGAATTTTCAAATATGTTTTTAAAGAAGCGTGAATGAATTTTATACATTAATAATACAAGAATCAGTAACTATAGAAAGTAGATGAGTTTCACATCATATTTAAAACGGAAAATTGAAATATTTTTTTAACTATTATTATTATTAAGCATGAAAATATCAGTTACATACAGATGAAAGTTTTATGCCAAAATTCACATTAAGATTATTAGGAAAAGAAAAGTGAACACGAACCTATTATATTAAAATCTGGTAGCCTGTTGGTATTTTGCAACTACTCCTCTTATATAATCGAATACAACACGATTTATTTAATAAACGTTTATCATTGGTCCGAGGATGTCATATGAACTCTCAGAATTTAAAATTTTGAATTAAATTCCGCTATATTATTATTATTATTATTAATATTTTGTAAATGTTATTGAAATTTCTCTAAAAACGGCAACTAAAATACTCCATTTTTGTGGATAAAAAGGAGATAAAATGGATTAATATATTTTTCATGCCATTTTCACATTAAAACATAAAATAATTTATTTTTAATTTGAACAGATGATGGAAACAACATCTGGAACACAGAAAAAATTCCGAAAAATAAAAACAACTTTCCACATATTGAAATTTTATGAATCAAGTTATTCTGCGGAACAAAAATCGTCTGTCAACATATTGTCATTTAGAAATCAAGATTTATTTCAGTTACATTTAGATTCACAAATTATTGCTCCCTATTCACAAGAATTAAACTTAAGAAAAAGCATATACTATATTTTCAATTAATTATTTTTGAGGGATGGCTGTTTAAATGTTTCACAAAGTCACTAAAAGTAAAATGGTTTATAAGGTAAAATTGACATTTGATTTTATCCAATTCGTAGATTTCCACGATATTATTTGACCCTCCTTTTTCATTTGGTTTCAGTTTCGAGATAATTTGGCCCAAAATTTAACTTTTTTTAAACTGAGTTATGTCAATACCCCTATAACAAAGAAATACCGCATTGTCTTCTATGAATTGTGATAAAGGGTTAGTTAATTATTTACGTTTTTGATTATCGGGAGTGAAATATTTTGCTTAATTAATGCATTTATTCTTCTTTCAGTGTTACTTGAACGAAGCCACGGGTAACAGCCAGTATATTAATAAAGTTCCAAACTCTAGCAAGTGCAATCTACCTATTACATCATAGACTAGGTGTCAGGAATCAATTCTTTTGAAAATAGATTTCACCATGTATTAAAAATAACGATGTGCACAGCAAATACGAGGGTCACACTGAAATCTTTAAACACTCTGAATTTACACTGTTATTTCATATATTTTATTTCACAGGGAAATTCTAACAGATAAGTGATGCAGGTTAAATTTATCAACTCTTATGGGTGTTCAAAGTAGATCACTCCAAGATCAATGCACTTTTGTATGCGAGTTTATCAAAGATTAAATGCATCAAGCCATCCATTTATTGGAATAGATGAAAAATATTCTTTTATAGTCTCATCAATCTCATCTTCGGAATGAAAATGACGTCCATGTAATTTTTTTACATTAAAAAATAGCCAAAAGTCACACGTAGCAAGATCAAGAGAATAGGGTGGATATTCTAGCAATTTTATATTATTTTGTACAAGAAATGCTTAATGAGAAGACGCAATGTCATGGTGAAGCATTAGTCCTCTAAAATTCACCTCTTAAAGAATTTCTGAAAGATGCTTAGGGGTGTACCAGATAGCTGTAACTTTCTGCTGTTCCTCTAGCTTAATGTCTTTGACAGACCTGTACTTCTGAAGAACACGGCATACATTACTTTTATCATTGCTCGTTGTCTTTTCACCATTGCTGGTTTGGGAGTATATTCAAAGACCTATATTTTGCTTTCTTGAAGAGTTGAAAATAAAAAAAGGTCTTTACGTCTCCCCATCAGTTATGTTTTTAGAAATAATGTGGTGGCTACCATCATTAAGTAATTTTAGGGTTTATTTTCTGATTCTAGCACGCTCCGTCTTTTGGTGTTCTGTTAAATTATGGAGGACCCAACGACAAACTAATATTTTATATGCAGTTCTTCATGAATAATTTTATGTATAGCTGTGGATCCAATGTTAAGTTCCTTCTGTAACATTTGGTAGGTACAGCAATTATCGATTAACTTTTCTCGTACGGTGACACATTTTCGTAGACTACAGCTTACAGCGGTCTTCCTGTGTGTTCGTCATCCAAAAGCTAATTTAGACCTCTTCTAAATTCTGTAAACCATCTGAATCCAGTGGCACAAGATAGAGCTTCACTCCATATGCTAATTGGCTTGATAATGTTCTCGCGTCAACTCCCATTTTCTCTTCTTTAAAAATTTATTCTACGAGAGCTAAATTACAATTGTTACCACAAATTATCGTTTGCGGACATAAAAAAGGGTTCAAATTTACATATCCCACCAATATATATATAATTTGGCGCATATCGTCTGCCCCTGTCTCAAAAATTTCAGAGTTACCTCGTATCTTAGGCAGTTCTGGTTAAATAATCGGGAATTGTTTTATTTTTCAGTTCTGGTTTGAAATGTAGGCTTTTTTACCCAGCTACGATTTTGATCACACATCAAATGCATTACATATTAAATGCAGCAGCTTGGATAGATGATTACTTTATTATTTTGTGTTTGTCAACCGCATTTACTCGCACTTACATAAAAAAACATTGTGTACAATAATACTATTGAATTATAACTCATCTCATTGGGAATTAGTAAAGTATATGTCAAATAATCATTGAATAAAGATTTTGCCTTCACCTTTTTATGTTGTAAATAACATTTGTCAAAATAGTCATGCTCGAAAATGAAAATTTTTGAGATCTGTTTTCGAAATATCATATTTATACTCTTTTAACAGGAGGTAAAGAGCTAAAATATATGCAGGGCGAAATTTTCTGTGAAAGCTTTAAAAGAAATATTTTTCTAGAAATGCAAATTTCTAGTGCTGCCTCAGCAGTAATTTTAATACAGATTTTTCTTAACAATGAGGAATAGTGAATATAGTAACTGAAGAATACTGTTAATTCAAGAAAAGATTAAATCAAATTAATCAAATATTGAACATTGTTTAAGGTGTTTTACATAAAAAACAAAAAGTCAAACTTTAGGAATTAGCTATTGCATAACGATAAGAGCGATGCATATATAATGAACTTTCTTTTACGAAGTTATTCCTTCAACATGACATATTTTAGATTTATTTAAACGTCTTTATTGTTTTATTTTGTCAAATTTATTATAATCTAAGAGTGATATAAGTTATAGCTCCATGTAAGGAATATCAATAAAGATGCTGATGTCATTTCCTTTGTATTTTTACTGAATTATATCCACAAAATGACTTCTCTACTTTATTAAAAAAAAGACTGGAATATGGGATCACTACATATCATCAGATGAAGAGAATAGGACATTTTTTTGCATTAGTCATTATTTTAAGATTTTACCCATAGTTTTTATGCAAAACATTTTCTATCAGCTTATGTACGCACTACATGCGCAAGAATACACATACAGATTCCATAACTCGATTCGAGGACTTCTTTTCACCAATCGAAATTCTAAGCTCCTATTAATTTTGTTTGTATAATGAAAAACGAAAATAAGTTTTGTTATGTGCAATAAATATTAAACAGAACACCTAACTACGTATAAAATAAAATATAGTTAAAGAAATGCATAAAGTTTTCCATAAAATATTGAGAAACACAACTGAACAAAAATAAAACACAAAATCAAATTTAATCTGGGTTCAATGAAAAAAAAAGAAAAAGAAAAAACCCTTGAATTTTTTTTTTTTTTTTTTTTTTTTTTTACTAGCAAAAGAAGAAAAATTTCCGCGTTTCCAAACATCAGTTTACAGCATCTTCGGATTTAAAAACATCTTTTATTTACCTTCATTAGTTGAAAACTTTCAACAAAAGAATGTATACTATATATTGAGAATATATGTTTTTAATAGAGAAATATTTTTCTGATAGAAGTGATAATATTTATCTCTTAGTATAGTTCAGTTGCAAATGTTACACGTATGCCGATAGAATTGGGGTAAACAGAAGCTATTGAAACACAATGAACGAAATAATGTTTTAACTCCTAAAAATAAAAAATAAAAAGTAACAATAAATTATTAAAATATGAATTCTATTTTTTTATTTCGAGAGTGGAAATATATTTTATTGGAAAAACAATTCTACAAGTCAAAGATAGAAGATAACATTTTTCTTATTAATTTTTATTAGATTATTATAGATGACCCATCCGGCGTTGCCTGGGTTCGTGATAATAACCTTAAATTATACACCTAAAATCAGTGTTAAATGATTTAATATTTTAAACGAAATTTCCCCAATTGATCCTAATTTTGGAGGCCCCATTACCTTCAGCAGCATACTCCCTCAAATTTGTATGGTTTTATATTTTAAAATGAAACTCTATCCAAATGAATCGATAGTTAGGAGTTAGTTTAAGAGTAATTTCAATTTTACCTCATCTAATAAAAAAAAGTGTACTTTCAAATGATATTTGTTTTAAAACTTACTGTTTTTATGACTTTTAAATAATTTTCACGCATGAATTCTTTAAACCATATCTCAGGAATGCGTTTTAACTTTTTCACATTCGGTTAATGTTTTGTAATTAGATCCATTTTCAAAAGTTCCCATCATGGCTACAAGGTCTTTTAGAGTGAATGTGGGTACCATTAATGGTTTTATAAATCACTCTTGAACCATGTCTCATTTGCTCAAATATGCTATTTGCCTACGGAACTGATAACGAATGGTTGAACATAACAGATTAATCGTAAGATTCCACATTTTAACACTAAAGTAAAATCTGCCAAACGAAAGTCCCTTTTTATGTTGAACATAAAATTAGTATAAATTTAGGTTGAATTGTCTAAAATTTACACTTCATCAGAATATGCTCGGTAATGCTTTTCTATTAAAGTTATATTTTGTCTGCTAGTGCCTCAATTAAAAATATGTACAGAAAATGCACCTAAGAATTTCTTTTTAATTATTAATTATAAACATTGCAATTGTAAACAATTAGTATATAAAATATATACAGTTTGTGTCGTTTAGAGAAATTATTACTCCGAATCCCTCCTAAAAGTATATGTTTCATTATGGTGTCTATTAAACATGTTATGAATAAACTGGTAAAGACGGCAATATGAAGGGTCTGTAAATAAAATTAAAAGTTAATTTTCTACATTCTCAAGTGCAATAAATAATAGAAAACAACAGTATATTTATAGATAACGAGATAAAACATTTAATCTAAATTTTAAAAAAAGTAATGGCACTAATACTTACTTGAATAGATGTAATGGCAATTGTTTGCAGTTTTCAAAATGTATTTCCTTATTCTTTTACAACATTTTTAAATAGTCATTAGATTCAATTCTCTTCATGAAAAGCGCATACCTTCTTTAAATGTATACTTTTAAAAGTATACAAGATTGCTGAGAAATAAAGAATAATTTATGTCACAATTTTACAGCTGGTAATATAAAATTAAATCGTAGCATACGTATTGTTTTACAACTCATCGAAAACGTTCTAAAAATTTCCGAATAGCACCTGTAATTCTGTGAAATTAGATTATTGTTCATTGAACTGAAAGGGTATTTGTTATCTATTTAATTAGTACATATACGCTTTAATAAAACTTTTGCACCTTAAGTGTCAATGTATTCTTTAACATAAAAGAAAAGGGAGAGATAAAATAGCGAAAAGCTTCTTTGCATATTCTAACATGCTCATAGCCCGTTCGTAAAAAAGTACATAAGATGGAGTGTTCTAGATAATAATTTATTACCACTTGAATGAAACAGCAAACTGTATCTATTGTAATTTTGGTGATAGGAAGAATATTTAATGAGAATTGTTTTGTAATTTTTCAGAAAAAGTATATTATATTCAAAATATAAAGTTCAATTTATTTTAAACATTTTACATTCAAGATAGAACTATAATCTAGAAAATTTTATATCGTCTAATTAATACACTAAACAATACCAGAAGTCAAAGATATTAACAAAGTATTTACGAATCATATTACATTCTTCTTTACATAATTAAATTTTTTTTCTAATAATTTTTATTATTTGCGTGTTCAATAAAATAAAAATAGTTCACTAATCACTAATTAAGTTAACGGTGTTTTTATCATTATTTTGCCAACACGTCAGAAACTGCCAATGCATGATCTGCCACTTGAACTGTTGAAGGCAAGTAATATTTCAGGTTAGAGTAACTTTGTTTTTATGCAACATGCGCTCTACCATTTCGGTGGCTGCATAAATAAACTAATCTAAGAGGCAGCGTCACATTTTGCCAACCAATTTTAGCGTCGATAATTT
Organism: Maratus michaelseni; assembly: GCA_963931845.1. NCBI lineage: Eukaryota > Metazoa > Arthropoda > Arachnida > Araneae > Salticidae > Maratus > Maratus michaelseni. The sequence goes on along the minus strand of OZ007590.1, from coordinate 77,087,262 downwards.
GGATATATTTGATAGATCAGATGGTACAGATAACGAAACTATGAGTCAGCTGGCGCACTAACTGGGTGGGGGTCTGCAATAGCAACATCGAACAACCGGCTTCAATGTGAAATATATGGCAACTGGATTACGATTTAGCCGAACTTGGGTGCATCATCAGTAATCGTGTTAGCATTAAATCCACAAAGCAGTGGGGTGTGTGATGTTGCCATGGCAACGTTCCCAGCTGAGGCTCCAGCTGACTAGTAGTTTCGTGCTATTTAATCCATCATATATATCAAAATCATCGACGCTAAAATTGGTTCCAAAAATGTAAAGCTACCTCCTGGAGTAGGTGTTTTTAACATCGTGCATTTGCGACAAAGCTATTTCAAAAAATAAATTATTTCAAAGAAAGCAAAGTTACTGTCAATCTGCGGTACATCTTGGTTTCGATAGAAATGCTAAGCATCAGCGAATGATAAGTCACGAAATGATATCGAGCAGCAGTTACCAAACATTATTAGTACGAACCCACTTTAAATTATGAAATTTCTGTGGCGACTTTAATATGTAAATGTATAGATCGTTTTTTTTTCATTCACTTGCAAGAAAAGTGACACACTTAGGTGCATCTTGCTACAGGAAACGTGTCACAATTGTAGTTATCCGGAAAACTCGATATTACGTCATATAACCATTTGCCTCCACAGAATTGGGCAAAATGTGAAATGGGATTATTCAATCTTCCCAACATTCTGGACGCCTTCATTGTACAGAGTTTTACGCTTTTATCCACAAGTTTAGAGCTGCATGCAGAGCTAAGTGCTATAATTTTAAGCTACAGTAAAATCATGCGAATGAAATTTTGCTTCTCATCTGAAAATTTGAATTTTTGAGTTAAAGGGAGCGAATGTATCCTCAGGAAAAGTTGAATTTGGCGCAAAATATACACTCGTGAATAGTATAGGTAATGTCAAACTGAAATTAGAGCTATCAAAATCTGCTTATAACGTCAAAAAAGTACGTTTATTAATGTATCTATTAGAAAAAATTCAGTTGAAAAGTCAATGAGATTTTTAGCATTGTTTTCCATGCAGAATATGTGTAAGGATTGATACTTTTTGAAATGTTTTGCGAAACATCTGCCGATTTACAATGATTTTTTATCTTAATAAATATTTTCCATGTTTTAAACTATTTTTAAAAAGACCACAGTTTATCAGCCTTCTTCATAACAATTTACTAAGCAATGCGGAAATTATGTTAGCAAAATGATAATAATTTTATAATTATATGTTAATAATTATATGTCATGCGCTAATATCCTTTTCAATGTGAAAATCACCAAAAATATATTTTTTTCGGGAACTTGGTAATCTATACTAATATTATAAAGGAGTAAAGATTGTTTGTTTGTTCGTTTGTTTGTAGGGGGTAATAACTGGAACTACCAAACCGATTTCAAAAGTGATGGTGGCAAATTGATTGTGACAACTCTTGCTCCAACATAGGCTATATTTTATGTCGGTGCCAATAACCCCAGGGGGGTGCCGGAGCGAAAAACGTTCTAAAATTGCGACTTTTCGTATACGGAAGGAGGTAGAAATTTGAAATTTGACATCGTAGCTACTTATAAGATGTAAATGCTCTCTAGGAACAAATAAAAAAAATTCGAAATTTAAAAGGGTGAAATAAGCGAAATGGGTTCTAAAAACATTCTAAATGACAATTTTTATGGAATCTCTGGAGCTACAGAACCGATTTCAAAAGTAATGGTGGCAAATTGATGGTGACAATCCCTACTCCAACATAGGCTATATATTATATCGGTGCCTCTAACCCCAGGGGGGGGGGGGTGCAGGGGCGAAAAACGTTCTAAAATTGCGAATTTTCGTATACGGAAGAAGCTAGAAATTTGAAATTTGACATCATAGCTACTTATAAGATGTAAATGCTCTCTAGCAACAAATTAAAAAAAATTCGAAAATTAAAAGGGTGAAATAAGCGAAATGGGTTCTAAAAACATTCTAAATTACAATTTCTATCGAAATTCTGGAACTACGGAACCGATTTCAAAAGTGATGGTGGCAAATTGATGGTGACAACCCCTGCTCTAACATAGGCTATATTTTATGTCGGTGCCACTAACCCCAGGGGGGTGCAGGAGCGGAAAACGCTCCAAAATTGTAATTTATTTTATACTGAAAGAGCTAGAAATTTGAAATTTGGCATTGTAGTTACTTATAAGATGTAAATGCTCTCTAAGAACAAATTAAAAAAAAATTCGAAATTTAAAAGGGTGAAATAAGCGAAAAGCGTTCTAAAAACATTATAAAATACAATTTCTATGGAATCTCTGGAACTACAGAACCGATTTCAAAAGTGATGGTAGCAAATTGATGGTGACAATCCCTACTCCAACATAGGCTATATTTTATGTCGGTGGCACTAACCCCAATGGGGTGCAGGAGCGAAAAATTTGCAAAAATTGCGTCTTTTTTATGTTGAAGGAGCTAGAAATTTGAAATTTGGCATTGTAGTTACTTATAAGATGTAAATGCTCTCTAAGAATAGTAAAAAAAATCGAAATTTAAAAGGGTGAAATGAGCGAAAAGCGTTCTAAAATATTCTATATTACAATTTCTATGGAATCTCTGGAACTACAGAACCGATTTCAAAAGTGATGGTGGCAAATTGATGGTGACAATCCCTGCTCCAACAGCCTCTTTAATAAAAATCTATGCGATGCTGATGACTGGGTTTTTCGCTAATTGGTGCCACAGATTAATCTCAGAAAATGAAACCTTTGAAGTTACTGAAAAAAATAATAACTCGAAAAGTATTTGGCAGAAAATTGGTAGACAAACTGCGTTTGAAAGGTAAAAAAGTAGTTTTTTATTGATATAAATTTCAAATCTAATGATTATGCCGTTTTTCAAATATTGAATTTCAAAAATTACCAAATTTTACAATGGAGTACCATAGCGAAACCTTCATGCGTAAAAAGATAATGATAAGGGCAACGTGTCCTGACGTGTATATTGGCACGAGTCACAAATTATAGTAGCCTTGTTATTCTGTTAAAATATAAGAGTGAATTATGAAATGTCAATATTTTGTTTGATTAAAAGTTCGTTAAGAGAAATGGACCAGCGTAGCGGGTGTAGCTGGCTAGTTACTAATAAAAGCGAATAAGTCGAACATATTTTATACATATTTACTCTTAATGTTATAAGATACACTTTTAGTTACTGAAAAAAACACGGTGAAAACATTACTTGCTATTTTTTTAATATTTGTTTAAAAATTTCTTTCAAATATTTTAAATAACAGCCAGGTTTTGAATGCTTGTAACGCTCGAACTATACTCACTCCATCATATTTTTTCTCCTTTTCTTTTTTTTTCAAAAGAACTGGCAAGCTGAGTAAATTAGATTTTACCAGAAGAGAAGAATGTTTACAGAGTTGTTGCCGACAAAGCATCTGAGCTAAGCCGTAATATTAAATTAAATGAATTATTTTGTAAATAGTAACATGTAAATACGTTGTAAATATTAAATTTATTAGTCTATGAAGAAGTTATCAAGTTTTATTTGTAACTAAAATAGTTTCCACCCCGGATTCAAAATAATATGTTACAAGGATTGGCTCCCCAACGTCGGGCCCGAATATAGGCAAGATATGAAGATAAGTATTATATTGTGTTAAACTGTTTAATAAGAAAATTTAGATATTAAGTACAAAAAGTATTTCTTTTGATTCATCCGGAATATGAGGATTTTTTGAAAAATTGTGTTTGATTCGCCAAGAATCTAAATATTTTGGAATTGAAATACGACAAATCGTCTGCAGCTTCAAGTATTTTAGCATCTGAATTAAATGAAGATATTCATAAGAGAAATACAGTGGTGGCCAAATGTGTGGACATTTTTTGAAAGTTACATGTTTTTCAAATTTGTGTGCTTGTAGAATATATTAATTTTCACTTAAATACAAACGTTTATATATCAAATTCAAGGTAATTTAATGTAGAATTTAATAATAAAAACAGTGTTACAATATCTGTATTACAAAAAAAGTTATGCAACTAATAGTAGGATCTATCTTAGATTTGCAAAGTGATACTTACACAATCAATACTTAGTAGGATAACTACTAAGTATAATACTTAGGATAATACTTAGTAGGATAGGTTTGGTCCCGCAGTGGCGCGGACGGTAAAGCTCGGCTCTCGTAAGATCGCCGAAAGCCAAGTAGCATCGACCACGGTCAGGTCTTGGGAGGGTGCATCGTCTATCCTCTCTCGTCTGCCTCTGCTGTGGTACCGTGTACGTTAATGGGAGCTGGTGCACATTAAATCTGTTCGTGGCTCCAAAGTCCTCCAAGTTCTATATAAGCGCTACCTCTGGGGGTGCCAATCCAGATGCAGGTCTCTCATCTGGAATTGGTTCAAAATTAGGAGACCTGGGGGGATAGTACAATAGACCTCTGGTCACGGTGCTTTAGCCTCCCCCCCAGTAATACAGTAATAGTAGGATAACCCTTATTTTTTAAGATAGCTTCGCAGCGTCTTTTCATCGAGTGAACGAGTGTTTGGAGGTCAGCTTTCCTAATCACAAGGTGCCAAGAATCAATTAGAGCTTCAGTAAGTTGTCTTTTATTGGATGGAAGTTTTTCTCGTACAAGAATTTTCAAACGTCGCCACAAATTTTCGATTGGATTGAGATCAGGGCTGTTTCCTGGCCATGGTAATATATCTATGCCTTTATTTTGAAACCATGCTTTGCATACTTTTGCTGTGTGGCATGGATTTGAATCCTGCTGAAAAATAAATGGTGCGTTGTTGGGGAAGAGATCCCTGATGGAAGGTATCAATTTTGGTTCCAGGACAGTTTCGATTTTTTTTTTTGGCATTCAGGATGCCATCAATCACTTGAATTCGGCCCACACCATCTGCAGACATACATGCGCAAATGACGACATTTGCTGGGTTTTTTGTAGTTGCTTCAATGCAATCAGGATGAAGTGCTTCTCCTACTCTACGTCTCACGTATTTTCTACCATCACTACCAAAGAGCGATATTTTACTCTCATCGCTCCAGATTACTTGCTTCCATTGATTTTCGGACCATTTAATATATTCTTTTGCCCACATAACTCGTTTTTCGCGTTGCTTTTGATTTAAATATGGTTTTTTCCTTGGAATTCTAGCTTGTAGTCCAAATCCTGATAACCTTCTTCTTATTGTTCTTGAACTTACTGCAATACCCGCTGCATTCATTTAACATCTAATGGCATCTGATGAAATTTTTCTATCTTGAAGGCATAGCCGTTTAATTTTCCTATCGGCAGTAGCACTTGTGCATTTTTTTCGGCCTGATTTGGCCTTATTTTCCAATGATTCCTTTTTTTCATAATGTAAACAGAACTTTCGTACACCAGAACAAGTCACTGAACCACCAACTTGTCTTGCAATTTCAGCATAAGAAAGGCCATTTTATCTCAATATGACAATTTGGCTTCTTTTTGTAGATGTCCAATTAGTTCTTCTTGTTGATAACATTGTTTAAAATTAGTTTAATTAAAAAAAGGGACTTTAAATATTCAAAAACAGCAATACTCTATTTAATTGTACTAGTATGCATCATTCCGCAAAATATTTCTACAACAATAACTCTTTTACCATCCAAATAACATAAACTATAGTTACAGACATTTGATTGGTCCTCAGAACAGTGTTTGTGATTGGCTAGTACGCTTTTATTACAAAACACGTCCTTATTCAAAACGATTTGTGTTTGTTTGTTCTACTAAAATGAGCATAACTTTGTTCGTAATACAGATATTGTAATACTGTTTTTATTATTAAATTCTACATTAAATTACCTTCAATTTGATATATAAATATTTGTATTTAAGTGAAAATTAATATATTTTACAAGCACTCAAATTTGAAAATCATGAAACTTTCAAAAAATGTCCAAACTTTTGGCCACCACTGTATATCTAATAACTATTATTGAAAAATAAACTCGTTTGCTTTATTTTATACATATATATAGTTGCACTGAGCTATATTATTATTGAAGTTATTATTATAAATGAGCGTTTGGCATTATTTTATTTATTATATGAAGAATTGATTTAATTTTTTTGCTAAGAGTTATTCGTAACACAAATTAAGTTTGAAGTTAGTTAAAACATAATTAATTCAAATGATGGCGTTTCTTTCTAAGGGTAAGAAAATTGATTTAATCACTTTGGCTTCAGAGTTAAAAGTACAAATAAGTAGTGATGATAAAGTCCTCGAATTACTTGATAAAATTGTAAATAGTGAGGCATTTAAAGATAACTTAGATTTTGTACAGGGAATTTTAGAAAATATCATAGAAGAAAGAAAGACTCTTGAGGAAGAGAAGCGTTTAGCCGAAGAAAGAGAATTTGAGCTACACAAGCTCAGGTTAGAAACAGGAACAAGAGATATTGTTGCAAATACAAGCAACCCTCTAGAAACTTCTTCAATCCGCGTTGACTTGAAAAAGGTTTTACCCGATTTCAATCCTGAAAAGGATGATATGAATTTATTTTTAATAACTTTTGAGAGGCAAATGAAACTTTCAAAGGTTTCTAAAGAACTGTGGATTACGTATTTAATTGGAGTCCTTCCAAATGAAATCGGTAAATTAATAGCGCGTGAACCGGAAGAAAAATTTGAGGATTATTCTTATATTAAAGATATATTATTGCAGAGGTTCAAGTTAACTGCTGGAAGGTTTAGAGTTTTATTTATTCGACATCCAAAGCGAACCGATATTAGCTGGAAAGAATATTACTTTGAAATTAGAAGCTATTTTGAGGGATGGCTATCCGAATTAAATATAAATTCCTTTGAAAAACTATAGGAATTAATTATTGCTGATCAATTAAAGAAAAAGGTTTCCCCTGATTGCAAAGAACATTATTTAGACCAATGGGAGAACTTAACAGATCCTGTTGAATTAGCTGAAAAGTTAGATTTATATGATAATTTGAGGTCACACAAAGTAGAAATAAAGAGATCAAATAAAATCAGTGAGGTCGGGAGTTCTAATCGCTTTGAAAAAACGCCTTTAGTTTTTAAAAGAAATGAGTTTGGTAAATTTGGCAATCAAAATGAGTCCAAGAGCAATAAATTTAATTATCCTTCAAATTTAAATCGGCCAATGTTAAGTTGCTATGGATGTGGAAACCCGGGAGTTATTAAATCCAAGTGTCCAACTTGTTCTCCGAAAAATGTATCGGCGCACTTTCAATCTCTAGAATTTCGTACATGTAATATGCAAACATCACCAACATCATTGGTAAAAATAAGTATAAATGGTCTCTCTGGCACAGCCTGTGCTGACACTGGCGCAACACATTGCGTTGCGGGTGAAGTTTTGTATTCTTTATTAAAAGACCAAGGTGTGAAGTTTGAAAAAACTCAAATGATCGTAGTCTTAGCGGATGGGCTACAAAACACTACCGAAGTTTATAAAACAGAAGTTCATGTTAAAATTGAAGGTCGCGATGTTAAAACAACACTTTATGCTCTGCCGAATGCCAAAAATAATCGTACAATTTTGGGAATAGATTTTTTACGCAAAGCAAAAATTGTTTTGGATGTAGTAAATCAAGAATGGTTCTTTGCTGATAGATGCAGGTGGAAGTATAGATTCGCCGAAGATACATATAGACCTCCCAGTGAATTAGCAATAAAAACCGTTGAATTAGACACTGTTTTTCTTAGAGAAGATGAAGGTAGACGTCTCACTTCAGAGCAACGAGTTAGGTTGAATGAATTGCTTGGAAAATTTACAAGTAGCTTCCAACTAGGGGAAGATGCTACACCTAAAGTTAAACATTATATTTTTACTGGATCACATCCTCCAGTTAAAGAAGTTTTGCAGCTGGCAAAAAGTGTTTTATATCCCTCGAATTCAAATTCACCTCGACCTACTACTAGAGAACGGCCATTGGGTGCAAAACAGTGTTTGTGGGCGGTTTGGCAGAAAAGATTACGGAGGAAATTATTCGAGAAATTTTCGAACGTTGTGGGTCTGTAGAGACAGAATGTCTAAAAAGAATTTTTGCCATATAAGATTTTCTGATGAGCTCTACGTAGATAATGCTTTGTATTTTTCTGGATATAGGTTAAAAATAGAAAATAAAAACGAGGCACCTTTTACCGGAAGGCTACATGTTTATTATGCTCAAGCTCGAGATGACCAGTATGATTATGAATGCAAGCAGAGAGCTCTACAACGTCAAGCACGCCATCAAGAACTAGACTATTATAGACCGCCTACTCCGCCAGTAGTGCATTATACAGATCATGAAGCCCCACTTATTTGTGAGAAGTTGAAAAATGAACGACAAAATGAAGAAATGGAACTCAGTGATGATGAAAATTCAGATAAAACAAATACTGATACTGATCAGGTAAAAAAAACTATATCAAGAAGATGTTCATAAGTACCAAGAAGAGGCTGATTCTTTGAGATGTTAGTTAGAAGCTGCACAAAGTGAAATTATGGTCATCTTGTCTGATCACATAGAAGAACTTAAACGTAAAGATAATCAGTTGGCAACAATGCGACAGGCTTTACAAAAATCAAAAAAGGAAGAGCTAAATTTGAATCAAAGAAGATCTAATGAAGCTGAATTAAAAGAGCTTCGTGCCTTTAAGCGCAGAATGACCGAAGAAAATCCTGATTGTCTTAATGATTCAGCTTATGAGAATAATTCCCAATTAGGAAATTTATCTAATGCTAATATAGCAAGGGAGGCTCGCCTCATTGGTCTCATTTCAACATTTCTCCATGTTCATCCATTTGGTGCAAACATTAATTATATTTGTTCATACTTGCACCAGATTGATTCTACTATCAGGTCCAGAGATGTTGAAAATTTATTAAAAAGATATCCAGTGATTTTTTAAAAGATTCTACTGGTGTTGGAGCAACTTTAAGGAAAAAGTGGCATTTCACTGGTTTTTAGACTGTTTAAAAGTTTAGAGATCAGTATCTGATGTTGAACATTTTATTTTATTTTATTTTTTAACTGCTTGTTGAAATCATCGTCATAAGTTTTTATATATTCAAGTACTTCAAATACTGACTATTTTCTTCCCTTGAAAAAAAAAAGTTTTTTTTTCTCATGGATTATTTTTCATTAAGGCTCACCATGAATACAACCTTTTTCTTGTGCATATATGTTTAAAACTTTTTAAGAAATTGTAATTTGATTAACGTACTTTTTGTACCAAGTGCTTCTGTTCAGAATTTTTTTTTTTTATTTGGAGAACAACTTGTTTCTCGTACTGTCCTTTATGGATATGGTGGATGTTCTAAAGGCTTCATTCGTCCAAGAGGCAGACCCGGGAAACGTCAGACGCCCAGCCAGCAAATATTTACTAAAGTTTCAAAAAACGCGAGAACAACAGAGGTATTTAGTCACCAAAAGCATCCCGAAGGAATCCACCCATGAAATGCACACTGCATCTGAGGGACCAGTAATGCAGTGTGAGGGGAAGAGTGTAACGCTCGAACTATACTCACTCCATCATATTTTCTCTCCTTTTTTTTCTTTCAAAAGAACTGGCAAGCTGAGTAAATTAGATTTTACCAGAAGAGAAGAATGTTTACAGTTTTGTTGCCGACAAGGCATCTGAGCTAAGCCGTAATATTAAATTAAATGAATTATTTTGTAAATAGTAACATGTAAATACGTTGTAAATATTAAATTTATTAGTCTATGAAGAAGTTATCAAGTTTTATTTGTAACTAAAATAGTTTCCACCCCGGATTCAAAATAATATGTTACATGCTTAAATTTAATGTTCTTTAAAAATAACATTTTCCTTAACGGCATACTGCTGCTGTTAACCCAAAATCGTTCTTGTTACATTTACACTTGAAATGTTTTGTAAGTACACCAGTAATACCGTCAGTAACTGTTCTGTCGAAAGTCAGATTTCGCGTTTTGCGTTGAATGAGCATATCACCATCACACGTTCGAAATGCAACGGTGACACCTAATGAACGCGTAAGTTTTCACTAACTCAGAGTCAAACGTTAGCAGGAAAAGATGCCGCTTCTATATATTCGTTGTCTTCTGCAGACGGTGATTAGATTGAATCTGTTTTCTTTTAATTTTACACATTGCTAGAATTTCGCATTTCATCTATTATTAAAGACTTTGTGTCACTTTCCTTTTGAAGACATTTGTTTGGCTGTATCTATCTATAAAATTAATAGTAATTGTTCTTTTTTGGATGACCAAACTTCATTAATATTAAAAGAAATGTTGACGATATTGCTTTTTGAATTTGAAAATATAATTAGTAACGTATTGTTACAATTCCAAAAGTTTTAAATTAACGTTCATGCCTTCATTAAGATTAAAATAAAAAATAAAACAATTTAGAACCTTACCGTAGAAGATTACTGCTGAGAACATTTCTCATTGCAGGTGGAATTTTTATGAAAAGTGAAAAATATTTACTATGGGAATAAATTTAATTTAGCCTCTGTGCTAAACCATATAAAAGAAGTGTTCCGTAGTGAAACTGTAATGACATTTCGTAAGAATCTATACTACATTGACGAGTCTGTATATTGTCCTAATTGCTAAAGGAAAGAAATCCACTTATCTATGTTTGTTAGAACATTTATCTAAAATACGAAATATTTTTATTTGGAAAATAAATTGCATTCCAAGTTCCCCCTTTCTCTCTGTTAATTTATCCCTTTTTGAAAAAGAATACTCTTATGTTAGATTATTTTCATTTATTTAAATAAAGAATATCTTAATTAAAATATTAAATCGTTATTATAAAAATCATATGTTTCTTTACTTTTTCATTCCTTTTTTCTTATAATCAAAAATAGAGAATATTAACTTAATTTTTCAAAGAAATATACATATAAATATTATTTTTTAATGTATAAAATATCTTGTTCCTAAACTAAACATAAAGTATATGTCCCAAATTAATCTATAAAATGCTGGTAAAATATTGACGATTGACTCGTTGTTTGTTGTTTTGAAATTGTGTAAATATATTGGTAAAAACAATATATAACTATCTGAAAATCAGATAACTCATCTTTGTGCTTTTTAAATAAACATTCTCCTTTATCCCTTTATTTTATCATACGTAATTTATTTATGTTATTTATTTATGTTATTTATTTACTATATTGAAATTGAAAGAATACATCATAAATCAAATGTCTGAGTATGCATTTATGAATTTTTGAAATTAAGATGTATATTTAATGACTAACCGCCAATGGAGAACAGTTTTGTCTCCCTTAAATGTATGTTAAGCATTGTAACACGTTACTTTTATTCATAATTTATTTTTTCCCTTAATCCTTCGCGAAATCGGAAGATTCGAATAAACAAATCAAGAACTTTTGCGATCGCGGTAGCATTTCGCATATTTTTTGTTGTTATGTATGTCATCTTTCTCCACAAAAACCACTTAACCCACTTAAGCATTTATGCTTCATGCCCGTTTGCTTATCAGTTGCAATATGTTCGCTAATGTGGAGATTCTTAAACATATTAAGTATTTTTTCATAATCGGGTCCATTGGCAGTTGGTGTATATTTGTTAATACGATTCGGTGCAATGAAGTCTATTTTGTGAAAGTCTTCCACATTTACACTGAAGCATTTTGTTCCTAATATTTGTTTTTGTTTCTCGCTAACTTTGGCTGTAGACTCGATTACGGAATATTATAAAATCTATCATTATTCTCATCTAAAAGTCTTGAATAACGTGTCATAATTGGGCTGCATATTATTACACGCAATTTTCGAGTATGGTTCGGTGAAACATTGAACTTTTGAAGGCCAGTTTTGATAATCACATTCACTTTAAACAATATTTGCTGTCAGGAATTTTTACCCGTGGCGTACAATTTGATTAAAATTCACGAACTTCGTTCTAGATGCCGATCTCTGTACGACTTTGTTTTCCTCTGTTCCCCTTTCTTGATATAGTTCAGGAGTTTTTATAATGGCGAAATTCCCTTATTTCGCCATATTTGCTTAATGTTTACTGACTTTTAAGATCCGTAAAAGATAAAATACGTCGCGCCAACATTGGCGCCTATAATTCTAATTACAGCAACCCGTTTTTTATCTCTATATTGTTACTCTATAGTTAATATTATGTAGTAGAAATATAAAAGACAGTTGAGGGAGCTTCTATTGATATAGTAGATATAGATATGTAGATTATATTCATAGGAATATAGTATGTGATTAGAATATATATCTCATATTCAGGCCGGTGGATATAACATACCGCAAATAAAACTACCACTGTAAATATCTAAGCTAAAAGCCATGAATATGATTTTATGTGTTTAATAAATGTATACAAAAATAATTTTCTGTATTATTTTACTTTGAATCTATATTGTTTACCATTTTTAATGATGGTTCCTTTTGGGTACATTTGTTGCAGACGCACCGGGGTATCATTTTGGTGCCAAAATGGCGATTTTATACCTGGCCAATCCGGCGGTTTCGGCTAGATTTTGCTTCGTATGGCAACCCGGTAGATTCCGCATGTTTTATAATAAGTTAAATATTGTGTTTTTTATAATACATTAATCATTGTGTGTGTTTTATAATAAAATTATGTGTTTTTAAAATATAAAATGAACTATTTCATAATAAAATAAAGTAACATGCTGTTTTAGCAATCTCTAACAGGTGCCTGAAAATGGGATTTTCCCGCCTAAATGGCGCAAAACAAAACGCGCCAACTCCGATGCATCTGCGACAGCTTTTCCAATTTAAAATGCATGCCGTTCACACTTTTTATTTAAAATAGAAAATAGAAAAATAAAAAATAATATCAAAACATTTGATTTCAAAATCAAAGTATCGTTTCTAATTTGTACATGTCTTCACATGTACAAATTAGAAACGATAAAAGATGATATCGGCGATTTTAAAAATGCTATTGACGAGATTTGCGCGCAAATAACTTAAAAGTACTTAATGATGTTATGTATTTTATAAATGTATATTAAAATACTGTTTTGAACGTTATTGGTCATTAACAATGGTAAATATGATTGGCGATTAACATTTTAGGTGATCTCTCTTCCTGCCACGTATCGATATAATGTAATACATAAATACCAAATTAACTGACAATTCGTTTCGAAATTTGATTCATTAAATATTATTACATGAGTTGTATTTGTTTACTTTCAACTTTGCCAAGAAAAGATCCGAAAAGAAGTTTAGTTGTATAGCATTTCATCAAACATAATTATGTAAACTTTGATTGTTTCACAGGTCCTGGTGCAAATTATTTTAGTGACGCCAGGCAGCGCTCCAAAAATTCATTCGCGTAGTAGAACTTGCTTTACGAATGATTATCTTCATGGTTTTAAATTTCAATCGTACACGACGAATGATTTTTTTTTTTTTTTTTTTTTTTTTTTTTTTTTTTTTTTTTTTTTTTTACTTTTATGGATAGAGAATTTGAACTGCGAACCTAATTTCAACTGAAGTTATTGCAGAATATATACACAATTGAACGTAAGTGATCTCTCAAACATTAATTTATTTTGAACGATCTTTCTAAAAATGTTTTTTTTATGCAGTATAATTCGAAAAAATGATTTTTAATGAAAATAGCCGCCTGGTATATTAAAAAGTGATGCGGGCATCCCGGAACTGTTGATGACAGTCACATGACTTACGCTTTTATTATAGAGATTAGTTTATTTGATGTCATGACGACTTAAAAAAATTATGTAAATTAAGCCTATTTTAGAACGAATATAAAATTTGATGAAAGAATAAGTAATTTAGTTATTTTTATTCATAATGGAAACTGCTTTCGGGGATTATAAAAAAAAGTAAATTAATTTTTATTATTAAAAATTTTTATTGCAGAATGTAGAAAATTCTAAAGAGAGTTATACTCCTTTTAAGACTCTTTTTGGATTTATAAGGGATATGTTTTTCGAATATATGTTTTATGTATTTTAAATTGCATTTTACCAATAAAAAAGTATTTTATCGGAGGTTTTATGAAAGTTTTCAAAATAAAATTAACAAGTAGATGACTTTAAAATAATTGAATATTATATGTTTAAAAGTTTGTAAATTAGCAATTTCAATATTGTATTCATTATATTTTCATTGAACTAAAAATTCTACTGGTTCTGTATTTTATAGAAACAATTTTGGAGACATAATATATTTAGTAGAAAACCAACGTTGTTTATTTTTTTTATTATTCCCTATACTCTGTAAGAAAAATCTGAATCATTTATAATACATTGGGAAATTGTTTTTTCTGGAATCAAAATTTATTTTATTAATTGCGTTTTAATTCAGATGAAAATTAATTTATAGATAGATGTTCTTGACACGTAAAAACTGTTATATTTATGTTATTTGACTGAATTAATAAAATGGAAACAACTTCTTATGAATACAAGAAAATATAAAACGTACACACTTACGCATGCTAATAAATAAATTATATTCTACAATAGCATCACAGTATTTGGTTCTTAATAAAAGCTAGCTGTATTATTTAATAGAATTATTGCTACAGGAATAATTTATTGTAAATACAGCAGGTGACAATACATGGTTTTCTCAACTACATTACAAAATCGTGCAACCGTTGGTAAAAGCAAACTTGCAGCATCGCTTTAATTTTTAACACATTGTAATTTCAGAAATGAGATAAGACCCAAAATACTTTTAAAATTAAATTTCAAAAAAATAAATGAAACAGTACATTGTAGTTACTTCTAGTCAAATCAGTACTGAAGTCCACATAAGTGGATTTCTATATTTTTTATCGTCTTATAAAAACTAAATCGTTATTTTTCCTTTCCTTCTATACATATATATATACAGTATGACCACTAAAGTCCCTTGCCACCGTCTTAACTTCTGAACGGCTGCTGCTATATTCATAAAAGTAGTGTCTAGGTATAGTAAAATAGCCATGCGCTACTCAATGAAACCGCCTACAGCGCCACCTGGTGGAATGTTGCGGAGTTAGTATTCCTATCTCGAAAACGGAAAGAGATAGAGAAAAAAAGTGATTAACAGAGTTATAGAGCATTATCGATTTAGTACGAAAAGACACATTGTGGACATTAATGCGAAGAATAGAACGGTTAAAACACGCATTTGTCTTTTCATGATTTCCTACACTGTGACGTGACAAAACGATCTTAGAAAGAAAAAAAAACAACTTGTTATAATAATATACCTTTATTTTAGATTTTCAAACTTCTCACAGTCAGCTGCAATGCATATTTGGATGTATGTTTGAATTTCATGTTGCACACGTTGGAGCATAGATGGTGACACGTTGGCACAAGCGTCCGTAATTGCGTCGTTTAATGTCCTGCAATGTTTGTGGAAGGGTCGCACAGACCTGCTGTTTCATATCTGGTTGTTTCTTTCTTTCTAAGATCATTTTGTCACGTCACAGTGTATTAAATCACAAAAAAACAAATGCGCGTTTTAACCGTTCTATTCTTTGCATTAATGTCCATAAGGTGTCTTTTCGTACTAAATCGATGATACTAACTTTGGTTCTAAATAGATTAATATAAATTTTATATTTGACATTACTTTAACTTTAATTCTGACTGCTAAAATATAATTTACGAGTCTCTCTCACAAAGACTGAGGCTGAAAAATGCAGCTATTTTATAAAGAGAAATAAATTGTTCTATAACGTCAATAAGATGTAAATATTTACCAGCAAAACTTAATGCACATCATTCATTCAGTATAAGGGAAATAAACGGAGGTTTTTGAGAATCGTAAAATAAAAATCTTCAAATCGACGTGCAGAGTTTCTTCATCTTATGTAACACAGCGAATAATATGTCTTTATCATATTGTAAAAGAAGTGGTGTGATATGTTTAGAAACTTCCATAAAAAACATGTTTATCATAAACTAAGTTGAGACGAGCTCTTTTTTAGCTCACAGGCTATCAAAGCCTGAGAGCTAATGTGCCCGCCCGTTCTGTATCTATGTATGTATGTACGTATGTATGTACGTAAAGCGATAACTCTTGATAGAAATAACCGTTTTACTTCATATTTTGTTTATAAGTTCATTCTAATAAGGCGCTTCCTTGATTAGTTTTGGGAGTTCATTGGTTAAGTATAAAGGGGGAAAAGGGGGGCTAACTCCCCCTTGATTTGGATAAATGGGTTTTACATGCAGAATTACCCGTTTTTCTTCGAATTTTGTTTATAGGCTCATTGTGATAAGGCGCTTCTCTGATTATTTTTGGTGGTTCATTGGTTAAGTATAAAGGGGAAAAGGGGGGCTAATGCCCACCCCTTAATTTACATAAATAGGTTTTCCTTGCAGACATCCGATTTTCTTCAAATTTTGTATATAGGTTCATTTTGGTAAGGAGCTTTCCTGATGAGTTTTGGGCGTTCATTGGTTAAGTATAAAGGGGGTAATGGGGGGCTAATCCTCCCCCTTAATTTAGATAAATGGATTTTTCACGCAGAATTATCCGATTTTCTTCAAATTTTGTATATAGGTTCATTGTGGTAAGGCGCTTACCTGATTTGTTTTGGAAGTTCTTTGGTTAAATATAAAGGGGGCGACGGGAGTCTAATCCTCCTTAATTAAGATAAATGCTTTTTTAATGCAGAATTATCCGATTTGCTGCAAATTTTGTATATAAGTTCATTGTAACAAGACGCTTCCATGATTAATTTTGGGTGTTCATTGGTTAATTATAAGGGGGGGGGAGTGGATGATTCCCCTTAATATATTGTCGACTTCTTTATATTTCGATGGGCATTATTCTTTGAAATAAGAGTGTAACATACAATTAGTGTGAATAGCCTGTGAGCTGAATGCCCTCAGTTTAACTGGGCAGTTTTTTTTTTATTTAATATACATTGAAAACATAACTTAAAATTGAATAAATAAAATAAAACGTTTTGAAAAATAATATATTAATATTAGAAAAAGCTTGAAATTATCTGAAATCTTTTAGAAAATTTTTTAGCACTTTAAATAAAATGCTTTTTTAGTAGTACACTGGCTGATCCACCTGACGTTGCCCGGAAACGTGATAATAACATTAAAGAAACGTCAAATATGTATGAATTTACATTTTTAACCCAATTTTCTAAGCATTTACATTTTTAACTAAACAGGTAATATAAAAAAAATGTTAAGTCAATTCCTATTTTTTAATCATAAATATATAAAATAAACCCGTGCAGCATTAATGTCCCACGTTATCTTTATTGAACATGATTTTATAATCATCGTTGCGGTATTTTATGTCTGTGGCATCACTAATTTGAGATAAATCTTTCATTTCATTTATGAAAACAATGGGAGGAATTTTTTTCTCCAATTAAAATTAAAATTAATTAATTAAATTTAATTAATGAATTAATATTTGAAAAAAACTGTATTAACATAAAGTGTCATCCACTACAAGTTTTAAAAAATGTATTTGAACTTGAGTGGATGAATAGAAAATATTTTATTAACGATTGAAAATTGGAACAAGTTATATATAGAGAGAGTGTGAGCTAATAGTAGGAATTTAAAAATACGCGAATGAATATTGATATATAGTTGTAAAAGCCTTCGTAAGATGAAATTGTCTTGTTTTGTCACGTACGGTGGTGTCATAGTTTATATGAAATTAGTTCTTGTTACCCGTTTACAAATTTCGTGAATAAATAGTTATATCTACTTGTAAAATAAATATTTTTTCTTCTCGCTTTTTTTTTTTTGTTTGTTTGTTTGTTTTCTCTTAGGGTCATTTCACATAACAAACAAAAAAAAAAATCATGGTTCGTTCTATCTGAAATTTTAACAGGTTATTAATTTAACTATATCCAGGCGATCTTTGAAATTTCGTGAAAAAATATGCGTATATAGTAGAAAATACTGTAGGCAAAGCCGCACCAAAACAACACGCGTTTTAGCTTTTCCATCGAAAATTTCTAAGATTTTATTTTTTTTAATACTTTTACACATGTGAATGTTTCAATATGTTTGTAGATAATGTAAATCAAGTCTACGAAGATACTGTAAGAATATTGAGTCGAAATACGAACGTTTAGTTACCTTTAGTGTAGAAAAAATTCGCCTTCTAGGAGGCGCGAAATGACCTGCGATTGCACCACCTAAAAGAAAAGGTCTGAATTTTGCAAGAGTATTTTTTGTTATCGGTACCTCTGAAATCGAGCTCCCGGCACCCTCCGGGAGGAAATGTCAATCGCCAAAATTGCACTTATTATTATTTTTTTTTAAAGGTTTACAACGATTTTTTCCCCAACTGATTGCGGCGTTAAAGATGTAAAAGTAAAAACTTGAAAAATATTTTGTTCGTTTTTCCGTACTTTAAATGGTTCGGGCGTTAAAACAAAAAAAAACATAAAAAGTCTGTATTCGGTCCTTCCCTTCTATGCATAGATGGTTCTTCTAGTATTCTAGTATTCTAAGCATAGGCAGAGTTTGCGCTCGCGTGTCTGACGATTTTTTGTAAAAAATTTAATTTCCGACTGACAGTTTAATTTTCCCGAATGTCATTGTTGTGTCTTCAAATTTAAATTTTGCTCTATAATAAGGCTTCGTTTAATTCATATATTTTTTTCTTACATAAAAATGTATTGTATATTGTTTCTTTCTTAAGTTCTTGAGAAATGTTTGTGTCACTGGGCAAAAGAACAATTATAATCGTCTTCTATTAAGCTTGTAAATCAGTATTTATGGGAAAATAATTATGCAAGAGGTGCTATTAGAAGTCTCTGTATAAAGATATATTAAATCATTGGGTAATGCGGAATTTAAAAAAATCATCGGCCTATAACAATGTTTCACAAAATCGAAACAAAGTTTTTTTTTTTCAATATCTATAATTAACCAGTCTGATATGTTGATACAAAAGAGAAAGAAACGTCTAATGTACAAATTTTAAATCGTTAGCAGGTGATACAGTATGTTGTTAGATTATCTAAGGTTTTTCAAACAACTTTTAAAAAACTATTTGAAAAAGGAATTATTTCACTAAATTGTACATTGTTTCAACATTACCTCATTTACAACTAAATGTATTTAGAAGTATTTTTTATATTTTCACTAAATATATTTTTCATAGAACTAGTTTACACGGTATGCATGCACTTACTATAAACATATTATTAAATGAGAATAATTTGTTATTAAATCTACCGTAATGAAAATGAGTAAAAATTGTTTTTTTTTTTTTTTTTCGACGTTGGAATCACAGAAGTTCCTAGATAATTTCATAATTCGTTTAAATATTGTAAATATATAATTCATACAAAAATGTTTTATTCCCTGTGGCATAAAAAAAACCCTTTTAAGAGAATCCTTTCAAGTGAAATCTTTGTAAGCATAATCTTTGTTATTTCTATATTCATTTTCTAAGCTGTTCTCGTCTTACAATATATTCACTCTATAAAGCACTTGGGAAAGTTTGAATCATATTTCAGACGCTATTCAGTACAGCTCCTAATTTTCAAAGAAATAGTTTTTTTCTTACCATAAAAAAACCTAACTTAATGTAATTATTAAACAAATTGTTCTTTGTTTAAATAAAAAAGTTTATTTGTGTTTACTGAATTAAATAGAATGATATAAATTAAAATACAGAATTTCATTCACAAAGAGGCCAGATAATTCTATTAAGCTTTGTACGTTTTCAAGTCTTCAATTCAAATGTCTTAGAAAACCGGAATTATATTGTAAAGATTTCATTTAGAAAAATGTTTTTTCTAAAATATTATAAGTGTTGCTTTAGTACATAAGTTAGAAAGGAGGACTAGTTTTATAAACCACAATGATACCAAACTTATTTATCAGAATTAAATTATTTCTTCAGTATTATGCATTTTCTGATATAAAATATCTCCGTGCATGAAATTTGCTATTTGATTCATATTTTTTCCAATGATACCAAATCCAAATTCACGAATTAGTTTAACGCTTGAAAGATGGGAAAGTTTACGCACGCGTTTTCTTATTATTTATTTATTTTACACCAGAAATTTTATCTTAAACTTGTATACTTATTAATTTAACTTATTTCTGAATCCTTAATTTCTTTCGCTTTACTTTATTATTCCAAATTTATTATCATCTGTTTTCTTAATTTTACATCTATCTTTTTTATTGTAATAGTTCTTTTATCTTGTAATTAATACTACATCTTAACTTTTCCCAACGGCTCAATGTAATACAAGACACTCTACTCACAATAGACTGGGCGTTAAGTTGCTTTCAACTCGGAATCCCCTTAACCAACATCAACTGTTCGGCAACTATGTTTGTTGAATTCATATTTTATGAAGAAATTTCTGGTTCGAATCGAAATATATTCGTTTGGTACCTGTGAAACTGATCGACATATCTGGTGTAATGTTAAACGCAGCAGCAATTACGCGCAGTTGAAAAAAAACCACATTAAACTTTGGTTCTAACAAACGATATAATGACATCATATTTTTATAATTTTAATAATAATTTAGAATAGTTGCAATATACCATAAATATAACATTGATGATAGTGTAGGATTCTTCATTACGCCGCGAAGTATATGGATCAAAGTTGGGAAATGCCTTTCATGGGACTCTTCCTAAGGAAACCTAACCCGTAAGAATTCTTCGTTTCTGAAGAAATCACATGGGACAACTAGAATTTGCATTAAATAGAATTTATCTCACAAACTTCATATAAATTACCTGAAGATCTCTATTGTTTTAGATAATGAAGCTTTCCAGTGGTTTTTCGCGAATCACATATTTCACTTCCAGGAACTGTAGCACACACAAAAACTATACAATACGTGCCCTGCACGAATAATGAGTCACGCACATGATTCTGTAGAAACACTATATCCTCTAGTCGAATCAAGAAAATACTGAGAAGAATGCCTCGAAATTAATTCATTCAGGAAGCATTGGGGAGAAAGCATGGAAATTTATCTATTCAGGAAAATCTGTAGCGAAGTTATAGGAATTCATCGGACTAGGAGACATTGAAGATAAGTTTTCGGAATTTAGCATTTCAGGAAATTTCAGCAGTCAGATAGAGATATCGTCTTCCTTTTTAAATTACTTCTTGAATTTTAAGCCATCCATCAGCAGAGAAACTTCATTTTTCTTACGTGAATTCAAAACACACCAGCTTCGGTCTGCATCCTCAAAAAAAGAATGCTGCCGAGTCACAACATTGCTTGCGAATTTCTCTCTTATGTGACGCCACACACCGTGTTGCCAAACTAGTAGAAGAAAGGCAGGGAGAAAAGTCATCTTCCTTCTTGTGGTCCCCTGAACACCGCGTAAGGGATGAGGGAATTGTGACGCTCGCTGATTAGACGACCTCACTAATAAGTCAGAAGAGGCTAGCGATAGCTTGTTTTTAAAGTGGAAAAACGCTTCTTTTCTGAACGCCAGTTGTATGCACGTGTTAAAAGTTGTTTTTAGAGTTATGTAGAATAACTTTTCTGTACAATGGCCACGTCATGAAATTTTTCTATATTAAAAATAAATTAGTATCGACATCAACAGATATTAGATAATTAGGCAGGCTGAAAGAGATAATGTTTTCAAAATCTGCGGCAGTTTGCATGAGAAATGAAATCGGATCACATTACAATGAATACACTTTTTAAAACTTCGAAGTCGAAATGAATGAACATATCGTATATCTGAGACACGATACAAAAAGTTATGAACGCGCCTTTAACAATGATCAATGAAACATACATATCGCATAAGACGTATAAGACGCACCTACGATTTGAGAATATTTTTTCTATTTTTAGATATATTCGCCCTTTTTTTCTCAAAAAAAAAACTTTCATGAGATAAGTAGCATGAAAATACAATACACAACAGTAATAAGTATAATATCTTTTACAAACATAAAGAAAACAAGCAAAGTCGAAGTGATGACATACAATAATGCCAAGCAGATCTGCTCGAATCCCCCCAAAATGTTTGGAATAGAATTCTTGTTCATTCAATTAATCACGTCTTCTTCTCTTATTCATTAATGTAGAAACCTCAATTCTTATGCTTATTTTTTAAGCTTTCATTTTTATACACGCATATAAGACGCACCTGTAAATTTTAATGAATTTTTTTGTTTCAAAAGTGCGCGATCTTCGCCGGAATATCGGTATGGGGGAGACCATTCAATGGGGTATACAGGGCAGTTAAATTCATAATGAAGCAGATGATGTAAACAGATCCAAATTCCTATTGAGGTTTGAAAGTTTCTGTTTGTCTTGTTACTTATTTGCAGTTTTCACAATCTAGAATCACGTAGATGGATCACTTCTTGGATTAGATACAAACAGAAGAACATATCAGATGTACCAAGCAATAAGATATTCAGAGCGTCAATACCAGATTGCATCTGTTTCATAAATAACTTGAGGGAAGAATTGTTAAATTTAAAAAGATGACTGGGCAGAGAAAAGCTTTTATATCGTACGTAATACTTGTGAAAGGTTGGATTAGACAGCCAGTTGGGTAAATTTCATGTCTTGAAAAATCGAGAGAAATACGCGTACAGTTTTGAGAAGAAATAAAATGAAAAAAGTGAAAATATAATGATTAGAAAAAGTAGAATGGAACGAGTATGCACACGAAACGAGAAAAACTAAGTAAAATATTGACATATTATTTAGGAAAACAGAATATGTTAAATCAGGCTAATTAGCATTATGTTAATTTTTCAGAACAAATTTAGCTTCCTTCATTACTCCGTAACTGTAGGAAAACAAAAATAGTTTGCTATTCATTGTGTGCATATACATAATTTTCTAATTATTTCTACTGTATTCAATAACAGACTCTTGTTACCAATATGATATTTTGTTTAAATATATGTTATTAAACGTCTTACAAAAAGACTTTAACTAAATATAGCAAAAAAGACTTTCATAAGATTTAATTCAAATAAAATCTCTTGTCAACATAAGCTTTTTATTTTCGTATTTTTTCACCTAAGCATTTCTATTTCCATATTTTATTCATGCTCCATAAATACCCTTGAGAAATCTCCAGTAAAATATGTTCTTATAGTAGCATATTTCACATATTTTCTGTGAGAGGTTTTATTTTGAAGACTAAATGGTTTTAGTTTACATAAAAACAACATAATTTAGGGAAATACGCAAGAAAAAGTTTCTCTTTTTTTATAAAACAATGTAAAATATTATTATATTTATTGAATTAGGTAGTAAAGTTTACTGAAATATGAAAAGTCGCTGAGAAATAGTTTTTTATAGCTCCTTTTAAGATTATTTTTAAATGTTTATATACTTATATATTATTTTAATACTCAGAAACATTTATTTTATTACAAATATTTTTTTTTTCAAAAGCATTTTTAGACATAAAACTTACAAAAGAATATAATTGTTACTGTGCTACATTTTATTCATGCGGCATTATAAAATTAAAATAATACGAACTTTTTACTTTAAGATTTCGCAACTCAGGTGCGAAAATTAAATCTGCTAATAATTCATTTTCCTTTCTTTCATTTGATATTTGAAAAAAAAAAACAATTTAAAACCTCCAAAGATGATGAAAAATGTTCTTTTTTTTTAAATTCCGGCAGAACAGATCAGTTGTATCTTTTTAGAATTTAGGCGTAGTTTTCAATTCCCAAAATTGTGCCGTATCAGTTTACTATCAGTTATTAAAGAATGTCAGAATATAAAGTAGGGTGGGCGAAAAAAACTTTGTTTCGATTTTTGATGATGGGTAGTGTGGACAAAGTGCCACTGGTGGCACCAAGTTCACACAAAATGTTTTATAATTTTTGGAGTATTCTTTGATTTGCCGCAAACGTCTTAATGTTTTGTTAAAATGCTGATTTTTAAACTTTTTTTAACAAAAAAAAAGTTAAATTTGGTTGTATTTATTTGAAAAGTCATGTTTAGTGTGCAAATGTTTAAATAAGTCCTTATTATGTACTAGCAGGCTGTGCCCACAGTCTGGTGATATACAAACGTAAAATGACGTGAAAATGACCACTGCACTGGTCATTTTCTAAATGAATCTTAAATCAAACGAAATGGTGAATTCCACCTTGTATTTTAATGTAATTGGACCTTCACCGGGAAAATTCTTCCGCATTGCTAAATACAGTGTGAACACCATTGTCAAATAATATTATCTTATACGTTAGACAAAATTCAAACTATTAATAAGCAAATCTTCTATTTCATCATTTATAGTAGAGTTTGGTAGAGAAATGTAGCCTTTATGACCAACAGAAATTAAAATGTTCTCTAGTGACCACACTACTAAAAAAGAGAGCATTACAATCATTGTTGATATTGATAAATGGACTTAAATAATGTTCGACTTATGAATTTTCGTTCGTTTGTTCTTGAACTTCGGATTTCTCAGCTTGGCGCTATCTGTGATTCTGGTAACTTAAATTCAATCTCACTCTACGTTACATTATATTTCGTAATATACACCATCTTCTGGCAGGTCTACTACAGTATTCTATTATTAGAGTCCAGCAGAGTAAATATAGTAAAAAATGTAATAAATTATTTGCTCACACAAAACAGTGTTTAACTTTCATATTTAAAATAAATGTAAATCATAAAAAAATATATTTTTGCAGCTGAATTGTTTGAATAAAATTAAAGTAATGTCATTTTCACTGCCTTTTGCATTTTGTATATCAGTTGCAATCATGTAACCATTAACATGGAAAAACCTCGATAACTTATTCTGGTAGAAAAATAATCCTCTAGTTTGCCTCAAATAGTCTTCCTAATCTTCCGTAATCGGGTCCACAGCCAGTTTGAAGTGAAGCATTAGACGTGTCTGCAACGTTATGGCTACAAATGTACAAGAGTTAGCTAAAAATGAAGTTAATTACGTGGCAAACTACATTGCATTAAATAATGTCAAATTGCTGTTGACTAAATTATATATGTTTCACCAATAAAAATCCTCGAGAATGATAAATAAAGTTAATTATGCAAAATGTTTAGTAATAATCTTTATGGTGAATACTTGAACCGAAGATTTTTTTTTCATTTCACAAATGGACATAATAACACGGAGAAAAATAAGCTTGCTGTTTCTTTTATTTCCAAGCTTACATTATTCTTCAATCTGTAGCCTAAATAAATGCTATAATGAAAAAGTTTACTAAGTTTAGTTGCTAGTGCTGTGCGTCAACCAAAATTACTTTTTAATAATAAAAATCTTATCTAATCTGAATTTCAAGTACTTTTTACCTTATCTAAGCTAAAATGACAAAACAGCAAATATTTTTCCATTGGTCCACTATTGGCTTTTCAAAGTTTTTTCATAAATTGCAAGTATTGCTTTTTTAGTGATAGTAAAATAAATGCAGATGAAAAATATAATATAGTAAATATTCCTTTGTCCGTTTTCTCCATAATGAAACACCATAAATTTACTAATTGCTGAATACAAATTTCGTGTAATCTTCAGCAATCGGATTCACGGTCCAGACACCCCTTCAAATATAAAAGAAACTTCCAACAATATAGTAAATACGCCAATTGGTGGTTGACCCGATTACAGAAGATTAGTGCAATACCTTTTAAAAACCTTCAAAAATAAGAAAAGATATACAAAGAAAATTAAAAAGAAATGAATTGTGAAATGTTTTTTAATAATTTGTGTGTAGCAGACACAGTAATATTTGATTCCATTTTTATAATATGAACTGTTATTTATAAAATTTACATTTGAGAATGAAAAATTACTAAAAAAATGCTGTCGTACACTTGAAAAAACACAGTTATTGTAAATATTGAAAAGACGGACGTCACGTTTATGCCCTTTTGGCTTAAAATCAAATTGTTTGGCGATAAAAGTAAAATCAAAATCGTAAGAAATAACATGTAACTCACAATTACATTTTTTTTATACTTACATCTGCTATTTTCTACTGTAAGACACATGATGCAGAAGTAAGATAAAAAAAAAAATTACTCAGATTTTATCTAATCAAATTTAAAGATGCATTTTTCTTATCGTGACGCAAGCGATAAATCGACAAATATGGTTTCAATTGCAATATTTTACACTGAATGATGTTTTAAGCATTACGAACATTCCCTTTTAAGTATAAATTAAATATTTTCATTTTATAGCATTATTTCTCATCAAAACTGATTTTCCTTTTTTCAATTTTTTTCTTTTTTTCTTTTTTTTTTGTTTAAATAAAACTAGTTAGTTTTTTCTTTTATTTTTCGAGATGTTTGTATCATTTTCCATTTGATATAGCTGTTTCAATTCTTTCACCAACGATAATGATCGCCAAAAATGTTCAACGGTAAACTTTTAACCAAAATAACAGATCTTTTCATCATAATTCTACAACTAATCAACGTAGAACGATATGATATATACTAAAACCTTCCCTGTAAAATTATCTATCTAACAGTGCAAGTTTCATGAAATTCCCCTCAGCAGAACTGTAGTCATAAGCAGTCAAAACGAAATTTCCGCTTGTATTTTAAAAACAAAGTAGATTATTTAATTGCTATGTATATTTCAAATTAGCCGATTTGTATAGCTTTTTCGCGTATAAGGGATCAAATGTTATAAGTATTGTTTGATTTGTTCGTTGGTTTCTGTCTTTTGTCTTTGTTATGTCCCTTGCTCTTCCTTCTTTTTTTCGATGCTTTGGGGATCATATATGTTTCGGTGACGGACCGCAGCATGCATCGACATCAAATCTGGAAAGGGAGGAATGTGTGCAGCGGGAACCAATGGTATCAAAGAACTGTTCGAAAAATGTTTATCGGAAATATTTGTTTAAAAATGAGCAAAACTCAGTTTTACCAGACAGAATTCCAAAATTCAACGATGCCCCCCCCCCCCCCCCAGGAGTAAAAAAAAACGTAAAGGAACGACCTGAGGTCTTGAGGGAATGAAATTATGAAGTGGGAGATAAAGTCATTTCAAATAACGTCACTTTGTGATATTTTCAACTGAGATTTGAAAAGGAAGGATTGTAGAAGAAAATATTTATTTATTTTTTTTAAATCCGGACTCTGTTTCATATTAACCAGCATTTACATGTCTTTTATTGCACAGATAAAATGAAAAAAGCGTATGAACCAATAGCTTGAAAATGTCATTGAATTATTGCAATGTTTCTTCTGGGTGAAAAAAGAATGATCAGTAGTCTTACTGTACATCGTTCATGTTTTTGGGAATTACTGGTTCTTTAAAGGTTTTCACTTCAATAGTGTGATTTTGCCTAAATAAACGACACATCTTAAGAAAATATCATTCGCAAAAGTAAGACTGAATATTTTATTTTATTATTTTAACTTTTTGATAATAACTATTTTTTTATTGAGATAATTAGAAAAATTAACAGTAGTAATTCATGTATTTATGTGTGTGGTATTGAGAGTTTATTATCTTCACGGGTATAACGAGTAACAGTTAATACGATAACTTTTATAATTCCTTTCCTTCTCGTATTAACCGAGTTAAACTATATTTTATTACCACCTTGTACTTTTCTCTCCATAAGGAGTTGCTGTAAAGGATAGTGCATCCTTGAAATTTTACAGCTTTCAGTCCCTTTCCCTCATTATTTCTTCTACCCGTACCGCTCGCCACGGCTAATGAACAAGTCGTTTCCACGCTCCCTAAGACTTGATGATCGGAAGCCGTGGTACATTAAGGGACGTTGGGGAAGTTAGGCATGTGGCCTAGGACCCGATTCCCTCTTTAGAATTCCGGCAACGAAGCCGTCGGAGGACACCCACGTCTCACCAGATGTTTTGTAGTGCTGTCCTGGTAGCTTGGGCTCCACCTCATTTCGTAACGACCTCCGTCGCCAAACACGTGGGTTTAATGGGAGTGATGCGCAGATGGCGGTGCTCTCACCGGTCACAGCGCATACAGGAGGACCCTCCTTGTCGTGCGTTTTAAAAATCACTCAGGACTTTGGTGCGACGGTTGACGTTCTTGACGGGCACCACTTGGCACCTGGTTGCACAGCTCAGTTTTTTCTACCGCAACAGCAACTATACCACCTACTTCTTTATTTCAAAACAGAAATCTTCATAGTATATTTTTAATAATGTTCGAGTTAGCTGATAATTATATAGAAAGAGTGGTACGAAAAATAATAAAACAATAGTCCACTAGTAGCAGTCCTGCAACAGTTTCACCTTATACGTAAATGTAATTGATATTCTTTTAGGGTGTCATTTTTCTGCAACAGCTATTAATATTTTCCTTCTTCCTATCTCTTTCCTTAAGTAATCTGTATGTGACGTTTAGTAGTATTTCGATAACGACATCAAACTAGAAGGTGTTCTAGTCGGGATAAATTGAATGAAGGTAATCCGTTGTGCTTTTCTAATATGTTCCGTACCTAGTATTTTAGAACACTTTTTATCTATTATTGCCATGTTCACTCTAAATTCATAACATATGTTTCCGTTTTTGTATCAGCTTCTATTACGTTAATAAAATTTGTTTTTTCGGAGAAAATGTCTGTCTCTAACCTCAAATAAGATAATTTTTGACAAACATACACATTTTTGACAATTTTTTATGACTCTTTTATTAAAATAACAAGTAAATGTTATAGCTGCACTTTATACTATGAAGCTATAAGCAGTAAAATAAATAAATAAATACTAGAGGACCCGCCCGGCGTTGTTGGGGCCCGTGATACTAAAATTAAATAAACCTAAAGTTTTTATGATTTTATATCTTTAATCTGATTTTGTATGAAATTATTTGTTTAAATGTGCTGCGCACGCGACGGAAAATCATTTATTTCCACCTTCCTCCGACAAGAGCGCATTATGATCTAAAAGAACCTCTGACACGTGTTCCCGCTGCCTTCAGTGGGCGTGCTGCGCATCCTCTGCAGAATCTTTTATTTCTAGCTTCCGCCGCCAGGGAGTGCACACTGTTCCAAACAAAACACCTTCTGAACGAAAGTAGAAAGGTGAACCAAACTCCAACAGTTGTCCCCGTTGTCTCCGGCATCGTATAGTAAGCGTGCTACGCACGCACTAGAAAGTCATTATTTCAATTTCCCCCCACCAGGGAGCATTATTTGTTCTGTGCGAACATCCGTTGTTTCAAAGGAGTTGAATGAACCAATTCTCGTTGAAATCGGGTTCATAGAACTCGAGAAAATAATGCGCCCCTGGCCGTGGAAGAGGAACCAAAATAGCTAAATGATCAGCAACCATATGTCGAATCATTCAAACCCCATTGTGATCGGGCCCCTAGAATCCGAGATAAGAATGCAGTCAGAGAAAAAAATGTAGGATTGCCTGTCAGGGACGTATGGTCAGGTGCTCAACAGCAATTCATTTATTTTGATTGTTGGTATTCATCAGCTAAAAACGGGTTGTGTACTTTTGTTAGGAACATAGATTTAATTTTTACGAAAATCGTTATTTGAAATTTCCGGTATTCTCTCTATATATCATTTATGAAACGCTACGGCTGAAGCTAAAAATGTTAAATTATATAAATGGAATTTTTTTTGCGTAAATCAGAGCAATATAGTTTAATTTCATAGTTTTATTAATAAGAGTTAATGAAGGTGATTTAATGTCAATTAGTAAAAAACCCGCCGCCAAGAGACGCGCGGTGAAGTACAATAAACGCAACATTAAATGAAAAGGCGTTAACCCCCCTTCCCATACCGCAAATATAACGAATGATTTGTTAAAAAAAAAACTTTCCGTATATTAACGCGATCATTAAAAAAATAATTATATTTTTCTAATAATTAAAACATAACGAAGACACTATGTTAAAATAGCAGCCAGACGGATCCCCTTCCCATTTTTAAATTCAAACCTATATCTTATTTAGTTATCTTTAATTTTTCATTAGTAAAAAATGACATTTTTTTCCTTTCATTTTCGTAAAGAAAATGGATGGATTGGCCAGAGAAACAGCTCTATTTGTAGTTCAGTTTTTAATGAAACCAGTCCCCTATCTCGGATTTTTTCGACTCACGCCGCCAGAAGTTGTTATGTAAAATTTAAGAAAAATTACTTATTGAATTTTACAAAAATTTCGTTGTCGGATGCAGAAAATATTCTACATATGCTCTGAATGTTTGAAATCGATACCTTAATTAGTTTTCTTAAAATTCGCTATTCTATACTAATAAATGAAAATTTCGCTGTATGTGTTTGTTTGTTTGTCAGCGATGGCTAGCAAAATCTAGCCCACCTAGAACCCTGAAAGATTAGATTTAGGTAGTCTAAACCCTCTCTTGGTGCACCTGAACGTCAGAATTTTAATATTTCAATTATTTACTGATATATCAATTAAAATGCATAAAAAAATCTCATCAAAAATACGCTTTTTTTCTTCGGTTGGTTGGTTGTATAGAATATTCACAGAAGACACTAAATATACCAGAGTAACGACGCATAGATAAGGACTTATAACGAAATAATTTCAATATGGATTGCAGTTACCGGTGTACAGCCAAGGTAATGCAGCGCTACCTATTCACGGCAAATTACACAGACGCCATCTGTTTGAAACATTTTCTTGGCACGTTTTTCTTCATGATAATTAGCTGAGTTTAAGGGGTTTTTTTAAAACAGGACATATATTATTATGATAGAGGCTATTAATACAGAAAACTTTATTTAACAGATTATTTGTTATATTTGCGTTGATGGAGGGGTAAGGGTCTAATTACATTTAACATTTTTAGCTTCAACCGTAGCGTTGATGTTCTATATACAGAATACCGCTGTTTTAAATCTCAGCTAATAATGTTTGGAACTTCTCCATTTAGTTCCATTTTTACTAAATTATTGTAAAAATCAGCATTCATAGTTTCAAGATGTATTTCTAGAAAGAAGTTACCAGTATTTCCGAATAATAGTCTAAGCCAAATTTGCAATTAAGCTCCTAGCTTAACCAAATGAACGAACTTTTAAATATGCATAGTGGTCGTCCTATTAGTCATTTGCTGAAGAGAACTTGGATATCCCCTCCCCCCGGCCACTTCTTCAAAGTTTATGCTCTAACTATGTCCCGTTTCCATATCTCAGCTACTATCTTTCCGATTTCAACGCAAGTGACACCAAACGTCATAATTACCTTAATAGTCACCGTTTATAACATTAAACTAAATATATGAGTAGCGGTTACCACTATTTCCGAATAATAGTTTAAGTCAAATTTGTAATTAAGTTCCTAGCTTAACCAAACGAACGAATTTTTAAAGATGAATAGTGGTCCTACTAGTCAGTCATTTCCTGAACGGCACTTAAACTGAATATCCCCTTCTTCCGGGCCCCTCTCTCAACGTTTTTTCTCTAACTAAGCTCTGTTTCCATATCTCTGCAACTATCTTTCCGATGTCAACGCAATTAATTTCAAACATTATAATTAACTTAATAGTCACCCTCTATAACATTAAAGTATATTTATGAGTAGCGATTACCACTATTTCCGAATAATAGTTTAAGCCAAATTAGTAATTAAGTTTCTAGCTTAACCAAACGAAAGAATTTTCAAAGATGCATAGTGGTCCTCCTAATTAGTCATTTGCTGAAGGGCGCTTGAACATTCCCTCCCTCCGGCCCCTCCTTCAAGGTTTTTTTTCTCTAACTATGCCCCGTTTCCATATCTCCGCAGCTATCTTACCGATTTCATTGCAAGTGATTCCAAACATTATCATTAACTTAACAGTCACCCTATATAACATTAAACTAAATTTATGAGCAGCGGTTACCACCATTTCCGAATAATAGTTAAAGCCAAATTCATAATTAAGTTTCTAGCTTAAGCAAACGAACGAATTTTTAAAGATACATCGTGGTCCTCCTAATTAGTCATTTTCTGAAGGACACTTGAACATCCCTTCCCCCCGGCCCCTCGTTCAAGGTGATTTTCTCTAACTATGCCTTATTTCAATAACTCGGCTTATAATGATCTCATCTTCACGAAACAATTTTGTAGCAGGCCTACTATACAGTACCGTTAACAGTAGGGACCAGCCTCAGAGGTTCTTTCCGAAAGAGGTTTATTTAAAAGTAAATGATCCCATGGATGTGGCAGGGGAGAATAAAAGGTTTTCCGGAGTATACGAGCAAGCGCGGCATACAGTGTTGATGTCATCGGAGACCGTGGCCAGAGTTTCGTTTTTAAGAGACTTAGGTTTATTACACGGGCTCGGGCAATGCCGGGCGGTCAGATAGTTAGTAAATAAATTTTTAATTCGTTCATTTCCACTCGCAAATCGAGTACAGGTGTTCTTTTCTTTAGCCATTTTTATATAAAAAGATGGCATTTTTTATGCGAATTTTAATGAGTTTTCCTTAATGTCTCGGTAAATAATAAGGATATATAAATTCTTAGCTCAGGTGCAGGATAAGCCTTAGACTACCTAAATGCAAATTTGCAATCTTATAGGTGAGATAGATTTCAGTAGCCATCGCAGACGGACACACACACACACACAGAGAGAGAGAGAGAGAGAGCGATTTTGTCTTTTATTAGTATAGATACATGGTAAATACACTGAAAATTACAAACATATTATCGCTAAATATATATTATCGCTAAATAAATCAATTACACTCCACAAAATGATTCTTCTAGGTGTCTCAGAAGAACTTGAAATCAAATATATAGAAGAAAGACTGTTTTCCCTCTACTCCACTTATAAAGATAAAATCACCATGCTAAGATTCATGCCATCAAAAAGCCCAGGTGCTTGCGACTGGATTTTCTTTCTACCCCAGGCTCTTGCGCAGGCGGTAATCCTGGATAGTGGTCTCACACTAGGCCCAAAGCTTTGCCGACTCAGACAATTTTATCTCTGTGAAGCGTTGCCGCGGCTACCAGAAATTTGGATACTCTGACAATCGATGCGACAGCAAGAGGCTATTCTGCGTGAGTTGCGGGGCCAACCGCACCATCTAAAAATTCGAGTATGACCCTAGTTGCTCAATTGCCTCCGATACAATGATGTCCATGACACTACCTACAAATCTGCGCACAAGGCGTCCAACTCAAGGTGCCCAGTCTTGCGCAACACCTAAAACGAGGAGAGAAACCGATTTGATGACCATTTCTCGTCTCGAAACTACAAGACACGTGGAGAACCTCAAGACAACTACGAGCTTCTACCTCTTCTGCATCCTCCAACAACCAACAAACACAACGAACATTACCAAACATATTAGATTTACCACAAAGTTTACCATGCCCTCCTCCAGGGTTTTATGGACATTCACACCGATGAAGTGGTCTCAGAACTACCTAATGGGCATCGATTATACAGTTTCTCCTCACCACCAGTGACCCTCATATAGCAGCAAGTATCCTCATATATCCAGAGAGAGGAATTAAAGTATATTACTTAACTTGAAACCGACACTCAATCTTAATAGTTTTTCTAAAATAAAATCTCATTTAATAAATTAAAAACTTCAATCGAGTACACAAATTACATAGGTAAACAGCAAAAAACCTTAAAACACTAAGAAATGACTTAAACAATACCACTTCCACCATTTGACTTCATCTATATCTTACAAAAAAATCTCAACCACTGCAAATCAGCCAATCAAACACCAAAAACCACATGATAGATAACAATATATACATGGCATTGTTGCAGGATGCACACTGTAGCAAAACCGGAGAGCTAACCAACTTTCCTTCATCGTGGGCCATTTTGCTATCCAAAAAATACTCGGCACATGTAGTGATACAAAATAAAAAACTTATATACACAGATCTTTATACAGGAACACACTGTGACTTCGTGACCATTATGTCCAATTAAGGATCCCTAATAATTGGCTCAACATATGCAGCACCAAAATTTGACTTCGGCGAAACACTCGAAGAATGTTAACACGTCATCCCAAAAAGAAAGTTCCTCATTTATGTGGGTGAATTCAACGATACCTCCACAGTATGGGGTTAATCTAATGAAAATCGCCGCATTGAAACACGCACCGAATGTCTAATTACTAACAATCTGATAAAATCAAGATCAAACTAGGAGGGGAGGACTACCTTACGGCTTAAGCTCAACTAACCGTGCCCAGCATGTTTGTTTACTATGCGGCAAGGCCCCAGCCAAAGGAGCGATGCCCGGAAGGACCACCCGGGAAGGGGACCTCTCACTATTGAAAATTAACTGTCAAGGACTATCCAATTATACTGAACGACTCAAGTTAGGTACAATAACGGGCTGAATGTACAAATTTGATTGTAAATAAATGTAAGGAGATGTAGAGCTTTTACAAGAAAATGATTAAAGTTGAGAGAATACTATAATTACAAAACAATACTAATAGCTCACTTATTGAACGATAAACAATTAATAAATACGATATTTAGAAAGAAAGTAATCATAGCTAACAATCTGACAGTAGGAAACATTGAAAAACACAGAACCAACCTATAAAAAATAATTCAAAAGGTGAATTGCTGGCTCAAGGCTGGCCTGACATAAGGGACAGCTTCACTGAAACTTCCCGATTGCAAAATCCTATTTTAACCTATGTGAAAATAAAAGCGCGATGACTTATTACCTAATATAATTATTAAAATACGGTTTTCACCATCAGAAAGTAGACTTCAGACACCGATGATGTGTGCTTTTTAAAATTGTCTCCATAAATTTTAAATATTTAGAAATTTC
Source organism: Maratus michaelseni (assembly GCA_963931845.1). Taxonomy (NCBI): domain Eukaryota; kingdom Metazoa; phylum Arthropoda; class Arachnida; order Araneae; family Salticidae; genus Maratus; species Maratus michaelseni. The sequence continues at coordinate 77,052,517 of OZ007590.1, read as the reverse complement.
CTATAAACTTTGAAATTTACACTTGATAAAATTTTATCATCTTCTTAAAAATACTAAAAATATACGGAAACAGTTTTTAAAAACTCACATGGTCGGCATCTGATGTTTACTTTCTGATGGTGAAAACCGTATTTTAATAATTATATTAGGTAATGAGTCATCGCGCTTTTAAATTCTCCATAGGTTAACATGGGGATTTTGCAATCGGGGAGTTTCATTGAAGCAGCGCCTTAACACAACTCAACACACAAACACTGCACAAACTTAAAAATTGGCAAGTCTCCGACCTATACAATGGATCAGATCACAAGTACATCCACTTCTCCTTCGAGATTTCGCCACTCTGTACAATCTGAAGGAGTGTGTCAACACACACAACATCCACAAATTCACACATCATATTAAATACAACAAACATCTTCCTAGACAACAGTCAAACTGCATAGCAGAAGCCAACCAAATAAACACATTTTCAGCCACTCTGATATAAATGATTCAACAGGCAGCTAAGTCATCCTATAGATTCAAAACAGTTAGGAGGACACCCACATTCTCATATTGGATCACGGAACTAAAAACCAAAGGAAACCACCTAACAGCATTGAAAAAAAAACTCAAGAGTTTTAGAAACCACGAACACGAGTCTGAAACATAAAAATCCCTCAGTGCAAAATACTCGAAACTCTTCGGACTGTACAGGCGCTACGTATTGAATGCTAAAAATAAAGCATGGAGACAGAAAATATACTCAGGAAAACTCTTATTTGAGATGAAATCTTGATCGAACAGTCAGCAAGCGTAGCATCTAGATAACACAACCTTAAACATTTAACATCACAAATATTTGGACCCACAGCATACCCTGATAACATCAATGAGGACATAACATTCGATTCACCTCCTGACAAGCTTTTCAGCAAAACAGAGTTGAACAGCTTTGTATACACATAATGACAAGAAGGATCCAGGTCCATATTCAAAAGATCTTAGATTACTGAAGGCCACATTCAACATAATTTCTAATTTCTTTAAATACTGGGCGAACCTCCTTTTCCTACATAATATTTTTCCAGAGATTTTGAGACAAGGGGAAGGGGTGTACTTCCTGAAGCAAGAGAAATCCCCAACTGAACCCAAATCATGCCGACCGATCTGCTTATTTCCTACCTTCGGCAAGAAATTAGAAAAACTAATAGTCTTTCGAAAGCCTCACAATCTAGAATTCAAAGGTTGGAATGCAAAGGTTTACTCCATCCTAAACAGTTCGGGTTCAGAGCGGGTAGATCATGTGAAAAATAATTGTTATATTGAACTAGCTAATGGTGAATACACTTCTTTGGTCTCGCTGGACATCCTTCGATAACATAAAATGGAGGGACATACTTATACAATTACGGGCACTAGGCTGCGCGAGTAACCTGCCTGGGGTCATTAAGTCTTATTTATCAGAAAGGAGAGTCCTCCTTAACTGGGGTGAAAGCTACGTTTCACATAAGCTGGAGAAGGGGTGTTCCCAAAACTCTTGTCTTGGACCTCTACTCTAGCTACTAATCGCTAACATCTCTCTTTCAGAGATGGGGTGTCAGGGTATAATCAGATACATTTTCTGGTGACTTCAGCCTGGTTCTTTCGGGCCGCACGTGTCTGTACTTAGAAACAACGGCGGCTCGAGCACTCACAGCATTCTGCCAACTACAAAATGTACACCACCTACACCTATCACCTGGGAAATCAGAGGTCCTAACATTCGCCAAGCCCCGCAAGCTGGAACGTGAAACAACAATGCGGATTAACGGAACTAGCATGCACCATGTACCACATATGAAAATCTTAGGCGTCACTATAGATAAATATCAAAAGTGGACAGCACACCTCAACCAAATTAAACTAAAATTAGTCAAACAACACCATAAGGCATGAAAACGTAGGGACAGATCTTAATAAAATGTCAATAATAAAATGAGGCAATAATAAAATGTTTAAAATATGGTCTAATACAACTATGGAAATGATTATTCTTTATAGGTCTGGAATTTGGAGAGGTAAACTAATAAAAAAAATTAACATCAGTTCAAAGAATATTCCTACTGCAACTGTCAAGGGTATATAAAAAATGTCAACAGACGCACTAAATATAATTACAGGCATACCAACCATCACCTTAAGATTAGACTATAAGCAGAACAAGAGCAGAATCCTACACCTTTCACACAGCCAAACGATAAAACAGAATTTTAAGTCCAAAAGCACTGAACAGACAGTCCATGGATTGCAGTTACTTCCAGCAGAAGGAACATCACACCTCTAAGTAAATACAGATCGTAATACGTACAGACCATTCACACTGCCAACAACTTTTACTCATGAATCTCGAACAACAATCAGCGTGACATCAGCTTACTGTGTCACGGAAGGTGCCTCGATCATCCACAAGTGGGCTGCAGACTGGACGACAACAACAAGGTTTACCAAGCTGAGTTATATGACATCCTCCATGCACTCGAATGGATCCAAGCACAAACAGGCACAACCTTGCAGTGGATATATAGCGATAGTCTATGTAGTGTCTAGGCAGTTAATTCCCACAGAAAAAAACACACACTATTTTTTGAGATAAAGAAAAGTTTATTAACTCTCGTAAGCCGCGCTCGAATTGGTCATGTGTCCGCTCGCAAGGGCATATTTGGCAATGAGTTGGCGGGCACTTTTGAAAAAGAAGCCACAAAAACCCCAACATCGATCAATACCATCCACTTCCACCTAGCTATATCAAAAGATCATTAAAAACAAATATACTAAAAGACTTCCAAGTACATTGGTCCTCCTCACCCAAAGGCCGACATATTAATACGCTAGTCCCCAAAGTTTCCTACGCAATATTTTAGCTCATCTCTCACACTACAGCTTTTCTTACTCGTCATTGACCCTTCCACCAGTACCTACACAAATTCAAATGTGCACCTTCAGACCGAAGCGAATGCAGTGAACAAGGTACTGCGTCACACCCGTATTTTTACTGCAAACTGACAAGCAAATGGCATCTCAGGTGCACTCAAAATCCTCCAAAAATTGGTTCACAAATGTCCTCATTCGCCCACGTCCTTAAGAAGAAACTAAAAAGCATATTTAACCCTTTAAACCTACCTCTCAAATTTAACATGAAAACCCGTCCATCGGTTCACAATTTCTCAAATCGCTGCCCTTTGTCGTGCGTACAGCTCTGGCAGAGGAACGCGCATTTGTCGGTTTTTCCGGCAAAAAACCACCTACTAAATTCCACCACCTACTGATGCCCCCTTCCCTGCCCAGTGTCGCGTGGGAAAATCTGTTTTCCGCCAGTGTTGGACCACTCCTGTAAAAGCCTTACACAGTCCCTGTCACTTGCTCGTTATTGAACCTGTGTTAGCAGTGCCGATTTTCTTTTTTTCTTATGGTTATGTTTTGCCACCCATTGTCACGTGTTCCGGCTGCTTCAGCTGCGGTTGAACACTGTACTTTTTTAAAAGACATTAAAAAAGGGACCAGGAGGGATACTGTGCTCTACAGACTTGTTTCCTTGTATGAGCAGTCCCTCTTAGACAATCAAATAAAACATACTATATACCCGTAAAAAACTTAATTTATCACAGTTTAAAAGTTTCATTTATTAGAATTTCAAAATGTAATGTATTAGAATTTCAAAGTAAATTTATTTATTTATATATTTATTTTGCTAGAAGCAACCCTTTGCTTTCTTTTCCGATATTATTATTATTTCTTTTTTTTCTGTTTGTACCAGAAATTTTCAACTGCAAAATATTCAAAATATTGAATATTTTGAAAGGATATATTTCATAATAGAAAATCGAAAAATGTTTACAAATATTTTTCGTGTTTTCCTCTACTTTTATTACGAAGCTAAAAGAATGGATGAAACTTTTTTGAAATACTTATTATTAAAACTCTATTGCATTAATACATCCATAGTTACTACTTAAGGACCAAAAAAATCACTGTTATTTCTCTATTCTTTAAAACTATGCTTGATTGAACTTTATTCCAAAACAATCAATTTTGAATGCAGAGTTTAAATAATATTTAAAAATAAAAACTTGCGGCATTATGAAAAAGTTGTTTAAAAATAAAATAGGCAATTTCATTTTACAAAATTCCTTTCAATATATGAAAAACAACTTTCGAAAATAATTTCAGCGATATTTAAAAATATTAAAATGCGTCAAAATTGTAAGAAAACATCTTTTATAATATGTTTCATGCGAATACTGAGAATATAGTTTTTTTCTACTGCTTATAAAATCTATTATTAGTACTGTAAGTCCTTTTTGAAAGATATTTATTTTTTCACAGTTTGAAGCATGTAGCGGATGATTCAAAAGTCACAAAAGTATCAAAATCTCAATAATTATATCAGTATAGAAAAAAGCATGACGTGGTTTGTACAGAAATAGATAGAAAAGTTTCAGATTTTTGTTTAATAATGAAAAATATTATTCCGAGAATAGGTATGTATATTTACCACCGACATGTGGCATTTTAGCTCTCTTATTGTTTAGTTCTGTTCCGTTCGCCAACCTTCTGGTTTATTCAAGTCAAGAAAACCTATATTTCAAACATAAATTTAATTAATGAATGAAAATATATATCTATTACATAGAAGGAAGGTAACATTTTATTTAAAAAAAATTCTGGTGTAAATTGCGTGTGTAGCTATGCACTGTTTGTATAGCGGTGACTAACCACTTCAATTCCACTGACTCTGTATCCCTGCGAAATGGATCATTCCATTTATTTTGCAGGTGCGGTACAGGTAAAATGTCCATGTGTATAAGCGTGTATGTGGTAGACTTTTAAACATAAATTACTTTTAGTTCAATATTTTACTCTAAGATATCTCGGTGTGTGTGTGTGATGGCTGGGTTGTATATCCTTTCGGACTTTTATGTTAGCAAGGCGCAAATTTCGCCAATAGAATTTTTCCCTTTCTAGTAGCAGGTTTAATTATTCTTGTGTGTAATTTAGAAAAAAATGCTTTGATGTTCAAATAAAATGTCTTGGTTTATGGTATTATTAATTATTATTATGTTGGTTTTTGTCATTCTTTTTTTTTTAATGAAATGAGTGAAAGGTATATATTTTAATTGTATGTAATATATGTATTTGAAATGTATATGTTTTAAATTTACGTTATGTATTTTAACTGAAGTGTGTGTAAAGTTTATTTTTTAAATGAAATGAATACAGTACGAATGATGGTGATAGTAGCATATTTGGTCTTTTATCACTTGCCATCGGCTAACCCTCATTTGTTGATAGATAGACTGGATCCGGGTTTGGATCCAGTCAGCGGGAAGTTTGAAAAAATGGAAAGTTTATAAGAAAGTTATAAAAAAAAATTAAAACTACATTAATAATTTAAGTAATGTAATTTTTTAAAAATGCGTTATAGTGTTCGTGGTTTTAACTAATTAAAACAAAAAGTTAGCTAATTCCACGGATGATTTTTTTTCTTTATAGGGGACTATGGTTATAAGAAATTTAATATTTTTAGAGATTTAGATATTTTTCTAAAGGTTGAGTGGCACATCATTTCTTTTTCTAGTTTTAGATTTGGGTTTAGTTCCAGTCGCTGGAAAGTTTGAAAAAATTGTATTTTTTTATTTTTTTAAATATTTAAATGAGTTATAAACATAATTTAATACTATATTAATAATTTGTATCTATTTTTTTCAATGCGTTATAGTCATCGAGATTTTAACGGATTTTAATACAGCAAGTTAGCTAATTCCATTGAGGATTTTCTTTTATTTATGGAAGCGAAACGCCTATACATGCATTTTTGTGATTGTGGCTATAACAAATTTAATATTTTTAAAGATTTAGATTTTTTAAAAGGCTGAGTGATACATCATTCCTTTCTAGTTCTTTAGATTCGTGTTCAGATCCAGTGAGCTGGATGTTTGAAAAAAGAGAAGGTATTCATTATTTAATATGATGAATTTATAAATTAGTTATAATTACAATTATTGTTACATTTAGTTACATTTATTGTATAATAAACCAGGTTAAAAATTAATTTATTTAGTCAAAATTACAGAGCATCTCACGCCAATCCAAAATCGCGTTTTCGTTCATAATTATTATATATCAAGTACGTAAATTAAATGAATTTAATAAGCAGCATTATTAATCACTCGAGGTGGACTTTAAACACTTTTAATTTACATTTAAATCACAATCACAACATCTAACACAACACATGTAACATATACATTTTACAGTAAACAAACTTTTACCGGTAGGTGACGTAGTAATTCGCTGTGGTGCTGCCATCTAGTAATTATATTAATAACTAAACACCACAATTCTCCCCTCCTTAATTGGGAAACTTAGTGGGAGCTTTTCTTTACCAGGTGGATCTTCTAGGTACTTGTAGGGAAGAAGAAGAGTTTGTATTTAAAGTATCTGTAGCATCATCAATAGAAGTATTGGGCACCATGGGTTTTGGAATTGAAGGTATCACTTTAGAGTCTACTGGAGAAGGATTTAGAGTATTTGGGAGGGCACAGTCATCTGGTTTAGGATTTGGAGCAGATGGGACAACAGAGTCATCCGGTTGAGGATTTGGAGTACATGGGACAACAGAGTCAGCTGGTCGAAGATCGGAGACAGGACTGGAGGCATTAGCTGAGAATCACTTTGATTAACAACTGCATTATCACTTTTGTGACTTTCTGTATCACTCTCTTCAGAATTTGTATCATTAGTTAAATTTATCTTCGAACCGACATTAGTTATCTGATCAACATGCCTTTTCTAAATATTCGAACCAACTTGAATTCTATAATGCAACTTGTCCTCTCTTGCAATAATGCGACCAATTTTCCACTTGGCTTCAGGAGTATAATTTCTTACTGCCACTTTCTAGTTAATATGAAATTCTTTTACTTTAGAATTGGCCTTTCTCGCATTTTGTTTATGATGCACAAAATTTGCAACATTTGGAATTATCAAATCTATTTTCGTTCTAATATTTCGCTTTAGAAATAGAGATGCAGGACTTTCCCCCGTAGTAACATAAGGCATCTTTCTATATTGTAAAAGAAAGTTATTTATTTTCATCTGTAAAGTACCAGATTCTGAAGATAAGGCTTTTAACCCTCTTTTAAGAATTTGCACATATCTCTCTGCCTGACCATTTGTAGCTGGATGGTATGGAGCACTAAACCTATGTTTAACCCCATGATTCTTCAAGAATGTCTCAAATTCTTCAGAAGTAAATTGTTTTGCATTCTCAGATACCAGAGATATAGCATACCCGTATCTGGCAAAAAGAGAAGAAAGACAAGTAATTGTATGTTCTGATGTAGTATTAGGAACAATAAAAACTTCAACCATTCGCTATGAGCATCAACCACAAGTAAAAGCATTTTATCCATCACAGGACCAAAATAATCTATGTGAATTCTTTGCCATGGAGCTGTAGGCCATTCTTAATGATGAGTATCTACCTTAGGAGGATTATTTTTTAAATTGACACAAATAGTGCAATTCCGTGCAAGATCTTCAATATCTTGGTCAATCCCTGGCTACCAAACAAAACTGCGAGTTACGGACTTAATTTTCACTATACCGAAATGTCCAAAGTGCAAATCATGTAAAATTTGTTTTCGGTGAACTTCTGGTATAATTACTGTACATCCTTTTAAAATACAACTATGTTGAAGAGTAAATTCTTCTTGTTTGCCACCAAAAAATAAATTTTTAGGAATTTGAGAACCAGAAATTGGATGATGAAAAAGTTGACGTAATAAAGGATCAGATTTTGTAGCCACAGCAATTGATTTGGCGTTTAAATGCAACGTAGAAATTTGGTTGATTTGAAAAAAATCAGATTCATCAATTACATTACTTAAATTTAATTGTGGGGGTAAATCTTCACTACGTAATGGAAGTCGTGAAAGAGCATCGACATTTCCATGTTCGGATGCTTTCTTATAGCGAATATCATATTTAAACGCTTCTAAGTATAATGCATATATTTGCATCAGAGCAGCTGAAAGAACAGGAATACTTTTATTTGGAGAAAATATGGACACGAGTGGTTTAGTATCTGTAAATAAAGTAAACCTATTACCATATAAATACTGAAAAAAAATTTTTACTCCAAAGATAATAGCTAGTGCTTCCTTATCCACCTGGCTATACTTTTTTCCTGCATTCGTAAGAGTTCTGGACACAAAACCAATTGGTTTTTCCACGTTATCTGGCATCACATGCGAAAGAACTGCAGAAATACCATATGGAGAAGCATCTGTTGCTAACGCTAAAGGCAATTTAGGGTTGAAATGTGTAAGAACTCATTCTGAAATGATTAATTTTTTTATATTTTTAAATGCTTGTTCGCAAACAGGTGACCATATAAATTTAACATTCTTTTTGAGCAATTGATTTAAAGGATGAGCAATTGTAGATATATTTGGTACAAATTTAGAATAATATGTGACTAAGCCTAAAAAAGCTTTAACTTATGACACATTAATTGATCTAGGAGCATTTACAATAGCCTCAACTTTATCTTGCGTTTTATGAATACCTTGCTTATCAATTTTATAACCACAATATGTAATATGGTCAGCTAGAAAAATTGATTTATCTTTATTAATCCTAATATTATATTCACGTAATCTTTCTAAGACTTGTTTTAGTCTTTTTAAATGAATTTCATCAGTTTTCCCCGTAACACCAATATCATCAATGAACACATTGACACCATCAATACCACTTAATATTTGTTCAATCGATCTTTGCCAAATTGCTGGAGAGCTAGTAAGACACATTGGTAACTTTAAAAATTGAAATAAGCCCTTCGGAGTGTTTATAGTTAACAATTCCTGTGATTTTTCGTCTACAGGTTACTGAGGATAAGCTTGATTTAAATCAATTTTTGTAAAATGTAAACCACCACCTAAAGTAGCTAACATGTCCTCTATCCTAAGTAAAGGATATTTTTCCACCTTCAAAAATTTATTTACTGTAACTTTAAAGTCTCCGCATAAACGTATTTTACCATTAGGTTTTACCACTGGAACTATAGGAGTTGCCCACTTACTACTGGTGACAGGTTTAATAATACCCTCATCCTGTAACCTTTGAATTTCATCATTTACTGCATTACGTAGAGCATAAGTAACTGTTCTAGCCTTACAAAATATGGGCATAGAACCTTTTTCTAGATAAAGTTCTGCTTTCAAACCTTTTATTTCCCCTACTTTTTCCGAAAATAAATCAGAAAAATCATTTAATAATACTTTCAATTTTTCGGTAGAATTTGCAATTTCATTGACATACACAGATTTCAAATTAGTGGGAAACAAATTAAATGCAGCTACCCAGTCTCTGCCAAATAAAAGTGGGAAATTATCTTCTTTAATTAAAAACAATTTAAGCTTTTTAGTAATTTTTGCATAAGAAGCATCTACTGTTACATACCCCACAAGTGTAAACACCTCACCCGTTGCATTTCTCAATTGAACATCTGGTGGAAAAATTTTATCATTCGGAAAAATTCTCCGAAAACGATTTACAGGTACCGAAATTCCGGAGGCCGTGTCTAACTCCATTTCAGCTTTAGCTTTGTTTTCAATTAAAACCCACACCTTTATAGGAGTAGAACTTTTATCATGACTCGCAGATAAAATGTCAACCGTCTGCAATACATTTGTTTGTTTCTGAGAATTACTTTTACATACTTTACCAAGATAGCCTCTTTTTTGACATATTTTGCAAATAGTATGTATATGCTTACACTTGTTGGCGAGATGTGATGGATTTCCACATCTATAACATTGTAATTTATTTTTATTTACTTCAAAATTCCCCTTATTTACATTATTGTTAATTTTCGGTTTCTGGAAATTATTTGGAATTTTATTCGGTTGGACATTTTTAGAACATGCCAATTTATTGACATTTAAATTTTTGTGTTTCAATTCAGAAATGTCATGTTCATTATTTTGCAAAATAATTGCTTTTTCAATAGCTTTCTCAAAAGTTAAATCTTCTATTTGTGAAAGTAATTTACTTTGAATACTTTCATTTTTTTAAACCTCTCAAAAATTGTTCCAACAAATTTTCATTTAATGTTTCACCAGCAAAAGCACAAAAAGTGGTGAACTTCATTAATTTTGAAACAAAATCTTGTATGGATTCATTTTCATTTTGATAAGAATTACGGAATTTAATTCTAGAACAAAATTTATTAGGGGCGGGGCTTAAGTGCTTTAACAGAATTTCAACTATTTCTTCATATTTTAATGCTTCCGGATTTTTAGGAAACGTTAAATCTGGCAGTAAGTTGAATAATTTAGGACCCATACATGAAATAATGGCAGGTACCTTTTGTTTTCTTCCCCATCATGTAATAAAAAACTCTGTTCCAATCTCTTAACATATGATTGAAATGATTCAATGGAATCTTTAAATTCCTTAAAATTTGCAAACATTATTAACTTTTATTTATTGCAGAGAAGAAAAAAAAATTCAGCACTTACCACTCTCGAAATGACGCACGTATTTAAAACATTAATACAGGATATGCTTGTAGATGCAAAACCGAAATCTTAGCTATTTTGCTAATCAGTTGGAATTTCTTCTTATGTTAATTCCGGTAAGAACTTTGACACTCGTCGCCATTATATTATATATCAAGTACGTAAATTAAATGAATTTAATAAGCAGCATTATTAATCACTCGAGGTGGACTTTAAACACTTTTAATTTACATTTAAATCACAATCACAACATCGAACACAACACACGTAACATATACATTTTACAGTAAACAAACTTTTACCTTTAGGTGACGTAGTAATTCGCTGTGGTGCTGCCATCTAGTAATTATATTAATAACTAAACACCACAATAATTTTAACAGTACTGAAGATATTTTAACAAAATGCACAACAGATTCATCTTTGTATAAATCATAAGCATATTCTATGGATTTTGTTAAAATATCTTCACTACTGTTAAAGTTTTGAACGAAAATTCGACTTCTGATTGGAATGAGAGGCCCTGTATTTTTGACTATATAAATTGATTTTCGACCCTGCTTTCCTGTGCAAAAATTGTTTCTTACAGTGTCCTGTACCAACCCTTAAAGATTGTACCATGAATTTGGAATCACCCTGTATATTAAGTCTCCTTATCACACAGATCTCAAACAACCCTTTGTAAAATTAAACCAGTGTTCATGAAATGCATACGTATTTTGTAAATTTCTCAATTATAAATAAATTATTATTCTTTCTATTTACTCTTCTAACGTGAAGGTTTTGATTATATAATAATTAAATTTTGAAAATAGCAAATATGTTTGAAAAACAAAGTTTTGTTCAAAAACCGTTACATCTATTAGTTTTACACTTTAAGAGGACAGTACACCTTTAACACTCGCACAACATGCAAAATTTGTCATGAATGTGACATTTAAAAAAAAGAAAAAAAAAGGTAACGACTCTAGAAACACCAAAATTTTAGAGTATATTAAGGCAATGTTGAACTATGTTTAAAAATTTATTATTTGGATATAATATCATAAAAACAAATTCAGGGGGTGGGTTTCAAAGTAATAACTAAAATTTTTAATTTAGATAACATTTCACTGCGCGCACGATAACTCATGCAAACTTCATGAAATTTCCATAAACGTTATCTTAAATTAAACAGGGACTATAATTTGAACTAAAACTTTTGTAAACGGTTAATTAGATAAAGATTAATTAACTTTTAATTAGAAAAATCACTAATTTTTACGTGCATTCAACCTCATAATTTTTTATACTAAACACAACTCTACTATTCTTGTTCATTTTCATGAATATATCAATATTTAAATAGGATAAAAATTTTGAAGCTATACTTCAAACGGATTTGGAGATATCATGCGCACAAGAGTAAAAAAAGTCATTTTGAGAAAAAGCCGTTTAAAGTTTTAGTTGTATTTTTAAAATATAAAATTCATAATAAAATAAACAAAACGACTAATTTTATAACTTATTTAGTTTTAAAAATAAAATAACATTCTAGTTTAAATGGATAAATATAAAATAGTTTGTAAAATACTGCAGAATATAGGAACATGCGTCAAAAATGAATAAATATAATGGTAAAAATGTATGGCTTATTCTTGCAAGAAAACTAATTTTAAACATACAAGTTGAAATATTGTTTCTGATTGATTACTAAGTGAATTAAATATGTGCTTTTTATAAAATGAAATTTTTTAATGCAACATATAGGCCACGCTTTACGAATTCTGATATTTTAATATCTGATTCACATACGTTGCAGCACAAAAATTCAGATAGTGTACTAAAAATAATATTAATATAAAAAGTCCCTATCAAAAACTATCAATTGAAATAAAATAACTGTCAAATTAATTATTTATTAGTTTTTTGTAAGATAAATTAGCACCTTAGGACATATTTTTATTATAGCATTTTGTATAGGGATTACCATCAAAATGACGATTTCTTTCGGGTTGTCATGCATTATAAAATGGATTATAAATATTAAGAAGTGCATTAATATTGCAAAATTAGGAAAGTATTATTCTGAAAAGAACAGTTTTGTTTCAAATTAAACGCTTAAGAGCGAATAAAAGTAAACAGCTAAACAAAAGTGTGATCATATTTCAGGATAAAAGTAAGTAATCAAAAATAAACGAACTTGGCGAAAGTGGAAGTTGTTGTTAATGTTTTAAAGCTTTCTTATTATTATGTATTCAACTAAACACAATTAACGAATTTAAGCCTATTTCCAAAGTTCGATAGTGTGAAAGCGTGATAACAAGATGTTAACAAGCCAACATGACAGTTTTCACATGCCATTTACATCGGAAATGAAGAAGTGGTGTATACATTTTCCCTAATATCTCAGTAAATAATTATCGCACAATTAAAAGATTGGCATCAAGTTATTCAGAATAAAATTATATTTCTAAAGATGTAAAAATCGAATTTTGAACCATTTTAAAGGTTATTCGATTATTACGATGCACTGAATATACAGGTATAACCATAATTAAAACCTCCAACTCTGACTTATCTGTATGTTGAACTATTTAGTAGTGTATTAGCTTTAAATTTTGTACACATGCTATTTAAGACATGAAGAAACGGATTACGTGAAAAATATTTTTAATTCCAGAAATTCCCGATTGATGGCACTGTGCAACTAGACATATGCTGAAAAGTCACAATAGCACATTTTAAACACATTGTATTTGAACGTACAGAACATTCATGTCACAATAATCTTATCGATGCAGGGAATGCTGCTCAGTATGGTTCCCTTCTTGAAGATGTAAAATGTGCAGTTCGTGGACGCTTGTTCAACTGCGGTTCGTAACTGGTCCATTGAGATGTTTATGAAATGCAGAGCATTACCCTGTTTCAAGTCTCCTAAGATCCTCGATAAACAAGATTTTTTAAGTGCCCCCACACAAAAAAAAAAAGAAAAAAAAAACATATTAAGATCCGGAGAACGAGACGGCCAGATTGTAAGAAATTACTCTGTCATTAGTGAAACGATGCAGAAGGAACTGATGTGCACAGAGTTAGATGTCCAGTTTTCTTAAATCGAGCTATCATTCTCTTATAAACTTGTGGAAGAAACGGTCATTTGTGCAACTTCTTAAGTCGGCGAAATTCTTGAAGTGTAGATGCAGCATTTCCTTTGTTTTCATAAATGAGCTTCACAAGCAAAGCGTGTTTTGGCAGCATCACAACCATCCTGATAAGAAAGATATTCTCCAGTGCGAAATTGCAGTTACAATAGCAGTTTAAACTTCATTACGTTTTCGTTTTCATTTTTTTTTTCATAAGGATAATAGAAATTCAAAAGTAAAAATTTCCTTTCGCGTATACATATTTTTTTTAATTATTAGTTTTGTCTTTTTTATTTATATTTTCTAGGGATCCTACATTAGAGAGAGATTGGACATTGCGTCGCCGGCAGATTTGACAAATCCGCCATTTTAGTTACGTCGTATGTATATGCTGGTATTGCTTTCTAAAGAAAATTTGGATTTTAAAGATTCAACATTTTAAATATTGTATCAAGACTTAGTACACTATTAATAGATAATTTTCTTTTGTTGTTTATAGTTACTTTTTAATATTTAGTAATGTTTATTTATTTTGTAACATATTTTAAATTGTCAGAGTTCAATTGTTGAGTATGCGGTCAACTTTAAACAGTTTCATTAAATAATAACTATCGAAATGAGTAACACAAACAAAGCAATTTCGTTTCTGCGTCTCTTGTTTTACATTTTAAAACTAATTTTGATTTAAATCTTTTTGTAGTGAGTGAGCAAAACGTGTAAACAATTTGGAGTTTCGAAGTTTGACACAGTTGGCGGTAATTGACAAACGTTATTGGCGATGAATTTCTGTTTATATTTTGAAACATTTATTTTAAGAACGTAATACAGAATAAAATTGTATATAGTGCACTCTTTTTAAAATATGAAATTGTTTATAAATTATAAGGAATAATTGAATAAATTGTTAAACTGTTCATTTTTTAATAATTTCTTTTTTACATTTCCGCAGAATTTGAGAGCACAAGACATAAGCATTTAAATTTTCCGCATAAAAAAAATATCTATGTATAAAAGCGCTGACTCTGACAATTGCAAAAATATATAAATTCACAATATATAAACCTCTATATAAATAAACATTACTAAGCATATGTGTGTAAATTTTTTTATTCAGTTTCTCGGAATGTATTTTTTTTTTTTTTTTTGCATATTTAGATATACTTAGTATTATAAAGTGTATTATTGTAGAAAATTGAAGCTTTTTAATTTCATACAACCAATTAGTTTCTTTAAAACTATCTAAATTTATTAATGTAAATACATTAATAAAGAAGGTATATTAGGAATAAGTTTAAAAAATGTATACTTTTCTGAATATTTCAGTATTTTTTTAAAAATTTCTTATTGCTATTAAATGATATATTTTTAACCTTATAAAATTAAAAGAGTTCCCTCTAAGAAATTTTATTTATTTACTTAAAAATGTAACCTAACTAATCTATATCATGAGTCATGACCATTTAAACAGAGGAAAGTAAAAAATAAATACCCACGCTACAAAAAATTACATTATGTAGCATTTCTTGTGTTATGCATAAATTAAAATGTTTATTTTAAGTGAAAAAAACCCCCAAAAACTTGAATATTTGTTTATAATAAAATTCAAATATTTTAAGCATAATGTAAAGTCCCGAAATGTTAACCCTGCAATTCAGCCGAATAAAAGAAAAAAGCATTTTCTGAGAATTCTTATTCATTAAAACGGAATTGTGCTTATGTTTATGTTCTGAATGACTCTGTGAAGGCATATGAAATGAATTTCTGGTGATTTTAATAGAATAAAAAGTGTTGGACGCGGATGAAAATGCATTGCGTTCTACGGCGTTCCACTTGCTTTGTAACTAATATGGCGGACTTTCCGTCAATGTCCAATCTCTCTCTAATGTAGGATCCCTAATATTTTCTGTTGTGAAGCGCCATCCCCATCTCCATTCTGCACATGTGGAAAAAGAGGAGATGCCACCCACTACACACTCAACTGCCCGCTAACGTCAGCATATCACATAAGGAAACCGGCATTACTGAGGACCTCAGTTTGGTTCCACCACGTCCTCCATACACCAAATCTACAACAAAAAATAGTAGACTGTGTCCATCTCCTAGAACACAATCAGCAACTCTTTCAAATGCCTCCAGCACACCTTCTAGGAAATGGCCTGCCCTCAGACGATGATGAAGAAGAATAACCCTCATCATTGACCACAAAAATAGTGGAAACACAGTAGTGTAAATAATTCCATTCCCTCAGTAAAAGCCTAATGGCCTATTGGCCTCATCTGTATTTTTTTTTTTTTTAATAAACTTGCCAAGCAGGGCTTGTAGAGCTTAAGCCGTATGGTAGGCCAACCTGCTTGGTTGAATCTGAATCTGAATCTGTGAAGCGCCATCTATCGGTGTTTCTGGAACTAAAAATCTTTTTTGCGATATCCATTTTCCTTTGTCTTGAATAGCATGTGTACAAAATTTGAAGCCTTTATACTGTTCGATATACAGGGAGATCAGAATTCTGGCCACGCGGCATATACATATGATGCACTGATAAAATTTTCCTTTCTTTTTCTCTTACAATACTGACTTACAATTACAGTTAAATGGGTATGGTCATATAAATAGAATTACAGGTTCAAACTAAAGAAAGTGAAACATGTCAGAAAATAATAATAAATGTCTGTTTATGTTACTTATACTATTGATCATACATTGAAACAACATATGCGATTAAAAATAAAGTAATTCTTTTATTAGGTAATTTTGAAATATATGGTTTTTTATTGTTTTAACTGTATTTTAAAATGTATTTTTCATTTATAATACTTAAATAACTATTTTGGAACAAATTGCAGAACTGTACAGCCATTTTAAACTAGTGGTTTAAAAATATTGCGTTTATACTGCAATATATTGAAATATATACCGGTTATTCACATTTTCCTTTAAATAACAAATACTACTACGGAAAACTTTCAGCTTGTAAAGCTGAAAATATGCACCTATATTTTATTTTTCAATATTTATTAAGTTTCACTGTGAAAGCTTTCCTCTTTGAATCATGATGCCATTTTTCCTTTTGAAAATAGAAATATAACTTCCAAGATAAGACATGTTTATCATACTTTAGTACATACAATATGTATTTAAACACCAAAGATTACACATTTACCTAAACAGAGGTAAATAGTAATTGCATTATACATAACATTGGATGGTGGTTTTATAAAGTTAACACAATTTTTAATGCATGGTTTTAGTACTATAACACAAATATGTTAAATAGTTCGAAAAATTTATATTATAAGTCATATATTCTCTGAATAAAGTTAAATTTCTGAAAATAAAAAAAAAAGTGATAAAAACACAATATGTAATATGTGTATAAATAGACAGATTTTCAATTTCCATCAATCATACATCATTTGATGAAATCAAAAGAAAGTACCATATCTAGCAGAATATCATAGGTAACACAAAACACTTTACATATTTATAACTGATCAAATATTTTAAAAGCATAATGACAGATATTGTAGCATCTAACAAACACAATTACGTAAATACTAAATATTTAGGTCTATTTTTATAGCACAAAGGTTTAAGTAAAACTGTGAAATTTTGCATATACAAGATAATATGATAAAACACAATGTACGGTCAAAGTGAGATTAACTGTCAGACATTAATATGCTGTAAGATATCATTATGAGAAATATTTTTCTGAGTAAACTTTATTTAAAAAAAAATTATTCTATAGCCCTTCGTGAATAGACATTACACACATAAGACAAAAAATTAGACTCATGCAATTAGTATAAACAAATAACTTTTGCACAAATAACAGCTGAAATACGTCATGGCATTGAATGAAAGAGCCTGTTGATAATGTGTATATCGATTTGAAGCCACTCTGTCATCAATTGTTCCCGGAGATCTCTGAGATAGCTCGAATGTCTATAATTTCTCTTTAAGTGTTGTTCGAGATACTTCAATAGGACTTTGGTTGGAATAATATCCATGGGCATTCTTGACCAGATAATATAACACAGCTCATTGAAATGCTCATCAAATCAGCCAGTGAAAGTTTTGGCTTGGTTTACTCGACATTTATCGGCCTGGAACAATTTTTAGTACATATGTGGGTTCTTACAAAAATGGTAACACCTGTTTGTTCTGAAGAGTCCAAGGTGATGTCAGCCAATTTTTAAATATCCAAAGGTTCTGCAAGGAATAAACACACAAAATGCTGAAGAGATAAATGCGTCAGGTTACGATATTAAGAATATTTATTTTTGCAGTTGTCCCAGGGTAGGTTACACACAGGTCGGCGCCCCGCAAGCAGGGAATGTGAGAAGGAGGCTTGAAAGTTACATATCACGTGCAATCAAGGGCAGGCGGCGAGAGAGTGACTTGCTGTTACAAAGTTTCTTTTCGCTGTTACAGTGATGACATGGCGATAATTAGATACGCCAATTAGCCAGATAACATGCTGTTTTGGCGAGAACAATGTGATAAGAAACAAGTGGTAATAGTCCGTTAATGATAATCCTATGGGGAAGAGATGAATGTAAAACATGAATTTTAAGCGCCAGAATGGAGATATGGAATTTTGGTAAACCAGACAAAACCGCATCGAGCCCTTTCTCATGGGGTTAGCTTAAAGAATTAAGAACTGGGGTTAAAAATAGAATTGGTACGTTACAGATATTATATATGAAAGGCATCTGGACAATTGGGAAAATAATGAAATACGTTAAAAGGAATGAAAACTAAACGAACAAAAATGTAGGCGTAAGAATGTAAGTGAAGTTTGGACGCCGAAAGAAAAGAGCGGATTATAATGGGAACAAATTCTTTTCCTTTCTTTTTTTTTATAACGGCATGATTTATGCGGTGAGGAAAGAGATCCGAATGAATTAAAGAACGCTTAATAAAAGAGAAATACAGGGAGTAGCTAGATTTTATAACACGAAAAACAAAATAATTTTAAAGAAAGAGAAATTTTGAAAAAGTAAGGGGATGGGGGAATTAATTTTAAGAAAGTGGAATATGTGAAGTTAAATCCACTTCACACTGCTCATCCAAAATTTAGATGTAACTGTGCTGATTTGATGCTTTAAAAACTTAGACAAAGAGACCCAATGAAAGTTACGTGAAATATCCCCAGAACATCACAAACCCAACTTGTTTTTGTAACAAACTTTGAACACAGACCTCAGAAAAAGTTTCTTTCAAACTGCGATTTGCATCATTACTGTAAAGGCAAAACCGTGACTCATCAGACTAAATGACTCGGTTTCAGTACGTTACGATGACATATTTATGAAAGTTAGCTTATTTCAGAAGTTCTTTTTTGTGTAAGAATTTCGTTCGATGCCATTGATTATGCATAATTGCAAGTATCTTTTTATTTTTCCTTTAAATATTTTTTTTCTTTATTTGATTTAAGTCTTTAGATGAAGGAAGTTCACGGGACTAAATATTAAAGAAAAGATAGAATAAGAAATATGAAATTACTAAAAATTTAAATTAAAAAGATGAAAATCAACATATAAATGCTTATGTACATTTTACAAAATTCATGCATACAAAGATTTGAGTCTTACTGTTTGAATATATTTTTTGTGTGTATGAATTTGTGTGTTTTAAGATTTGCCATTTTGTGTTTCTAAAAATAAAACAGTACTCGAAGAAAAATAAAATTTTTACAATTTGCATACTGGATAAATGGATACTTGGATACTTTGATACTTGGAAAAAATTATTAAACAAATTATCAATTAAAACTTTTTGTATCATAATGTTAGTCAGAAAGCTACTTAGATTATACCTAAACTGAGACAAAGGTCTCAATTGTAACAACAAATTATTACAATGTTTTAAATATTTCTTTATAACATTTTAAGCGTAGTACTTATCAGTTCAAAATGTTAATTTATAGGAGGGATCAAAATTCAATTTACTCGGGAGCTTAAAACAGGGTATTTGGAGTATAGTCAGAATAAAATACATTATTCAAAGAAACATTATTCTAAAAGAAAACATTTTTGTACATGTATTAATACTTCTAATACATTATTCGGAGTAATAATATTTAAGTAAAAAAAAACACAAACCATACTTTTAAATTTAAGTCATCGATAGAAAATAGTTTTGTAACATTTTTGTATAGATTTTCACAATAAAAAGTTAAAGTTGAAAAAAAAGCGATTAAAAAATCTTAGGAATCTTATTGTATTATATTTTCTTCAAGTTTTTACTATATTTTACGACACAGAGTCTAAAATACTAAAAGTCGTGGAACAGTTTCAATTCGTATTGTATCCAAATTTATTCAACACTGTAAAAAATTTCCAACCCTTTTCCGTTTCGTAAAAGATAAATTTCCTTTACGATACGGAAAACAACCGATAAAATAATTATTCCGAATCACAACAGAAAGGTTTTCTACAGTCATAAAAATAATCTATTTATATCGGATTAGTTTCCGAAAGGATGGAAAACAGCTCTCTCCGGACTTACTGCGCAGTCTCGCTCTCTGCTGACGTATGAAAGGCTTTGCGTCACGTGATTGATAACAGAACAGAATCGAGTTTTTGGATGAAGATGGGCGCCATGTTTTTAAATATTGGACAACTGCTCTACGTACTTCTAACTTCGCAATAGTTTTACCTCTGGTAGGAGTCTGGTTTTTGCGGAGTAAGACAGCTGTATAGGAATAAAAAGCTGCTCACCGGGCCCATGGGCCAAACCAACAACAACAACAACAACTTCGCAATGGTAAGTACTAAAATTTATGTGATTTTTAATATTTTGGATTTGATATGCACTGTAAAAAATTTCCAACCCTTTTCCGTTTCGTAAAAGATAAATTTCCTTTACGATACGGAAAACAACCGATAAAATAATTATTCCGAATCACAACAGAAAGGTTTTCTACAGTCATAAAAATAATCTATTTATATCGGATTAGTTTCCGAACGGATGGAAAACAGCTTTTTCCGGACTTACTGCGCAGTCTCGTTCTCTGCTGACGTATGAAAGGCGTTGCGTCACGTGATTGATAACAGAACAGAATCGAGTTTTTGGATGAAGATGGGCGCCATGTTTTTAAATATTGGACAACTGCTCTACGTACTTCTAACTTCGCAATAGTTTTACCTCTGGTAGGAGTCTGGTTTTTGCGGAGTAAGACAGCTGTATAGGAATAAAAAGCTGCTCACCGGGCCCATGGGCCAAACCAACAACAACAACAACAACTTCGCAATGGTAAGTACTAAAATTTATGTGATTTTTAATATTTTGGATTTGATATGTACATATATTTATAGTGCATGATTATCAAATCGAATAACATGTTTAAGGAGCTGCGTAGCCTGAAATAAAATGCATGTTATCTTATTTCTCGCTCAGTTTATTTTTTATGAGAAAAATATCCCCGAAGTAAAAAATATTTTGATGTGCCAGAAATTTCTAACTTAGATATTATCTTAATGAAACTTAGTTTTTGTAGGCTGTTTTTTTAAATAGTTTTAACTTAATCTAAATTAAATTCCTTGTTTATTTCTTTAATTCTGTAAGACATCCAGTGTTGAATTCAGGGGGTGGGGGGACAGTCCCCCCCGGAGCATTGAAATGTCCCACCGGAAGATTTCACATTTTATGCTTTTAATAATCAAAAAGTGCAATCCCCCCCCGGAACTCTATAATATCCCCCCCCCCCGAAACCACAGAAATCCCTCCCGGAGAAAAATGTCTGAATTCAACACTGAAGACATCAATAACATACCTATGATCTTAAAATAAATTGATGATATTTTTCTATGTTCGATGCTATATCAGAATCATATTGTCTTTTTTCAGGTACTGCATTATTATAGAATCAATTTTACATTTTATTATTTGTAGGGATGTAACGAATAGTGATTTGGCCGAATAGCCGAATACCGAATATTCGGCCACGTTTTAGCCGAATACCGAATGTTCGGCGGCCGAATACTGACTTTAAAAAAAATTATTTTATTTGTTTATTTATTTTTTTTTCCAATTTTAAAATCAAAAATTAAATTAAGGACTAATTGAAATAAATTTTTTGTTTGAGTGTTCAAAAATCATGACAGCTGAATGTATGTAAGCACGGTATATAGTGAACGTTTGTTTTCTGAAGCTGGTAATATATATATGAAACCAAACGAAACAGACTTCTTCCTGAAAATGCTGAAAAGTTATTTTTGCATCACAATTTCAGGCTTTACTGTGATAAATTTTGTTAATTTTGTTACCCCTATATGTTATTTTGAAGTAACTCATTAAATGTTTTTTCAGTATAGGTAATAGTTTTTTTCTCTTCAATGTATCAAACTCATTAGTTCGTTTAATCAACATCTAATGTTTAATTTTTAATTAGTAAAGTAATTATATAGTCATATATTTATTATTTAAAAGTAAAACTAAAAGCTAGAAAAATAATTTAATTTGTGAAAGATTAAGCATTTTTACAAGACAGTAAAATATTTGTTTTTAATATTTATGAATTTTATTGTTTAAGAAACTTATCATCATTATAAATCAGATTAAAAAAATAGATATAAAGGGAATTTTTTTTAAATTCACTGATGAGAGAGATAGAGAGAGAGAGATTTAAACTTTAAATGCAGTATATATTTTGCATTTTAATGTAAAATAAATTAATGTTGCAATACTTACTTAAATTCATATGATGCCTAAATATGCAGCAAGAAAAATATTTTTTAATTTCATTATATACAGTTATTTATAAGTTGTCATGAAGCTTTAAAATTGAGTAAGTATTAGGATTTATTTTTCTTATAATAATTAATGTATTTAGATATCATTCTTTAATATTGTTTGTTAAAAATATTTAAAATCACATTTTTTTTTTCTGGAACTTATTTAACCAAACATCTTAGAATATTCGGCCAAATAAGCAAGTATTCGACAATATATCTAAATATATTCGGCTACAGGTATTCGGCAGAATATCTGTTCAATATTCGGCAAAAGGGCCCATTAAGCCGAATACCGAATAGTGGTCGAATATTCTTTACATTCCTAATTATTTGTAGTGTATTAAAATTCAATTGAAAAGGGGAATCCTTTAAATTCTATAATGTTAATTAATAAATTGAGAACTTTATGTTAGGACGATATAATGAAATTTGTATTGGTATATGGTAAAATAAATTTCAGTATTCTTTGCATATCAGACAAAATTTTAGTTGTAACAAACGTAAAGTTGAATATGCTGAATATCTTGATGTTAATATTATCTATATTCATGCTGTAAAAGCTTGCATGCAGAAGCTTTTATCTTGGGCAGCAGAGATCAACTGCCTCGCCCTGGATATTCAAGTTTAATTGGCTAAATTTTATTTTTCTTACATTATTTTGAAAATAAAAAATGACATTTAATCTTTTCTAATAATTTAAAATAAACAGAAAAAGAAAAAAAGCAAACAGGGAATTTTTGTCAGTAGAGATGGATGGGGGAGATCTCCACTGCTGAACATCATGTCACATGTGGAAAGGAAGACAATTTTTTGTTCTGATTTTTATTTCGTGCTCATGTCTTGAAAAATTATATTGAATGGGCTTCAGGGAGAATAAACCCTCAAAAGGCTTGAATTTTTTTTACTTCAAAAATATAAAGCTTCAATTCTTCATTCATTCATTTAAAAAAAAAAAAAAAAAAAAAAAAAAAAAAATGTGGTGTTTTAGCAAAAAAAAATTCTTACTTGATTTTATTTCATATTTCTGCTTTCATTTAACTAAATCTTGTCATGTATTTAAATGCACGTGTTAATACTGTCCAAATTTCAAGAAAAAAAAATGTTCAAAAGAGTCATGATGTCAACATATAAATCATAAATGTCACTAGAACCCAACTTTAAACTTCAGAGTCCTAGGCACAGCATTTTTGCGTGCCCTTCCAAGCACTACTCTTAAGTAATCTCAAAGCTTAGAATTTTTGTGATACGTCCTCATCCAATCATTTCTTCCAGGGCTGTGGAGTCTGAGTATAAGTCAGGCACGTTTTTTTTTTTTTTTTTTTTTTTTTTTGGAGGGGGGGGGGGGGAGATTCGGTGTCGCTAAAAAACTGGCCGACTTGACTCAGTCTCTATCTTGTTTTTTGGACAATTCAAAGTGAAATTAAATTAATTATATGTGATTTTAAATTTATAAACTGAATTATTATTTTTATTTTGGGACTATATACCGCATAGATGAAAACTGTTTTTAATTAAAAACTCTCGTTGATATTTTCCATTTAGTATACAGTCTTTTCACTCAGCTTTTTGGGGTTTGCAGAACCCGAGGTAAGGCAAAAATTGAAAATTCTGCTACTTTTGGAGTCTACAGAACCCGAAATATCATTGTAATAGAAACCTTTTTTAGCTCCCAGTCTGTCAAAGCCAGAAAGGGGGGCTAATTCGCCACCCCCTTAATTTAGATAAATAGGTTTTTCATACAGAGTTATCCGATTTCAATTTTTGAAATTTTGTACATAGGTTGATTCTGATAAGGCGGTTCCTTGATTAGTTATGGAGGTTCATTGGTTAAATATAAAGGAGGAGGGAACGGGGGCTGATAGCCCCCTTAATTTAGATAAACGGTTTTTTTATGCAGAATTATCCGATTTGTTTGAAATTTTGTATATAGGTTCATTCTGATAAGGCGCTTCCCTGATCAGTTTTGAGGGTTTATTGGTTAAGTATAAAGGGGAACGGGGGGCTAATTCCCCCTAATTTAGATAAAGGGGTTTTTCATGCAAAATTACCCAATTTGCTTCAAATTTTGCATAAAGCTTCATTGTGAAAAGGCGCTTCCCTCATTAGTTTTGGAGGTTCATTAGTTAAGTTTAAAGAGGGAAACGGTGGTTAATACCCTCCTCCTTAATTTAAATAATTGGGTTTTTTATGCAGAATTATCCGATTTACTTCAAATTTTGTATATAGGTTAATTGTGATAAGGCGCTTCCCCTTATCAATTTTGGTTGTTCATTGATTAAGTATAAAGGGGGGAACGGTGTCCAATCCCCCCTTAATTTAGATAAATAGGTTTTTAATGCAGAATTATCCAATTTGCTTCAAATTTTGTATATAGGTTCATTGTTAAAAGCCGCTTCCCTGATTAGTTTTGGGGGTTCATTGGTAAGTACAAAGGGGGGAACAGGGAGCTGATATCCCCTTAATTTAGATAAATGGGTTTTCCATGCGGAAATATCTGATTTGTTTCAAATTTTGCATATAAGTTCATTCTGATAAGGCGGTACCCTGCTCAGTTTTAGGGGTTCATTGGTTAAGCATAAAGAAGGGAACAGGGACTAATCCCCTCTAATTTAGGTAAATGGGTTTTTCATGCAGAATTACACAATTTTCTTCAAATTTTGTATATAGCTTCATTGTGATAAGGTGCGTACCTCATTAATTTTGGGAGTTATTTCGTTCAGCATAAAGAGGGGAACGGGGGCTAATCCCCCCCCCATAATTTAGATAAATGGGGTTTTTATGCAGAATTATTGTATTTGCTAAAAATTTTGTATATAGGTTCCTTCTAATAAGTCGCTTCCCTGATTAGTTTTGGGGGTTCTTTGGTTAAAGATACAGGGGGAACTGGGGGCTAATGGGTTTTTCATGCAGAATTATCCGATTTGTTTCAAATTTTGTATATATGTTCATTCTGATAAGGCGCTTCCCTGATCAGTTTTGGGGTTCATTAGTTAAGTATAAACAGGAGAACGGTGGCTAATCCCCCCCCCCCCCCCTTAATTTAGATAAATGTGTTTTTATGCACAATTATCTGATTTGTTTCAAATTTTGTATATAGGTTAATTGTGATAAGACGTTTCCCCATATCAATTTCGGAGGTTGATTGATTAAGTATAAAGGAGGAAACGGTGTCCAATCACCCCTTTAATTTAGATAAATGTGTTTTTTTATGCAGAATTATCCGATTTGTTTCAAATTTTGTATATAGGTTCATTCGGATAAGGCGCTTCCCTGATCAGTTTTGGGAGTTCATTGGTTAAGTATAAAGGGGGAACAGGGGCTAATCACCCCTAATTTAGATAAATGGGTTTTTAATGCAAAATTACCCAATTTGCTTTAAGTTTTGTATAAAGCTTCATTTTGATAAGGCGCTTCCCTCATTAGTTTTGGGGGTTCATTTGCTAAGTGTAAAGAGGGGAACGGTGGCTAATCCCCCCCCCCTTAATTTAGATAAATGGGTTTTTATGCAGAATTATCCGATTTGCTTCAAATTTTGTATATAGGTTAATTGTGATAAGACGCTTCCTTATATCAGTTTTGGGGGTCCTTGATTAAGTATAAATAACAGAACGGTGTCCATTCGCCCCCTTAATTTAGATAAATGGGTTTTTAATGCAGAATTATCCAAATTGCTTCATATTTTGTACATAGGCTCATTGTGATAAGTCGCTTCCCTGATTAGTTTTGGGGTTCATTGGTTAAGTATAAAGGGGAAACCAGGGGGCCAATCCCCCCTCTTAATTTAAATAAATGGTTTTTTTAATTCAGAATTATCCGATTTGCTTCAATTTTTTTATATTGGTTAATTGTGATACGACGCTTCTCCTTATCAGTTTTGGGGGTTCATTGATTAAGCATAAAGGGGAACTGTGTCCAATCCCCCCTTAATTTAGATAAATGGGTTTTTAATGCAGAATTATCCGATTTGTGTCAAATTTTGTATATAGGTTCATTCTGATAAGGCGCTTCCCTGATCAGTTTTGGGGTTCATTGGTTAAGTATAAAGGGTAGGGAAGGGAGGCAAATCCCCCTCCTTAAATTAGATAAATGGGTATTTCATGCAGAATTATCCGATTTGCTTCAAATTTTGTAAATAGGTTCAATGTGACAAGTTGCTTCTCTGTTTAGTTTTGGGGGTTCATTGGTTAAGTATAGAAAGGGGGAACAAGGTCCAATCCCTCCCTTAATTTAGATAAATATGTTTTTCATGCAGAATTATCCAATTTGCTTCACATTTTGTATATAGGTTCATTGTTATAAGGCGCTTCCTTGATTAGTTTTGGGGGTTCAATGGTAAAATATAAAGGGGGGATCGGGAGGCTAATCCCCCCTCCTTAATTTAGATAAATGGGTTTTTCATACAGAATTATCCGATTTGCTTCAAATTTTGTATATAGGTTCAGTTTGATAAGGTGCTTCCCTGATCAGTTTTGAAGTTTAATTGGTGAAGTATAAAGAGAGGGAACGGGGCTATTCTCCACCCCCTAATTTAAAGAAATGGGTTTTCATGCAGAACCGGTAAATTTTTACTTTGTAAAAAACATGAGTTTTTTTTGTTGTTGATGCTAAATGAAATTTATTTGGATTTATTAAAGAAAGGACAAAGTGTTTTGAAAGGAATATTAAACGAAACCCTTTGAGCGATGTTCGATCACACTTACCCACTAGTTCTATTATATTACTGTGGCACGCTTTTTTTTTTCATTTAATGCTGATCGTGAAATCCCATGGTAACCTATGTAAATTTTAAAGAGGTAGTAAATTCCCTTATACAATTATCAAAATATAGCTTTCACCAGCAGGAAGCAGATGTCCAATGTGCATCTTTAAATTAACATTTTTAAATTGTACATTTTAATAATTTTCCTTAATTTTTAAGTATTTTAAAAACTTATGAAATTTGAAATTTTTACTGAAAGGAAAATTTTCAAATTTTATGCTCTTAAAAATACTTATCGCTGAAGACGAAGAGTCCTCTTAATCATTCATTGCTGTTGTGCTGTTTTTGTCCCATTAAATATACATGATCACTAGAAATTAGTAAAATAAAAATATATTAACATTATTATTGTTATTATTGCAGGATAATACTGCAGTGATCAATGTCGCATTCCAGCTAGAGCATATCATCCTTGCTTAATAATACTAGTGTAGGTATGAAAAGGTAGCAGAAGTACAAAGACAATATCGCAGGGAATTACAGGCAGATACACCTAGGCGACTTACAATTCATCAGATGCGATACAACTCAGAAAGAAATGGGTGTTCATATAGACAACGTTCCGGATTTTCTGACATACCCTGTATTTGTCATATATTGTTTTATTATTGCTAATATTGTGATTTAACTTTCTGTTTTACAGATGATCTGATGCTGGTTGTCAGTTCCATCTTTTTCTCCATGGTATCCGAATCGTTTTCACGTAGGAGCCAAACCCCGCTTATTATATGTCATCAAAATCATGCTGTTCTCGAATAATATTGATGGTTTGACAGTTTTTTCGGAGAAATGTCCTAGGACAATTTTGTTTTGGTAGCATCATATTGTGTAATCAATTAAGGCCTGGAAGAAATTAAAGAATATAGGCCTACTTTTTTACTAAGTGCAGCTATTCGAAGGCAAGAACTGTCAATGGAAGTAATATCAGTATCGCTGTAATTTTTATTCATTATAACATTTTGATTTATAGTTTTGTTGCAAATAAATGTTATTTTTCAGTATAAATGTTTGTTTTATTTTTTCTGTCTTTTGTAGTTAGCCAGAAAAAAAAATCGAGTAACTTATACAGGGTGATTCATAAAAGATGGGCAGAACTTTAAGGGGTTATAGTACACTTAAAGACAAATAATATTAAATAGGAGACTAAGGGTCCCAGACGTATTCCCAAGGAGATAGGGGGCATTAAAGTTTAGGGTCCGAAATTTCAAATGATTATAAAACATGGAAAAATTGGTCGATTCGTTTGCGGTTTTTGCAAAAAATTTTCTTTATGCCAGTATTTTCTTGAAATAAAATTTTAAAGTTCAATTTCAAAAAATGCCGATAGGGGGTGCTTTAGACTTTGGAGTAACAAACAACTATTTTTTAACGTTATTTTTTGTATTTCTTTAAATGATTTCGAAAGCTTAGACTTAAACTTAAATTTTGATCTAAAAATCTGAGTCCTAACGAGTAGTTAAGTAGCGTAAACTGAAATTTGAAATTTGAAACCCTTCTCCCCCCAGAACAAAAATCAGTTATTCCCGATCTTTGTGTCGTAGATTAGGCTCTAACTACTGCCGCGTTTTGCTAAAATTATTCTTTATGTCAGTATTTTCTTGAAAATAAATTTTAAAGAAAATTTTCAAAAAATTCCGATAGAGGGCGCTTTAGACTTTGGAGTAACGAACAACTATTTTATACCGTTATTTTTTGTGTCTCATTAAATGCTTTCTAAAGCTTAGACCTTAGTACCTTCACACGTGAAGGTACATTTAACACACACAATGCACATGTATGGGCGGATGTCAATCCACATGCTACGTATCCACATGCTCATCAGAGACGCTTTTCCATCAATGTTTGGGCAGGAATCCTCGGAGACCACCTAATCGGACCGTACCTTCTTCCTGAACGCCTCAACGGTAAAACATACCTCACATTTCTGCAACATGTGCTGCCAGACCTGTTAAACGTTGTTCCTCCACGCATCCGGCGGGTCATGTGGTTCCAGCACGATGGAGCGCCAGCCCATTACGTACGAGACGTCCGCAACTATCTGGACATCACATTTCCGAACAGATGGATTGGTCGAGGTGGTCCTGTTGCTTGGCCTGCTCGCTCGCCAGATCTTTCACCCCTCGATTTCTTTTTTTGTGGACGATTGAAGGCTCTTATGTATGAGACACCCATTGAATCCCCCGAGGAACTGGTCGCCAGACTTTCCGCCGCTGTAGGGGAAGTGCTCGAAAATCCTGATGTTTTCGCGAATGTTCGCCGTTCCATTCGTCGCCGTTGTTCTGCGTGCATAACCTCTGGTGGTCACAATTTTGAACATTTATTGTGATTACATGTTAATAAATATGCTTTGGTAACATAATCCTAATTTGTGTCTTTTTACCTCGTATCACAGCACACAATGTGTGGACATGGTAAACTGAACTGTGCTCAGGAGTAGAAATTTCAAACCCCTCTCCCCAGAAACTTAACCACGTCTAACGATTCAGATTTTGGGCTGAAAATTTAAGTCTAAGCTTTAGAAAGCATTTAATGAGACACAAAAAATAACGGTATAAAATAGTTGTTCGTTACTCCAAAGTCTAAAGCGCCCTCTATCGGAATTTTTTGAAAATTTTCTTTAAAATTTATTTTCAAGAAAATACTGACATAAAGAATAATTTTAGCAAAACGCGGCAGTAGTTAGAGCCTAATCTACGACACAAAGATCGGGAATAACTGATTTTTGTTCTGGGGGGAGAAGGGTTTCAAATTTCAAATTTCAGTTTACGCTACTTAACTACTCGTTAGGACTCAGATTTTTAGATCAAAATTTAAGTTTAAGTCTAAGCTTTCGAAATCATTTAAAGAAATACAAAAAATAACGTTAAAAAATAGTTGTTTGTTACTCCAAAGTCTAAAGCGCCCCCTATCGGCATTTTTTGAAATTGAACTTTAAAATTTTATTTCAAGAAAATACTGGCATAAAGAAAATTTTTTGCAAAAACCGCAAACGAATCGACCAATTTTTCCATGTTTTATAATCATTTGAAATTTCGGACCCTAAACTTTAATGCCCCCTATCTCCTTGGGAATACGTCTGGGACCCTTAGTCTCCTATTTAATATTATTTGTCTTTAAGTGTACTATAACCCCTTAAAGTTCTGCCCATCTTTTATGAATCACCCTGTATATATTTTTTTAAATAGTATTTTGTTAGTATGTGCAATTTAATGTTTGTGCAGATTAAATGCGATTGATTTATTTTACTAAGTTTAAGTTAAAAAAAAAAACAGCACATACCACATTTGCGAAGTCAGATTTTTTATTAAATATACACTTATTTTTTATATATTTTTCCTGAATTATTTGTAATTTTTAATATTCTTCTATTAAGTGATCTGCCATTGAAGAATAAAAGACTCACAAATATTTCTTTCTTTGTCATTAATGATGATAAAATTTTGACTTTAAATATACATAAATTTTTATAGGCAACTAGACTTCATAAATATAGTAAAATGAATATAGGTCAGTCAACAGTATATTTATTGATATTTATGTAGATATCTCATGACTTCATTGTGCACATGTAAATAACAAATGGTTCAATATTCCAACGTAATTTATTTATGGAAAGATTCGGAAAATAAAGATTGCATGGTAAGTAATATACTTTGAAATGTTATATATTTTTTTTTTCATACAATTTCAATTACTTGCAAATGTAAACTCATAAACAACTAAAGTTTTAAAATCTTAAAAAAAGGCCTGATTTAATTATTTTTATTTTAAATTCAAATAAATCAAACTTTAATTCACTGTAAACTCTGTAATCGCTTAGGAACTCATAAAGCTGGAAAATTGGTGTTTCTTTTCAAACATTTTAATAACAAAGAATATTTTTTTCATATCCATTGAAATTTATAAAATATAATCATAACCATCTTAAGTGTGTTTAATATATGCTCTAAATTCATTAAATGAATAAAGAAATTTGGTCAGAACAAAAAGCTTTAGCTTTTAGTAATGCAGAGTGCATATGCTTTTTATTTTATCAAAGGGGTAATTCAAGGTGGTATATGTATTTTATGCAGAATAGGATATCTGTTAAATTGCAGTTTTTGTAAATAAGTGATGACACAAGACAATTTGTTTTATTTATTTCATGTTTTCAAAAGTAAAAGAGAATTCACATTTTTAAATTAAATCTTTTTCTGTAGCTCCATTTTTTTAAACTGTATATTTTTAACTATTTATATGATTAAAATATTTTAATTTAACCAAGTGAATGAGTTTCTATATATTTTTTAATTTCAAATATATTTAAATGGACACTTCTAATTGTTAATTTTAATTATTTAGTAAAGTTTATTTTACTGTAAAATGTATAATTTTAAAATTGTATTTTGAATTTAAAAAAAATAGCTGATTTAAATAATTAAAAACATATATTTTTTGATTAAATAAATAAGTAAAATCACGAACCCCGTTTTTAAAAAGGATTTTCATTTAGCAAGGCTTTTTGTTATATAATTTTCAGTTGAGCTTCAAGTTCAAAGTCTTGTATATTTTCAAATTGCATGGCTTCTAAAATTTGTTTATCATCAAGCTATTTATTAAGATTAGCTGAATTCTGTATATATATTCTTATAAGTTACATGGCTTCAAAAGTTTTTAGATTTACTTTATTAATATTACACTGGTGTCCAGAAATTAAGGGGCAGTGACCGATTTCAGACGTTTCGTCAATTATCTTACTGAAACTCGTGAGTAAATGCCCGGAATGCCCTTAAGCTTTGAGGATGTAAAGAACATGTTTGACTTGATGTTTTTCAGTGAATATTTTATCGCGAAGACAACTATGGGGGGGGGGATAATAACTTTAATAATAAAATAATATTTTCGATCACCCAAGTAACGAAAATTGCTAAAAATGGTCTGTCACTGTAGTAAATGACTATGTAGGTTCTGTTCAACATTTGTGTGCATTTTTTGTAAGTATAGCATGTATATTCGTGAATATATTAACGTTTCTGTGAAAAATTCAAAAGTTTTTTTTATAACATGCAGAGTTTTCAGTCAATTTTAACACCACTTTCCAAAAACTTGACAAAGAATCGTAGAAATAGTATACTGTGATTAAAATATTAATATATTGAATATTTGATGAGATATAGGTATTTTTATGAAATTAATTTTAACTGCGCAAGCGCAAACTACAGCAAACATTTTTGTTATGATTTGATAGCAATACTATAGGGCAACTCATATAAAAAGACCAGTGAACTATCGTGAAAACTCAAATAGTTACAGCATTGATAAATACATTGAGAAATTGAGAAATAAGTCTCATATAATTCTATGTTTTAAGCATAACTCAAAAACTACTTACCAACTATCTGTGATTTTGGATTTGCATATTTGAAGCCTCCAGAAATCCCCCTCTATTAAAAATTCATAGGTTATTTTTTTTCTTTTTTGAAATGAATTTAAAAATACATTTTTTTTTTTTATAAGAGAGAACTAAACATCATCTATACAATTTTAACAAATAGATTTTGAAAATCTTCAAATAAGCGAATCCAAAATTATTATATCAAGTAGTTTTTGAATTACGCTTAAAAAGCTACCCGCATTGCAATTTGTTTTTCATCAATTGCAAATTAATTTCACATTAAGACTTCCAAATTTTAAACCTTCATATTTCTTAAACCACTTGACCAAGTGATTTCTTGTTTCGTATCCTTGGGAGAAATTTACAGAAAAAAAATGTATAACGTCAAAATTAGGTGTATGTATTGAAAAGTTGGAGTTTGGTACAATTTAAGAATGATGACGACCCCCTAAGCTTATTTTTTTAAAACCTATTATTGGAAGAAGATAATTTTCAGTCAAATATGGCTATTTCTGTTTTTTAAGGAGGGGTGGGGCAATATTATGATTTAAAAAGATAGGTTTTGTATGTCCTTTGTTTTAGAAATATAGCTATAGAAATTCTTTCCAGCAACAATAAACTTCAAAGTAGTTGCATACACCTCATATGCATAGAACATGTTTCATACTTGTGCTACACCCAGTGGAATAAATTTGAGCTTTTTGAGGATACAGGCTTGTCCCTTTTTTTAGTAATATTGAACAGTTGTTTGGCACAGTATTGAATTCAGGGGGTGGCCCGCTGGGACCCCCCTGGAACATTGAAATCCCCCCCCCCAGAAGATTTGAGATATTATGCTTTTAATGGTTAAAAAGTGCAATTTCCAAAAATGAAATATATAATTCCTCCCCCCTCCCCGCCGGAGCCGCAGAAAAGGCTCTGAATTCAACACTGGTTTAGCATCATCTGAATATTTAGTTATATTATACCCATGAGCGCATCAGTATACTTGTAACAAATAAATAACATTTCAAGCTGATTCTGTATTGTAAAGAAACTTTTGTTATAAAGAGTAGGACCAATAACAGATGAAAATATTGCTTTTGGACACTGTTTTGATTTCCTTTTATCTCAATTAAATATTACTAAGAACTTTTTTGAATACATACACACATTTCGTATCATAAAATGCATTACATGTAATGCATTTTATGATAACAAATACTTAAAATGTGTGTATGTATTCAAAAAAGTTCTTAATAATATTTAATTGAGATAAAAGGAAATCAAAACAGTGTCCAAAAGCAATATTTTCATCCGTTAATGTTCCTACTCTTCAAAACAAAAGTTTCTTTACAATACAGAAAATTTTCCGATCATAATGAAAAAAAATTCCGTAAAGCAAAGAAAAAATTTCTATTCTACACAGGAATTTTTAATTTTTTCAAGATTAGTTTACTGACTGATTCGGAAAAGTTTCCTTTTTAAAACGGAATACTTTCTATCTATTCTCCCATTCTTCCAAAACGTTTCTTTACGTGAATGGAAAGTTTTCCTTTTTAAAACGGAATACTTTCTATCTATTCTTCCATTCTTCCAAAACGTTTCTTTATGTGAATGGAAAGTTTTCCTTTTTTAAACGGAATACTTTCTATCTATTCTTCTATTCTTCCAAAACGTTTCTTTATGTGAATGGAAAGATTTCCGTAAGACCCAGGAATTTATTCTGTGTCTAAAGATTAGTTTCTGAATCAAATGGGAAAAGTTTCCTGACGGAAAGAAAAAACTTTCGTTTTTTTCCGTTTTTTTTCCGTGTTGTTTCGGAAAAGTTTCCTGTACTATACGGGCAACTGGAAATCCTATTCCTACCGGAAACTTTTCCGAATTTTTTTTTACAGTGTGTACATATACTTATAGTGCATGATTATCAAATCGAATAACATGTTTAAGGAGCTGCGTAGCCTGAAATAAAATGCATGTTATCTTATTTTTCGCTCAGTTTATTTTTTATGAGAAAAATATCCCCGAAGTAAAAAATATTTTGATGGGCCAGAAATTTCTAACTTAGATATTATCTTAATAAAACTTATTTTTTGTAGGCTGTTTTTTTAAATAGTTTTTAACTTATTCTAAATTAAATTCCTTGTTTATTTGTTTAATTCTGTAAGACATCCAGTGTTGAATTCAGGGGGTGGGGGGACAGTCTACCCCCGGAACATTGAAATGTCCCCCCGGAAGATTTCACATTTTATGCTTTTAATAGTCGAAAAGTGCAATCCCCCCCGGAACCACAGAAATCCCTCCCGGAGAAAAATGTCTGAATTCAACACTGAAGACATCAATAACATACCTATGATCTTAAAATAAATTGATGATATTTTTCTATGTTCGATGCTATATCAGAATCATATTGTCTTTTTTCAGGTACTGCATTATTATAGAATCAATTTTACATTTTATTATTTGTAGGGATGTAACGAATAGTGATTTGGCCGAATAGCCGAATACCGAATATTCGGCCAAGTTTTAGCCGAATACCGAATATTCGGCGGCCGAATACTGACTTTAAAAAAAACTATTTTATTTGTTTAGTTATTTTTTTTTCCAATTTTAAAATCAAAAATTAAATTAAGGACTAATTGAAATAATTTTTTTGTTTGAGTGTTCAAAAATCTTAACAGCTGAATGTATGTAAGCACGGCATATAGTGAACGTTTGTTTTCTGAAGCTGGTAATATATATGAAACCAAACGAAACAGACTTCTTCCTGAAAATGCTGAAAAGTTATTTTTGCATCACAATTTCAGGCTTTACAGTGATAAATAATTTTGTTACCCCTGTATGTTATTTTGAAGTAACTCGTTAAATGTTTTTTTCAGTATAGGTAATAGTTTTTTTCTTTTCAATGTATCAAACTCATTAGTTCGTTTAATCAACATCTAATGTTTAATTTTTAATTAGTAAAGTAATTATATAGTCATATATTTATTATTTAAAAGTAAAACTAAAAGCTAGAAAAATGATTTAATTTGTGTAAGATTAAGCATTTTTACAAGACAGTAAAATATTTGTTTTTAATATTTATGAATTTTATTGCTTAAGAAACTTATCATCATTATAAATCAGATTAAAAAAGTAGATATAAAGTTAATTTTTTTTAATTCTCTGATGAGAGAGAGAGAGAGAGAGAGAGAGATTTAAACTTTAAACGCAGTATATATTTTGCATTTTAATGTAAAATAAATTAATGTTGCAATACTTACTTAAATTCATATGATGCCTAAATATGCAGCAAGAAAAATATTTTTTATTTATGTAATTTCATTATATACAGTTATTTATAAGTTGTCATGAAGCTTTAAAATTGAGTAAGTATTAGGATTTAATTTTCTTATTATAATTAATGTATTTAGATATCATTCTTTAATATTGTTTGTTAAAAATATTTAAAATCACATTTTTTTTTTCTGGAACTTATTAAACCAAATATCTTAGAATATTCGGCCAAATAAGCAAGTATTCGACAATATATCTAAATATATTCGGCTACAGGTATTCGGCAGAATATCTGTTCAATATTCGGCAAAAGGGCCGAATAAGCCGAATACCGAATAGTGGTCGAATATTCTTTACATTCCTAATTATTTGTAGTGTATTAAAATTCAATTGAAAAGGCCATGATTTAAATTCTATAATGTTAGTTAATAAATTGAGAACTTTATGTTAGAACGATATAATGAAATTTATATTGGTATATGGTCAAATAAATTTCAGTTTTCTTTGCATATCAGCAAAATTTTAGTTGTAACAAACGTAAAGTTGAATATGCTGAATATCTTGAGGTTGATATTATCTATATTCATGCTGTAAAAGCTTGCATGCAGAGGCTTACATCTTGGGCAGCAGAGATCAACTGCCTCGCCCTGGGTATTCAAGTTTAATTGGCTAAATTTTATTTTTCTTACATTATTTTGAAAATAAAAAATGACATTTAATCTTTTCTAATAATTTAAAATAAACATAAAAAGAAAAAAAGCAAACAGGGAATTTTTGTCAGTAGAGATGGATGGGGGAGATCTCCACTGCTGAACATCATGTCGCATGTGGAAAGGAAGACAATTTTTTGTTCTGATTTTTATTTCGTGCTCATGTCTTGAAAAATTATATTGAATGGGCTTCAGGGAGAATAAACCCTCAAAAGGCTTGAATTTTTTTTATTTCAAAAATATAAAGCTTCAATTCTTCATTCATACATTAAAAAAAAAAAAAAAAAAAAAAAAAAAAAAATGTGGTGTTTTAGCAAAAAAAATGTCTTACTTGATTTTATTTCATATTTCTGCTTTCATTTAACTAAATCTTGTCATGTATTTAAATGCACGTGTTAATACTGTTCAAATTTCAAGAAATAAAAAATGTTCAAAAGACTCATGATGTCAACATATAAATCATAAATGTCACTAGAACCCAACTTTAAACTTCAGAGTCCTAGGCACAGCATTTTTGCGTGCCCTTCCAAGCACTACTCTTAAGTAATCTCAAAGCTTAGAATTTTTGTGATACGTCCTCATCCAATCATTTCTTCCAGGGCTGTGGAGTCTGAGTATAAGTCAGGCACGTTTTTCTTTTTTTTTCTTTTTTTTTTTTTTTTGGGGGGGGGGGGGAGATTCGGTGTCGCTAAAATACTGGCCGACCTTGACTCAGTCTCTAGCTTGTTTTTTGGACAATTCAAATTGAAATTAAATTAATTATATGTGATTTTAAATTTATAAACTGAATTATTATTTTTATTTTGGGACTATATACCACATAGATGAAAACTGTTTTTAATTAAAAACTCTCGTTGATATTTTCCATTTAGTATACAGTCTTTTCACTCAGCTTTTTGGGATTTGCAGAACCCGAGGTAAGGCAAAAATTGAAAATTCTGCTACTTTTGGAGTCTACAGAACCCGAAATATCATTGTAATAGAAACCTTTTTTAGCTCCCAGTCTGTCAAAGCCAGAAAGGGGGGCTAATTCGCCACCCCCTTAATTTAGATAAATAGGTTTTTCATACAGAGTTATCCGATTTCAATTTTTGAAATTTTGTATATAGGTTGATTCTGATAAGGCGGTTCCTGGATTAGTTATGGAGGTCCATTGGTTAAATATAAAGGGGGAGGGAACGGGGGCTGATAGCCCCCTTAATTTAGATAAACGGTTTTTTTTATGCAGAATTATCCGATTTGTTTGAAATTTTGTATATAGGTTCATTCTGATAAGGCGCTTCCCTGATCAGTTTTGAGGGTTTATTGGTTAAGTATAAAGGGGAACGGGGGGCTAATCCCCCCTAATTTAGATAAAGGCGTTTTTCATGCAAAATTACCCAATTTGCTTCAAATTTTGCATTGTGAAAAAGCGCTTCCCTCATTAGTTTTGGAGGTTCATTAGTTAAGTTTAAAGAGGGAAACGGTGGTTAATACCCTCCTCCTTAATTTAAATAATTGGGTTTTTTATGCAGAATTATCCGATTTGCTTCAAATTTTGTATATAGGTTAATTGTGATAAGGCGCTTCCCCTTATCAATTTTGGTTGTTCATTGATTAAGTATAAAGGGGGGAACGGGGAGCTGACACCCCCTTAATTTAGATAAATGGGTTTTCCATGCGGAAATATCTGATTTGTTTCAAATTTTGCATATAGGTTCATTCTGATAAGGCGGTACCCTGCTCAGTTTTAGGGGTTCATTGGTTAAGCATAAAGGAGGGAACAGGGACTAATCCCCTCTAATTTAGGTAAATGGGTTTTTCATGCAGAATTACACAATTTTCTTCAAATTTTGTATATAGCTTCATTGTGATAAGGTGCGTCCCTCATTAATTTTGGGAGTTATTTCGTTCAGCATAAAGAGGGGAACGGGGGCTAATCCCCCCATAATTTAGATAAATGGGGTTTTTATGCAGAATTATCGTATTTGCTAAAAATTTTGTATATAGGTTCCTTCTAATAAGTCGCTTCCCTGATTAGTTTTGGGGGTTATTTGGTTAAAGATACAGGGGGAACTGGGGGCTAATGGGTTTTTCATGCAGAATTATCCGATTTGTTTCAAATTTTGTATATATGTTCATTCTGATAAGGCGCTTCCCTGATCAGTTTTGGGGTTCATTAGTTAAGTATAAAGAGGGGTACGGTGGCTAATCCCCTCCCCCTTAATTTAGATAAATGTGTTTTTATGAACAATCTGATTTGTTTCAAATTTTGTATATAGGTTAATTGTGATAAGACGTTTCCCCATATCAATTTTGGAGGTCGATTGATTAAGTATAAAGGGGGAAACCGTGTCCAATCACCCCCTTAATTTTGATAAATGGGGTTTTTTATGCAGAATTATCCGATTTGTTTCAAATTTTGTATATAGGTTCATTCTGATAAGGCGCTTCCCTGATCAGTTTTGGGGGTTCATTAGTTAAGTATAAAGAGGAGAACGGTGGCTAATCCCCCCACCTCTTAATTTAGATAAATGTGTTTTTATGCACAATTATCTGATTTGTTTCAAATTTTGTATATAGGTTAATTGTGATAAGACGTTTCCCCATATCAATTTTGGAGGTTGATTGATTAAGTATAAAGGAGGAAACGGTGTCCAATCACCCCTTTAATTTAGATAAATGGGTTTTTTTATGCAGAATTATCCGATTTGTTTCAAATTTTGTATATAGGTTCATTCTGATAAGGCGCTTCCCTGATCAGTTTTGGGGGTTCATTGGTTAAGTATAAAGGGGGAACAGGGGCTAATCACCCCTAATTTAGATAAATGGGTTTTTAATGCAAAATTACCCAATTTGCTTCAAGTTTTGTATAAAGCTTCATTGTGATAAGGCGCTTCCCTCATTAGTTTTGGGGATTCATTTGCTAAGTGGAAAGAGGGGAACGGTGGCTAATTCCCCCCCCCCTTAATTTAGATAAATGGGTTTTTATGCAGAATTATCCGATTTGCTTCAAATTTTGTATATAGGTTAATTGTGATAAGACGCTTCCCTATATCAGTTTTGGGGGTCCTTGATATTAAGTATAAACAACAGAACGGTTTCCAATCGCCCCCTTAATTTAGATAAATGGGTTTTTAATGCAGAATTATCCAATTTGCTTCATATTTTGTACACAGGCTCATTGTGATAAGTCGCCTCCCTGATTAGTTTTGGGGTTTCATTGGTTAAGTATAAAGGAGAAACCAGGGGGCCAATCCGCCCTCTTAATTTAAATAAATGGTTTTTTTTATTCAGAATTTTCCGATTTGCTTCAAATTTTTTATATAGGTTAATTGTGATAAGACGCTTCTCCTTATCCGTTTTGGGGGTTCATTGATTAAGCATAAAGGGGGAACTGTGTCCAATCCCCCCTTAATTTAGATAAACGGTTTTTTTTATGCAGAATTATCCGATTTGTTTGAAATTTTGTATATAGGTTCATTCTGATAAGGCGCTTCCCTGATCAGTTTTGAGGGTTTATTGGTTAAGTATAAAGGGGAACGGGGGGCTAATCCCCCCTAATTTAGATAAAGGCGTTTTTCATGCAAAATTACCCAATTTGCTTCAAATTTTGCATTGTGAAAAAGCGCTTCCCTCATTAGTTTTGGAGGTTCATTAGTTAAGTTTAAAGAGGGAAACGGTGGTTAATACCCTCCTCCTTAATTTAAATAATTGGGTTTTTTATGCAGAATTATCCGATTTGCTTCAAATTTTGTATATAGGTTAATTGTGATAAGGCGCTTCCCCTTATCAATTTTGGTTGTTCATTGATTAAGTATAAAGGGGGGAACGGTGTCCAATCCCCCCTTAATTTAGATAAATGGGTTTTTAATGCAGAATTATCCAATTTGCTTCAAATTTTGTATATAGGTTTGTATATTGTTAAAAGCCGCTTCCCTGATTAGTTTTGGGGGTTCATTGGTAAGTATAAAGGGGGGAACGGGGAGCTGACACCCCCTTAATTTAGATAAATGGGTTTTCCATGCGGAAATATCTGATTTGTTTCAAATTTTGCATATAGGTTCATTCTGATAAGGCGGTACCCTGCTCAGTTTTAGGGGTTCATTGGTTAAGCATAAAGGAGGGAACAGGGACTAATCCCCTCTAATTTAGGTAAATGGGTTTTTCATGCAGAATTACACAATTTTCTTCAAATTTTGTATATAGCTTCATTGTGATAAGGTGCGTCCCTCATTAATTTTGGGAGTTATTTCGTTCAGCATAAAGAGGGGAACGGGGGCTAATCCCCCCATAATTTAGATAAATGGGGTTTTTATGCAGAATTATCGTATTTGCTAAAAATTTTGTATATAGGTTCCTTCTAATAAGTCGCTTCCCTGATTAGTTTTGGGGGTTATTTGGTTAAAGATACAGGGGGAACTGGGGGCTAATGGGTTTTTCATGCAGAATTATCCGATTTGTTTCAAATTTTGTATATATGTTCATTCTGATAAGGCGCTTCCCTGATCAGTTTTGGGGTTCATTAGTTAAGTATAAAGAGGGGTACGGTGGCTAATCCCCTCCCCCTTAATTTAGATAAATGTGTTTTTATGAACAATCTGATTTGTTTCAAATTTTGTATATAGGTTAATTGTGATAAGACGTTTCCCCATATCAATTTTGGAGGTCGATTGATTAAGTATAAAGGGGGAAACCGTGTCCAATCACCCCCTTAATTTTGATAAATGGGGTTTTTTATGCAGAATTATCCGATTTGTTTCAAATTTTGTATATAGGTTCATTCTGATAAGGCGCTTCCCTGATCAGTTTTGGGGGTTCATTAGTTAAGTATAAAGAGGAGAACGGTGGCTAATCCCCCCACCTCTTAATTTAGATAAATGTGTTTTTATGCACAATTATCTGATTTGTTTCAAATTTTGTATATAGGTTAATTGTGATAAGACGTTTCCCCATATCAATTTTGGAGGTTGATTGATTAAGTATAAAGGAGGAAACGGTGTCCAATCACCCCTTTAATTTAGATAAATGGGTTTTTTTATGCAGAATTATCCGATTTGTTTCAAATTTTGTATATAGGTTCATTCTGATAAGGCGCTTCCCTGATCAGTTTTGGGGGTTCATTGGTTAAGTATAAAGGGGGAACAGGGGCTAATCACCCCTAATTTAGATAAATGGGTTTTTAATGCAAAATTACCCAATTTGCTTCAAGTTTTGTATAAAGCTTCATTGTGATAAGGCGCTTCCCTCATTAGTTTTGGGGATTCATTTGCTAAGTGGAAAGAGGGGAACGGTGGCTAATTCCCCCCCCCCCTTAATTTAGATAAATGGGTTTTTATGCAGAATTATCCGATTTGCTTCAAATTTTGTATATAGGTTAATTGTGATAAGACGCTTCCCTATATCAGTTTTGGGGGTCCTTGATATTAAGTATAAACAACAGAACGGTTTCCAATCGCCCCCTTAATTTAGATAAATGGGTTTTTAATGCAGAATTATCCAATTTGCTTCATATTTTGTACACAGGCTCATTGTGATAAGTCGCCTCCCTGATTAGTTTTGGGGTTTCATTGGTTAAGTATAAAGGAGAAACCAGGGGGCCAATCCGCCCTCTTAATTTAAATAAATGGTTTTTTTTTATTCAGAATTTTCCGATTTGCTTCAAATTTTTTATATAGGTTAATTGTGATAAGACGCTTCTCCTTATCCGTTTTGGGGGTTCATTGATTAAGCATAAAGGGGGAACTGTGTCCAATCCCCCCTTAATTTAGATAAATGGGTTTTTAATGCAGAATTATCCGATTTGTGTCAAATTTTGTATATAGGTTCATTCTGATAAGGCGCTTCCCTGATCAGTTTTGGGGGTTCATTGGTTAAGTATAAAGGGTAGGGAAGGGAGGCAAATCCCCCTCCTTAAATTAGATAAATGGGTATTTCATGCAGAATTATCCGATTTGCTTCAAATTTTGTAAATAGGTTCAATGTGATAAGTTGCTTCTCTGTTTAGTTTTGGGGGTTCATTGGTTAAGTATAGAAAGGAGGAACAAGGTCCAATCCCTCCCTTAATTTAGATAAATATGTTTTTCATGCAGAATTATCCAATTTGCTTCACATTTTGTATATAGGTTCATTGTTATAAGGCGCTTCCTTGATTAGTTTCGGGGGTTCAATGGTAAAGTATAAAGGGGGGATCGGGAGGCTAATCTCCCCTCCTTAATTTAGATAAATGGGTTTTTCATACAGAATTATCCGATTTGCTTCAAATTTTGTATATAGGTTCAGTTTGATAAGGTGCTTCCCTGATCAGTTTTGAAGTTTAATTGGTGAAGTATAAAGAGAGGGAACGGGGCTATTCTCCACCCTCTAATTTAAAGAAATGGGTTTTCATGCAGAACCGGTAAATTTTTACTTTATAAAAAACATGAGTTTTTTTTGTTGTTGATGCTAAATGAAATTTATTTGGATTTATTAAAGAAAGGACAAAGTGTTTTGAAAGGAATATTAAACGAAACCCTTTGAGCGATGTTCGATCACACTTACCCACTAGTTCTATTATATTACTGTGGCACCATTTTTTTTCATTTAATGATGATCGTGAAATCCC
Source organism: Maratus michaelseni (assembly GCA_963931845.1). NCBI lineage: Eukaryota > Metazoa > Arthropoda > Arachnida > Araneae > Salticidae > Maratus > Maratus michaelseni. The sequence continues at coordinate 77,009,423 of OZ007590.1, read as the reverse complement.
ATGGTAACCTATGTAAATTTTAAAGAGGTAGTAAATTCCCTTATACAATTATCAAAATATAGCTTTCACCAGCAGGAAGCAGATGTCCAATGTGCATGTTTAAATTAACATTTTTAAATTGTACATTTTAAAAATTTTCCTTAATTTTTAAGTATTTTTAAAACTTATGAAATTTGAAATTTTTACTTAAAGGAAAATTTTCAAATTTTATGCTCTTAAAAATACTTATCGCTGAAGACGAAGAGTCCTCTTAATCATTCATTGCTGTTGTGCTGTTTTTGTCCCATTAAATATACATGATCACTAGAAATTTGTAAAATAAAAATATATTAATATTATTATTGTTATTATTGCAGGATAATACTGCAGTGATGAGTGTCGCATTCCAGCTAGAGCATATCATCCTTGCTTAGTAGCGAATGATGATGTAAGAAAGGAAATCATGCTGTTCGCGAATAATATTGATGGTTTGACAGTCTTTTCGGAGAAATGTCCTAGGACAATTTTGTTTTGGTAGCATCATATTGTGTAATGTGTAATCAATTAAGGCCTGGAAGAAATTAAAGAATCTACGCCTACTTTTTTACTAAGTGCAGCTATTCGGAGGCAAGAACTGTCAATGGAAGTAATATCAGTATTGCTGTAATTTTTATTCATTATAACATTTTGATTTATATTTTTGTTGCAAATAAATGTTATTTTTCAGTATAAATGTTTGTTTTATTTTTTCTGTCTTTTGTAGTTAGCCCAAAAAAAAAATCGAGTAACTTATATATATTTTTTTAAATAGTATTTTGTTAGTATGTGCAATTTAATGTTTTTGCAGATTAAATGCGATTGATATATTTTACTAAGTTTAAGTTTAAAAAAAATAGCACATACACATTTGCGAAGTCAGATTTTTTATTAAATCCTTAAGACACTTATTTTTTATATATTTTTCCTGAATTATTTGTAATTTTTAATATTCTTCTATTAAGTGATCTGCCATTGAAGAATAAAAGACTCACAAACATTTCTTTCTTTGTCATTAATGATGATAAAATTTTGACTTTAAATATACATAAATTTTTACAGGCAACTGGACTTCATAAATATAGTAAAATAAATATAGGTCAGTCAACAGTATATTTATTGATATTTATGTAGATATCTCATGACTTCATTGTGCACATGTAAATAACAAATGGTTCAATATTCCAACGTAATTTATTTATGGAAAGATTCGGAAAATAAAGATTGCATGGTAAGTAATATACTTTGAAATGTTATATATATATATATTTTCATACAATTTCAATTACTTGCAAATGTAAACTCATAAATAACTAAAGTTTTAAAATCTTAAAAAAAGGCCCGATTTAATTATTTTTATTTTAAATTCAAATAAATCAAACTTTAATTCACTGTAAACTCTGTAATCGCTTAGGAACTCATAAAGCTGGAAAATTGGTGTTTCTTTTCAAACATTTTAATAACAAGGAATATTTTTTTCATATCCATTGAAATTTATAAAATATAATCATAACCATCTTAAGTGTGTTTAATATATGCTCTAAATTCATTAAATGAATAAAGAAATTTGGTCAGAACAAAAAGCTTTAGCTTTTAGTAATGCAGAGTGCATATGCTTTTTATTTTATCAAAGGGGTAATTCAAGGTGGTATATGTATTTTATACAGAATAGGATATCTGTTAAATTGCAGTTTTTGTAAATAAGTGAAGACACAAGACAATTTGTTTTATTTATTTCATGTTTTCAAAAGTAAAAGAGAATTCACATTTCTAAATTAAATCTTTTTCTGTAGCTCCATTTTTTTAAACTGTATATTTTTAACTATTTATATGATTAAAATATTTTAACCAAGTGAATGAGTTTCTATATATTTTTTTAATTTCAAATATATTTAAATGGACACTTCTAATTGTTAATTTTAATTATTTAGTAAAGTTTATTTTACTGTAAAATGTATAATTTTAAAATTGTATTTTGAATTTAAAAAAATAGCTGATTTAAATAATTAAAAATATATATGATTTTTTGATTAAATAAATAATTAAAATCACGAACCCTGTTTTTAAAAAAGATTTTCATTTAGCAAGACTTTTTGTTATATAATTTTCAGTTGAGCTTCAAGTTCAAAGTCTTGTACATTTTCAAATTGCATGGCTTCTAAAATTTGTTTATCATCAAGCTATTTATTAGGATTAGCTGAATTCTGTATATTCTTATAAGTTACATGGCTTCAAAAGTTTTTAGATTTACTTTATTAATATTACACTGGTGTCCAGAAATTAAGGGGCAGTGACCGATTTCAGACGTTTCGTCGATTATCTTACTGAAACTCGTGAGGAAATGCCCGGAATGCCCTTAAGCTTTGAGGATGTAAAGAACATGTTTGACTTGATGTTTTTCAGTGAATATTTTATCGCGAGGACAACTATGGGGGGGGGATAATAACTTTAATAATAAAATAATATTTTCGATCACCCAAGTAACGAAAAATGCTAAAAATGGTCTGTCACTGTAGTAAATGACTATGTAGGTTCTGTTCAACATTTGTGTGCATTTTTTGTAAGTATAGCATGTATATTCGTGAATATATTAACGTTTCTGTGAAAAATTCAAAAGTTTTTTTTATAACATGCAGAGTTTTCAGCCAAATTTAACACCGCTTTCCAAAAAATTGACAAAGAATCGTAGAAATAGTATACTGTGATTAAAATATTAATATATTGAATATTTGATGAGATATAGGTATTTTTATGAAATTAATTTTAACTGCACATGCGCAAACTACAGCAAACATTTTTGTTATGATTTGATAGCTATACTATAGGGCAACTCATATAAAAAGACCAGTGAACTATCGTGAAAACTCAAATAGTTACAGCATTGATAAATACATTGATAAATTGAGAAATAAGTCTCATATAATTCTATGTTTTAAGCATAACTCAAAAACTACTTACCAACTATCTGTGATTTTGTATTTGCATATTTGAAGCCTCCAGAAATCCACCTCTATTAAAAATTCATAGGTTATTTTTTTTCTTTTTTGAAATGAATTTAAAAATACATTTTTTTGTTATATAAGAGAGAACTAAACATAATCTATACAATTTTAACAAATAGATTTTGAAAATCTTCAAATAAGCGAATCCAAAATTATTATGTCAAGTAGTTTTTGAATTACGCTTAAAAAGCTACCCGCATTGCAATTTGTTTTTCATCAATTGCAAATTATTTTCACATTAAGACTTCCAAATTTTAAACCTTCATATTTCTTAAACCACTTGTCCAAGTGATTTCTTGTATCGTATCCTTGGGAGAAATTTACAGAAAAAAAAATGTATAACGTCAAAATTAGGTGTATATATTGAAAAGTTGGAGTTTGGTACAATTTAAGAATGATGACGACCCCCTAAGCTTATTTTTTTAAAACCTATTATTGGAAGAAGATAATTTTCAGTCAAATATGGCTATTTCTGTTTTTTAAGGAGGGGTGGGCAATATTATGATTTAAAAAGAAAGGTTTTGTATGTCCTTTGTTTTAGAAATATAGCTATAGAAATTCTGTCCAGCAACAATAAACTTCAAAGTAGTTGCATACACCTCATATGCATAGAACATGTTTCATACTTGTGTTACACCCAGTGGAATAAATTTGAGCTTTTTGAGGATACAGGCTTGTCCCTTTTTTTTAGTAATATTGAACAGTTGTTTGGCACAGTATTGAATTCAGGGGGTGGCCCGCTGGGACCCCCCTGGAACATTGAAATTCCCCCCCTCCCCAGAAGATTTGAGATATTATGCTTTTAATGGTTAAAAAGTGCAATTTCCAAAAAGGAAATATATAATTCCTCCCCCCCCCTCCCCGCCGGAGCCGCAGAAAAGGCTCTGAATTCAACACTGATTTAGCATCATCTGAATATTTAGTTATATTATACCCATGAGCGCATCAGTATACTTATAACAAATAAATAAAATTTCAAGCTGATTCTGTATTGTAAAGAAACTTTTGTTATAAAGAGTAGGACCAATAACAGATGAAAATATTGCTTTTGGACACTGTTTTGATTTCCTTTTATCTCAATTAAATATTACTCAGAACTTTTTTGAATACATACACACATTTCGTATCATAAAATGCATTTTGTTATCATAAAATGCATTACATGTAATGCATTTTATGATAACAAATACTTAAAATGTGTGTATGTATTCAAAAAAGTTCTTAATAATATTTAATTGAGATAAAAGGAAATCAAAACAGTGTCCAAAAGCAATATTTTCATCTGTTAATGTTCCTACTCTTTAAAACAAAAGTTTCTTTACAATACAGAAAATTTTCCGATCATAATGAAAAAAAATTCCGTAAAGCAAAGAAAAAGTTTCTATTCTACACAGGAATTTTTAATTTTTTCAAGATTAGTTTACTGACTGATTCGGAAAAGTTTCCTTTTTAAAACGGAATACTTTCTATCTATTCTCCCATTCTTCCAAAACGTTTCTTTATGTGAATGGAAAGTTTTCCTTTTTAAAACGGAATACTTTCTATCTATTCTTCCATTCTTCCAAAACGTTTCTTTATGTGAATGGAAAGTTTTCCTTTTTCAAACGGAATACTTTCTATCTATTCTTCCATTCTTCCAAAACGTTTCTTTATGTGAATGGAAATATTTCCGTAAGACCCAGGAATTTATTCTGTGTCTAAAGATTAGTTTCTGAATCAAACGGGAAAAGTTTCCTGACGGAAAGAAAAAACTTTCGTTTTTTTCCGTTTTTTTTTTCCGTGTTGTTTCGGAAAAGTTTCCTGTACTATACGGGCAACTGGAAATCCTATTCCTACCGGAAACTTTTCCGAATTTTTTTTTACAGTGAATGGTTACTCAAATTTTAGCTGATTGTCTTCAATAAAAGAATGATAAAATAAAGGGCTTGTTAAAAACGCTCTCACATAATTTGCAAATATATACAGGTTGTCTATAAAATGTTATTCCATTAGTATTATTTCAAATTATTACCTCGTTGAAAAATGCATAACATGAAAAAATCAAAATTAAAATAAAAAAAAACGGCAAAACCTCAAGAAAACACAGACGTAAATGAATTACTCAGTGTAATTTGTTTGCAAGTGGTTTATTTCATATGGAAGCTACATAAAAAAATATATTATTATTTTTTCAGCGACTACAAATTAGATAATATTTTTAAATAATTAAGTTTACATGTTAAATATACGCTTCTAATATTTCAAGACGCAGTAAATATATTATTACGCGTTAACGATAAGAGTGATTATTAACAAAAAAAATCACTAAAATTATCAAAATAAATCGTTATGCAATGTTAATAACTTGTAAAATGTTAGCGAGGCTTTTTGACATCAGTTAAGCCATTCGCTGCCAACAACGAATATACTCGAGGTTTTTCAATCTAAAATTACGAATTAGTACTAGACATTTCGAAAGAAGAATTTTTATTTTATGTAATCACGAAATGTTTGTAATTAAATAAAGTAAATATTGCTATTAGTATTTTCTGGTACAAATTCGAACTTCCTAAATAAAATAAAATTCCCGGCAGTGAACTGTTAAAAGAGTAACATATATTCAATCTATGAGTTATGTGTAGAAATAGCATTATTTACACAAAAAAGTTTTTTTTTCCTTTTCAATGTGAATGACTTTTAATTATTTTACCTAGAGACACATATAATCGATTTTATAATCTGAACTTATGTATTAAAAGTTTTTGAAAAGAAGTCACCTCCCTTCGTGAATATTTCAACCTTTCATAAATTTTTCAAAAAAGGAAATTGGAATATATATCTCTATTTGTCACACGACTCTAGGGACATCGTTACTGAAATATATATGGATTTCATACCTCGTGTTGTATGAACTTCTAAAGAAAAATCCAGCAATAGAATGCAGGAAAGATAACCAATTTCCTGTCGAATGCACGTTCTGATTTTGTGCATATAATGATATATCCATAAAGTATTTCTATACATATTCTTATGTAATACGTATTTCATGTTCTTCAATCTGCTTAAAAATTCAACCGAATACGATGCGAAAAAAGTTAATGTTATGTAAAGCACAAAAATAAATTATTCACGATATCGACTGTCGTGTGAAAATCATGTTGTATACAGTATTATTAAAAATATCGGCGAGTAGTATCAACAAATAAATGAAATTCAAATAAATGACCTTTAATCCCTTCTCGATTAACTTCACGCCAATGTGACGATCAGAGTGTTTGGAATCCTTATTTGTTTTTTCCAATAATTTTAAATAGATACGTTTACCTTAATTAATCACAGGAGTATGGCAATTAAATTACGTAAAAATTTTCATTGAGAAATACCTGTGACAAATGATTAAATTTGTGTAATGAACTCTCAATCTCAATTGAGAGTGAATTAACCTCAAAAACTACGGACAACAATACGCTCTATATAATGTACCTAAAGCTACTGCAAACTGTCAGTAAAGTCTCCAACGAAACGTGGAGAATGGAATGGCCAGCTCACTCTCCAGACTTGAATCCGATAGAACATCTTTGGGACTATCTTGGAAGACAGGTTGCGGCTTTAAGTCTTCCTCCAAGGTCATTAGAAAAGCTGGAACAAGGCTTACTCCAAGTCTGGTCAGCGTTACCTATTTCGGTGTCCGACAATTTAATTGAGAGCATGGAAAGTCGATGCCGCCAATGTATTCAAGTCTGGGGTGGACATATTACGTATTAAAACCAGTTTTTTAATGTTTCTGTCACATTTTACTGCATAATACTGCGATGTACTGATTTCTCCAAGAATGGAATTTTCCACTATGACTGCTTTTTTGTTGTAATTTCATTTATACGTTTAACTTAAGTAAATTTCTATGTCGCATTTAATAAATAACAGTTTAGCGCACATTTCCTTCAAATTTTTTTTTTTTTTTTTATATTCATTCATTTGCAAATTAGACGCAAAAAAACAGGTTGTACCTTAACTTTTGGAGGCCAGTGTTTATACATATATACATATTTTCTTTTTTTTCATCCAACTTTATGTTTTTATATTTATAAAAGTATAAATATGGAAATGTAAAAAAAGTATTGATTCATAATTGTAAAACTTCTCTTTTTTCAGTAAATTCAGCAGAATTACACATACACACACATATACACAAAAAAGAGATTCTGTACCATTATTCCTTACATAGAATCTACAAAGGCAATTTTTCTTCCATTCGTTGGAGTTATTTAGCCTTTAAATAAGACATATATAACGCAATTTTAGGTGCTAATTTTGTTTTTATTTGGTTGTTGTAGTACTTTGCAATGCAGCGTGTATTGGGAACCGGGATAGTAATTCATTGACTTTTTTCATACACCAGTTTTTTAAAATTATTAAGCGAACGAGGCATTATGAAAACTATGTCAATACTGAACTGTTAAAAGTGGTAAACAAAAATCTCAGGCAACGAGGCGAGTCAAAAGAACACGAGGACAATTGAACTAGGAACATTATGACAGTATCTGGTTATAACAGCAAGTATCTATTAGGTATCCACACCTACAATAATACCCAAGACGCAAATGGATGGACCTAAATTTGTTTATGGATTTTTTTTCAAAAATTAGAGATAAAAAACAGCTTTCTACTGAAAGTTCATCTACCTGAAGAATTATATAATTTTATATTTTTAAAAATAGTATTATAAATATATTTCCTTAGCGAAAATTTTACAGCAGATATTACGTAGAAAATTCAACATATTCAATTATTTAAATATATGATAATATTATCGCATTTTTCAACTAAATAATTTCCGTTATTTCTTTCTAATTTCTTATTCAATTTATTCTGCGGGGAAAAATAAATACAAATTCACAAACAGTGAAAAATAAATGAAGTTTTTCAATTAGAAGATATGTAAAACTGTATGGATTTTTATTAAAAAAGGAAACTGGTTCTTTATGTAATTACTTTAAAATTTAAACTAATTTTCATAATTGGAGATTTCAGTTAATTCAAATGTATTACACTGGGAAACATTTTCTTCGTTCTTTTTCAATAATTACGGTACTTTTTTACATTCATGTTTATTAACTTAAATTAACCAAGAAACAGTAATTGCTACCAGCGGTCGAAAATTTCGTTAAAATAATTATCTTATAAATCTCTTTACTCGAAAACAAATTATTCTTTCCTTATCATAATAGGCTTTAATTACGTGAAAAATTAGTGCTATTAATCGCAGCAAAGTCTTCGTATATTTTCAAGAATAGAATAATTATACGGTAATGGATTTCGTAATTCAAAATTTCAGAAAATATTAGGATGAATAATGATTTGTACGAAAAAAATTGATGAATAATCATTTATCTTTTATGACAATGGAAATAACCGTGATTTTATATTTATGTATAGTTGCTCTTCAGTTTTTAAATACAGGGTGGGTCAAATGTTTTGACACATTTTAAAGTCAAATAAAAAATCAAGTTATTTTTGTACGACAGTTTGACTTGGTCGAAAATGGTTCTCATGATCGAATATTTCTGTTTAACAAGTTAACTGCCATAAGAAGAGCCGGTTACCGTATGAATTTCTGAATGAATGGATCATACATATTAATCAGTTTTATTTACCTTCCTACCAGAATTTTTAATAGTAAACTTTTCTTAATTTAAATAATTGAATATTATTATTTTCTATTACTTATTTCAATTTTGTACTTTAAACTTAACCTTAATTTATTTTCTTATTCTGCTGAGTTTTAATTTTTTTGTATTTTCCTCATACTTTTAATTAATTTTTTTATTTGGTTGATCATTTCTCATGTAGTTTTATACTACAGTTAAAATCCCTACAGATTGGCTCCCTTACGTCTCTGCGAGTCGCTTACATATTTCCTGGTTGTAAATATGTACTTCAACTAGTAAGTCCATCAAAAAGTCTATTCAATTAATATAAATGCTGGACGATTACACCTTGAAATATTACAACATTAAAGAAGTGAGTATAAAACATCACATATTTTTACTGAATGGTGAATACAAAGTTAAAATTTTATACATACCCTTCTTAATTTTTAATTTGTGGACGGCAATAATAATGTGGCAACGGACGAAATGTTTTTCGCATTTCAAACTTTAAAAGCAATATAAGAAAATTCTCCTGAAGATGACCATAGATGGTGGTCGAAACGCCGATATTTTTAATATTAATCTATGTATAAAATTTTTAATTTGTATACACCATTCAGTAAAAATATGTAATGTTTTATACTCACTTCTTTAATGTTGTCTATTCAATTGTTCTTTACCCTCATCAATAATTACTTAAACACCCTCATCAATAGTTACTTAAACAACAAGCTTGTTTTTATCTGGCAAATCATTTATTTTACCAAACTTCTTTCTCTTTACTTTTTTTAGGCTCTCTTATGTACACTATATGGCCAATGATGACCGGTCACTTGCGATTTTAGACGTTTTGTTAACTATCTAGAAAAATACATAAGGAATTGTCCGTAATCAGCATAGTTGACGTCATGGATTTCAGCGAAGATTTTTTTCCGAAACCCCATAGGGGGGGGCGTCAATAAATTGCAGCAAGACGACTATTTTTTGGATAACCCTGTAAAAACTAATATCGCAAAAGCGTTGAAACGGTAGTACATGCTTAGGATGCTTCTTTTAAAAAACTGTGTTCATTTTTATGAGGATAGCATGTATACTCGTGGAGAAATTAAAATTTTTATTAAACTATCCCAAATTTCACCAAGTGTTTTGCTTATAATATTCAGAGTTCTTAATATAAAAGAATGTTCTTTTCAGGAACGATGACACACAACATTATATATAATACCCTGCAATCAGAATTAAAAATAATAAATATTGGATGAAAAATGAGCAGGTTTACTAAATGTCTTTTCACTGCGCATGCGCAAATTCAATCAAATTATACTGTGCATAATATATTAGCTAAATGCATGGACCAACTTTTGTGAAAGTCTCAAAAACATAGCTTGAAATTTCTGATAGTAATCGTCGATAGAATAAGTTCGAAATTCGCTGTTCCCAAAAGGAAGCTTAAAGATGAGGGGTTGTATCAAATATACAATGAGAGACACTTCATTCTTATTATGCAACTTTCATAAGCTAGTATATTTGGATACAACCCCTCATCTTTAAGCTTCCTTTTGGGAACAGCGAATTTTGAGCTTATTCTATCGACGATTACTATCAGAATTTTCAAGCTATGTTTTTGAGACTTTCACAAAAGTTAGACATTCATTTAGCTAATATATTATGCACAGTATAATTTGATTGAATTGGCGCATGCGCAGTGAAACAATATTTAGCAAACCTACTCATTTTTCATATAATATTTATTATTTTTTAATTCTGATTGCAAGGTATTATATATAATGTTGTGTGTCATCTTTTCTGAAAAGAACATTCTTGTATATTAAGAATTCTGAATATTATAAGCAAAACACTTCGTGAAATTTGGGAGTGTTTTTATAAAAACCTTAATTTCTCCACGAGTATACGTGATATCCTCATAAAAATGAGCATAGTTTAGTAAAAAAAGCCTCCTAAACATGTGCTACCATTTCAACGCTTTTGCAATATTAGTTTTTACAGGGTTATGCAAAAGATATTCGTTTTTCTTCAATCTGTTGACGGCCCCTTATGGGGTTTTGGTAAAAAATCTTCGCGGAAATATATGATATCTATCATGTTATTTACACTCCTGAAGTTTCAGGATAATTCCTCACGTATCTTTCCAGATATTTAACAAAACGTCTAACATTGCAAGTGACCGGTCATCATTGGCCATATAGTGTAATTAATTCAACTACAGTTTAAGTTTTTCAGTGGCTCATATTATTGGCAAGAGAAATTGCCTATCGACTGGGCTTAGTGTTGATGTAAACTAGGAAGCATCTCTGATTTCCCTCAAAGTGTTCGGCATATATTTACTAAGGTTTCTGTTTAAAATTTCTGTTTGAATAACTTAAGAATTAATACGAATCCTGTAGTGTCCTCCAATTTTGCAAGGAATCAATGAGTGAAGTTAACGTGTTAAGCAAATTAAAATATTTTCTCTGAAAAGTTGCCTAGAATGTCTAGGTTCTAAAATAGCATCAAAAACACAAACTAAGAAGCAACAGATCATTATATTTTACAATCTACTACCTTATTGGAACGTTTAGAATGAAATCAAGAACTGTTTAATATAGTTCGAGCTACAAAGAAGCACACATTGAAATATGTTATAGTCACAATTTGATTATTAAGATACTAGAATTATATATAATTTTAATCACCAGAGATTAGAAATATTGAAATAGGATTGTTATATATGATGTTTACCTTGAACGTCGATAACGCAAACGTGGACAGAATTAATAACTTCTACTGAAAATTTTTCAATTTTATTTCCTGTGTTATTTAGGTAATTGTTAATGGAATTTCCTAATATGTTGCACGCCTTATTGATTTACGACAATATTTTTGAGGCAAGTTAGAGAAACATCGTACAACTAGCAAACCATGAACTAATAATGACAGACATATCAGTGACTAGACACGGCAACTGATTCTAAAACCATGCCATTTGGCAGATAAGTGTCTTTTGTAATATAAGCACTAAAAATGAGAAAATGTTTTGAATAATTTTTAAATATAGGTTAGGTAAAAATAGTTTTGTTTTCATTCTTGTATTATATTTTTTATCTGAAATATGTTTTCGATTATTTGAACAAAAATAAGTGCGAAAAGTGTACATTATCAAAAAAGACAAATGTTTTTTAATCGCTGAAAATATAATATTATCATAAAGAAAAATATCCGAGTTACCAAGGATTTCTAAATAAGTTGTTTAATATTAAAAATAACAGAAACCAATATTTTTGCGTGATTTAAAGAATCATTTATAAAAATAAAGTTTCTTTTGCTGTTAGTGATTTTCATAAATATTTCCGAGTAGTTTTTATAGTGTATTAACTAGTGTAAATGCCTGTCCTAGGACGTCGAGTAGAATTCGTGTTTTCACTTTGAATTTGGAATAATTGATAAATATATACTCATATAGTATTCATCGACAATAAGGAAAACTGTCATGAAACGTTAAGTTCAGTGCCTGATTAATGCACGGGCCTCTGAGATTTTAGCAACAAATTTGTAATCTGATGTAAATAAGATGGCAAAACAGAGGATAAATTTCAGATATATATTATTTAGTAAAAGGAACTATATATATATATATATATATATATTGAATGCAATATCAGTACAAATAACTTTTACTGACTGACTTGTACTCTAAGAAATATAAACATGTTTATATACTATTCATCGACAATAAAGACAACTTACTTGAAACGTTAACTTCAGATCCTGTGGAATTTTAACAACAAATTTTTAATCTTATGTAAATAAGATGACAGAACAGAGGAGAAATTACAGATCTTTCTTAATTAGTAACAGGAAACAGACATAGATATAGTTCTAATGTGTGTTTTATTATGACGCCTTAATTTTGTTACGGCATATTAAACGGACACGAATGCTGAACTATTTGTATTGTTTTAAGTACAAACTTTTTAATGTTCCGTAACGGTTTCAAACTTTTTTTTTACCATAAAATTATTATTAAGAATTTTATTTCTCCTTAAATCCTCTACTTTTCTGAATTGTTTATTAAAAAATTAATTCATCTTACGTAAGATTTAGTTTTTAAAAAAAGAATTGGATGTGATATCTCTATCAAACGGTCTACTTGAGATGTTTCACGAAATTTGGGGAACTCATCTAAAACTATAAGAATATGGGCATATGGTAATCCTCTTTTTTGAAATTCTGTAGTGTGCAAATAACCAAGATTTTGCCAAAATTTTCCCCGTCAGTGATGTCTTTCATTAATGCATTCAGTTTGATGTGAAAAATCCTTGCGATTAAGTCTGGTCTGTCTCTTCGAGCTTGACTAAGTTTTAAGTTTTCAGTCATTTCCCGCCACTTGGGATAGCACGAGTAAGTACGAAATATGTCAGGTTTTCCACATTTAGTTACAATATCCATTGCATCGTTGTATCGTTCTCTTATGTTTCGCAGTGATACTTGAAATATAGATGGTAAAATAACTGCTTTCCCAGCTGGAACTCCAGCATTTTTATCACCTCATTCAACAAAATTAAATTAACCACTATATACTTTAACTCGAAGCGTTGCTTGGTTGTAAGAAAGATAGTCTATATTGTTGGCTTCCACTTGTAAGTATGAATCTACTGCATATCGTTGAGTTAATTTTCCTATATGTAAAATCGAATTGAACTCATCTTCGCGAATTATAAAAAACGCACTCTTAAATTAAAGAATGCTACATTTTGATATAGTCCTAATTGAAGCTCCCGGATATGCTTTATATGGTAATTGTGGTTAACACCCTGGATCACCACAGGGGGAAAAAATGGCATATGTCAAGGGATCAAGATTAGTATATTTAGATTCAAATACTGTCCTTGTGTGTTTTGTGGACTGTTTTGAGGTCAAACTTAGTACTTATATCACGTCCAAAAGATGGATTCCCAGAATTATTTTGAAACACCATAGCTACTTCATTAGATGTTGGCAAATTGAACCGGTGTTAGTCCCAGTGACGATCTCGACGTAAAACCATATTCACTCCGGGCATTAGTAGATTCTATCATCTAGCACGCTCCTACTAATCACGATCAAACTCACTAAGAATTTTATATCCTTGTGTAAAAGGATTGAGTCTCATAATTTCATTTAATTCACGTAAAATATGCGGTAAACAATTTTCATTGTGGTCCTTATTAAGTCTTTCCTCTACAGCTTGTGTTGTATCTACCACTTTTTGGAAGTTTTGCGTTATACAAACACCATGCCAAAACGTATGCTAATGCGCCATTTATTTCAACCTTGACCGAGCATAGGTTTTCTACTGCAAACCGTGCCAAACATTGTGATTTGTTATTTACTGAATGTGAATAATTTTTTATTAATATTATTGTTTAATGGTAATCTCGCAAAAAAATTTATTTGCTATTTTTCGAATCAAATTTTTTTTAAGTTTTAATTTGCATTTTTCGCAGGCGATGAGATGACTTTAATCAGCTGTCAGAGTGACATTTATGAGGAAACTGTAATAAAATTGTTTCAGAAGTGTGAATACATAAAACAAATTTAAAAAAAAGAAACCCATGAACTGCAACACTGAGAGACGTTTACAAGTATATGCCCGCAGCTTAAATTGAGTTTTATTTTATTACTTTATTGTATAAAATTTGTTCTTTTATTTTAAGTATATATTTGTATTGATTAAACAAAATAGTTCGTGAAAGTCTATAATATTCAAATGTTAAACTTTTAAATGCTCCATTTCGTTCCAACAATGTTATTTTTCAAATGAATTATTTCACGTGAATTTTAGGTACTTTTCGGTTAGCCGGGCGCCAGTGATATATGTACATATATAAATACATATGTATATTCATATATATGTATATATATATATACATACATATATGTATATATGTGTGTATGTCATCATCATCATCATCATCATCAACCGTTTTCAATCCACTGCTGGATGTAGGTCTCCCCCAGATTTTTCCATTGTTGCCTGTCTAGTGCTTTAGTCATCCAATTAACACCGGCCACTTTTCTGATTTCGTCACTCCATCTTACTTGAGGTCGTCTTCTTGGTCGTTTTACATCTCTGGGATACCACTGTAGGGTGTTTGTGCTCCATCTATTGTCTTGTCTTCTTGCAATGTGCCCAGCCCATTTCCATTTTAGCCATTTAATTCTCTCGATAATGTCAAAAACTTTCGTCTGACTTCTTATCCACGTTATTCTCTTTCGGTCTCTTCTGGTTATGCCTAGCATACATCTTTCCATACTTCGCTGTGTTGTTTGTAATCTTTGTACCATCCGTTTTGTTAGTGTCCAAGTTTCTGCTCCATAAGTTAGTGCAGGCAAAACACATTGGTTAAACACCTTTCTTTTCAAACAAAGAGGCATGTTACTTTTCAGAATAATATTGTTCTTCCCAAAAGCACTCCATCCATTTCTTATTCTTCTATTGATTTCATTCATGATACTGTTGTCTGAAGATATTTCTTGTCCAAGGTACACATAACTTTCAACATCTTTAATCTCAGTGTTGTTGTAGACGATTTTCTTTTTTGATGCAAATGAATTGAACATCACCTTAGTCTTTTCCAAATTTATTTTTAATCCCACATTAATGCTAGCTTCTGCCAAATCTTTTAGCATATTTTGCAATTCTTCAGGGCTATTACTGAAAATTAAAATGTCATCAGCAAACCGGAGATGGCTTAAATATTCCCCATTTATTCTAATCCCTTTGTTTTCCCAATCCAGCTTCTTGAAAATACTCTCTAAGACAGCAGTAAAAAGCTTAGGCGAAATGGTGTCTCCTTGTCTTACTCCTCTTTCAAGCTTGATCTTCGCTTTTCCTTTGTCCAAACGGATGGTGGCTGTTGCTTTCTTGTAGATCTTCTTTATGATATTGATATAAGGTTTGTCTATACCAATGTTCTCCAGAGAAGTAATTACTGCAGATGTGTAGACCGAATCAAATGCTTTTTCATAATCAATAAAGGCAAGACAGAGAGGTAAATTATATTCTTTATGTTTTCCTATAACTTCCCTTACTGTTTGAATATGATCCATTGTGCTAAATCCACTTCGAAATCCTGCTTGTTCTCTAGGTTGAGCTGAGTCCAGAGCTGATTCAAGTCTTGTCGTTAAAACTTTGGTGAAAATTTTATAAATCACTGACAGTAAGCTGATTGGACGGTAGTTTTTAATGTTTTCCTTTTCTCCTTTCTTATAAAGTAACACCATCACAGCATTATTCCAATCTTCTGGTACATCTGATTTCTCGAGACATTTGGAAAACAGTAAGGCTAGCATTTTTGCAAATTCTTCTCCTGCTTCTTTGATAAGATCAATTGTAATTCCATCTTCGCCAGGGCATTTACCTTTTTTCATGCCTCTAATGGCTTGTACAACTTCATCTGTCATCACTGGGATTATCTCTTCAGTTTCTGTTATGTTTACTAGTGGATCACGTAGGTTGATTTCCCTTTGATCTTCACATTTATATAGATCGTTATAGAATTTTTCGACAATGTGTACTATTTCATTATTGATTTTGGTGATTGTTCCATCTGCTGTCTTCAGTGCAAAAATACCTTTTCTTCCAACACACAGTTTGCGCTTAGCTGATTTTAAACTTTTGTTATCTTCTAGAACTTTTTTGACAAGATCACAGTTAAATTTTCTGATATCTTCTGTAACACATTTTCTTCATTTTAAATTCTCTGCGTTTCTTCATCAGTCTTCTTGTTTCTTCTGTTATTTTCTTTGTTTGCTTTACTTGTGCTTCACCAGCTATCGTCCTTGCAATTTCTTGTAGAGTATTTGTTATTTTCTTGTTCACTACTGTAACATCTTGTTCTTCTTCTAAGATTGATTGAAGTACTTGAAAACGATTTTTAAGTTCTAAATTAAATTCTTCTTTATGTTTCTGGAGATTTATAATATCGACTGATTTCTTTGAGCATTGCAAAAGCTTCATTCTTTCCACTTTAGTATTTAAATATGTGTGTATGTATATGTATGTAAATGTAGATATGTGTATATATGTGTGTATGTATATATATGTAAATGTAGATATGTGTATATATGTGTGTGTATATATATACATGTATATATATCACTGGCGCCCGGCTAACCGAAAAGTACCGAATTTTATTTTGCGCCAATTATTACGCTTGGCCGTGTTGGTATAATGGAAATGTACCAATATGTTCTCTGTTGTCCTTTTCCTGGTGGTAAATATGAAGTGAGATTGTAAAATTGTCCTCGTACTCTAAAAAAATAAGGTCAATGTTCTGGTGAGTTTCCAGCAAATTCAGCTCCCATTGAAGTAAAAGAAATTGAGCTGTTATATTGGCTGATGTTTTCTTTAAAATATTTATAATCTGGATCATGTGGATTACTTATTTTGCTGTATAAAGAGGTTGTCTAGGTATTTATTTCTCACGTCCTTTAGGACAACACAAGTTAAACATACCATCTGATATTTTTTTAACCTCAAAATGCAATGTTTTGCAAAACTGATATTTTGTATTCATAGGACCAGAATAGTGATGCTTAACATTATGTGCAACGGCAGGTTCATTCGCAGCAGCTATTTGTTGCCTATTGATATTCACGCTTTCATATCTGACCCTACTTATGTGGCGTCGCAAGTAGTTTCAATTTAAACTGCGTCAAAATGTGTTTCAAAATCTGCCATTTATAATAAAAAAAATTCTGGAAAAAGTAAAATTTCTCTATACGCTATAAGCAACAAAATTTAGCTAAAGCATATAAACATCGAAAAATATTTCAAAAACTAATCTACAATTATTGCCGTTGCCAGATAACTTCAAACAAACTTTCAATGAACCTCAAAAAAGGAATGACTCATGATTTTTTAAATGGTTTGTCAGTTGCGCAAATCATTGACATTTTGTTAGTTTAAACCCGATAGACAACATTCTCGCGACGTCATAGTAAATATGAATTTTTATTCACTTTAAAGCAAAGTAAAGGTGCAGAAATCTAAAAATTAAAAATATATACGTCCAAAAAAGCCATGTGTCTGAATATTTTTTTTCTCTTCAATAATAGAAGTAATCCAGTGTTATAACATAGATGTGTTTGCATAATTTAGAATTAACACAATGCATTTTATTATATTTAGATAGGTATTCCCAAACTGGAATATCAGTTTTTATGATACTATTTATTCTCAATTCAACATTTTTAGCTGTGTTATTGAATTTATACATGAAAGGGTTACAAAATATTACCAATTTTAATTTTAAAAGTCGCTGTTTATTTATCATGTTTTTGAAAGTTATTTGTTGAAGTAATAGTATAATATTTGTACGTGATTATATTATATTTTCCTAGATTAAGAAACATCTGTCTTTTTTTATAGTATGTGCGTGCGTAATATTTATTATAAGTTGCAAGAAACAATACAAAATGTTTCTTCGCGATAAAGAAAATTGTCAGAATAATCTCCCATAAGAGATTCATACAAATTTTCTCTAAGCATTAGTACCCAATACTATTACAGAAATGCTGTCAAAGAAACAAAAAACTTCGATGAAAGAAAAAACAGGACGTACATTGATTTTTTGGGAGACATAACTGTAGATATTGCATAAAAGATGTATTCCTTTCTTCCAATTTAGTATTTTTCTCGACAAGTTTGTTCGACTTGACCGGAAGAAAACTAAGTGGAAGAAAATATATTTATTAAATTTGAGGAAGAGATTTATCTAAAAGGTTATATATATTCTCATTGTCTATAACCACTACGGATTTTGCAATTTTAATATACAGGGTGTTTCTAAATGAATATCGGTGTTTTAACGCTTTGTAGTATCTATTACATAAAACTTAAAATTATACTTAATACATAAAATGAAAGAGCAACTCAAACAGTTTGTTGTTACTCGTGCATGCGCATGCGCTCGCAATGTTTCTTCCGATAGACAGCGCTAGTAGTAAAAATGGTGACTAGTGAACAGAAAACGTTTTGTGTTCTGAAGTTTGCAAAGACCGAATCTGTAGTTACTGTGGCACGTGCATTTCAGATAAAGTTCAGATGTGATTCCCCAAGTGATAATAACATCCGTATATGGTATCATCAGTTTGAAAATACCGGCTGCCTTTGCAAACGGAAGAGTACGCAATGACGAAGGGTTAGTGAAGAGAGTGTTGAGCTAGTGAGATAGTTTGTAGATAAAACTGTTTGAGTTGCTCTTTCATTTTATGTATTAATTATAATTATAAGTTTTATGTAATAAATACTACCAAGCGTTAAAACCCCGATATTCATTTAGAAACACCCTGCATATATTTTTTGACGTTGCAAAATGCATAAGGTGTGAGGTAAACTGAAATTTATTAAAACTTTATATACTTATAATATAGAAAAACATAAATTTTTAAGTGTATGCAAAATTACGATTTTCCAAATTTTGGAAATGTACTAAAATCTTTAATAAATCAGTAAGAAAACTACCACAGATAATCATTGTGCAACGTTGGGATGATACAGAGAAATTTTCCAATATATGATAATATTTTTCTTTTACATTACTGCATTGCATGATTCTCGTTAATGTCAAATACTGCTCCACTTGATGAAATTAAATGTTACTATTTTCTCTGAAAATTATGCTTATGTCATCTATAGGTTTGTAAATATATAAGAAGACTTTTATTCTGATAACATATTTTCTCTTCTGCTATTCCTTTGCAATATTTGAAATAAAAATATTTAATGTCTATATCGATTATATTCAATGACGGACTACACATATTGTGTTCGTTATATGTTTACAATACTAAATATTAATAACATATTTGGAAAAATCGATTTTTCCACAACCCACCAAAACATTAATCGCGACACATTACCATTGTGCTACGTTGGAATGATACAATGGCATTTCCCAATATTTGAGAATATTTTTCTTCTGCATTGTATAATTCTCGTAAATCTAAGTATGTCAAATACTGCTCCACTTGATGAAATTACATTTTATTATTTTCTCTGAAAATTATGCTTATGTCATCTATAGGTTTGTGAATATAAAAGAAGACTTTTATTCAAATAACATATTTTATCTTCTGCTATTCCTTTGCAATATTTGAAATGAAAATATTCAATGACTATACTGATTATATTCAATGATGGACTACACATATTGATTGTGTTCGTTATATGTTTACAATAACGAACAATAATAAGATATTTGGAAAAAATTGATCCTTCTACAACCCGCCAAAACATCGATCGCGATCCATAATCATTGTATACGTTGGAATGATACAACAGAATTTTCCAATATTTGACTATATTTTTCTTCTGCATTGTATAATTCTCGTAAATCTAAGTATGTCAAATACTGCTCCACTTGATGAAATTAAATTTTATTATTTTCTCTGAAAATTATGCTTATGTCATCTATAGGTTTGTGAATATAAAAGAAGACTTTTATTCAAATAACATATTTTATCTTCTGCTATTCCTTTGCAATATTTGAAATGAAAATATTCAATGACTATACTGATTATATTCAATGATGGACTACACATATTGATTGTGTTCGTTATATGTTTACAATAACGAACAATAATAAGATATTTGGAAAAAATTGATCCTTCTACAACCCGCCAAAACATCGATCGCGACCCATAATCATTGTATACGTTGGAATGATACAACAGAATTTTCCAATATTTGACTATATTTTTCTTCTGCATTGTATAATTCTTGTAAATCTAAGTATGTCAAATACTGCTCCACTTGATGAAATTAAATTTTATTATTTTCTCTGAAAAGTATGCTTATGTCATCATGATTTGTGAATATATAAGAAGACTTTTATTCAAATAACATATTTTCTCTTTTGATATTTCTTTGCAATATTTGCAATAAAAATATTCAATGACTATACTGACTATATTCAATGACGGACTACATATATTGTGTTCATTATATGTTTACAATACAAAACATTAATAACATATTTGAAAAAAAAATTATCTTTCCACAACCCTCCAAAACACCGATCGCAGCACTTATTTTTTACAACCGCTGATTTAAATTGTTACAGAAGCTCTTGCAAGATATTGTTTTTTATCGTTAATGGATTTTTTTGTAGGTGAGAAACAAAAAACATCGATGAAACCCAAGGCTTGTTATTGTTTTCTTGTGAATGTTACAAATGCAGAGATTGCGTAAAATATATTTTCATTTCTTGTGATTTAGTATTCCTAGTCGCATTTGTTGGACTTGACGGGAAGAAATGTAAGAACAAAAAAGTATGTTTAGGAATATTTTAGCTCAAGGATTACATTTGTTTATTCTTTTTACAGATTTGATTAGATTTTTAAACCATCTGAGCGTTTTGAAAAAAGGTAAAATTGTAATGTTGTTTTATCTGCATTTTGTTTTATATGCTAAAAAAATATTATTCTTTCAGCATTATAAATAAAACTTAATTACAAATATGAATGTAACCCTTGAGAGTATTAATCATTCTTCAATGTTTTGAAAATTCATTAAATCTATAGAATTATACTATCTTAAACATTGCATATATTGCAGTGAAACCTGGAGCTTAGTGAACGGAATATTACGTTCCACACGCTTAGAAGGTTAAATGTTTATTCATTGTTATGTTACATTGGAATAAAAAAACTGCATCTAATTTAATTTGTTATTTACATGAGGTTATTTTAAACGTATGGAATGATTTTGTATTTTTTTGTCTCATTTTGGTTTCTGCAATAATCAAAGTATGTTTCGAGAGTCGTTGTTGTATTTTGAGCAATCAAATACTGACTTTCAATAGGCCCCCATGTGCTGACATTTTCATAAATACAAAAGCAAAAATCATTTTGATAGAATGAAACTGAATATGCACGCTATATTAAACGTCGATCGCGAACCATAATCATTGCCTACGTTGGAATGATACAACAGAATTTTCCAATATTTGACAATATTTTTCTTCTGCACTGTATAATTCTCGTAAATCTAAGTACGTCAAATACTGCTCCACTTGATGTAATAAAATTTTATTTCTTAAGAAATATATTATATTCTCAAGAAAAGAAACACAGTCATAATTTATTAATTAGGGAAACTATAATTAAAAATAATTAACATTATTTTAAAAGTGCACAAAAAATTCTAAAAAATCTCGAATACATATTCTCTGTATGATTAACACTTATTCATATAGCACGTTTCAAAATAATTAAAAAGTGCTTATAATTTCTGTTTGAATATCTGAAATGTGCCCTTTGTCTTTCGTTTGCCGTCTGTCCGAGCTCTAACTCTCTTAAATATGTACCGATTGCCGCGTAATTGATATATTTTATTGAAATTTACTATGACATGTTCACTATTAAAAATGAAGTGTGTAGCATTTATAGTTCCTTCACAGGGACACTAAAAAAATCCCATTACATTACAGTCAATGACGAAAATCGTTTGAGATGCATTTTCATGATTTTGCAAAAAATGAAACCTAATTTAATTTACTGAAAATAAAAATCATCGGAATATGTGAATTATTTTCGCCTGTGCAGCAAGATTAATCAGTTCATAAATTGTAAACATAAGCAGAGAACGTTTCCTAAAAAATGTTGCATTTTAAAAATAGGGATTACTATAGCCATGAGATTCAACCAAAATTAAATTGTAAAATATATTTTTAGCATAACAATAAGAGTGAAAAGAATCAGCGTTTTCTTTCACAACAAATACCTGTATTAAAAATTACTACAAAAATTTCAAAACTTGCTTAAATTGTGTCTTGTAAATTAAAAATTAAACAAATTGAATGCGGTACTATGAATATCAAAGTTTCTTTAAATTCTCCATTTGAAGGAATGTATGCATACAAAATAAGCAATCAAATAAAAATATTCTTTTAAAAATGTATTGCAGAAAGTTTAAATAGTATATACATAAAAGAGTATTCTAAAAAGAAAGTTAAAATTCAAATTTTTATATTTTAACTAAGATTAATTTATTTGTATATGATATTTAATTAAAATAAAACTATGTATTATTTCAATAATTTGTGTAGTACGAAAGTTTACACGTACATGGAGAAACTATTTTATATATATTTTACTACTTTGTTATCATCAATTGTACAAGGTACATACGAAGTCTGAAAACTTTTTGTTGGGAAATGTTAATTATATCAGTTTCAATATAGGTGTGGTTTAAAGAACAACTTATTTACTTTGGGGAAGAATTGATATAACCGATAATGAAGAATCTATTAATAAGTAATTTTTACATTAGAAATATATAAACAATAAAAAAAATCATTTTCGAATTTATGCTTTAAAAGGATCTTTCAAATGAGAACAAAAACAAAAATATATGTTAGATGCATTTTGCTTATTCTTTTAATAAATCAATAAATATGTTCTGTCTAAAAGTATTCGTGCCGTTCAATTATTGATAATACATTTCATATTTAAAAGATATAAATGATCGCGCTCCACTGGCACTATTACTTATTCACTAACTTTATTTATCTATCGGTGAATAAGCTAAAAATATTGCTTAATATTTATATTAGAACCCAGTAATGTCCAACTAACTTATGGTAGGTTATTTCTCATAAAAGAGAAATAGGAAAACATTCCTTAATGGAATGAATGTTTAATAATAAATATATATATATGCTTTTACAAAAATTGAGAAAATATTCCTTAACTATTACATTAGAATTGTGTTGCTCAACTAAATTATGATATATTGCTTGCCATAAAATATAAATACAAAAACATTCCTTAATGTAATATGACAACGAGATAGAAAAAATATATGTATATGCTTTTCCAAAAATTACGATTACGTATTTTCAATTAAATGTATAGCATAAAATAAATTTAATACATTTTATATTTTGCCTTTAACCCTTTGATTGAGAATTGGGACATAATGTTCAAGTGGGCTATTTTTTGTTCTATTTGTATCACTTTTTGAAACAACTATCTGCCATGTATTTGTACTAGGACATTTTCAATAGAAATCTACTACAAAGAAAAAGAAATCTAATTTGTGATATGATTGAATATAAAAAAGTCACCAATCTTGTTCCATAATTAAAGGGTTAATGCATAATCATTGATTGTAATCATAAAAAGTATAATGATTTCGCAATATTTTAATAAACAACAAAAAATCTTCGTTTTCCAGCTTTTTTTTTTAACATTAAATCTTCTGCGTTTTAATGCGATTAAAAATGCATTATTATTAATATACAGTGTCTCACATAAGTGATGGGACACTTGTGCTTTACAAAAGGAAACTAATCAAATAAATTAAAAAAACATGTACACATTTTTTTTGTGGGTGTGTTTCATACTTAAATTTAGTAAAGATTATTACATAACATACATTTTGTCAAAATATTAAAATATTAATTTAATAAAAATACAAATGTTTAGAACGGAGCAAAAAATAGCTCACATAAGTGATGGGACACCATTATATATGCAACAAAAATCGTCTGAAATAAGCAATAAAAATATTTTTTGGGGTTTTATTTTTACTTAAAAGCAATTGGCAATAATTTATAAAATCGTCTGCAGTATTTCTCTCCAGTTTGTTTTGGAATTTTTGTGTTTTTTAGCTCTGTGTAGTCATGAATGCTAAACGAAAAGAAACTTCGCCTGAAATTCGAAAATTAGTTATTAATTTGCATATTGAACGTGGAAAATCTATTAGAAAAACTGCTGAAACAGTTAACTTGAGTCGTTCAACAGTTTTCAATATCATTAAACGATATAAAAAGAATCATATGATTCAGGATAAAAGAAGACCTGGTTGACCATCAAAGCTATCCAATGGAATAAAGCGAATTATCGTTCGAAATATTAAAAAAAATCCAAGAATTAGTGCTTCAAAAGTTGCTGCTGATTTACAAGCATTATATGGAATAATTGTTAATCCTGAAACTATTAGAAGGGTAATTCGATCTGCTGGATATCACGGTAGAGTAGCCAGGAAAAAATTCTTCGTAAGTGAAAAGAATAGAAAACTCAGACTAGCTTTCGCAAAATCCAACATAAATAAGAATTCTGATTACTGGAATAAAGTTATATTTGCTGATGAGAGTAAATTTAATATATTTGGTTCTGACGGTAGAATCTTGGTGTGGAGAAAACCCAGGGAAGAACTTCGCAAACAGAACTTGGTACCAACAGTAAAACATGGTGGAGGAGGAGTTATGGTATGGGGGTGTATGTCGTCCGCTGGAGTTGGTAATTTTGTTTTTATTGACAGTATAATGGATCAGTACAAGTATATTGATATTTTAAAGCAAAATTTGAAATCTTCAGCACGAAAATTGAACCTTCATAACGATTTTAAATTCTACCAGGACAATGACCCCAAGCACACTGCTCTGAACGTTAGACTCTGGCTGCTATATAACTGTCCTGAAATAATAAAAACACCACCACAATCTCCAGACTTAAATCCCATAGAGAATATTTGGCAAGAATTGGAATCAAGAATTCGCAAACACACCATTTCTTCAAAACAACAACTAAAATCGGTGCTTCAAGAAGAATGGGGTAAAATCACTCCAGAAATCACAAAAAAAATAGTCGAATCCATCCCAAAAAGATTAAATCATGTTTTAAAAGTAAAAGGAAATCCAACAAAATATTAAAACCTTTTAAAAAGTAAAATTTGTGGATAAATATTTGATGGAAAAGTAAGTGTCCCATCACTTATGTGAGCCATTTTTTGCTCCGTTCTGAACAATTGTATTTTTACTAAATTAATATTTTAATATTTTGACAAAATGTATGTTATGTAATAATTGTTACTAACTTTAAATATGAAACACACCCAAAAAATTTTTGCACATGTTTGTTTATTTATTTTATTGCAGTTTCTTTTTATAAAGCACAAGTGTCCCATCACTTTTGTGAGACACTGTATTTTAATAAAACAATATTTAACAAAGTAAGAGCCTTCAATCTTTCACGTTAGAGGACCACATTTATAATCTCTTGAAGTTCCGGGAACCACCAATAATTTAATAAAACTCCGCGGAGAAAAAGGTATAGACATTCAGGTTTGAAGACCAGGGGGTTCTATATAGGCGCTGCAGAACAACAGAATTCTCATTTTCTTCTGGATTCAGATAAAACATTTATTTATTTATTTGAACGAAATATTTAATTTAAGCATAAAAAATTCTATTATATAACTTGATGTAGTAATAGTAGTATTATTACATAAGGTCAATCAGTTAGCACTCAAGGAAATGGAAGAAGCACTACCATCTTTGCTATGCTATAAGTATACGTTACCTTACTGTTAATTTCGGATCAAAAGGGGAGGAGGTCACAGGAGTCCCGACAACCTCTGAACGAAGAAAGTTTCTATACACAAGAGGGGAAAATTCTGCTATAAGGCAGAATATAGATTGCCACACACGGCTTTTATTTAAAAAATAAATAAACTAGCTGTAACTTAGAATAAAAACGCAATGACAACAAACAGTTTTAAAATATCTAAATAACAAATAAAAATTCCCCCGTTAAAGTGTTGAGTTGTTCAATAACCATTCGATTTAGAAAAATATTTTTCTACCACTGAGCAATTTTTTTAATGAAATTTAATTCATGTTGCTATAGCAGCAGACGATAAAACGATATCTTTGGAATAAGGGAATAAATAGAAGAAAAAATTTTGTTGATGTTTGTGATAAAATGTTTTTCTTTATTTTTTAAAAATGTATATACATAATTCACTTTTATATTTTAACAGAATAATAAGTTTACTATAATTCGTTACTCATGCTATGGCCAGTATACACGATACACGTCGAGCCACAATGCCTTTATCATTATCTTTTTACGCGTAAAAGTTTCGCTACGGTACTCCATTGTGAAGTTTTGTAATTTTTGAAATCTAATATTTGAAAAACGACATAATCATTAGATTTAAAATTTATATCAAGAAAAATACAATTTTTTACCATTCTAACGCAGTTTGTAAAACAATTTTGTGACAAATACTTTTCGAGTTATTAATTTTTTAAGTAACTTCAAATGTTTCATTTTCCGAGATTAATCTGTGGCAACGATGGATTGCTGTGACTTTTCATAAACATCAAAAATGATAGAGATTGAAAGAATAAGCCACCCTGTGTGTGGCTAATAAATACATTTTTTTATGTAAATACATTGTTTAAAAGTCACTGTTTAAAAAAAGATGAACAACATAAATTTTTCTGTCACACGCGAAAATATTTTAAACAGAAATTCTTAAAGGCTCAGGCATTATTACTCTTTAAGCACCAAAAAATATCAAACAAATATTTCATTTTCCTATATATGCGATACAGCTTCAATTATAATTAATTGCTCTCTTATGAATCATGATCATCTTTTTGTGGCCATCAAGTCCCGGAAATTGGCTGTAAATGACAGATTTCAAGACCATTTTTTTTTAAATTAATTTTATGCAAACGGGAAACTATTTTTGATTTCTCAGCTGAATAGAAATTGAAAATGTTATACATTTACGAATATATCTGCAATTGTATTGCATTTAGGAATAAAATTAACATCATTAATGTGTCATAAAACAGACAGTTTGGATTTATGGACAAACTTAATATAAAGAAATTGGTCAAGTACAAATCTGGCCAACCCCTTAAAAAAGATACATAACTCTCTTCTAGTTGGAAGGCTGGATCCGTTCTTATTGTTACTGTACTGTGCTACTACAGTACCCTAATGTTGCATGTGTAACCACACAGATATATACGACTGGAGTTAATAGCATAAACTGGCATTGTCGGTCTAAAAAAGTACAGCTTTTTATCGCACAAAAGGAGTAAGTTCATTTCACAGGCATTTCAGTTGATGTAAAGAAACTATCGGTGCGTTTATGGACTGCAACCTGAGTTAGATAGTGTTAACACATGGGAAACCGGAAACGTTCAGAGATCAATATCACGAGACATTTTGCGGGTTACTCGTAGCGTTCATAGCCCGAATTACCTACAGAGTTTTGTTTGGTAAAGTGGTCACATGATTGGAAAACCTGATTTGTTTGTTTGCTTTATAGCTAACTGCAATTGTCGTTCTTTATTGCTCCTACTGCACACATGTGTTCTCATCATTTGTTTGATCTATGTTTAACAAGACTGGGATATAATTAGCCAACGTCGTCAGGATAATTCCTGCAATGATACTATGATAAAAATGTAGTGGTAGATTGGATGACGAGAAAGTTTGCTTGTAAAATGCCCAGAACCTTACCCAAAAATGTTCACAGCCGTTTTAACCAAACTTTACCTTGTGAAACTCATATGATGTTATTCTCCAATTATACGAGTAATCCGCGTTTCGGTCTCTGAACGTACCTTATATGTGTGCAAAGTGGCTTTTCCCTGTTCCATGATCATTTTTATCTTAAGAAAAGATTTTACGTACCTAGTAAATTTTAAGATTTTTGAGAAAGTTAAATAAGCATTTTGAACCAGAAATTTTACTTAATACATTAAATGAAATACGTGTCACATGAAATCAAGAAATATTTTATTAAAGAAATTTTCTGCTTCAAAAAAAGTTTATTTGGCAGCTATGTATTTTCTCTAACAATAATCGAGTACATAACCACAAAATAAGATCACTAAATATAATTAAAATCTAGAGAAATGCTTAAGTGATACTAAAAGAAAACAACAAAAGGCTTATAAAAGCCTTCTTAATGATCCAACATACGTTTAACGCTCATTACGGCGTCATTTTCAAGAAAATATAATGATAAACAAAGTATTCTTGCAAATTTTGAAAAATAACCTTGAAAACAGGAAACACGAGTACTTTGTTTATCATTATATTTTCTTGAAAATGACGCTGTAATGAGCGTTAAAACGTATGTTGGATCATTAAAAAGGTTTTTATAAGTATTTTGTTGTATTATTTTAGTATCACTTAAGCATTTCACTAGATTTTAATAATCGAGTAGTTTTCGATGTCGCTAAAAATGTTTCTTTCTCAATATATTCAAAATAATATGGCGGGCAACTAAAATGCCCTCAACTGGAACCTACGGACCACGGGATACACATTGAGAACTGTTATCTTAAAGGTTAAGTGACAGAATCATATGATTAAGTTAAAACACCAATAAAGCTTATTAATCACAGTTACATAATATGCAGTCATTTAGTTTCTAAACAACAAATAAAGGCTTTTTAAGAAGGAAATTATATAATTCTAATTTTTCATTCTTAGCTTGAAATTTATAATTATAATCGACCTTGATATAAACTACTAAATAAAATCAGTATGTCTATAGCTTTGTTCAAATCATACATTTATCATTAGTTTTTTTAATATTTTATTTCCAAGAAGTTTTTTGATATTTTACTTCCAAGAAAGATCTAATAAATTATTTTTTGACAGTTGGATTTTTTTGCGTTCGTCTAGAATATTAATGTTGGATACACATGCAATTCTATCTATCTTTTGAAGTATATCAAGATGTTATCAAGTATTTTACTAACAAAATAAATTTTAAAAAACTGCTTTCATTGAGATATATATTTTTGCTTCACTATTTTTCAATTACCTGTCGTTTACACACTGTATACATGCTTCTTCGTATACATACACTGCACACATGCACAGCAGGAAATTCAGCGTCATCAATTTCCACCAATAGACAGAAATACACTCGAATAATTTTATACAGAACTTTATATTATCTACAAATTTTTTATACTCTCTTCATATTAAACTAAATTTAATTCGGGATAAAACGCACAACACAACTTAAAACTTCCTTTCAGAAATTATGATTCATACACGGCAATATATCCGTTTCTGTGCGTATGAATTTATTTATATTCTATAAAATCTCTTAGAATACTAAATATAGTTCAGCTGGAAAATGCATAACTTAGTTAAAAACATCCTTAAGCAATTCACACTCATATATAGTAATGATTGCGAATTATTTTTTGTAGCCTTATTGTGTATATGATCTATAGAACTTATACACACCATGTAGTATGCAAAACTTTAGTTAAACGTAAAAACGCACCATCAGCTTTTATCGCTCATAGACAGTACTGTAATCGAAATATTTTCTGTGTTATTGTAAATGAACGAAGACTTTCGTTATGCACGTCATCTTCTACATTTAGCACCTTGTAATGCACTTAAAAAATATATATAATTTCGTTATGCTTCAAATAGTGTAAAGATGTTAAAACACGCTTCAAGCATTTTTCACTTAGACCGCATTATTTTAAGTGACTTTGTAAATGAATGATGAATAATTTTCACAGCATATTTTACAGAAAGCATGTTTAACTCGTAATATCAATTTATTATATTTGAAACAGTGTAAACACAATGTTTTTCCCCTCCTTGAATATAATGTAACAGGATTATTTGAGTGTCTCTGTAAACCAGCTATAAGTGCTACACACTCCATTTTCAATGGCGAACATGTTCATAGTAAATTTAATAACATATATCAATTACATGGCAGTCCGAGTATATTTAGGAGAGTTAGGGTGCGGACAGTCGGCAGACAAACAGTTAGAAGTCATAAATATTTTTCAAATACATTGGAAGTGAGGATGAGATGAAGTGATGTTTATCGAAGTTGAAGTGGTGTTTATATTTAACCCTCTCGTTACAAATTTGTTATTCACAAATCAGTCTTTGAATTAGCAGAATTAAAATGCTATTAAAGTTTGTGATTAAAAAAAATATATGTCATAAATGAAGCCTGGATGTTTAAAATACATCACTCAAAATAAAATTTAGTTAAGAGCTTTTTCTAAAACACCACGTTTTATCATTTAAGTTAGCAGCCTCATATAAGGGTCAAGGAATGAGAGAGTTAAGGAGCCTTATTTCTAAAAGTTAATTTAAACAAGCAAAGGTATATTATATGATTAATAAGGAAGAAGATTCAGTATTACTAAATTAATTAAAGAGAGAAAGAATTGAATTCGTTATAAATAAATGTCATTCTGTAAATATATTATTTTTGATGTATACATTCAGAATAGACAAAAATGTCCTCCATTTGTCCTGAAGAATTGAAATCTTTATCAGAGAATGTTACTTTGTGTCACAATGTTTTATTATAAATGTATAACTTAAGATAACGAAAAATAACTCAATTGTCTATATCAGAATGTTTACATAAAATAAAAAATGCACACGTACAATATTAATAAACCGTTCTTCTTTTGAAATAACAGTTGTCTTTAGTTTCATCTTCATTCATAATTTAAACAAGAACGAATATTTATGCGTCAAGCAGTTATTATGAAACCCTTTCCAACACATCTGGAAAGCTGTAACGAAACTTTAGTGTTAAATAAAATGAAAAAGAAATGCAAGTAAACAGTTTGGAACACATATAACACATTTAAAAATCCAGTTTTAGGAATTATTTTCTATAGACAAAAGAGCAGTCGAATTGTTTTGTGTAGCCCTGTCACATAACATGCTAAAATTTAGTTCAATTTTTGCCAATAAATGGAAATGCACTCGAACTTTATTGTACAGCCCTGTATATTATCTGAATACTTTTGTATACAGCACACATTAAGATGAAATTTTATTCAGGTGAAAAACGCATAACAGAACTTAAAACGAATTTCCAGCAACTACCAACCAATAAAAGTTAATATATTTTGTTCTTTGCATATGCCTTTATATGAGTTTATTTGTATTCTACAAACTTCTATCAGTATACGAAACATAGTTGAGCGGGAAAATACATAGCACAATTAGAAACTACATTTAAACAATTTTCTCTTGTAGTCCGTAATACATAGGATATCCTTTGTGCAGTCTTGTATATGATCAACAGACCACGTACTATTCAAAGACTTAGTTAAACTTACAAACTCAACTCAAAGTTTAAAACGCACTTCGAGCAATTATGGATTTTAGACAGTACTGTAACCCAATTATTCTGTGTTCCCCTGTAAATGAACGATAATTGCAACGCACACCATACTTTTCAGTAAGTAACTTGCAGTGCACATGAGTTCTATAATTTCATTATGTTTGAAATATCATAATAATATCATGAAAATGCGCCGCAAACGATTTTTCCTAATAGACCATTATGTAACACAATTATTTTGTGTGACACAGTAAAAGAATAATAAATTGTTTGCACCTCACATTCTACAGGAAGCCTGTTTTAGCTCATTGCCTAATTGCATATCAATTTCATTTTGTTTGAAATGGTATAACATCACTGAAATGCACTTGTAACCATTTTTCCCTTAACCGTAGTGCAATGGAATACCTTTTGACTACAATCGAACTATAAATGCAACACAATTCATTTTCATTAGCTATCGTACTACAGAAAACGTCAATAACATATAAAAATTACAGGATAATCCGAGTATATTTACGAGAGTTAAAGCTTGAACAGATGGACAAACCGAAGTAATATACACTTTCCAACATAGTTGAAAAGTGTTGATAAAAATGTGTGAATGACTTATGTTTCTTTTAACCAATGCTTATATTTAAGAGTGGGTCCATTAATTCAAATAGAAAAAGTAGAATAAGCGTCATTTTTTTGTGCAAAATAATTAGGTACTTAAAGAGCGTATCTGTATCCTATAAAAAACACTCATTTTATAGGATTTTAAAATAATGATGAATTTAAATAATTTACGTGAAAGCTCTTTTACATGAACCCTTGTGTGCTCCCTTTAGGCAAATGTTCTCCAGTAAAACTCGATCTATGAGTCACTAAAGATATCAATCACATAGAATGAATCTTTCGATTATTGTAGTCGTCTTTCTTTCACACAATCGATTACCTTTTGTAAGGTTTCTCGATAATTTGAAGGCGTAAGAATTTTTTGGTTTAACTGGTGAAATAAATCTATAAGTATTGTCTGGCTTCTATTCCATTTTAGATAGATTGCCTTTTCTTTATACTTTTCTAATTTGGAGATTTTTTTTTCAGAGCCCACTCACAAAATATTTCAATACAACAATAAAATATTTCAAAGAATATAATAGAATCAATCACTTGTTAACTTTAAATTAAAGTCTAATTAATGCTTAAAAAGATAAAAACATAACACGAAATGTTTAAAAATACATTCTAATATAGATTATATATGTTTCGTTCGCTGTATCGGCGACATCTTCAGATCTAATGATAAATAAAATATTCTCGCATACTTTTTTGGAAATGGTAAACATAAACCACGAGACCGCATGTCCAAGGCAAGCAGGTACTTATATTGGTCAAACTGAAAAACGTGAAAATTATTATTTATTTTTTATTTTTATTGCTTTTTCAATCTGTAAATCATATGTGCCAAATTTTACGTAATTAAAAAGAAGCGGCTTCGTTGCAAATGTTATCTTTTCGCAAATATATATCTATTGATTCACGGATAATAAATAGGAAATAAGCTCTTGATTGAAAAATTATTTTACTATTCTTGAAATCAATCTGTAACGGCTCCTTTCTATATTGTCTAGCTAAGACAGTAGTTCCTTTGTCATATTTGATATCTGCCATATGTTCTTTTATTCTTGTTTTAAATTTTCTATTTTTCATTCCTATATAGTATTGTACTGTTCCATCTGCCTTGGTAAATGGGATTTCATAAACATCGGAAAGTTGGTCAGGTTCCATTGGATCTGTTTTTCTACATACTATGCTTTTTACTTTTGTGGAAGGTTTTGCAATAAGGCAGATATAAAATTTTCTAAGTTTATATTTTAATATTTCAAAGAATCCAAGAAAATATTGTAAAGTTGATACTTTTGAGTTTCGTTCATTAAAAATTTTCTTCTTTTTATTATCCATTCTTGTAATTATTTATAAAATTTTATTTTTAATTTTGAAATCATATTAATTAAACCCGAAAAAATATGAAACAAATTTACTCCAAAATGGCTTTTAGTTTTAAAAATTACCTTTATGTTTAACTTCTCAGATTGAAGGAAATTATTGTTTGGATGGTAAAGTATGAAATTAGAAATAAACTTATATGTTTACTTTATCTATTACACGATCACAAAATATTTTTGTTTTGTAGTTGGTGTTTCTATGAAATAAAACTAGCATTTACAGATACCATAATAAAATGTACTTTAAAGACATAATGCAAGGATTCTTCTTTTAAAGGGATAATGCATCGATTTTTCTGTCTATAAATATATTTTACAAACACAAATGTAGATTTTTATAAAGGCATGGTTTAAAGTACATTTATTTCAAAATTTTTAGTACTTTGTGAGTTGCTTTTATTGTTAATTGCCATTTTTCAGTATAAAAATAAATTGATCAGAATACCAATTTTAATTGAATAACTATACATTCGAACTTATGTTTAATTAATATATTTAATTTTTTTCTCTTATAATTACGGAAATAAAACTGAATTAAAAATAAGCGAATATTATTTTTTATTTGATTTTTTTTATTCTCTAATGTATGAAAATAATTGTTTCAAATAACGTAATTTTTTACTTGAAAAAATTGTTTTATGAAAATTTAATAAGTAGCAAAACCTTTTTAGCGCTACTGTATTTCAAACAACCAATTTAAAAAAAGGTGTGAAAATAAATTATGTCTTATTTTTCATCAGATTTATCGTTTTTATTATACATAGAATGAGTCTTATATTTTAATGCATCAAATAATTCCAAAGTGGGGAGCAGTTAAAATGAATTTAAAATCCTGCTTGTTTTTCTATGGACCGCATAATTGGGTGAGGTTACAGGCAACTAAACGCCGCATATCAACCGCAAATTGGATTGACACCAACCGTTGCGAAGTAAGGGGGGTAGAAAAGAGAGGATCATATCAATCTTCTCCTGTGGAAAGTATTGAAGCCGACAACTAAGTTCTTTCCTCATCTCTTGCGTAAGCCATATTTGACTTTTACCGATAGCTGTCTAATCAGCGGTCTGCAACATAGGATGCATCCAAATATGTCGGACGCAGACGGGGAGGGGGTGACGTCATGGGACGTCATTTATGACTACTCCATCTATTAGATCTTCCTTGGTTTGTATGTATCGAATATGCTGTTGCTACGTTGAGTTGACTTGCCTATGACGTCTAACTAATATGGTCAATTGGTTAGTAAACTGGCTACTATTAATAAGTTGCTGAGAGAGGCTTGTTCCAGTCTATGATGTTTACAATAGAAAGTTAGTTTACTTAAAGTCTGAAATGACGATATCTTGACCCCACGAGAAAAAATATAATGGCATGTATATCCATACTAAACACAAACAAAATATCAGTGTAATAAATCTATTTATTATGGAATATCGATCCCAGCTTATAACACGCATATACTATTAAGAAATCTTTATTATAATCTAATGAGTAACATCATATTCGTGATGTATTTTCAGATCAAAATATTTGTTTCTGTCATGAATCAGTTATTACTACAATTTCTAATGAAACCGGTGGGAACTTGATTTCAAACTTTCTCTTAGATGCACGTTATATAAATTAGACATCAACACTTGTTAACTAGTGGAATAATAATTCCCTCATTTTAGTTACCATTTGGATATACCATTTACATATCTTAAAAAGCATTTAACCACTTAACGTTTCAAAGAAAAATATGATAATAACAAGACAAATGTCCTATTTGTAGACAAATAAAAGATTAGAAATGTTTTTGACTTCGTTGACAGGTTTTTTAAAATAGAATTTGAGAGATTTATCCATTCATTATCCCAAACTATAAAAAAAAGAAATCTTAAAATAAACATGCATGATAAATTTCCTTCTTTATTAAAAAATAATAACGAAGAGGAGTTCATAATATTTTTATTGACAGTTGATTGAAATCTAAATTAAGCGAGGGAGCATGATTATTGCTGCTTGAAGAAAAAAAAAACAGAACTGCGTGTAGTACAAAACTGAGATTCTCCATTGTTAGCTGTTGCCGTAACAAATCTGTCATGTTGGTTTTCATTTAGAACATGATTTTGCAATTACTGAAGCTCTTAATTAATTTATTCTTTATTAAGTAATCTTTATCTAGAAAAGGAAAATTATCCATATCATAAAGTATAAACATGTCTGTGAGTAACGCTGCCGTCATATCGACGATGGCGACTGTCATTTCTCTCTGTTGGCAAATGTATTTACTTCTAAACATCGCGTACTCTCACATGTAATTTGTTTAAACACTGTATCTCAATTTGCTGATTTTGTATGGTTTGAAAGTAAATTTCAAGCATGATTTAAAAAAAAAATCTATCTCTGTCTAATGTAAATGCATCGTTTGTAATAAATTAAAAAAAATATTTGAATACATAACTGATATTTTCCATATAAACTGCTTTTTGGTGTTGATAGTCCGCAATCTAGAAATATATATTAAATGTTTTTTTTTTCTTAAACTTATTATAATTTTATTTAATAGAAAAAAACTGGTTTTGATCAAGTTCTGTAACCCGGAATGCCCATCTTCGATCTTCTCGTATAAATGAAAAAAATAGTAGTTTAATGTTGATCATTTAATAATGCCTGCAAACAATGTGTCTCTTGAAGTAAATTATTGCTACGCCATAGATGTTACGCAAACTCCGACATAGAATGGCCAACTAATCATTTTTACTCGTATTATTTCACGTAAAGCTGAATTAAATATCAAGCAAATTTCATTTACGAATAAGTGCTTGGAAATAATTTAGAAATATGATAAACTTCGACGTCATAATTCTTTGTATAAATGTGCAAGTTTCAACTAATAACTTAAGCAATAAGTTATTGTGGGAATCCACACTTTTCAAATATACATAATATATTGCATGGGGAATCATGATTTTAAAGAATTGTGTACAAAGGCGGAGGTGGCTTATATAAGTTATGCATAATTAAAATAGATGCACATTAGTGCGGCAACAAATTATAAGCACAACTGCTGAAAATATATTTCTTTCATTCTCTTTCAATTTATGATCCGCCATTTTACTTGAATCTTATCGCGACAATATCTTAAATATCTTTGTTTTACATTATAGAAAGATGCCTTATGTTACACCGGGAGAGAGTTCCGCATCTCTATTTCTAAAGCAGCCTATAAGAACAAAAATATATTTGTTACTTCCAAACTTTACAAGTTTTGGTCATGATAAGCACAATGCGAAAAATTTCAATACTAAAGTAACAAAAAAATTAAATTAGCCAGAAAATGGCTGTTAGAAATGATACTCCTGAAGCCAAGTAGAAAATTGGTCGCATTATTGCAAGATAGAGAAAGCTACATTATTGAATTAAACTTGGCTGAAATATTTGGAAAAGACATGTTGATCAGATAACTAATGTAGCTTCAAAAGTACATTTAACTAATGATACAAATTTTGAAGAGTGTGAGACAGAATGTCACAGAAGTGAAAATACACTTGTTAATCAAGTTGATTCACAAGTAATGCCTCCTAGTGTCACAGATCTACGGCCAGCTGACTCTGGTGTCCCAACTACTCCAAATCCTTAGCCAGATGACTTTGTCTTCCTAACCACCCCAAGTTCTAAACCAGTTGACTCTTGTGCCCCAAATACTCCACGTCCTAATCCAGCTGTCTCTGATATGATATCTCCAGTTCCAATACCTATTTTTTGAAATAGTACAATTGATGATTATCTAGCTCCTTTAAAAACTAATTGTTATTCTTCCTCCCCATAGGTACTTAGACGTTCCACAAGAATTCGAACAGCCGTCTCAAATATTAAAGTGAGGAGAATTGTGGTGTCTGTACTTCAAATAATAAACTTTAGATTGCAGCACCACATAATAAATTGTAAGTGGTTTATGCGCTATCGACCCCTATATTCATATATTTTGATTGTACTGCGATTAGCCATTAGATAAGTTGCAGTTTTTGTAATGTGTTGGGATGTTATGTGTTATTGTGTTGTTCATTAAACATCCAGTAATTATGAATCACTGCTGCATGTCATTCAATTAGTTAATTATCTTAATTATTTAATATTCAATATAGAATACTTTCTGTATTTTCTATCTTAAAAACTGTAATACATATGAATGACAAGTTTTCTTTTTATGCGTAACAATCTGAAAAAACACAAATAATGCTGAAAGCAAATCAAATAGATCAGAAAAAACACGAATGATTTTATAATATATTATATTTGAAAATATTGTCCATCCTGTTGGTTTATATGACTAGAAACAAATGAAAAAAACTCCGTTTTATTTTACTCAGAGCTTATCGAACTTATTAATTTCACACGTTGTAAATTGTACAAACAGTCATTAAAATGCATTCTTGTGACCCAAAAGTAAACGAAGAACAATCACCTTTTACCATTTATGAAAGTATTTACTTATGAAGCTGTTAATATTTAACAGCAGTAAAAATAGCCTGAGTTTCATTTTACTCAGAGCTTATCGAACGTACTAATTTCACAATTTTCAAATTGGATCAATAATTATTAAACGTATTCCTATACTTCAAAAATAACCGAATGAACAATGACTTTTTACCATTTATAAAAGTATTTAATTATAGAAGCTGTTAATATTTAACAGCATTGAAAAACAATAGTGAAAAAAACTAAGCTTCATTTTACTCAGAGCTCATCGAATCTATGAATTTCACAGATGGGAAAATTCAATCAATAGTCATTAAAACACATTCCTATGCTCCAATGTTAACCGAATAAACAATGACATTTTACTATTTATAAAAGTATTTACTCATGAAGCAGTTAATATTTCAGTTCTTACAATGAGTCTCATTAAATTATTCATTTACAGCTTGAATGAACATCATCACATGATGGACAAAAGAGTTTGGTAATTGAAGCAGAAAGATAATTTAGTTTGCAAATTGTACTTTTATGTGATTTATTTGAAGTACACTGAAAGTTAGGATTATTTTTAAAGTGGAAATTTTCCAATTATTTTTTAAGTAATAAAGATACATTTTGTTTTTACCTATAGGATAATGAATATAATAACCTGTTGAATTAAAATTTCTTGTCAGAATCAGTTACAAGATTGTAAATGGCATTTGTGCAATGTAAAAGTATTTAAATCAATATCTTATACGTTTGACGATATTCGTACACGTTCTTCTATGACAAAGGTTTTAAGTTTGTAGTAAAACATAATAAGAAAGACAAAACATACAATTAAGAAATATTTAAAAAATATAAAGCCACTAAAAAACCCAACTAATATTTCAAGTATAATTTTGATTGAAAATTCTTTCCAAAATAAATTAATCGAGTTTATTTTTTAAGTTTAAATATGTAATTAAAATTAAAAAATTTTTAGTATGTTTGTTTAAAAATGGTAACGTATACTTTTGTAAAAGGGTAATACTCTATATTTGTTGCAGAATATTATTAATTTAAAATTTTATTGTTATTTCGTTGAAACAAAAAATAAAATAAAATAAAATAAAATAAAATAAATATCATCTTTCAGTAAATTAATTTAAAATATTCAAACTATGTGACTGCTAGTTACATTTGCTGTTTATCAGTTCGTTAGGCGACCAATTTATAAGAAATTTAACTTGTAAGTAGTCCATCTGAGTTAAATATATTTATAAATCAAATGTGAAAATACTCTTGAATTCCTTTCCGTCGCTTCCAAACCATTCGAGTTTTCAATACCATTATTTTCGAATAGAAATATTCGCCTTTTTTAACGATAGAAATTATGCCATCATACAAAACAAATTTATTTACTACTATTGTTTATTCATAAATATCACTAATTTAAACAAGTTGGAAATTGTACGTCAAACGTGACAAATGAGGTGCGTTCGTACTATGGCTAGTTATATAAATTTTCTGATCTTGATGATTTTTAATTCTGTGAAATGAATTATATCGTCTGCATATTAATTTCTGTCATAAAATAAGTATCTCGGTCGCTTAACGATTAAACCTCGGAAGCTCCTATAACAAAAAAGCACCGATTTAAGAAAAAAATCACATTTCTTAATAAATGTTTTTATTAATATTTTCTAAAGTTTTGATTCGATTTTTATAAAATTTGAAATGTCTCGACGAAATTCTGCAAAGATAATATATCTTAAATTTCAAACCATTCGGTTGGGTAGTTTTTACGTTGTTATATGCGGATGGACGGACAGACAGACGGACGGACCAGACGACGACAATAGGTGCTACGTATTTATATAATTACGAACGCACTTAAAAAGAGAGAGTCGGCTCCTATGTCATAAATGAATGGACGTCTGGAATTAGGGCCTATGATACAATTTAAATGTTTAAAGAAATGACGTAAAAACTATTATTCATAGCGATGACCTATGGACCTAGTGTAATATACGACCTTCTTTCGATTTTATTAACCCTTCACTATTGTCTTCATGCTGAGCACAGTTATTCTTATTTGTATCTTCACCTTACCATTTACAAGCAGATTAACAATACCACGTAAAATGTTTAAAAATTAATCTAACAGGTGAAATTTTTCCTCGAAAATGCAACTGAAGCCAGACTGCGAAACAATTTGAAGGTAAAGAACAGGAAAAAGTAAAATAAAATTTGAAAATAGATAAATATTTTTAAAGAGATCTGCGCAAAACGATTTTTGAAATCAGGTGTAATTTTAAGCAAAGAAAAATATTCTATTCCTCTCTTAACAAAACAAAATTTTTAAAAGAATATTCATAATTCTATTTTAACTAACCTGAAACTTAAACTATAGTAATTGAAATTCATGCCTGTGTTATTCCCTCTTTGTAATGCACCTTTAAATAATATTTATGATTTAAAATCTCTTATCTCTTTAATCTAAATGAAACGTAAGGAATACTGCTGGCGCTGCCATTGCCGTAATTGAATTTATTGTCATCTTTTAACTTACTCGGCTTACAATAACAAAAATATTGCTTATAAAAAAATGGAAACTTCCAGTTTTATAGAGAAATCTTAGAAAGACAAGCTGAAGCAGACAGTCTTAAATCGAAAAATTATTATAAGATATCTTTAAAATGTTAAAATAGGTCCAGATAGTTCCGTTAACAAAGTTTTGTAAGATCAAAAACTATATTTTAAACACATAAACTTTAAAAGGAAAACAGAACACTACAAATTAAATTCCATGGGGAATTACTCTGGGAAGTACACCCCCCATACCGGAACATTTTAGTTGTAGTTTCTCTTGTGTTTAATTACTTTAAGTTAGTCGAAAAGAAAACAAAAATGCATCATAATTTTCAAATGTAGTTCATTAAATTTCAAAAACCGGGCCGTGAGGAGGAAGAGATTTCACCACCAGGTCATCTCCGCCTGAATTCAAAACTGCGAACTATTCGTTTGAGATCATTTTTTAAAACATAAACATAAAAAAAAAAAAAAACTAAAAATTTATTTCCATGGGGAATTTAGGGGGAAAGACTTCCCCCAACGGACATTTCTTAGCTATATTCTCTCTTAGTAGTTACTTTTTTAAGTTAACTCAAATATTTATATTACATATAAAAGGAAAAACTCTTAATTACGTCCATTAAAAGTAACACCATATAATATATTCCAAAAAACTTTCAAAACACACACTAAAACACTTTAATTGTTTAAAAGACAGCAAATATCAATTTAAAATAAAGTTGATCCGGTTGATAAGGGTGACCTTTCAGGGGTATATATTATTCCATTTATTAGGGAAGGGGGGGGGTGTTAGAAATTATTAAGTAGGTACGACCCAAAGGAAATTCAGTATTAGATCTAAGGAACATGTTGCAGATGTTAAATATAATAGGGGGAATACGGCCTTATCAAGACTTAGTAATAAAAAGAATATAAACATCGTATTCAAAGAAGCTAAATTGATTCATAGATCTCATTTGTATTTACAACTAGCTGACTCGCCCGGCGTTGCGCGGACTTTGGGTTTTGGATACATTTTGTACCAATGTTATGATCTAAGTACTTAGTTAATGGTGGCTCTGTCACTGTCACTTTAACCAAGTTTATAACATAAATATATTATTTGGATTCAAAAGTGATCTTAAGTAACTTGAAGTACGGAGAAGAATGTATTGTCTTTCGAGTTTTTTTTTATTCTGCGTAGTACCAAAAATCTTACGTAGTCTAGCCACATGCTTACGTCAGCCAACATGGCAATCAAAATAGTTTCCGGGTGACAAAAGGAATCATTTCGTTGAACTACTGGGTCTATTATTGTTTTTAATTCCTTTGGTAAATAACGTACTGAGATTATTGCTTAATGTTAATGCTTATCTCTGTAAATGCACGAAGGCTTCGTATTAATTTGATACCATACACATGCATAATCTTTTATTATAAAATTTGTCAGAATCAACAAATTTTCAGGCCATTAAGTTAAGGATTGAGGAAAAATATAGCCTAAGAATTGGTGACTGGTATATAACGCAACTAAGAGGGATATATAAATGGGGAAAATAGGGAAAAATACTTAAGATACGGTTTTCGGCATTGACTTTTCAAATCATTCGGAGGAATGGAGAGTAAATGGGGATGCGAATGTGCAATTCGCAAATATACGTATGGAGAATGTACAATTTTACACGGATTTCTTTTGTACAATTTTCGAGACACGATCTGTAGAGATTGCTTCATATCTCTCCGACAAATAGAGTTGATCCGTGGTTAATTTTTTTAATCAGTAATTTCTGGCAAAGTACAGCTTTTTCTCCTAAAACGTACAAGTGAAAGCAGTTCACAATCTTTTAGAGATTTGCGAATAGATCCAGTAATATTTGGGACCCATTTGTTGTACCATCAAGATACTCAAACAAATGGCGTAAGATAAGCTCATTGGCATGTAATTGGCAAACAAGCAATTGCATCTGGCAAGTCATTGAAGCAGTTTTTCTTCTTTTTTTTTTTCTAGAAATAATATGATACCTCCTATGTAACCTGTGTTAACTGAAATTTTTCGTAGTTAAAAAGTTTTTGATTTCTTCACTTAAAGCCTTTGCATATTGTAAGGGGAGGTGCTTCAGAAACTGGTTCATTTATTAAGCTTATGTGATACTCTAATACAATTTTTCGACGTGTTAAGAGTTTTGCCTTTACGGCCACCAAAATATAAACAAAATTACTTGGTTTTTAAATCCACGGACGTATTGATTAACGTGGATCTTTCTTTTTGCCGTGCTCGTCGAATTTTTAGACAACAGTGTGCGCTACTGTAAAAAAAATTGGTAATATTACTACTATAATTCCTTAAACAATTAAAGACACTACAATTTATTTAGGGTGCAATTTTAACCCATAAGAATTTTGAAACATAAAGGAAACAAAATTAATTATTTTAGTTCTGCTTGATCTTTTAGAAATCTAGTTAACTATAAATTTTTAATTTTGTATATGTTTTCCTATAACGTGTGTTTGTAATGTCAAAAGGAACGAAAACAAAAAAAGATTTTCGTTTACATTAAGCAAAGTTTTTCATTATTTTGTAAAAATATCAATGCATTTGAGATATATTTATAATACTAATTCGAAAAATACGTTTGTAAGTATTTTACTTAAATTTTCAATCAGTTATTCCTTAATGTTTTGTAAACGTATAAATACATGCAGTCGATCCATTTTCTTTCTATTATTACTTCTATTTTTATATGAATGATATATAACAATTTTTTTTAAATAAATTCTGTATCATTCTTACACCCTCAAGTTAGAAATATAACATCAAGATGTAAAACCTAATAATGCACCATTTACTAAAATAATGTACTTCTTTTTTACTGTTTGAATTACACAACTATAATTTTCGTTGTTTTCCAAGAAAAAGAAGACATGGCAGCTAAAGCGGGATAATGTAGTTTAGCTTCCATCAGTGTAGAATGGAAAATCGAATAATGCTGCTCGAACGATAGGTGTTTATATATGATATATAAAAAAATGTAAAAGGCCATTTAGAAAACACAGCCATACGAAAAGTTGCCTTTATGTGTTGTCATTACGTATTAGAAGGTGGAAAAAAGATAGAAATGTGATTTAGACTTTGTAGATAAGGATAATGTATAATTTATTTTCCAATATTTTAAATGGGAAACAATTCTGATATCCTGAATTTTTTCAATTGATATGTTTCAAAATACATGAAAAATTAAAGCAAATGTGTTTTAAATTGTAACTTTTTCTTACGTTAGCTTCTAAAATATTTAGCAAAATTCCAAATTAAAAAAACTACATAATCTATGTTTTATGTTTGCATTTCTGTTTTAACGTTTATTCAGTTTAACAAACTATTTAGCTATGGATCTGTTCTTCCCTTTTTAAAATCATGATTTTTTATCTTTAAAGAATTATCAACTCTCTCAAAGCTAAAAAGAGAGGGGGATGATTCTGAGCGCAGCTGAGGCCAAAATGGAAGCAACCATTGAACCCATCAAGCATTCTGGGCAAAATTTCTTTGTTCCGAAGAAAAAGATAAAAACGCTGTAAAACATGAAAAAATGTTAGAAAACGCATAAAAAATTAAATTTAAAAAAATCTAATAAAAAAATTGGGATAAATAATCATCTGTCCTTCCCTTTTGAAAATCATGATTTTTATCTGTAAAAAAATATCAACTCTCTCCAAGCTAAAAAGAGGGAGGGGGGATGATGATTCTGAGCGAAGCTGAGGCCGAAATGGAAGCAACCACCGAATCAATCAATAATTCTGGGGAAAATTTCTTAGTGTCGAAGGAAAAAATTCGCCAAAAATTCGAAAATTGCTGTACGAATTTCGCATAAACTTTATTGAAAAGAGGACAAACTTTACTATATTGGGCTAAAAGATTGGAACCGGATTCCTGTTACTAGTGTGGACAAATATAAGCAAAACATGAAAAAACACTAAAAATCACATAAATAATTAAATTAAAAAAATCTATTCAAAAATTCCGAATTCGGGTTTCGAGGTTCAAAACTACATGCGTAGAGGTACCTTCCCACCAAATTTTGTACCTCTGCGTGTAGTGATCTCTTCAGAACACACCCGAGAAAGACACAAACACACAAACTTCTTTCTTTATTATAGTTGGAGATTTAAACACTTTTAAACACTTTGTTAATTGTCTGAAAAGATTGAGTAGAAATAAAATAAAAGCATCTTATTTGAGATGAAAGAAATTCCGAAATACTTTTA
Organism: Maratus michaelseni; assembly: GCA_963931845.1. Classification (NCBI taxonomy): domain Eukaryota; kingdom Metazoa; phylum Arthropoda; class Arachnida; order Araneae; family Salticidae; genus Maratus; species Maratus michaelseni. The sequence continues at coordinate 76,964,589 of OZ007590.1, read as the reverse complement.
AAGAATTCACCATCCTTAATAACACTTCAGAAGAGCAGCAATTCTTACTAGAAAGTCTTATTACTGTTTTATGAATGCTTAAAAATATTTTATAACAATAATCTTATTAACAACAGGGTTCGTACGCTTCAAGGACTTTCAAGCACCTTTTATCAGAATTTTCGTAAAGTAATATTTGGCTTATTTAATGAAAAAAAATGCTACCTTCAGAAATAGCAACCAGTACTCTACAAAATTTCTGGTACTGAAACACATAAAATCTCCCGAATCTCCTGATGCGTACGAACCCTGAACAAGCTGGGATAGCGTAGCTAACTTAAAAAGTTAACTTTGTAATATTACTATTATTTTTTTTAAGTAAGTTTATTAATTAATTTTGGAATTTGCCATATAGTAAGATCTTTCAAAATATTTGTCAAGGGAAACTGAAATAATTAAAATTTCAGCCCATTTTCAAAATTATTTTACAAACGATACGGAATGTGAAGATCATTAGAAAATATTTCAAGAGTCGTTGAATAATAAATGACTTAGTGAAACTATGTATTTGTCAGAAATTCTTTGATGTGTTAAATATTTTTTAAATAATGCAAAGCTCGTATTTTTCATTGAATTTGATTATCAGACGAATGACGTTTTTAGGAAAAAAGATGGAAAAAAATAAAATAACGAAATCTAATAATTTAATTAATTGCAGAACTTGGTTTCGTAATCGACGTTCGTAATCCATTCTTCATACAAAAACGATTGTCAAAAACGCGTATGATAACAGCTGATTTTACAATGTTTTAATTAATTTTTTTTTCATTTTGTGTAAAAATTCAGCATACTGTTCAGAAAATGAAATTTTTAGTATGTCCTAAAACGGCCATAGAATGAAAAATTATTGTGTTCACCTTAAAAGTATCATATCCATCTTACATATTTGAGGGGGTTAGAATGACAGTGTAGTAAATCAATATTTAGTAATGTGAGAAATGAAGGGTTTTGTGAAACTTGTCGTATTGACGTTTCATTAAGTGGTCCAACTTGTTTAGTCATCTGATAACTCCCTAAGTGAACTATGACTTATTTGACTGTCACACTGAATAGAAATTAATACAGGGTGTTTCATAAAATATAGGCAAAACTTTAAGAGGTGATAGAACACATCCAAATAAACAACTTTTTTCAAAGAATGGGTGGTCGGAAGTAAAACGCAAAGGTGCTGGCGCATTTGGAAATTTGGTACATGCAAACGTGAAAGCTTCATCCCTGTTGAGAGTTATCGGGAGAAGAACAACAATAATAGCATGCAAATATGATATGGGGAAGAAAAAGAACGCGTATGCGAAATTTCGCCTTGATTAATGTATTAAAGCCGCTGATCCGAGTGTGCTACTGTCAATCGTGGTAAGAACATATAGGGAGGTGTTGTCCGTCATTAATAGGCAACAGACTTATATGCATTTTATCTATGGAACTGCAAATGAAAATGGCTCAGAGGCTCAACGATTGTATGGAGAGAAGTTTCCCAACAGGCGGTTGCCCGGCCATAAAACCTTTGAGCGCTCGCACCACCTGTGTGTGAGACAGGATCCTTTTTTGCTTCCCTGTCGGATGCAGGTAGTGAAAAGACGGACGGAACGTCAATTGTGGAAGAAGCATTCTGAACATGATGGCTGTACAAGTACACGAGCAGTGGCTAGGCAATTGCCTGTATCACACTCCACGACTCCACGACAAGACGAGTACTGAAGGATGAACGTTTGAATCCTTATCATGTTCAATGAGTCCAGGAACTGACTCAAAGGGATTATTTTTGTAGTGTGGAATTCTCCCGCTAATTGCTGCTGCAGACCATGGTAAATTCGGATTTTGGGGAAACTGTGCGTTTCACGGATGAATGTACCTTCAGACGTGAAGGTGCTTTTAACACCCACAATCAACATGTATGGGAGGATTTAAATCTCCATTCTCATCAGCGACGCTTTTCTATCAATCTTTGTGCTGGAATAATCGGAGACCACCTACTTGTTCCTTATCTTCCGACAGAAAGCTTTGACGGGGAAAAATACCTCACGTTTCTGTAACAGGTGCTTCCAGACATGTTAAATCGTCCACACATCCTGCGAGTAATGTGGTTCCAGCAAAATGGAGCACCAGCCCATTATGTGTGTAACGTGCGAAACAATCAGGAAATAACATTTGCATGGGGATAAACCGATGGATTGGGAGAGGTGGTGCTGTAGCTTGGCCACAGCGCTCACCAGATATTTCATATCTGGATTTATTTTTGTGGGGACAGCTGAAAGCTCTTATGTTTGAAGAGCCCCATAGAATCTGCGGAAGACCTCGTCATCAGACGTTCGGCCGCTGTACGGGAAGTAGGCGATATGCCTGTTGTTTTTCAGAAACTTTGCCAATCCTTTATTCGCCATTGTACCTCATGCATACACACTGCCTGTCACTGTTTTGTCATTTATTGTAATCACATGCCATTATGAACTTGCTTTTGTCACTTAATCGTTCTTTGTATGTTTCTGCCTCGTATAACAACATCAGCTTCGGCACCCTCTGACACCTTTGCGTTTTAATTCTGACCATGCATTCTTTCATAAAAGTTACTTGTTTGGAAGTGTACAATCATCTCTTAAACTTTTGACCATCTTTTATGAAACACCCTGTATATGATTTTACAATTTTAAATGTCCAAAAATTCATTAACGAAATACCATACATTGCTGAATATTCTTTCTAAAGCTTTTTATGCTCTAGAAAAAATATGTCTGACATTTCCTTTTTGACTTCCCCGAGAGAAGTAAAACTGCACTACAAAAAATACATATTTGATTTTTTATTTAAAAATGTCATCACTTTTGGATTTCTTCCCGAAACTACTTATGTATGATATAAATCATATAAATGCAATCAATATACAGGTATTTTTTGTTTAAATGAAAAAGTTTTTTTTCCATTGAAATGGAAGTCTTTTGAGTTTTCCTTTCATCTAAATGGTATTTTTATCTAAAAGAAAGACTTTTATATTCAAGAAACAACTTTTATTTATTTACAATCAGTTGCCATGTTTTCATATTTTAAGGAAGTCTAGAATATTTCCGCATTTATTACGCAAATTTTAGAGTATTTTACTACATATGCTTAAGTTGTACAATTGATACATATAGTGTACTCGCGTATTTTGCACATTTGTTTAAATCATTTATTCGATACCAAAAACAGAGGGTGCGAGGTATTTATTCATATTAAATTTCCGAAGAGAAAAACATACAATATTTAAAGAAATGTTTTTCTTTAAGATAATAATCATAGCGCTTAAAAATAATCAATATTATACAAATAAATTACAGTTGCAGCAGTTATTTAAGTAGCTTTTTCAAACAAGGTTAACACAGTCTTTTTTTAGTTTTCAGAAGTGTTCTAGGTTAATAATAATAATAATAATAAACTAAGTTAGCAAGAAAACTTTAGTGGAATTATAAATCTATATTGCTATATTTTTTCGGAAAGTGTGCTGCTCTAAATTTAAATTATGTGTAAAATAAATTTTTAGCCATTTTAATTTCGCATGAACAATATGATAAAATGACTTAGAAAGAATTTTTTTCTCAGGAAGTTCTAATGTATCACACGACTGTTAATGCAGCATCATTGGTCATAAAATCACTTGTGATCTTAGAGCTAGTGAGAATATAAAACATCTGGATACAAACACAAAAAACGGAATATGCCCCTTTGGATATACAGAACTATACTAAACATTTACTTTACATTTTATTATGACATCATAATAGTTAGCATAAATCTGGTTTTAGCAATTTTAAATCCTGTTTAATAATATCAGATTTTTCCATAAATACTTCATCTGAAAATTGCACATTTTTTAAAGAATTTGTTTTTAATTTAATATTTTTTCAAAATTAAGTTTTTTTTAACTACGGGGTGCGTAAACTACGCGGAAAGGCAGAAAATGCAAGTAAATAAGGTAATTTACATTCATCTGACATAATGCAATGTTTTTCCACATAAATCTGGTTGAACGTTCTGGAACTAAGTAATTGCACTAAAAGGCACAGATAAGCATACCTACAACACTTCACACCTGCAAGGATATTATGAAATCAGGACGGTCCACATGCAAGTCTAATTTAAAAATAGATAAAATACTATCATGTAATACACTTTAGCTGTCTTTCTAAAATTTCAAGACTGAAATTACCTGGTTTCCGCGCAACATAAATGTGAAAACGTAATGAAAATAGAAATACAAAAATATGTATTCTTATATTTAAAAAACAAAGATATGCACACATGCATTATTGTAATAAACAAATTGAAATAAATAACAAATTGAAATAAAATTTTTGAAAGAAATCGTTTAGTACGAGAAAAACATTTCATAAAAAACAACGTTAAACAAATTGCGGAACAGCTTTAATAGGTTGATTTCTTTTGAAAGTGACCTCTACTAAAGCTTCATCTATACCTATTAGCTGGCTGACGCCCCCCCCCCCCCACTGTTGCCTGGGCCGTGATAATAAAATTAAATAAACCAAAAATCAGTCTTGATTTTTTTATATTTTTAAACGAAAATATTTCCAATCGAACCTAGGGCCTCCACTGCCTTCTGACACTAAGGTATGTTACACTTTCAATTCTGACAAATAATTTCTTTAGAAAACACAAATAAAACAAAAAACAGTACCTTCTAGTGTAATGGTCGAGACCTATAATAAATTTAATTTCTGAGATTTAGATATATTTCACTTTCAATTCGAAACAATAGTCCTTACGTAAAACCTAAATAATAGAAAAACTAGCCAGATGTGCCAATCTAAAAACTTTTTTCTACCTCATACATGTTACTACTGCAAAATTCGCTATCACATCGCCAATAAATTCAATGTTTTTCGTCATTCTGTTGTACCTCAGCTCCTTGCAAATCGTCGGATTACCTGGATGCGATCAGCCAATCTATACTAAACTACGGAAAATCCTTCTGGGCTCTACCATCAGGAAAAAATACCACTATTCCTTGGTTTTAAGATTTTAGCTAAAAAACATGAAGCTAAAATGCGTGGACCCGATTACATAAGATTCATTGCCAGTTCTCGTCAATGTTGAATTTGAATGAGAATATCGCGAAATTAGGGAGCTGTAGCCATGTTTTCTTCATTTATGGCAAACAATTTTTGTCGCCAAATTTGCCGGTATTTCGCCAAGTGTCGCAAAGCTAGGCAAAAATGCATATAAAGTGTTAAGCGTATAATAATTGAAACGGTGGTTCTAACAATGAAAAAAAATTGCCGAAACCATGTTCAATAACACTCATAAATTAAACCCGTTTATGAAGGAATCCCGCTTTCTTTTGTCAAAATGTCAGCCACCCTAAAATTCCAAACTGCTATATGTCAGACATTTTTTAAATGGAGGCAAAAACAAAATTGCTCCGAAATCCTCAGATCAAGGCCGAACATTTAACGTAAAAACCTTTTGGATTTCTAATATTTATGTACATTTTCATAAATTTGAAATCTTTAAGTGACTATGGTAGTATCCTCTTCAGGTGAAATATTCTCAAATGCAACTGGGACCTATAGGCCATAGTCAAAAGCATATACATAAAGTTTGGTTCAATTATATGCATAACTTCATGCACTTTTCGAAGATACAATAAGGGAAATGCAACGACAATCGCTATCGCAGCGCCCCTTTCTGGCAGAATATCACCAAATTCAACTGAGATCTGCTCGTCATAGGCGAAAACATAGAAAAGAAATTTGGTTCACTTCTATGCATAACTTCTTGCACTTTTTGATGACACAAAGAGGACACGCACACGGACACACGGACAGACAGACATTTTGTAAAAAACATGTTTTTCAGAATCTCTGGTCCCAAAACGTATAAATCCGTCGAAAACGAGTAGTCGCAAAAAATTCAATTACAGTACTTTCTTCTATTATAGATAAAAGAAAGTAAAAACAGTGCCCTTTAGTGGCACTGTACAGAACTATGTTAAATGATAGAAAATTAAATTGGGCATGGAACTATATAAAGCACTTTAAAATCACACAATTAGGAATGATATCTGAAGAAAACCTAAATAATAACAAAAATAGTGCGTATAGTTGATAGGCTACGTCCACCAGACCGCGACCAACGTTTTACACGGCCGGTGCATGCCTTTTAAAACATCATATGGAGTGGATAATTTTTACACGGCGATTGGTGCAAAGCGGCACGCCTACCGTTTTGCACCAATCGTCGTGTAAAAATGATCCACTCCATGTGCTGTTTTAAAAGGCGTACACCGGCCGTGTATAATGTAGGTAGCGCTAGACGCCCTTTAATTGTGGCCTGAAGTATTACTTTTTCTCTAATTTTCTCACCCCTTTTTTCTGATTATTCAAAAGATTGTATTTCACTTCTGACTTAAAAATAGCTTGCGCCATTGTTGGATCGCGCCTTGTCCTATTGGAACGAATTTTGTTTTTTAACTACTCCATGTCTACTGTATTAAAGGTATTTCAATTTCAAGAAAACCGTTTAGAAAAAAAAGGTAATTTGCGAAATATGATGTCACTTTCAAGAAACATGACGCCTACAGCTATATCTTAAGTTATACAATTTAGCTAAGTGAAATGCAGTGGTAACATTTTTCACGATTTATATTAAATAGAAAATTAAACACAGGAACCGTTTTATAAGAGACAGTTCTTTCGCTTTACAAACAAAGTTTCATGACTTTAAACGTCGAGAAATTGATGTCATTTTCACGTACTTGTTGTAGATTTAGTTTCTATGAATGGAAATATAAATTTTCGTTTAAAAATAATCAGGTAATCCATTCCGGGCTTCTCGAGTTACGTGTTCGATATGAGACCGCGTTAACAGAGCATAGATAAAAATTGTTTTTTATTTAAAATTGTAATTGTATTTATCTATGTATGTACATGAAAAATTTGAGCTATTTTAATTTATTTTGAAATTTAATAATTATTTAGTTATAAATTAATAAATCACTAATGTATGGTAATGTAGAATAATTTAGCAAACATAAATGTTTTTTAGCTTTTTTTTATTTAATTTATACATTTTTTATTAGTTTGAATTTTTAAAAGGTTTCGTCACAAGAAAACAGCCATTGATAGTATATTAGCTTACATTTTAATATATTACAATAAATAATAAATTCACACGTATTATATATCTAATTTATGATTTCAATGTTAAATTACAACAATGTATCACTTATTAAAAATAACACTGGTTTACAAATTTAAACATTTTTTACATACTTTTGATGAAACACCTATTTTCTTATTGTACTACCTCTTACTAATGAAAGGCGGTATTTGAAAAAAATCTATCACGTCGCATTTAAAAAATTTTTACGTTTTTCAATATTCACATTTTTAATTCTATAATATATCTATCACGTCACATTCAACTTAACGGCATTGTCAACTTTGATTCGATACTCTATTTTCTTGTGTTTTTGTGAACTAAAGTGGTTTTGATTTTGATAAAATGTCCAACAGAATGTGTAAATTAATTTCTGGTCGTTTTTGTTACGTTTGTGGACAATTTATATTCGCAAAAAAAGGAAGACCGATATCGGAAAGTTCTAAAACAGCATATGTGCATTATTTTGGATTCTCAGTGATTAATCAAGATAAAAAGTGGGTCCCACATGTTTTTTGTGAAAGCTGTAGGCTTTCTCTTATATGCCGGGATTTGGGAGAAAAAAAGTATGTTCAATTTGGATCACCAATGCTGTGGAGAGAACCTTCAAATCACGAAAATGACTGTTATTTTTGTTTGACAAAAATTGCAGGCTTTAATTAAAAAAAATAAACATAACATTCAGTATCCTGACATTCCATCAGTCTCAAAACCGATATCACATTCGGAAGCTCTCGTATGTCCAGGTATGTCAAGTGCGGGTTGCCAAAATAGTGACGATCTGTTTATGGAGAATGAAAGTGATGACGAATTCGTAATCGAAGATGATAAAACGCCACATTTAATAAACCAAAATGAGTTGAACGGCCTTGTGCGAGACTTGCAACTATCTAGATCTAAGGCAGAGATTCTTGCCTCTCGTCTACAATAGTGGAACTTACTGACACCAAATATCAAATTAACTTATCACCGAAATCAAAGCCAAATTCGCAGCAGTTATTTCACCAAAAAGGACGGTCGTCCATGGATTCTAAGGAAATCATAAAGATGAAAATTATGAAAAACATGTTGCTGTTTTATTAAAAAACTATCATGCAATGTGTGTGAACATGCCTCTGAAGGTACATTTTCTCCATTTACATCCGGATTTTTTTCCTGAAAACTTTGTCGCAGTGAGTGACGAGCAGGGCGAGCGTATTCACAAAGACCTTAAACTTTTTAAAGACAGACACAAAGGTTTTTGGGACTAAAGTATGTTAGGGGACTACTGCTGGTCTATTTTAAGAGAAACAGATCAAGAAAATTATAAAAATAAGAGTAAAATTAATCATTTCTAAATTTTTCTTTCTATATTTCATGTTATTATTTTCTTAAGTATTTAATAGATATTTTTAAAATTAGACGTGACTGATTTCTTTCAATAATTTTCCCGTACTCAGTGCAATAGAATCTATGAAAAAATACACATTTCAGCCAAAGTATATAAACCGTGTAAACCAGTGTAATTTGATTTGCGATCGACTTACGAAATATTACAGTTCACAGCGATCATTTTAGCTATTCATAGATACTGCACTAAGAAACGCTTCGTTAAATAGAAACTAATGCTCAGTAACGATTACACTAATGCTTCTCAATTGTCATTTATCACATACTGTGCACGTCTAAGTAACATTGTACGTAGTTACTATTCAAATGGAAGTTGAAACAATCCATTCCAAATACAGTCAAATAAATTATGTTTGTAACGCATTATTATTGCATATGTGTTTATGTATCGAAATATCTATTTAAATAAAAAAAAAATATATATATAAAGGAATTATTTATTTGCTTTTAATACATATATAAATTCTTAGTATTCGTAATCTTTTTAATACTAATTCAAATTTTAAAAGTATTTGTTTCTTGCTCCTGGAATATATCCAGAATATTTTATTCCGATAAATTTTTTTCATAACAAAACAACTTTTTAAATCTTCAGAATTAATTTTTGGGGGAAAATTCTGTGATAAAATGCTGAAATGATTGAAAACTGATATTTTTATTATTAAATTGTATTTCCTTAGCGATAGAATTTTAAAGATTTACACGACGTTCATTAAAAGTTGTAATGAACTTTAACCTGAAATCGTTTATTGTTGAGACAGGTAGACATTTCATTGTGAATAATTCAGAGATCAAAGAGAGTATTCTGTATATTTCTCTTTTTTACAATTTATGGGGAAGATTTCGCCTCAAAATATGAAGTTCCTCAAGTATTATTAAAATATTTTTTATAAGATTTAATGCAATTTTAAACATTAACGTATTCAGTTCTAATGTCCATTATAAAACAAAAAATATATTTAATAAAATAAAAAATAAAATAATGCACTACAAACCCTTGAGGGGGAAGTAATTGAATTTATGTAATGTTGAAACCATACCAGGCTTTAAAAAAATATTTAAAAATAAGGGAATGCTATTTTACATCTTTTGGGCTTTAGGATAAAATATAGCCCACATCCCTTCAAGGGCTTAAAAATTCTTTGCATATGCATCAAATTAAAAGAAAAATAATTAATAGTTTTTTAGTCATTTCTGTCATATCTTATATTTTCCATATGTTTTGAAGTAGTTTTTACTACTTCATTTTACTACTTTTACATTTGGTATTTAGATTCGTGCTGCAAAATAACTGCAAAATAATTTCACACTGTACACCGCAAGTTTGTCAACTACGTCTGTGCAAAATATGGTAAAATTACTGATTTAACGGAACGGTATTATATCGATGCTGTATCTTTAGCCTCACTTGAATTCATACTTTTGATCCTGAATCCATATTTGATCCCCTTCTCTAACACTGTCAAAAAAGTTTATCTCCTCAAAAAAAGGGACGGACGAACCTCAAAAAGTGGCGAAGACCCCTTATCCTGCTATAATACGCTTCTTATATTATCACTGAAATCCGTAGTCCAAAGTGGAGGCGTTGTCGAAATCCACTAAAATCCACCCTCAAAAGTAGAAGCGACGCATAAATCCACCAAGATCCACCGCCAGGATCCCCCAAGATCCACAATCCACTTACAATCCTAATGTAGTGTTCTTATACCGGCATTTATACCCTTCACAACGATGTGAGTGGTTAAGCGGAATTGAGTAACGTTGTGCACGCAGCGCATGTTCCGAGGCAGCCCCCCTCTTTGTTCATCCTACGTCATAATGTCATGTATCTTATTTATTGCAAATTTTGTCTACTTTCTGAATTTGTAGATACTTTTTCTCTAAAGCAATAACAAAATTAAATTTTTTATAAAAAACCTATTTTGAGGGGGCATTTTATCAAAATTTGGAGGGCTGCGGGGAGAAATTTTAGTGGGAAGTTAAAAATTCCGATTCAACAACCCCAAAAACATAAAGTAAACCTTTTTCCAGAACTATCATGAATTTTGCTAGGTAGAGCCCCTATACGGTCTCTAATGCCTGGAATAAAAGGTTTTTTTTTTTTAAAGTTCACAATAATTTTACTTATGTCTAAAACGTACATATATCAAGTTTCATGCAAATTCGTCGAAAACTGTAGACTTGTATAAGGAACATACACATAAAGAACGGCTTATATATATATATATATAGATATATAGATTTTAAGTAATAATTTATTTTATTATTTTACCGGTATGAGAGTTTGATCAGTGTCCGTTATATCAGATAGTGGGCAAAGGAGGCTGAGTAATTTAAAGTGACTGAAATATTTGGCGAAGCGTTAGTTGATATTTACTGAGTAAATTTGAAATTCATTTCATGTCGGTCAATATTATCGTGAGTTGTAGGTTTCAAGGTATTAGTAAATAGATTTCACAATAAAAGTGTGACTTGCATGGCTGTATTTGAGTGGCATTATCTGCAGATTTCCTTATTTCGTAAGAAATAAGATAAATCTGGAGGCACGGCAGTGCCTCCGCCAAGTCGAGAGAGGACAGCCGTAAGCATACTTTTTTGGAAGCAACTCAGGGCACTTTTGACCCCCCCCCCATATCTCCGCACTGGAGTATCTCAAAAATTTGAAACTTCGTTTTTCTAGAGTATTTGGCACACAGGACCAAAATTTAAAATTACAACTTTCTGTCTTTTCTAGTTCAGACGATATATAAACTCAAACATTCGATTTTTTGTCACTCACTCACTCACCCACTCGTTCACGCGTCATCAAAAATATTAGGTAGATCCCGTAGCCCTAGAAACTTGACATTTGGAAAAAAGGTAGTGTTTAGGATACAAAGAAAGGAAAAATTATAAAATCCGGAAAATTCGAAAAAAAAACATTCGAAAATTCAACAAATTCCATCAAAATTAAAAATTGAAAATAATACGATCTTGTAGTCTTAGAAACTTAAGATTCGGTGTGAAGGTATTGTTTAGTATCCAGAAAAAGAAAACATCAAAAACACCAAACAAATCGAAAGCAAAATTGAAAAAATCGAAAAATCGAAAAAAAAAACGAAAAATTTCAAATAATCCAATTTTGTTGCGCTAGAAACTTGGAATTCGGAATAAAGGATACAAAATAAGAAAAAATTAAAAATTTCGGAAAATTCGAAAAAAAAATTCAAAATTTCGAAAAATTCGAAACAAATTGAAAAAATTAAAATAATTTGATTTGTTAGCATTAGAAACTTTAAATTCGCAGTAAAGATAGTGTTTAGGATTCAGAATAAGTTAAAATAAAAAACGCAATAAAATTTGAAAATAAAATAAAAAAATCGGAAAAATAAGGGAAATTTGAAAATAATTCGATTTCATAGCGCTAGAAACTTGAAATTTGGAATAAAGGTAAAATTTTAGATACTAAATAAGGAAAAATTCAAAAATATGGATAATTCAAAAAATACCCATAAATTAGAGCAGACGATATATGAACTCAAAGTTTCGATTTTTTGTCACTCACACACTCACTCACTCTCATCAAAAAGATTGGGTAGATCCCGCAGCCACAGAAACTTAAAATTTGGAAAAATAAGGAAAAAATAAAAAATCCAGAAAAATCGAAAAAAAATCAAAAATTTTAAAAATTCGAAAAAAATTTAAATAATTTTATCTTTTGGCCTTAGAAACTTAAAATTCACGGTAGAAATAGTGTTTAGGATTCAGAATAAGTTAAAATAAAAACGCAATAAAATTTGAAAATAAAATAAAAAAATCGAAAGAAATCGAAAAATAATGAAAATTTGAAAATAATTCGATTTTATAGCGCTAGAAACTTGAAATTTGGAATAAAGGTAATATTTAAGACACTAAATAAGGAAACATTAAAAAATATGGATAATTAAAAAAAATCGAAAATTAAAAAAAAATTGAAAGAAAGAAAAAGAGAGAAATTGAAAATAATATGATCTCGTAGTCTTAAAAACTGAAAATTTGGTGTAAAGGTTGTGTTTAGGATTCAGAAAAAAAAATAATAATAAACACAACAAAAATTGAAAATAAAATAAAAAAATCGAAAAAAAAAAACAAAAATTTGAAAATAATGCGATTTTGTAAAGCTAGAAACTTAAAATTTGGAATAAAGGTAGTATTCAGGATACAAAAATGAAATAAATAAAAAATCTGTAAAATTCGAAAATAAAATTCGAAAATTCGAAAAATTGAAAAAAAAAATAGATTTTGTAGCTTTAGAACTTAAAATTCGGCGTAAACTTATTGTTTAGGATTCAGAAAAAGGAAAAATTAAAACACAATAAATTCGAAAATAGAATAAAAAACTCGGAAATTTCAAAATAATTCGATTTTGTAGCGCTAGAAACTTGAAATTTGTAATAAAGAATACAAAATAAGAAAAAATTAAAAAATCCAGAAAATTATAAAAAAAAATTCGAAAAAATCAAAAATTGAAAATAATTTTATCTTGTAGACTTAGAAACTGAAAACTTGGTATAAGGGTAGTATTTACTATTCAATAAAAGGAACAATTAAAATATTCGTTAAATTCGAAAACAAAATCAAAAAATCGTAATATCTTTAAGAAATCGAAAATTCGAAAACAATTTGATTTTGTACTGCTAGAAATATTAGTTTTAAGATAATTGTCCTATTAGCTAGTACAACGCCCCTAATTGTTTTATGTTATTTCCCCCGGATTATGGTTTTCTTTTCTTTCGTTTACGAATTTCGTTATAGAAAATTCCTCTATAGACTAGCTACGATATAGGCGATTTCTTTATAGACAGGTTTGTTTTCTTTTACAGGTTGTACTCTATTTACTTCACATATGAAATATGGATTGTTAAATGTTAACCCCACAAAAATTTTCAGAGCTCCCACTAACCTCCCAACATTACTGGCTGGGTATGGCTTGATAGTCCTTTCTAAATAAATCATGGTGAGTCTAAGATTAACTTGATTTATCTCTAAATTGAACCTAAATGATCCTAATTAGACGGATCAAATAATTACTATATTGGCATGACATTCATCTAACTTAGAATTAAAATCGAAAAATCAATAAATTTGTAAAAAGTCGAAAATTTGAAAATAATTCGATTTTGTAGTCCTAGAAGCTTGACATTTGGCAGAAAGGCAGGTTTTAGTAAGCAAAGTAAGGAAGTAAGTAAGGAAAAATTAAAAAAAAAATCCGTAAATAATAAAAAAAAGACTAAAAAAAAACGAAAAAAAAAACCATCAAAAAAAGGAATATAGTTTGATTTATTGGAAATTTCCGGAAATTTTAATTTTGGCTTTCTTTTTATACTAAAAATTTCTTTTGTGTTAAATATCAAGTATCTAGGGCTGCGAGTAATATCGCAGATGGATAGCACCTATCCTGGAAGCAATTGAGAATACTTTTGACTCTCCCCCTCCCATAACTTAGTGCTTGCCTAGGAACCTGAAATCTCTTTTTATCTACAGTACTTTGCAAACGAAACTAAAGCTTCAAATTTTTGATACCTGTAAATAATAGGGACAGAGTGTGGGCTTAGCGAAAATCAGTGGATGATCTCCAAAAAGAACCCAAAATCAAGAAAAGGAGGATTACTTACAAAAAGAAGTGAAATCTCATCAAAAAGTCACCTGTAAAAAATGCAGCCAAGTCTCGTAACTCATTTACCGTAAAAAGTACTGAGATCGTATAAAGCCAAGTTTAACTATCTTATTAACTCTGAAATTTTCATTCACAAATCACTCCTAGTCTCTACATCTTTAGTTAATTATTATTTTGTGACTTGACAATTACGTAGCACGAGAATGTGATGTATATAGTTAGTCTTAATTAAATAATACTGTAACATATTAAGGTGTAATAACTTAATTTAGCAATTACGCAGCACAGGGAAGTTATTACACCTTACTCTGTTATGGGATGGGATGGGAGGGGATAATTTAATTAAGGCAAATTATATACGCACAGGGAAGTTATTACACTTTAATATGTTATAGTATTATTTGATTAACTATATACATCACATTATCGTGCTACGTAATTGCCAAGTCACAAAATAATAATTAACTAAAGAGAGACTAGGAGTGATTTGTGAATGAAAATTTCAGAGTTAATAAGATAGTTAAACTTGGCTTTATACGATCTCAGTACTTTTTACGGTAAATGAGTTACGAGACTTGGCTGCATTTTTTACAGGTGACTTTTTGATGAGATAATTTTTACAAAATATGTTTTTTGCTCTAAAACACTCTACATGTGTTTCATAAAATTGTGCAGCGTACAAAAATTTTACTTAAAAGTAACGTTAAACATACTTTGAAGAAGGCGGGTGTGTTTTTATTTTTTTATATGTAAAATAGAGCCTATTTAGCTAAACACATAATGCAGGAGAAAGTTTTTTACTCTTAAATTTTAAAATTTTTCACAGAAATAGTTCGTATAAAATATTTTTATCGGCTTTAGAATTGTTTGTCTGCTGCAAACACTTTTGTAAGAAAATGTGTGTTTTTCAGACAATTTTTCTAGTATTTTCGTATGAAGAAAATTTGCACATATATTAAAAATCCGAAAAAAAAATCGATATCCTTTCTTTTGCGGGTATGACATTTAAGAAACGTTTATTGCTGTCACATTTACAAAAAAAACGTCATTTCCCTCATGAAAAAATTGTTAATAATGTGTTTGTACGTACAATTAAGAGAATCTACAAAATACAAATACAGGGTGATTTTTTTTAAAGTTGTGAAAGTAAAACCCTATAATAAAAGAACTACTAATCCAAATGACCTGAAATTTCACCCGTATACTCCCAAAGAAATGGGAATTTTTTAGGCGTGGTTAAAAAAAAAACTTAAAATCTCACAGACAGATGGCGCTGTAAGTTAGCAGAAACAAAGAATACCGTCAGTGGGAGGAAAACAATGCACGGTACTTTGAGAAACCATCTTTCGTAGTTCCTCTGTCATCATTGGACCTTTTCTTAAATTCTTAAGTGTCCTAAATCTTCTAAGAGCAGTTGCTGCCCTGTCATTATTCTGATAATACAGTTTCACTAACAACGCACGGTACGTTAATGGCACAGTCATTGCGAGGATATCCGTAGAATAATGAACACGAGGTGTGCGTACTTCAAGTTTTTAACCTCAATGTGGGTGTGTGGGGCGCAAGCTCGTCTCTGTACTTTACTGCATGTACAGCGCCATCTGTCGGTGCGATTTTAAGTTTTTTTTAACAACGCCAAAAAAATTCCCATTGCTTTTGGAGCATACTGGTGAAATATCAGGTCATTTGGATCAGTGGTTCTTTCGTTATAGGGTTTTACTTTCACAACTTTAAAAAAAATAACCCTGTATATGCGAAATTAAAAGAAAAGTATATATTATTGTTTTTAAGAATATATGTATAACCGAAATTTTAAAAAAAGTGTATATCATTATTTAGAAAAATGTAAATATAAAAGAAAAAAAAAAAAAAACTTATCTTTCATTGTTTAGAAAAGTTTATGTCGCTTTTCCAAATAATAGAAGCACATTATTTTCTTAGCCCGTATTTTCTTTAGATACATTGCATTTTTCTTTTTATAAAATAACTAAATTTTGCGTTTACTTTATAGTTTTAGACACACACAGTATATTTTTACACAAATAAAACCTCCCTGAGATACTGAGATTTTGTTTATCCTCCCGCATAAGCGTTGCTCCTTAAATATTATGATAAGAAATTGAGTAAAATTTAGTAACGTCTGCATCACACTCCAGCAAACGCAAATGCAGATATTTTATTTTAAACCACAAAACATTTATTTTTCTTATTTATTTCAAGGAGATCAACCCCGGTCTTCCCGGGTTACGGAACATAGGTGAAATCCAGTTTTTACTTATTGATAATTCTTATTGATCTTTTTACTTTAATATATATTTTATTTAATCTGCCCACTAATAACGGAAAAGGTATTTTTAGATTATCCATGGAAAAAAGTTCTGAAATTTAATAAAATCTATACCTTCGTATTAGATGAATGCCGGAGATTACAAGCCGACAAAATCGTCAAAAAAAGCTGTCAACTGCCTTCCTTCATGTACTAACAACAACCGTATATACGTAATCATCTGCATTTGAAATTATGAACTCTTAACGTGTGACTTATCAATCTTCTGTATAACAGCAGCCTTGGTGATCCTGATAATTTCAGTGGTTTAAATGCTTAGTTTGCATGCCTGTTAAATTTGTTTTGTTTATAGTATTTTATTATTTTATTTACTTATTGATTAAGGTTTAGTTTAGTTATGGAATAGTAGCCAAAAACAAATATTTAAATTGTTTTAAGTGCTAACGGGTTCATCTCTCGCAATAGCTCTACGTGATAGACATAGATTATTTAAAAATTCTTGCTGTAAAGTTATTTTAAAAACCATCCGTATATTGAGATGCAGTGTTAAAAAATTGTATTTGAAAGAACATTTATTCCTTATTCACGGTATTAAAAGTGAAATTGTGCGATGTCTAGAAGTTATAAAAAAGATAAATCATGCATCATACAAGAAAGATACAAGAAAGATAAATCATGCATCAAACATAGATAATGAAACACTTTCCAATACATTCAGAATGCTGTAACAAATCTTTACCATTTAATAAAATAAAAGATGTTTGGAAAACGCATAACACATACACAAACTATATTTAAGCAATAATCTGCTCTAGTCAGAAATATATACGAATATTTTTTTATGCAGCCCTTATATGATCTATAGATTTGTATCGTATACTACATAGGAATGCAAAAATTCAGCTCAGTTAAGAAATGTATCACGCAGTTAGAAATTCCCTTTCAGAAATTTCCATCAATAAGTGGAAATATACTCGAATTCTTTTGTACATTTATTTATATGATCTATAGTATTTATACACATCGCGTACTATGCTAAAATTTAATTAATTTAAAAACGCCAACCAAAGATGAATACGCAGCAATTATCACTGAAATTATTCAGCAATTATCACTGAAAGACGTCTCTGTAAACGAATTTTTTGTGTGTCTCTGTAAATGAACGATAAACGTAATGCACATCATACTGTTCAGTAAGCCACTTATAGTGCACCTCAGTAATTCATATAAATTTCATTGTGTTGGAATAGTGTAACATCATTAAAATACACTGCCAACGATTTGCCCCCGTAAACCATTATGTAACGAAATTATTTTGCGTGACCTTATAAATAAATAATAAATGCTTTGCATCCCGTATTCTACAGAAAGCATGTTTCAGTGCATCTTAGAAATACGAAACATTTTCACTACGTTTCAAATGGCATACAATCATTAAAATGCACTTGAAATGACTTTTTCCATTATCCGTAATGAAAGGGAATATTTTATTTGTCCCTGTATACCAGGCATGTCAAACTCGTTTACCGCCACGTGCCAAATTAAGCGTTATATACAAAGTCGCGGGCCACATTAAAAAAAATTTAGATAATATTATTACCATTGCACATGATAAATTTTTTACGTACAAACACAACCTTCGTAACGAAATGTTTACGCAAAATTCTAAACTTATTATTATTATTATACATAATTTTTCTTATCTTATATATTTTTCGAAAACCTACTCAAAATTACTTTTCATCAACCAAATCTATAAAATTTAATTGAATTTGCTAAATTATATTTATTTTAAAAATTGATTGTACGCGCTTATCTGGTAATCTTGATCTAACAAAGACATAGGTGTCAATCTTCCGTGTTTTCTTCAAGTAAAAAAAAATAAATAAATAAACATATTTTGAAACAAAAAAGTTATTAAATAAAATGTATCTTCTTTTATGCGTTACATATTTGAACTTATTTATCAAATACATTTTCTGGTAAAAGGTATGTTTATTTGACTTGAAAAATAAAAGGTTGGCAGCTAAGCAAAGATTTCGTATAAAAGTTCTCTACCGAACGTTGCTAAAATATACCATTGCACACTATACTTTAAAAAATCGGTCGATTTATGAATAACTGCAGAAATTTGAAAACCTCATATCTATATATTTTCGCTCTAATATAGAATCGCACTGAATTTTCATTAACTAAAGTAATAAATTCGGAAGAATAATTTCAGCATTTATCATTAGAGTTGCAATAAATAGATTTAACTGATTTTCATATTTCTAGAAATTAAAAAATCTTCTTTTGAACTCATGTTTTAATATATTTTTAGTATATTCTAAAATTTTCCACTTCGAAAATTTTTGTAATAATGCATGAAAACATTTAAAATCAAATACATTTTCTTTTTGAAAATTGTTTTATCAAAATAATAAATTCTGTTCTAAAACGCTAATACTATTAAATAACAAGATAGCATTATAAAATTTGCCTTGTAGTTGAAGTTTTCTCAGGGTTTATGTAATTTCAAATGAAAATTCGAAATACTTTGTTTATTGGTTGTCTTTTAATATTCCACATTCATAATTTGGCTATTTAAAATGAAAATTGTAATCAGTTTTAGCAGCTCGAAATTAACAGCTGAAACTTTATGATGGAAAGCCATCAAATATATGTATAAGATGGTAGATCTGATTACCTTCACTATCCATACTTCCAAGATATTTTCTAGATTGACGATCATTAAGCATATACGTACGAATATAATATAAGTTTATAAGCAGTATATAAGTTATAAGCACATATTAGGCTTTTATAAATCTATCCACTATACATAAATCTTTCTAGCAATAGTAACTATGCTTATAGTATTTTCAAATTTCTCTGTCTTCTCTAGACATGAATTTCGTAGTGAATGACTTCGACTTGCGGGACATTCAATGTAAGAAAAACAATAATTAGTTTTTTAAAGCAAATGTATTTTATTCAATATGATTGGTGAAGGTACATTGATTCTCTTTTAAGAAATATCAGTTTGAATTCTGAGAGTTTATCTTTCCTATGTTTAGCCAGATTTTTTGCGAGTTTTTTTATACTGTATGCTGTTGCACCTCTTAATGTTACATTTTTTCCAAACATCAACAGTGTCTACATATCAAACATAAAATTTCAGTTCGCCTTTGAATATAATTGTGTCGTAAACACGCTTGAAAAATCTACGATTTTCATCTTAAGTTTTTCCTAAAGAATAAGTTTGGTAAAGAGCTTTAATATTATTTTTAATAAATCCTGAGAAATCTGAGAGTATGTCAATAAAATGTGTATATCAATAAAAAAGGAAAGAAAGGAAAGAAAGATCATGCATGATTCCAGAAATATCACAAACAAATGCAAACCTAAGTAATGAAAATAGTTAAAGTGCTTTAATCCAAAATTCATATATTCGACTAAAGCCCAAGTACAAAACCTGAATGACATATTCGAGGTTTTGTGTCCAGCATAAAAGTGATAACTTGTGCCACTTTCAAATTTTAAACTGATTTAAAACTATTTAATTTTATATTTTGTTTTTTTATATTTTTTAACAGTTTTTAATAAGCGCCGAATTTTATTAATTTTACATTTCTTAGTATTCAATAAGTGCATCATATTATTTTGTAAAATCTAAAAAAGTAGTACAATAAAATATTAGTTTAAATATAAACCAAATAAAAATTATAAGGAAAGTACTTTAAAAAGTTTACGATTATTTAAGATCTGAGATATGATGCTCAAGATACCGCGCTTTGCTACGTTAAGATTGGTTACATTTGTATCCACAATTTGTGTGTGCGAAAATGTAAAATTATATTATATCTGTCTATATACATCACTGTTGCCAGATGAGCGGAAATTATTTATTTCCAGGTGCTGCCATAGTCTGAAGAAAAATATTCCTCTTATTTAATGACAGAATGAATACAACAAATATGTCTATTCAAAAATTATGGTAGAATTCTGACTAAATAAAAAGCCCACCAAACTTCTATCACTGATATACATATCTTTCTGATGTTTGCCATCTCTAAAACCACGGTTGGCAAAAATGTGTTCGTGCAAAGTGTATTTTCAGCATTCGTGATCTAACAACTAATTTAATCACAGGTAAAATGCCAAAGGATTCGTGGGCCACAGATAAGTTGTCGGTGGGCCAGTTGTGGCCCGTGTGCCACGTGTTTGACATGCCTGCTGTATACGAACTATAAATGCTACAAATTTCATTTTCAATAGCGATCATATAAACTTCAATAATATATAAAAATTTCAGGGTAATCTGTATATATTTACAAGAGTTAGAGCACAGATAGACGGATTGTCAAGCTAATATCATAAACAATTTCCACATATGTTGGAAAGTGATAAAAATAAGGGGTTTGCTAAGAGGCGTCTGTTAATTGATACCCCTATTTGATATTTTAAAAGATTGCGTTGCATTACACAATGATAAGTTTTCTTAACAAGAGTTAGTGTAACATTACTGCACTGTAACCATTATTTTTAATATTTTCCAAAATAGTTGAAAAGTATTTATGAATTTGGTTTATCTGACTGTGTGGCTTATCTCACTGTAACTCTCGTAAATATACTCAAATTGTATTTAAATTTTTATTTTTTGTTGAAGTTTTGTATAGAATGTTCGATATTGAAAATGAAGTGTATAGTAGGGTGGGACGAAAAAACGGAATTATATATAATTGAAACATAATAGAGCGGGAATGTTGCCATAGGCAATAAGTAATAAATTCGCACAATATTACACCAAATGGTTAATACCTTTTGCTGCCGCAAAGGGGCCAAAATTTCAAAAAATCGCAAAAAAAAAATAATTTTCATGAAATAAAATATATTATCAAACCATAGCAATACAATTTCTAATAGATACAACAACTACATCAAGATGTTACTAATGTTCTAATAAAATTTCATTATGGTAAAATCATTTCTATTACCAACGCAGAAACGGACAAAATTTTGAAAAAAAAAAAGGCAAACATTTAATTTTTTTTTCACCATTTTTATGGTTTCGTTCATCTCACGAAACCCTATTACTCCCGCTCCGTTGTCTGTCCGTCACAGAGCCGTTCTCAGAAACTATATAACTTACAGAGTTGAAACTTTGTACATATATAACTGAATACCGGCTATGAAGCTCAAAATATTAAAATTTCAAATAATCGTATTATTTTAATAAATAGAGATAAAAACCCAAATTCTAACAGCCTTTTCCTACTAAATTTAAACATTTTTCGTTGTATCAGTTGCCAACAATTAAAAATCCATAATAAAATTCTTTCTACAATAGTTAATTTTTATTGAAAGATTTCCACGTGAAAAATGAAAATAAAATAAAAAGTTGCACCAATTGAAAAAAAAAAAGATTAATATGACGTCATATGGGTAATAAAGCGGAAATTTTCAAACATTTCTCAATAATACAAGGAGTATGAGTGTGTGTATGTACAGAAAGCAGATTAATATCACGTCATTAGGGAATTAAAAAGAAAATTAATCTGACGTCGTATCGGAAGTTTAACGGATTTTTCAAATGTTTGAGAATACTACAAAGCGAGTATCAATATGAGTAACAGAGAATAGTAAATATATAAGTTTGAGGAACGTTTGTAATCATGATTAAAACCCGATTATGGAAATATTCGCATATTTTAACATTTTGAAAGTGTACAACATGTTAAATTTTGAAATTATTTTTTTAAATATCGCATTTAGTCCACGTGACAGAGTATAATAGTTGGCTTCGCCCGTTATCGGGCCGGTTCAGATATATGAAAAAACGAGAAAAATAGACCGGTAAATTTTTACTTTATAAAAAAACATGACTTTTTTTTTCTTGGATTTATTAAAGAAAGGATAAAGTGTTTTGTAAGGAATATTAAACGAAACCCTTTGTGCGATCTTCGATCACACTTAACAACTTGTTATCATATGTCTAGAATTCAATACATTTACATTATATCTAGGAATAACTTATAAATGTCTAGTATGTCTAGTAGTCTTTTTATCATGGACGTAGCTAACCAAGGGCACGAGGGGCCATCCCTCCAGTTAAATTTGAGAGAAAGGAAATTTCTGAAATTTTGTTAGAATTTATTGGGATTTTTTTGTAGGGGGTCGCTCAAAAAGTAGGAAATGATGGGGAATTTATGTATGGAGCACCCAACAAAAAAATCACCAAAATGTCCCGGAAAATCCTCAAAATTTCTCCAAGAAGCCCCTTTCTCTCAAATTTAGGGGGCGGGCCCCTCTCACCCTTGATTTGACATTGCCCATGATCAAAATTACTAGACATTTATAAGTTATTACCAGATACGTATAATGTAAATTTATTTAACTCTAGCCATATAATAAAAATGGTAAAAATTGATTTTTTTATTCAAACTTTTGTCCGCCCCTGAGGCGGTAATAAACGTGATTGTACCTTAATGAAATTTTATTGGAACAATACATCTTGACATAACATCTTGATGTAGCTGTTGCATTCTATTAAAAATTGTATTGCGATGGTTCGATAATTTATTTATTTATTTATTTATTTTTGCGTTTTTTCGAAAATTTGGACCTTTTGCGGCGGTAAAAGATATTAACCATTTGGTGTAATATTTTGCGAATTTATTGCTTCTTACCAAAGGCAACTTTGCCGAACTATTATGTTTCCATTACATAAATTTTGGCTTTTTCGTCTCAACCTAATGTATAGTTTACATATGGACGCATAAACGAAATGCATTACATTATGATATATGGGAAAAAATCTTTTGTGGTACACTTTAAGGACATTATGACACTTCAACCATAATGAAATTTAAAAGCACTACGGTACACCAGAACTTGTTTTCTACAGACTATGAAAGTACGTAGCATTTATCGTTCATCTACAGAGACTCACAAAAGGATTCGGCAAAAGAACTGACTATGATCGATAATTGATGGAAGTGCATAGTCCTCAGTAGTATGCAATTTTATATTTAATTTTTTAATATTTTATGTGCTGTGTATATATTCTACAAATCATATAAAGAGCTGCACAAAATAATTCGTAGAGATTGCAGGATGTGGACTGCATTTGCTGAAAAGAGAGTTTTATTGAGTTATGTGTTCTTTTTATTGATATTTTAAATATATCATTTCATTGCATAAAAAATGAAATTTCTAATAATATTCAGTTAGTGTTGGAAAGTGTTTCATAATCCATGCCGGATAGATGAGTTTTTGTTCTTGTTTCCATCTAATGTTCAGTTTATATGATTGAAGGATTATTCAATCAGTATGAAAAAGGGAAATAATTTTACAAATATAACAGCTATGTCGTGTAAATTGAAGGAAACATTAATCATTTTTAATGACTTTGTGAAAATCTGGATATTTTTCATATGATTTGCACAGTATATCGCTGAATAAAGGTCAAATTTTGGGATCTTGAGGTGTTTGTTAGTCCCACTGATTTTATAATTTTACTTACTTTAATTAATGTATTAAGTACCTAAAATATAAAAGCATTTCGAGTCTATACATTTAAAATGGAAATTGTTATTTTATTATTAGTAGTTTCATCTACACACTCATACACGCAGACGCACAAATTGTCACGTAAAATTTTAATATTTAAAAAGTCGGTTTTCACAAGACATTGTCGTAATGAATAAGGGATTAATTAATCGATAATGCTGATTAAAATTAGAATTACGTATTATGAAACTAACATGACATTTTCACTAAAATTTATCTATATTTATAAGCAGATAAGCTTTAATAGAATACAATAACTTTTGTTTTTAAGAAAGTTGCACGTACTCTGAATATTTATTGATTGATTTTTACCTCTAAAGGTAGCTGATAATAAAGCTAGAGAGCAATCAAATCCCACGAAAGAAAAATAAAAGCTATTACAAGCTTTCTCATTGGCTATTGCATCAATAATGTAACTTCAGCCACTTTCTTTCCTTAGAAAGTTTCGAAACTCACATTTATGTCGATTGTAAGAAGTACACCCTACTGCTATAATGTCTTTTCTCCGTTTGAGGCATCATTACAAAAGCCGATTTTACCTGTAGTCAAGTAATATCTTTGTAACGTCTATGACATTAAGTGGTAAAACCACTTTGACTGGTTCAAAATTTCTATTTTGTTTTGTCTGTTAAAGTAGAGTTTATACACACTAAAATTATTCTTTATAAGTTAGAAATGAATATCGATAGTGAGCGATAGAGCAATTTTTAAGCTATATGAAGTAGACCAAGCGGCAGAAAGTAGGCAGTAACGAAAATAATAGCCGCGTTTTTTTAGAACAGAATTTTAAAAACTGGAGGGCACTCTACATCCAAAAACTTTTAACTAATAAACTTGTTCTTTTTGAAAATTAATCGTCATATTTTTCTAGAAATACGTAGGAGGTTTTTGAATTAATGATATCTCGCTGTTGTGCGAAGTTATGTAACGTAATTTGTAGTTGAAACTTAAATCATTGCCATTTTAATATATATATATTTTAAACGGCTACGTATTTCAATATCTTTTGGTCTAAGAAACCTGATTCTTTTGTTACATTATTTTAGGTGATATCTACGATGAGTTTATTTGTCCAACGCAGTACCCTCTTTTTTTAAAAGCATTTAAGGCCATCATCTATCAAACCGCCATTTATTAATATATGAACTAAAAATAAGATATGGTTTTCTACTTTAATATATGCATAATAAGTTAGTATATACGGATATTTATGAAATCTTCGTATTTATTAAAAAACAATTCCTGTAAAAGCCTGAAATTTCAAGGCGTAAATACTTTGGAGTAAATATATTGAAGAAGAATTATTCTTGCTCAAACTAAAAATTGTAAATTATCAAAAGCATGTTTGAAAACCCAGTATTTCATTCCATCTTTATATATTTGTAATTATTTATTTTATGTTTTTTCGTTAAATTTGATTTAAACCTTCCATTAAACCATCCAATAAACCATTCATTTAGACAATCTTACATTATTATTTCTGTTTTATTATTAATTGTTTATTGTTAAAATTAAAAACTAACTTTGATTTACTGTTTAGCTCTGGTTAGAAAAACTCTGAAACCGGTCTCCGCTCGGTCCAGTTGCCAAGGTAACTGGTCAGTCGACTTTATTTGAGGGAAGTTCGGTATTTACTTTTCGCGCCTATTTTCCCCCGTTCAGCTGGTCAGCCCGAGAATTATCGCAGACCGCTCCCACTGACGAAGTTCCCTCCCTACAAGTTTTTGAACCTTCCAAAGCTGCAACCCTACCCAGGGTTTTTCTTGTCTCGGTAATACAGTAACTACTATTAAAAACTGATTTTTTTTATGTCCCTCAACAGAATGCAATTTTACCTTATGTTATGTAACCACTCTCTACATGTTAATTAAAATTGTCCTTATACCTGATCTCTTTTTTTTTTTTTTTTTTTTTTTTTTTTTTTTTGTCGCACAATACCACTGAAACATTTGCAGGTATATTGTAAAAATAAATTTTAATTTTAAAGTATAGTCTAAAAACATAATTTACGATAAATAGACTGTAAAATTTGGATCTTTAAAAGAGTACATATTTTTACATTGTTTTATTTATACCAGTATTTAGAGTTCTAATAGGTCTTGAAGAATTTATTACTGTAATCAGTGATCTGAAGCAGCGCGCTACAGGTAGCAAAACTACAGTAGTGGTTACTTCGTCCAGCAGTTTAAAGTGTAGGCCATGATATTTTGAACAATGTAACTTTAACGCTACTTCAGTAAGAAAAGAAGTGCAATTCTACTAATCATGTTGTTTTTTTTGTGAAAACCCGGTTCTGCTTGACAATTTGCGAATCTCAGCAGCAAATCTCAGCCGCAATGTTTAGCAACGCATTGCCTGAAATCATAGATTTTTTCCATCGACACTTGCTAGTAAATCCAAACTCATAACCACCAAATAAATTAATTTTCTTGTAGGCAACATTTGTCTAGTTACTCGTTATTAGATTGCCCTGTTTTAATTTCGCTTTTCTTGAATTAGACAATGCAATATAATTAATTTCAACAGAATTGAATACAATTAACATATTAACAGAATGTTAGTAAGTTGAGTAAACATATCTATTGGTCATGAGTCGATGGTAACTATTGGTAATGAGCACATGAGTCAATGGTTATTATATATCCCAATGCAATAATTACTATAAGAAAATAGTAAATAAAATATATGCAGTGTATAGTTGTGCATTTTTTATGTAACTATATTTAAATGGTGATTGTATTACACACATCTCTTATAATTTCACTAAGACATTTGTATTATGCAGCGTAAAAACTAACATACTGGAGAGAAACACAAAATACAGGGTGATCAGAAAATGAGTATACATTTGAAAAATTAATAATTTACGGAATAATATAGGTAGAGAGGTAAAAATTGACACACATGCTTGGAATGACATGGGGTTTTATTGTATCCACAAAAAAGTTCATAAAATGGCCGACAGATGGCGCTTCGTGTGATAAGAAAAGCAATAATTAGAATAACAAATTACGACAAATTCAAAGACGATGTTCTTCGGAACGAATGCTCAACATGTCCACCGTCATCCCGCAACAATAGCTGTAGCCGAGGGACAATGTTGTGCACTGCACTGTACAGCATATCTGTAATTATGTTGAGAAATTGGCGTTGGATGTTGTCTTTTAGCATGCCTATTGATGTCGGTCGATCGCGACAGATTCCCCATTTTGATAGCAGAGATTCACTAACATTGCCTTTTCTGGTAACATCAACATGCTGCGATTGCTGGTGCATCTGATTCTCTCTCTCATTACAGCTCCTTTTATACACGATTTTCAGGCAGAGTTACTGACGTTTTGCTGTTCAGTGCCATCTGTCGGCTTTTTTTAATCTAACCTTTTTTTTGTGTGGTTCCAATAAAACCCCATGTCATTCCAAGTACAGGGTGTTCTAGAAAGGACTCCCCAACTTTGAAATGACATAACTTCGAAACAGTGAGAGATAGAAATGTGAAACAAGTTGAATGTTAGACAGATAGGTCTGGAATTTTTTATACATCAACTTAAAAAAATAGTTCCAATATTGGACACGAGAGGGCGCTGCATTCACAAAGCTGTGTCTTTGAAATAGTTTCTGAAAGTGAGCTGTTTGAACTGAGATAAAAATCACATTACAATGGTTTCGATATGGTTACCTTTTTCAGCAACAACATGACGCAACCTACAGATAACGTTCGAAATCACTTATTGCAATAGTTCTATTGAAATGGATGCACATGCCTCACAGATGAATTATTAGAGCTGTTCCAACGTTTGGGGATTCTTAGAATAAACAGCGTCCTTCAAGTAACCCCACAAAAAGAAGTCGCATGTATTCAGATCCGGGGAATATGGTGAATACGGCAAGATATTCTTGAATTCGAATTATCTCTAATTCTATACAACTTTTTTACACGTGTCAGCAATGAAACAGACGCACGAATGAAATTTCTATCCTTCTGAGTACCATTTAAAGTTCCATGTGCTTGTGCTGCCACCTATTATCCAATATTAGAACTATTTTTTCACATTCGTGTATAACAAATTCCAGACCTATCTGTTTAACATTCAACTTGTTTCACATTTCTATCTCTGACTGTTTCGAAGTTATGTCATTTAAAAGTTGGGGAGTCCTTTCTAGAACACCCTGTATGTGTGTCAATTTTTACCTCTGTACCTACATTATTCAGTGAATTATTAATTTTTCAAATGTCTACTCATTTTCTAATCGCCCTGTATGTTCTTGTAAGTTATCTTTCTTATTTTTTTTAATGTCCTCTGTTATATCGCACCTATTTGATTGTATCTCGGCAGTTGCTATATAACGAGGGATCACTGTATTATTTAATCACTGTCTACAATTTCGAGTGTAGATTGAATGATTCTTTGACAAAATTTAGAAGTAGCAAAGTAGTGACTACTTTTGAAATTAGTTTGGAGTCTCTATTTTTTAAAACATGTAGTTTTGAAGTATTGTAGTATTTATGATAAAGTAGTTGTAGTTCGCTACAATAAAAAAGTAGTTTTTCCGTCAACTGCCTGTAAGATAGTTTAGCATCACATTTTCAAATTTAGCCTGTCATAATCAGAAACTAACCTCTAAGCGTGTGAACAGACTCCATGGTTTCAGATTTTTGAACTATATTTTTAATAATGAAATTGAGTTAAAAATTATTAAATGAATTTAATAATACAGCTGACTCAGTAACTCCTTTCTTTAGTTCTTTAGAGCACTAATGTGTTAATCACAACTTTCTAAGCAGTTAGTTAAATAAAAGTTATGATTATAATAAATGAATAACGTATAGTAAATTGATCTATTATAATTACATTTATTATTAATTTTCTCTGTTACTTTGTTACTCTGTTACTATTAATATATTTATTTCTAACACATGAAAAATGAACTGATAAATTTGACTTGTATAAGTTATGCAACTTTTGATTTTGTTTAAATTAATGAAATTGATGTAAATTTTTTTCGTTAAATATAGCAACAACTAGAGACAGAAAATAGTATACTTTAGTATTTAATTAAACAAAGCGTTTTCTGCACTATCTACTTCATACTGGACATAACGGTGGTCGGGATACATGCCGTCCAAGTTACTATTTTCCATTTTACTCGTACCGCGTTTTGAAAAATAATATCTCCCTCACACTTATACTAGGATATTTTCAAGAGAAATCTAACAGAAAGAACATGTTTTGCAAATTCTGTTACGACTGAATATAAAAAAAAGTCGCCATTGATGTCCCGTAATCAAAAGGTTAAAACCTATCAGAATTATTAAAGATAAATTTTATATGTAAAATTTAACACATTGTTGACCGTCAATTTGCTATGAATTCTGTGTTTTAAAAAAGTAGAAGCTCCTCCTTCTTCTCAAAGTATTTCGTAGATTGGTTTCTTAGATATGTTTCTCAAGTTTAGGCATGAATGAATTAAACGAGTAAATATTTTTCAATCTTCAGATTTTATATAAAATGGCTTATAATCTAAAACAATATGGAAAACATGATATAAATGCATTTCGTGCACGATGGAAGAGTCAATGATGTTTGGTTAAATAAAAACGAGAATTCTCGTTCCCTGTCGCCAATGTGGTTAATGGACACTCGTTCACATAAGTCAAATATAATAAAATCTATCAGACTACTTGCGCATAAGTTAATCCTTTAACTATGGTTTGGGATGTATGCGTCTCAGTGGACTATTTTTTATTCTATTGTTACCACTTTTTCGAAATAAACGCAGCCGTACATTTATACTAGGATATTTTCAAGAGAAATCGAACTCAAAGAAAAATGTTTCTAAATTGTGGTACGATTGAATATAAAATAGTCGTCATTCCTGACCCGTAATCAAAATGTTAATATATGCCCCAATAATCAAAAATAAATTTTATAGGTAAAATTTAACACATTGTCGACCGTCAATTTTGTATGAATTCTGGATTTTAAAAAAAGTAGAAGCTCCTCCTTCTTCTGAAAATATTTCGTAAATGGGTTTCTTAGATAGATTTCTCAAATTTAGGCATAAATGAATTAAGCGTGTAAATATTTTTCAAACTTCAGATTTTATATAAAATGTTTTACTATCAAAATAAATATGAGAAACATCATATAAATGCATTTTCTGTACGATGGAAGTCACCTTAGTCAATGATGTTTGGTTAAATAAAAACGAGAACTATTGTTCCCTGTCGCCAATGTGTTAATAATGGACACTCGTTGCACATAAGTCCAATATAATAAAATCTATCAGACTATTTGCGCATAAGTGAATCGTTTAAATATGGTTTGGGACATATACATCGCAGTGGACTATTTTTTATTCTATTGGTACCATTTTTTTAAAATAACCTCTGTCATACATTTATACTAGGATATTATCAAAATAAATCTACCACAAAGAAATTTTTTTGTAAATTGTGGTATGACTGAATATAAAAATAGTCGCCATTCCTGGCCCGTAATCAAAAGAATAATATATGTCACAATAATCAAAGATAAATTTTATATGTAAAATTTAACACATTGCCGATCGGCAATTCTGCATAAAATCTGGATTTTAAAAAAGTAGAAACTCCTCCTTTTTTTGAAAATATTTCGTAAATTGGTTTCTTAGATAGGTTTCTCAAATTTAGGCATGAATGAATTAAACGTGTAAATAATTTTCAAACTTCAGATTTCATATATAAAATATTTCACTATCAAAATAAATATGAGAAACGTCATATAAATGCATTTCCTGTACGATGGAAGTCACCTTAGTCAATGTTGTTTGGTTAAATAAAAACGAGAATTATCGTTTCCTGTCGCCAATGTGTTAATAGTGGACGCCCGTTGCACATAAGTGCAATATAATAAAATCTATCAGTCTATTTGCGCATAAGTGAATACTTTAACTATGGTTTGGAACATATACATCTCAGTGGACTATTTTTTATTCTGCTGGTACCACTTTTTAAAAATAACCTCTGTCATATATTTATACTAGGATATTATCAAAAGAAATCAACCACAAAGAAATTTTTTTGTTAATTACGCTACATTGATTATAAAAATATTTAGCAGTCCTGTCCTGTAATTAAAAGGGTTAAACTGTAAAAAGTTTTACTTTAAAACTTTGCTTGAGAGAAAATATTTATATATTTTAATGAAATAAGATATTCTGCTAAATCACGCCTTTCGGACATGTAAATCATGAAACTGTTATAAATATCCATCATGACATCTAAACTTATATCTCCCTGTGTAATTATATGCGTAAAATATTAATGCTGTCAGTAGATGACCCAAAACTGACATAACATAAACAGAAATGTAAATGAGATCCTTCATCACACTGTCACGCTTCCATGTATGAAAATCAATCAATTAGAATTTTGTTAGTGGATTCCAGAAGACACTGACTGGATAGGAAGAAACAAAGAAATTAATAAATTTCGTTACTATTTATACATGTTATATTCGTTTCATTAATGACTGATTATGAAATTTTGCTCTTTACTCAAAATATAAATAATGTAATTTTTCCTTTTACCATTAACTATTACTGAAACAACTAATTAAAGAAAAATAATTTAATGTGTTTTGGGAGTTTTTGTCTGTAGAAAAAATCTCTCCTCACTCTTTTTTGTGCATTTGTGCAATTTTTTAATGTCTTCCATTTTTTAAATGCTCTCACAATCACTTTTTTTAAAAAAAATTATTGAAACATATAACGATGGCAGTGATTTTTGTCGCAGACTGTACGACGAAATCAATACTTGTTGCAAAATTTTAAACGTGTTTTCTTTGAAGAAATGTATTTTAAGACGGTACTCTAAACATCTGCAACGGGTGGACTGATTTCATTTCCTTTAAATGAAATCTTATATAATTCATTGACGGATGTTTTAAAATTTTTAATTCGTTAGTCATTTTAAATAAAAAGCAAAATTATATTTTTGTTGAAAATTCCTAGAATAAGTTTGATAGTCCGACATTTTTTTAAATGTAAAATTTAAAAAAAAAAACTTTGTTCTGAGATTAGATAATTATTTATACTAGGGGATCCAACGAGAGCTTTCCGGGTTGCATAACGTAGATGAAAACCATTTTCCTTTATTGAAAACTCTAATAGTTTATTTTAATTTAATCTAATTTAATATATTTAATTTAATATAATTAATATATGTCCTTAGATTCCCCGCTAACAACATCGTAAAGCATTTTAATATGAAAAATATCAAGAATGTATTGAAATAAAATTTTGAAATTCTTTAAAAGGGATAGTTTCGTATTAACCATATGCCAAGAGTAAACATCCTAAAAAAAAAGGAAATATTTCGCTACATACAGCAGCCTTTTTGATTCTTATAATTTCAGTGTTATAAGCGCGTAATTTGATTTCAAGTCTGTTAAATCCATTTTATCTATGTCATTTTATGATTTTATTTATTTATTGATGATTTATTTTAATTTTGTTATGGCATAATAGCCGGAAACAAGTGCTGAACAATTTTGAAATGATTTAAGTTAAAACAAGTTAAGCTTTCGTAATCTGACTTCACGCGATAGAGATCAATTTAAAAAATAATAATCCTTGAAAATTATTTTAAAACAACACAAAATCAATAAATTGAGATCAGTTTTCAATCATATTGCATTTGGAAGAACATTGTTTTACTATTCGATGGTGTAAAAATTGAGCGGTGTTTAAACGTTAAAATAAATTGCAATAAACGCGAAATTTAATTGTTAAGTGTTGGCACCGTCAACATGACACCAGTGTTACTCACGGACATATTTTTCTTTTTAATATAGAGTTTAGAGTGCTTTCTGTTTCATTAGCTACACTCAACGCAACATGGAGGAAAAGCAGGTCAAGAAGGCACTTTTTAAAATAAAATTTAACGAGCAGGGAAGACCGAGCAATGCTCTGTCACAATTAAATTTGAGTTCCAATATCATGACCCATGCCAAAAATGACCCACTAATTGAATTTTCTCGAACATGTGACTTAGCCCGACAGTCTTCTCGTGCCCGAAAACCATAGGATGCAAAATTTAGTGTAAATAGTGTGAGCCGTTTTTTAGATAAAATAGCTTGACCCATAATGACCCATGACCAAAATGACCCACTAATCAAAATTTCTCGAACATGTGACCTAGCCTAATAGTCTTCTTGTTCCCTAAACCTGTAGGGTGCTAAATTTATTTAAAATCCTCTGAACCGTTTTTAAGATAAAATAGCTTGACCCATAATGACCCATGACCAAAATGACCCACTAATTGAATTTTCTCGAACATGTGACCTAGCCCAACAGTCTTCTCGTGCTCGAAAACCATTGGATGCAAAATTTAGTGTAAATTGAGCCGCTTTTTAGATCTTGACCCACAATGACCCAGAAATGACCCACTAATCGAATTTTCTCGAACATGTGACCTAGCCCAATGATTTTCGCGTGCCCGAAACTCGTAGGATACAAAATTAATCAAAATCGTTAGAGCCGTTTTTTAGATAAAATTAATTTGACCCGCTTTGACACAAAAATGACCCACTAATCGAAAGTTCTCGAACATGTGACCCATTCCAATAGTCTTCTCGTGCCCGAAAATAGTCGGATACAAAATTTCGTCAAAATCGTTTGAACCGTTTTTTAGATACAATTAGCTTGACCATGACCCAAAATGACCCAAAATGACCCACTAATTGAATTTTCTCGAACATGTGACCTAGCCCAACAGTCTTCTCGTTCCCGAAAATCATTGGATGCAAAATTTAGTGTAGATTGAGCCGCTTTTTAGATCTTGACCCACAATGACCCAGAAATGACCCACTAATCCAATTTTCTCGGACATGTGACCTAGCCCAATGATTTTATCTTGCTCGAAACTCGTAGGACACAAAATTTAATCAAAATCGTTAGAGCCGTTTTTAGATAAAATTAATTTGACCCACGTTGACCCAAAAATGACCCACTAATCGAAAGTTCTCGAACATGTGACCCAGCCCAATAGTCTTCTCGTGCCCGAAAATGGTCGGATACAAAATTTCGTCAAAATCGTTTGAACCGTTTTTTAGATACAATTAGCTAGACCATGACTCAAAATGACCCGAAATAACCCACTAATCGACTTTTCTCGAACATGTGACCTAGTCCAATGGTTTTCTGGTGCCCCAAAACGGTAGGATACGAAATTTCGTCAAAATCGTTAGAGCCGTTTTTAAGATAAAATTTGCATATATATATATATATATATATATATATATATATATGTAGCATTTTGACGAGGTTGAGATATTACGATGAATACTATTCGATGAAAAGATGGCAGTCCTTCAACGATATAGCAAGTTGCAGTCGAATTTAGCAAGTATGGCGAAGTGGTAAG
This sequence comes from Maratus michaelseni, assembly GCA_963931845.1. NCBI lineage: Eukaryota > Metazoa > Arthropoda > Arachnida > Araneae > Salticidae > Maratus > Maratus michaelseni. Next base: position 76,930,131 of record OZ007590.1, on the reverse strand, counting down.
GCAATGAAATGAGATCACAGAATTTCTCCAGTAAATCCAGCCAATCTCCAGACAAATAATTTTATTAGAAGACGAACAACACAGAAACGATTCCCAAAGGTCTAAAACTTATAGCCCTCGGGCTAACGTTGCTTCACTTCATTGAATTAATATGTTACTGGGCCAGTTGAATATTCTACGGTCATACAAATACCAGACACATACTTGTTTTGCTTCCGAAAACGTCAAAAATCTCTCGCTCCGACCGGTGCGTTCGAGTTTTGATCTCTCCGCGGAAACATACACAGAATTACGTCACGAGCGCTCAACCCAATGAGTGAGAAGCTAGCTCCAGCCCAACGTATGAGGCTAGAGGGCGAGGCTAAAACATTAAAGAATCCCCTTACTTGGGTGCGGACCAATTTAGAAGTTAAAATCCCAAGCGCGCGAAAAATTCAGAGCAATAATAATAATAATAATCAAAAGAAAATGGCTTTAAAAAACATTCGAAATGAGAACGCGTCTCAGAATTTTATAGATTGGGGAACTGATAAAAGTTACGAATGATCTTAAATTTTAGATTAAGATTTAGAATAAGATAATTATTAATATACGGATATTTACTTTTAAAAGGACTTTAAATAGGAATAAATATTATTAAGAATTAAGGAAATACTGACTATGACAGAAGTTAGATTAAATTTAAAAGATTAATGCGAATAAAATTGAAGGATACGAAGGAAATACATTTTTATATAACATTAATATATATATATATATATATATAACTACACACAAGATTTGCTCGTATTAGAATATATGATAAAAATATAGTTATTCAAATTGTAATTGCTTAATAGGCGTATAGCCAACATAGTGAAAAAGTACCCAAGCCGGAACTCGAATCCGTGTCATCAGTATAGCGCACTGACGTCCTGCAAACTCAACCACTTGGGAACGATACTCAGCCTGGAACTTTCTCACTATAACATGTTGGTAAGGCTACAAACTCAGCACAAGATGGAATATTTTCCATGAACCACCAACCCTGGGGCAAACACAAAACCATAGAAAATCCAGCATCGATTAATTGAATAAATTTATATTTAATACTTGGAAATTTTTCCATAGAAATAGAATATTATGAATGCAGGGCGTGTGAAATTTTCTATTGAAAAATTTCCAAGTATTAAAAATATAGTTTTTGAAAGTTTAAAAATGTTTTGTTTTTGCAAAAAACCTACATATGTTTAATGTAAACAATACAAAATAGGCAGGATAGACAGTATACCTCATTCCTAAACATAAAACAAAGTTAATAAATTATACTTATATTTCAAGCCGAAAGTGTCCCATTTTCTCTAAATATGCATGAAACAATTGAAATAAATACATATTATTTTCAATTAATTAATATTGTTTGCATGTTATCAAACACAATGATGTGTTCGAAGCATTTTTTTCCATTTATTTCGAAGTATTTTTTTCTATTCAAGGTTGTTTTGTTTATCATAACATTTATTTACATACCTAGATATAATAGATATGGGACATTCGAAGAGGTGTGGATATTGACAGTTATTTACAGATTTACAAAATTACAGATTAATTTTACCTTGAATCCGGATTATCGTACTTTACACAAAATAATATTATACTAAAATACGTTTTTATCTACATTATATTAAATTTTCCTCATGCTTTATCAGGAAAATAGGCAGATTTCTTCAAATTACATCCATAGCTACCGACGACAAAAACCATTTTAGCAACACGATAAAAGCAGATGCCAACTTTTATTTCCTAAATTTTTAACCTCTTCTCGTTTGATAATAAAATATAAAAGAAAACAACCATATCAACGAAATATAAAAGAAACAATTTTATCGGCATAAGCCAAAAGTCGTCTGCATAAATAAAAATATTAATTTACCGATTCCTAACAAATATTACTATTACTACTATTTTTCGTTTAAACACATGAATAAAATATGCTATGTGTCAGAGATTATCTATAATGGTTAAAAATCTAATTGAAATAACAACAAAAACAACAAAATGCATTTCACTAAAATTAACATTCTGATGAATAGTAATAAATAATTTTGAATTATAAGTGAGGTTTCCAAACAACACAAGCATCAAAAACGGGTAATTAGGTGGATGAAATCTTCACAGAGAATCATAGAAAGTAAACCAAGTTCCACACGATGGCATTAAGCGTTCCGTTGCCTGAAGTATCAAAACTAGGGGTCCTTAAACTGTGATCCACGGACCTCAAAAGGTCCGTGAGGGTCTCGTCTTAAATTTCTTCACCTGATTAGAATTTGAGAAAAAACTTTCAAATTAACTGGAATAAAAAAATTACTAATATTGCTTAAAAACCCACGATATATATATATATATATTTCTACAGTAAAACTTGAAATCTGTGAAATTGGAACCAGTCTGCCACAGAATCCTGCTTAAATGGGAATTTTCAAGTTATCTATATAATAAAACCGTAAGTCATGTGACTGTCATCAACAGTTCCGGGATGTCCGTTTCACTTTTTCATATGCCAGGCAGCCATTTTTATTCAAAATTATTTTTGCAAATAAAACTGCATAAAAATTACATTTTTAGAAAGATCGTTCAAAATAAATTAATATTTGAGAGATGACTTACGTTCAATTATGTATACATTCTGCAATAACTTCAGTTTAAATTAGGTTCGCAGTTAAAATTCTCTATCTATGAAAGTAAACAAAGAAAAAAGATTCATTCGTTGTGAATGTTTAAAATATTAAACCATGAATTTTTGGATCGCTGCCTGGCGTAAAAAAAATAATTCGCACCAGTGAGACAGTCAAAGTTTACCTTAATTCGGTTCCATACAACTCAACTTCCGGATCTTTTTTGACGTAAGTTGAACTCATGTAATAGTATTTAATGGATCAAATTTCGAAAAGAATTGTCAGCTTTTATTTTTTGCGCGTGCAAATTAGAAACGATACTTTAATTTGAAATCAAATGTTTTGATTTATGATAATTATTATTTTTCTATTTTCTATTTTAAATGAAAAATGTGAAGTCATGTATTTTAAATTGAAACAGCTGTCACGGACGCACCGGGATTGGCGCGATTTTTGTTTTGCGCCAAATATGTTTAAGAATCTCCGCATTAGCGAACATATTGCAAGTGATAAGCAAACGGACATGAAGCATAAATTCTTAAGTGGGTTAAGCGGTTTTTGTCAAGAAAGATGAAATACATAACAACAAAAAATATGCGAAATGCTACCGCGATCGCAAAAGTTCTTGATTTGTCTATTAGCTTTTTCCAGTTATGCGAGGGATTAAGGAAAAAAATAAATTATGAATAAAAATAATTTGTTACAATGCTTAACATACATTTAAGGGCGACCAAACTGGTCGCCAGTGGCGACTAGTTTGAGAATAGAAATACAATTTCAATGATACAATTTCATTAGATAGTTTTAACTTCTAAGATTGAAAACTGTCTAAATTGAAACTTTTCTCGGGATCCTTGTAATTTCATTTTAAAAGTTTTTACTGTGTAATTGCAATTTTGCTGTGTTAGTTGGGTTTGGAATGAGACTGATATTAATGAAACTAGTTCTCTCCATACTAGAAATTTGATAATTGCAGTTCACATTAGGAATATCACCCTGGTAACGTTTCTCATTATGTTGACGGTACAACGGTATTCAGGACGTGATTAACCTTTGACGATAGAGGCAGCAGAATATCATTTTGGGGACCCCTTTTCCCCCGGGAAATGTTTTCTTTATTCTGCACACATGGAAACTCACCAGTGCTACAAATAACACTAGCGGGAGCGGCTTATCCGAGTTCACACAAGTTTCATTAAACAGCTTTTTTATGATCCCTGTATATAGAGTATATTGAGAGTATATATAGTGTTGTTATGTTTAGTAATCCGGGTGTTTTTAGCAAGCATATCAGGATGTCATATGACTATAGTTTTCAGCATATTGATCACATTCACAAATTTCCTGAAATATTGAGGATTTCCTAGCACTCGCCAAAAACAATGAAAAATGGGAATTAGAGGTCCCATAATGAACTCATTTCGGGGTTTCTCTTAAATTTCAGAGGTAAAGCTAGTATGCACCCTAGTGAACTTGTATAAAAAAGCCTAGTGGGAAACCTAGTGAACATGAATGCTAAGTTTAGTGATCGTAGAATGCTCGTATTTTGTTTGCGATTCCCTACATTGTTATGCCATTAAATGCGTCAGAAAAGAGATAACATTACCTTTATCAAACAAAACAACAAAATACTATTAATTAAATACTTCAGATTGTGTAGTGTATCGGAATGCAACCAGTGACTACCATTTTGTTTTTATGACGATTTTCGTGACGTATTTAAAAATCACCAACAAACAAAACAGCGTTGTACAGAACCCCAAAGAAAACTAAACGATGACTATAACTGGAGTTCTAATTAATAAATAAATTAACTAAAGGTACCGTTTATATCCATATGTAATACTCTATAATTATGTCATAAAGGGTCGTTTTCAAGTTAAAAATGGCACCAACTTTGATTTTACAGATGGTAACACCCACTCTTCACACCATATTTGATTTACTTGAAATAAAAGATATAGTTTATATATTTTTTTGTTAAATATTTATTGAGTTAGAAGAGATAAAAGTTTGTGGATGCTAATGTTAAATTTATGTGGCAAAAAATTCATTCCAAAACAGCAGCCAATTTAATTTTCTTTGCTGACTGAGATGCAAGGAATAGACCCAAACATATTTCACATATGCTTTTGATTAAAAAACGTATTTTTACAAATAATATAATGAAATCACTTGTTAACTTTAAATTAAAGAGTAATTACTTCTTAAAACCTCCTGACCACCGAGCAAAAGGGCAGATTTGAAATGTTGTTTTCTCTTTAATTTTTTTAAAATGCTAAAAAAAAGATGAATTTTAAAATTTGATGTAAAAACTTTAGTTACGTATATGACTATAACCCCTGAGAGTATTAATAATGACTCAATAGTTTAAAACTGCATCATATTTGTAGAATTATATTAATTTAAACAATGCTTCTATTGCAGTGAAACCTACAGCATAGTGAACGGATATATCAGTTCACGGCGGTGAAAGTGTTAGAAAGTGTAGAAGGTTAAAGTGATAAAATCATAACACAAAAGCATAAAAATATCTTTTTATATTTGACACATGTTTCATGCGCTCAAACGGCGACTTCTTCAGATCAAAATCATAAATAAAATATTTTCGCAAAAGTTTTTAAAAATGATAAACATAAATCACGAGATCACATGTCAAATGTAAGCAGGTGCTTAAATTGGTCAAGCTGGAAAACGTGAAAACTATTATTCTTATTTTTATTTTTATTGCTTTTTTAATTTGTAAACCATCGGTGCCAAATTTTAGGCAATTCAAAAGAAGCTGCTTCGTTGCAAATGTTCTCGTTTCGCAAATATATGTCTATCGATTCACGGATAATGGATGGAAAATAAAATCTTGATGGAAAAATTATTTTACTATTCTTGAAATTAATCTGCAAAGGCTCTCTTTTATGCAGTCTAGCTAAGGATGTAGTTCTTCTGTCATATTTGATATCTGTCACATGTTGTTTTATTCTCATTTTAATTTTTCTGTTTGTCATTCCTTTATAGTATAATAATGTTCCATCTGCCCTGGTAAATGGGATTACATAAACACCGAAAGTTGATCAGGTTCTATTGGATCTATTTTTCTACATACTATGTTTTTTTAATTTTGTGGAAGGTTTTACGATAAGGCAGATATTGAATTTGATAAGTTTATATTTTAATCTTTCCTTGAATTCAGGAAAATATTGTAAAGTTGATAGCTTTGAGGTTTGTTTATAAAAAAATTTCTTCCTTTTATTATCCATGCTCATAATTAATTTATTAATAGTGCTGTCTTTGTATCCAGTATTTCTTCGATGTCACGTATTTTATTTATTTCATTGGTTAATTGATTAGTGGTACAGACAGTAAGTCTCTTTTAATAAAACGTCTAAAGGCAGAAACTTTATAAAAAAAAAAGCTTCTTGAACATTATTTGGAAAAGTGATTTGATTATCTATTGGTTTCGTATATAGAGTACGTTCTATGTCCTGGTGGGTTTTATTAACAGCACCTCCAAATAAGGCAGTGTATTATTTTGTCCAACTTTCGAAATTTTAAAACGGGAATTTAAATAAGAAAAGTCGAAAATTTAAAACGAGAATAAAAGAACATATGACAGAAGAAAGTCAGCCTTAGCTAGACTAGATAGAATAGAGCCTTTGCACATTAATTTCAAGAATAGTAAAGTAATTTTTCCATCAAGAGTTTATTCCCCATCCATTATTGTAAATCATTGGAAATATATTTGCGAAACGAGAACATTTGCAACGAAGCAGCTTCTTTTGAATTACCTAAAAGTTAGCACGCGATGATTTACAAAATAAAAAAAAGCAATAAAAATAAAAATAAGAATAAGAATTTTTGCGTTTTCCATTTTGACCAATTTAAACACCTGCTTACATTGCACATGTGATCTCGTGATTTATGTTTATCATTTTCAAAAACTTTTGCGAGAATATTTTATTTATCATTTTGACCTGAAAAAGTCGCCGTTTGAGCACATGAAACATATGTCATATATTAATAGTTATTTTTAAGCCTTTTGTGTTATGTTTTTATCACTTTAAGCAGTAACTACTCTTTATTTTAACGTATTTTTAGTTGTGAAAATTATTAACCAATCCATATTAAAAATATCAATAATGATCTATATTAAATTTTACATAAAACATACCACAATCGTATAAAACATGGATGTGTAGGTTTAAATCTCATTCCAATCATTAGTTTTTGAGATAGAGAGATATTTTACTCTTCGACACTCTAAAGCAAGCATGCCAAACTCGCAAAACGCAAGTCGCAAGCGTCCCACGAAAATAATATTGAAGGATTAGCCAATATCATCCAATAAATCATATATAGTAGTAGTATTCCAAAATATATCAGTATCTAAAAGCAAAATATCAAAACACATTTTTTTATCTGGTTCAGTATAGTTACAACATTTATTCTTCATAGTTAATATGACTAAACACTTGAAAGTTTTAAATTTAAAAATGAATAGAAAAGATCGGATAAAAGCGAATAAGTACGAACAATTTAAAGTATTCTGATGTAAGTTAACACTTTAGGGAAAGTAGTTGAAAAATAAAGTTTTAAACACTTTCAGATATTCAAAGTTTTCATTCAGACATTGAAAGTCAGACATTCAGACATTCAAAGTTAAAAGAACAAATCAAGTTTACGTGAAATCCCATAGCATCCAAAATACACAGAATATCTTTTATGTATTAGAATGAAGTAGTACAAAACAAGATTTGCTGATTTTAAATCATTGGAAGATAAGCTTTCCTCAATTTTCTGACTAAATATATATTCAGTATGTGTATGCAAATTATGAGCAAACGAAAGTAATTGAAATCCGGTGTGATAGAGATTTGAAGGCAAAATATAATGCGGTTTGTTCTCTTGAATTAAAAAAAAAAATATGTTTTACGACAGGTTTGTAAATATTCGAAAATTCACAGCTGAAATTATATCTTTGTTTGGAAGTACTTATTGGCGTGATCAGTTATTTTCATTTATGAAATGAAATATGTCTACTATAAGATCTAAAATTAATGACATTCACATTGCACCACTTTTAAAATTAATCACTACTAACAATATTTCCGATGAAAAAAAAAAAGTGCCGGAGAAGAGATGTCAAACACTAATGTTATTGCTGCTGGTTGTTCTTTTTTACACAGAACTTTACGAAATAAAACTAAGCATCTGAGAAAAATTATGTTTCTGTTTTACGGCCCACATGAATTTAAAGCCTTGCCTTATTGGTGCACGTCAGCCTTTGCGTGTGACATGCTTGCTGTAAAGAGACCGTTTCCTGTTATCAAAATATCCAGAGAAAATAAAAACTTTGTTAATCTTTGAAAAAAAAATTAACCGAATTTTCTTGATTTCAGAGCAAGTTTAAGATGTATTCAAAATTTCTCTGTCTTCTTTTCTGGTAACTCACACAATATTCCCGGTACTTTTCGTTGTAAAATCTCAATTTTAGTTTTCGACATTTATGGATAAAACCTTAACACATTTCTTTGATAACGCTGTGAAGATAAAAAAAAGTATATAAACTATCTATTTTCCCGGTATGTCTTAATCCAAGAGACTCAAATATGGTGTAAAAAGTGGGTATTACCATTCGAAAAATCGAAGTTGGTGATATTTTTAATGTGCCAATGACCCCTTTTGACAAAAACCACATACGATTATAAATAACTTTATACGAATTAAAACGGTACTTTCCATTTATTGTTGCATTAAATAGAACACGAGTTATATCCATCGTTCGGATATTTTTGAATAACTCTCGATTTTCATTCTCCAGAGTTACGTGCACAAAATATATTTTTATATTAAATATATGTTTGATGTATAGGATTTTTATTCACTATTTCCTCGCACCTCTAATATTTTTGAAAATCAGAGCGCTAACTCTTTACTTTACCGCTAGGAGGCGTGTAAGTATTCTCATCGAATAGGGCATAGCGACTTTAGTGTACGTAGGTGCCATATTTATTGCAGCTGCAAGCATTCAAAAGTTAATGATCTTTATTAGACACATTGTATTTGCATTTAAATATAGAAATCGGCCCCTTGTATCTTGGCTTGTAGACCATATGGTATATATGTCTTTTATTAGAAGTTTTTATTAAGAAAATTTATATTTATACTTTTATACTGAAACAGATATTGGCAATTACTGGTGCAGCTAGACCAATTACTGGGCCCATGTGGTCAAGTACTGGTGCAATCTCTTTTTTCGATTTATATTGTCAATAATTTAAATTGTAGTAAATAAAATGGAAATTTTTTTGGATTAAGAATCCTCATATATTAAATAGTATTTGCGCATATTTGCAAAAAAATATTTCAATAATTATATTAGAAAAAATAAGGCTTGAAAAAATCTCCATTAAATGATTAATTATTGGTGCACTTGTCCTATTTAAATTCATGTGTAATATAAATACGAAAACAGAAATTCTTTCTGTTAAATAAAGCAACATTCAAGAGTAACGCCCACATTATTTCCTGTTTAAATGCCAAAAACTACGCGTACGCAATTAGTTAAAGTAATTCTATCATTGATTTTTAATTGTGATAAGAAAATATTATTTGTTTATATTTTTTTTATATCTTATAATAACGACTGATATAAATTTACAGATTAATAGCCTCTTTACATAGGAGCTTTTTATGCTTTCTGTTTGTGAAAATAAGGCATTTATTACATATTTCAATCCATTAATGATATTACCGCTGAATTCCTAGTCGCTACTGATAAGTTCTGAATTTTAATATATTATACCGCGAATGGAATCTATTAAAGCATTTCCAAGGATTGATGTTAATCGGCTTTTCACATAAAGGCTATGTTCGTTATGATTTATCAAGCATTTGACATTAAACTTAGTAATAACCTTGAATTCACAAGTATTTATTGTTATAGTATTAGCTAACATGCTTGACATTTAGGGAATATATTATGTACTAGTGAAACACACAAATGAGCTTATACTCCAAACATGTACATTTATTCTCAAATGAGTTTGATTTAAGTTTCAAAATAATATTTACAGTAAAAAGAATATGTCCTTATTAATTTTATTTAAAAAATATTTTTTTAATAGTAAAATTGCAACATTATTTAAAAAAGCTTAGTAATACTTCATATGTGTTACAAATTATGTTCAAAAACATATAAATAACGGAAAATGAAAACAGAATTGGATATAATAGTGAAATTGTATTGCAAATTGCTCCTACGTTACATACATAAGCAAATTAATAATAATAATTTTTTGCTGATTTTCAAAGTAAATATAAAGATTACTGCAAGTTTACTGTGTTTTTTCTTTTATTCCTTGCAGTTTTCCCACAAAACGTTTATATATGGTATCACACGTATTTTGAAATTATTTCGAACTATTTATTAATGTTTCTTACAAAAAACACATTAATGTTTTAATATTAAATTCTTTAACTGGTACATAGAGGTCACCCAGCATTCCTATAACGGTACGATAATCTTCGTTGTAGATTCCTTTAACATCTTCAATAGAAATCTACCACAAATATTATCGTTTTAACCCTCTGAGCGTTTTGAAAAAGGGTAAAATTGTAATGTTGTTTTCTCTGCATTTTCTTTTAAATGCTAAAAAAATAGGATTCTTTCAGCATTATAAATAAAATTTAATTACAAATATGAATGTAACCTTTGACAGTATTAATCATTCTTCAATGTTTTCAAAATTTATTAAATGTATAGAATTATATTATCTTAAACATTGCATATATTGCAGTGAAACCTGGAGCTTAGTGAACGGAATATTACGTTCTACACGCTTAGAGGGTTAAAATAGTGGTAATAAACAACAAAAAAAAAATGTAAGAACACTGTGCTAATCTAGCAAAATAAGTTACTATCTAATTGTCTCTTTAAATTAATTTTAAATTATTTATTAATTGTTTTATTGTATAAAATTTTATATTATTCTTTTGTTATGTTAGCAAATTATATTAATGCTGTAACATTTCTATAATTTTGTCTGTCTCGCAAAGGTTGAAACGCTCTTTATGTTTCCATCTGCTGCAGATTTGTTCTATTCTAAAAAAGATGAGAAATAAGATTGTGCTAATGAAAAAGTCCTGACAATTATTTTCAAAAATTTACACCTTTTAAATTTTTCTACGAACCGTCTAATGAAAGAAGTTCTATCTGAAGATTAAAGCGTTTTGGTTCGTGAGAAATGTATCTATATATGTATAAATATACTACACTTACACACATATATATATGACTAGACATAAATATATTAGACTTCTAGACATATATATAGAGAGAATAGATAAAAGAAATTAAAATTTCATAAAAATCAGAGAAAAACCTCAATACAAAATCGAGTGGCAATGCGTATATAGAAAAAAAAACAGAGAAATGAGAAGTTAGGGATAGAAAAAAAGAAAATGGAAGATAATCAAAGACTTGAAAATGGAATTCAGATAAAAAAATCTAGAAATTAAAGGGAAAAAAAGAAAGGAAAAAAAGAGCGAAAGTGAAATAGTTAAATAAAAATGGGAATAAAAACGGAAAAAGGTGCTCTCCCCCTTTCTCAAAATTGGTTATTACTAAAACAAATTTAAAGAAAATAATTTCATTTTAAATCTCATCGTCAATTTTTACGTTTTTTTACTGTATTACATATTTAAAAAGTACATATTAATAATGAATTTCTATCAACTCATTAAATAAATATATATGTTTATCGAAATATTTTTGAAAGCATTATTTTAGTATTTTATACCATATTATATTCATATCTGTAAATGAATACATTCTGTTCGCTTTGATTTGATCTTGTTAGTTTCAGACGTTTAATGACAAATGCTATTTCAAAAGCTTACTGTCGTATTTGACATTTAAAATTCAGAATGTATTTAAGTGAGTTTAAATTCAAAGTGGACTGAAGCAAATAACAACTGTCTACAAAGACTTTTGAATGTGATCTGACCGTGAAATGTTTAAAAGGTTCTCCTTTAACCGTTTACTCAATGGTTTTCTTACACTTTTGTGCTACAAACTATCATTAAGTATATTTCAATTAATCGTTAGATTGTAATTATGCTGAAAGTATTTAAATAAATATTTTCTCTTTCTTCAGTTACTTATAATTTTCATGAAATCTAAATTACTGTAATTGTTCTGATCTTTTTTCAAATACTGAACAATAATTCACATTTTATTTTCCATTTATATTTTAAAATAGTTCTTTTCGAATATGTTTTACATAATCATCTTACTTGAAATGATGTGATTTTTTACGGCGTATTTGAATTCTTCACAATATATATTTTAATAATTTTTCTGTATATTCAAGTATAAATATTATTTTATTTTATCTAAAAATTATGACTATATCTGGAATTACAGAATGTAGGAATGAAGAACTTTCATTTTAATACAGGTTTCTAAGAGGAACTTATTTTTATGTTACACCTCTACTAAATTAAAATCTTTAATCTTTTTTAACCACATAATTCTGCGGTTAAATTAGTTGAAGATTACCATTTGAAATAGTGACACTCAAATATATGTAGCTATACACAACTAGTAATACCATCACCAATTCTGAAGTAAACATTTTCATGTTCAACAAATATTTTTTACAGACAAACATGATAAATTAACAGCATTATTTAAATTAACATTAAAATTAGTATTATTCTGTTACTGTTGTATCTATAAATTTAATTATGCAAATGAAAATGATTCATTGGAAATTGATAGCATCCTAAATTACCGATAATCTGCTTTGAAAAAAAGCTACTTGGAAACGTTTCTGAACATACGTGGTAGCAAAATAAACTTTGTTACTATACATTTGTATTTTCCCCTTTTTTACAGTTTTCTTTTCTTTTAAATTAATAAGTATAATTAGCATAGTCGTAATTAAATTTTTGTTAATTTTATTAAATTACACTATTTGAAAAAAAACTGTCTTCAGACTATATTACATCATTTTTTCTTTAATTTAAAGTAGAAAAGATCTTACTTGCAAAGTAAATACATCTTCATGTGATTTCAGTGGGAATTTTCTTACCAATTTTCTATTCTGTTTACTGTTCCTTGTATCGAATTTCTGTTTTACTAGATTAGAAATACATTAGGTTGTATTTCTTTTGAATCTGACTACTGAATGCTAAAGGACAGGCAAAATTAAAGGACCTCTGAATCACTAACATTCCTATAGTTTTTCAGAAGCATATATAGTAATAATTACATATGTGTTTCGAATAAACATATTAACTCTAAAATATTGCTCCAAAAATGAATTTTTAATGTAGAAGATATAAAAAGTGTTCAAATATTTATGGATATCGCAACATGGGAGTTGACTGGGGATGTTCGACATACTTTATTACCATAGTACTCGCAGTTTCTGTTTCACATACAACAGTATCTCAGTTTATCACATACGAATTAGAGAAGAGGCAGGTTCATGCCAAGTTCGAGAAACCTTTTCTATCTTAGGAAGATTTTTATATTATTCTTCAGTCTCGCGCGGGCTAGGGCTTAAACTAAAAAAAATATTCGTTCAAAAATTGAGAAAAGTGAAAAAAACTTTCTATTTGAGTAACAAAAATATGTAATCAGTTTTTAAAGCGTTTACAATCCTATAAAAATCCGTTTGAAAGGGAGTAGAATTGTTATTGATGAAATATAAGGAGAAATAATGCCTTGGCACGGTCAGTGTTAGTAATGTAAAGAAGCCGTGTGACTGGACTGTAGCATATCTGGCATCTTTTTTATGAAACTAATCTGCGGTCGAGTAGGTTTTGAGTTTTGCGTGCGATCATTGTGTCCTGAATTCTAACATTGGTACGTGAATGAGCTATCTATTCTGTCATTTCTTTAAGTTTTGCAAAGTATGTCTGAATCTCTGGAATTCTAATTTTCATGGTTATTTTGTGAAATGGTATGATAATTAGATGGCTGTGGATATGTAGGTAATATAAGTACTGCGGTAGGACGGTAGGCGTTAGATTCGATAGATTTTAAAGCATCTTGCCTTAATTGAAATTTAGTCTGGATTTAAACACGGTCGAGTTCTTCACTTGTCACCTGCAAGTTGAGTTTATCTATTAGCTGTTTCGGAAAAGAGAGTTCTTACTGAGAGTTCTGCAAGTGTGGTAAAAAGTTCATTTTCGTGTTTGCGGATAAAAGACCATTGGAATCCTCAGGTTTCCCAATTATAGTAATATCAAAGGGTTTATAGTGGGCATTCTATAGTGATATTTTAGTGTTTCAAGGGATCATTCGCAAGGGATCGAGTTAAAGAGGCTTTTTTTTCTTTTCCGCAGAACTAACCGCGAGGCAGTTTTGATTTGGGCTAAGTGTTTCAATTTGGGAAATAACCCACCCACCCCCCCTCAGTCTTTTAGAGTTCTAAGTTTTTTTTATCTGCAGTTTCAGACTCTCTATGCCGCTTCCAATCACTCTTATTATCGCTTTTAAATAAACCGTTGTTATTGCTAATTTTCTGTCATGACCACTTTTCATATTCACTGGCCAGAAACGTTCATCATACAGTATCCCTTGTTTATCGTCGGTTTCTGTATGAACTCCTTTTCCAGAAATACTGGGAAACAGAACTCACATATTTATGTCATAGTTGTACACTGATATTTTAAAAGAACAAGAGTTGTACTTTTCCAGATTTCTGCCAGTGATTGGGATAAACACAATATTTGCTATTTTAAACATATTATCGAGGATATGAGAATCATGAAAAGTTTTCATGAAAGAGTGTTTAGGATTCATATTAATTTCTATAGAAAAAGAGATTTTTAGTTAATAAAATTATTCTTTAAAAATTTTTAAATGTTTTTAACAATTTTCAACTACGTAATTTCTATTTGCGGTTCGGACGGTCTCAGACAAGTTCAGGCTCGCATGACATAGAATTTTTCGAGCGCGGTCTAGTGTGGGCTCCGAAAAAAGGGGCCGAAATTATCTCCAATACGAATAGCTTATTATATATGCTATATTTTTACAACATCGAAATTAATAAGATAAAATGATATTTTTTTTATATTTCTCATAAATCTGAAAATTGGGTCAAACCCCGCTATGAAGGATATTTCTCCACTACACAAAAAATTGTATTTCCACAAAGAATTTTATTTAATGCCATATAATTTATACACGTTTGGCATTTAATTAAATGATTTTATTAAATATAATACTTCTTACGAAATATGAATATAACATAAAATATACTACATTTCAAAACTCGTCCAGGTTTCTGGACTAATATTCGTTCCTTTACTTATTTTCTATTTTTCAGTAATGACTCGATCAAAGCAATTTAGGCTTTCGACTCATGTATATTTTTCTGTTCGTGTACCCCAACTACTAAAGACCGTCATCGGAAAACAAAAAAAAGAAATATTCGTCAAGCACGAGACATAAAAGAGCGGATTCTCAAATCTTTAACAGTAAAGCGGCAACACTATACAATTATAGAAAAGACTCTATACCATAGACAATATACGCTAGAATATTATTTTTTAAGTGATTTATACGTAAACCGATACGGGTTTCGAAAGAATGGGGCGTTTAATATAACGACAAGCAAAGCGTGTTCAATTCTACTCATTGTTCTTAGCGACGGATAGACCGAGTGATGCCTATATGTATACACTGTGGTAATGTCCTAACCCGACTACAGAAATCGTTTTAAAAAATACTTGAACAACAGAAGTATCCACCGGAAAAATTTTAATGAAAATATCAGTAAAGAAAAACATGAAAGTGTGGGTCATTTGCGACGGGACGTTAAATACGTCGATGACCCAAGTGTCTTCGGGCAGACTAATTGCTTTTTGATCGATTAGAACGATTGCAATATATCCGTGTTTGTCTTATGAAAAGAGAGATTTAGTATTTCCACTATGATTACCTTAGCTTTGGCAATTTTACCTAGAACAGAACCTATTTTTTGTACATTAGTCTTCAGATGGTTAGGCATACATAGAGGGTATTCGGGGAATATTTTTTGAAGACCACTGTGATAAAAATGATTTTCTCCAAATTTGTTTAAACCCATCTGAAGCATCCAGACGTTTAAAATTAGGTTTTTAGTTCATTTTCTCTCAATTCTTTTCTGTTGATATTTCGACTTTCTAGGATTCCTGTATCTGATCTGACAGAATTCTCTCAGTGGAGAGTTTTGTGAAAATATGCATTAGTCTTTCCACAAACGGTACAGGATGTAAATTATGCTAGAAACAGTTTTTTGATATTTTTCTTTTCTCGAGTGTGCATAAATGCTATTTGATATTGCATCAAATAACTATATTTTATGCACGTGTTTTTTTTCTTATAAAGCATTACGTTATGATTCAGCTAGTGCAGAAAGCCACACAAGAAGATCCGTTTCCATCCACTGTCATTACATTTTCTAAAACATTCGTCAAATACTTATCCCTTATTGAATTGTGAATCTATTTAGCAAGTTAATGTGTTACTAGATGGAACCCGTCAAAACGTGACGGAAAAAAATACTATAACAATATCAGTAAAATAAGCTTCTTTATTATATAAGTAGGGCTTCGTATGAAACAGTCTTTCAAATATTTTATTTTAAAAAATCCCCCCCCCCAGTGAAATGCTATTTCCGATGCAAACTCCAAATGAACACTCCGTAAACAAATGTGTAATGCAAATCAGTTTGACATTACCACCATATTCCCCACGACCAAAAAAAAAAGGTCATGGACCTATAAAGTATCATACAAATAGTCCTATCATAAAGTATCATACAAATTTCCTACTTTCATCTCATATTCAGTAAATAAAAGAACATAGTATAAGCACCCGCCCCCCCCCCTGTGATAATGCAATCAAAAGAGCTCCTATGCACATATGTATTGCATCTGCCCAAAGGCACCGTTGAAATTCGACGTTAAAAAAGTTTTAAAATGTTTAAATTAAAAGTTTTAAAATGTCCTCTTTAATCATTGTTCGTTTCAAATCCATATCTTCTAAAACGCATCCATTGTTTTAAGCTAATCAATTTTTATGTAAAAATGAAGATTTTTTGTTAAAAATGATAAATTAATATGCAGATGAGGGAGAATTTTAATGTTTTCAATTGTAATTTATTTGTATGGTTTCTTCTATCCCTTTACATAATCAGGATGATTATTCCTTTTCCATCACAGTCTGTCTCTTATACAGCTAAATATCCAATGGATCTTTAAAAAATTAATAAATAACAGTTCCTAGCATATTCTGATTCAACATATACATCAACGAATTCAACATATCAATTTTATGTTAATCATAAACTAAAAATAGTTTATTTTTTCTTTTGACAGATTTTATATTAGCGCCAAAATACTCTATCTTATGGATAATCTGATCTTATGATTTATCAGGTTTTTATTTTATTTTATTTTTTTCACTTTTCATGAAGGTTAAGGATACCTATTTTCAATTGTTGCAACTTTCCAAGGGGCTATTTTACATTATTAAATAAACGGATGGTCATTGTTGAGATAGAATTGAAAAATATTTCATGCTTGAAAATTATTTAAAAAGTTGTTAAATTAAACGGCAGATTTCAAATAAATTTCAATCGAAAGCTAATTTTTTTTTCTAATTGAGGATGTAAGAATTGAAATTGCAAAATATAGTAAAAAAAAATAAATGTTTAGTATTTAGAAGTGATGTAAGCGCGATGAAAGCTAAAGCGATAGTGCCGTTTGTTGTCACAACCGTTATACATTTCTAAATATTGCCACTGTGTTTTGGTTGGCGTCCAAAAGTAGACTACCATTTTTTGACATCGAAAGCAAAATTCACAGTGAAAGAAATAAGACTTTGCCGCTAATAAGGAACTGTTAAATGAACTTATAACAAACCTACCAAAATAATTCCTATAAAATATTAGCCTTACATTGTTTATTCTAGCTAAAAATACAATCATTATTTCAAGTTTTTTTTCCTGAAATTCTTTACTTTTGCGAATTTTTTTATTAAAAAAGAAAATCTTAATAATTTAAATCCTATAATTCCTATAACTTAATCCTATAATTTAAAAAAAGTAATTGGTAACATGTAATCAAGGTATGCAATCAAGATGAAGCAAACAATAAAGGCTCCAGTTCTAATCTTTAAAATTAAAAATTGAAATATCAGTTAATATTACGCCATGTTGACACAATCATATAAATATTTCTTTTTAGTTTCATCAATGTTAAAATGCATTTCAAGCTAAGCATAACGTCATTTTCACCGGTACAAACTTTTTACACGTACATTTATGCTTAAGCACCATGCATACAAATAAAAAAATATTTTGCATTTAATTGTAATGAAAAAAAAAAGGCATCAACAAAGTTATAATGCTTAATGATAAAATGAACCCAATGGACAATATTTCCGTGACGTCACAGTAAATATGAATTTTTATTTGCTTATAAAACACACGGATAAATATTTTTACCGAAATACTTAAACATTTTAACTATCTTTTAACTTACAAATTAAAAAAATTCGGCCTAAAAGTCACGTGCTTTTAATATTTAATATTTATTTTTTATGCTCGCAATCATTGAGTTCAGAAAATAAACTCTGTACGTCGCAACAGTGGGCGTTAATCCGATTGCCGACTTTATGACGTCATAAGCAGAAGTAAAATTTTAATTTAAGATTACGGCTAATTAATTAAATTTTCGAACAAACGAATGTACGATAACAAATCTGTGACCAAATATCTTTCATTTAAAAAAAGAATGATGTAATTTAAAGCAGTAGTTTGTTCTCACGGATTGTCGAAACAAAACGCTTAGCGTTTTAAATATATAGATGGCATAGGCGATTCATCGTATTTAGTAAGGCATAAATTAAATATGTATGGACCCGTTAAAAATAACTGCAAGTTGTAGCAAATAAAGTATATTTGACTTATAAGAAAAACACTATTTATATATTATTTATTTTATAAAAATGACAGTAGTAAATTTTCATTTTTACAATTCTTTAGAATTACTAGATAACATTAACATGAACATCTTTACAACAGCTATAACTAAACACGCTGAAAAAAATAAAAATGCGTACTTTATGACGCAATCTTCATCATAATTTTTGTGAATAAAAAAAAATGTAGAAATTTAAAAGAGCCAGAAAGTTTTGAAATAACGAAAATTGATCAAAGTTTGATCGAAACTTGTAATTAATTTAAACTACTACCTTTTGCATTTATTTACTTATAATTTATAGAAATAATAGTAAAAAAAAAACATTGTTAAATTATAAAAAACAAATAATAATACAGTGCGACAAAATTAATGTTGAAAAATTAGTTTTGCCACGATTTTGAAATCTAGATTCTATTCTATTGAGCCGCATTACACTGTTTATTACGTTGTATCTTGATTATACCTGTAAAACAAACGAAAAATGTAAAATATTAAAGAAATGTATAATTAAAAATTCAAAAATTATTATATATATATATATTTGTTGTTTTAACTTTAAGAATAATTGTTCTTTGTTTTCCAAGTATAATAGACAAACAATATAACAAGCACTATAGCGTAGAATTGTCGACTCAAGAATATGGAATTTTCATGTCAAAACTCGCTTATCAAAATTAAATTTCTCGTACAATATTAAAACTTTTGTTATAGTTCATTACAATTTAACCAGAATTTTTTTTCTATAACACATAGATAAATAAATTGATAAAAGAAATGTGTAACTTAATTACTAGTTTCCTAATAAAGATGAAGCTTCCGTCAATTTTAGACATTTTAAGCATTTCTGGTCCGCTAAAGAAAATAATCAGTCTTAAATTGGGAACGTAAAGTATAATACTTTATAATAATATTAAAATGCTTATAATATTATAATCTATATTAATAAAAGAAATTTTCGCTCTCTGTGTGTGTGTGTTTGTCTGTCTGCGATGGCTAGCAAAATACAGCCTACCTAGAAGCCTGAAAATTTAGATTTAGGTAGTCCAAGACCTCTCCTGGTGCACCTGAGATTCAGAATTTTAAAATTTTGAAAATTAGAGTAGTTATTAATTGAAAACTGATCAAAGATCACAAATAAAAAATTCATTCTTCCGAAGCTAGCTCGCACATGCTCAGAAACCAATATCCGTATCTTCGGGAATAGAAGAAAGAAAGCACAAGTCATCCCGTTTTTTTTTTTTTTTTTTTTAAGTTTTTCTAAATTCGCCATGAGCGAATGGCTAGAAATATGGAAAAACCGTCTACATATTCTGAAAGAACTTACCTTTACGTATCGAACGATTTTATTGGTTTGAAAAAAAGTACATTTAATCCTTTCAAAAAATATAATCAAAAAGCTTCGAATTCATGTTTTTTATTTTCTCTCGTTTTCCGAGCCTTGCATCTACCGAAATACAAAATATATGGAAAAACGAAGGTCACCAAATTAACGAGCTGACTTTGTCCTTTTAAAAGATACCATTGGTTTTAAAAAATACGAAAATTAACCCTTCAAAAAAGTATTTTTTCTGTATACCATTTTGTAATTTTTTTTATTTTGGCATTTTTTTAAAATTTACATCGGCGATTCACAGAAAGGTACGAAAAACTAGAAATACCAGACAATATTTACATTTTTTTTTTACATCTGTATTTGTTTATGAAAAATACGACTATTAACTCTTCAAAAAAATTCATGCGCAGGCCTTTTTTTTGCAAATTCCAATTTTCTGCGATGTATAAAACCTGGCATCGGCTCTCTAAAATAACCAAACAAAAAATAAATACACCTGAAGACATCTACATTCTATCGGGTTTATTCAGAAACCTTTAATTTAAAAAAAAGTCAAGTTAACCCTTTCGAAAACGTTTTCTACCGTAAGTCAATTTTGCTTTTTTAACTCTTTCTCCTATCTGTAAAAATCCGAATTGGCGTTTATAAACAAGATACGAAAAACTAAAAATACCGTGCCTAATCTACATCCTTTGTTTTTAAAAATCTGGTATCCGTTTTGAAAATTTTTAATTTTAACCCTTCAAAAACATCCTTTTCAAAACTCACTCACGCGATATTCGTTTTTCGGTCCAGGTTTAAAAATCGGCATCGACTCGGGAAATGCGAGTACGGACAAACAGTAGACTCCAGATTATAGACACGTTCATTTTCTTCATAACGCACTGTTGGGTTTTAAAAAATATATACATTAACTCTTTCGAAACCGATCGTTTACGTAACCCACTTTCGCGATTTCCACTATTTTGGCAATGTTTACCCGTGGTTAAATTTCAATTCTACTAGCAAATTTTGTTGGGTCAAGTGTTTTAAAAAGTCTTTTACAGAATCCCCTGGTGGTGGAAGGTGGAACTATAGGAGTATATGGGCCCGATTACGACGGAGTTTGTCTCATTCGACTTGATATCTATAGCCTTAAATATTTTAGTTGGACTTTCGACCGCCCGGATGCGCTTTCCGATCTTGGGTTTTATGGTCTCGATTACGACGGGGTTTGCCTTATTCGACATGATTTCGATAGCCTTACAGATTTCAGTCATATTCGTATAGAATAGATTATTAATATCTCAGGCCCGGGCAACGCCGGGCGGGTTAGCTAGTAATATTTTTAACTTTCGCAAATAATTCAATTGTAACATCTACTTATATTCGATTGTACTTGTGTGTATTTATGTTAAAAGAACTCGGTATGTTTATATATTTTGTTTAATTCTGAAAAATAAATAAAGTCATTTTGACCCATGCGTAAGAAATGTTATTAACCCTTCAAGGAATAGCGGTACCATATGGTACCGGAATAGGAGCCAATAATATTGTTGTTTGAATACAATAGTATTCAACAAGTATACAACAGTATATTTTAGGAGAAATATTCGCTTTATTTGATGTTAGAAAGTCTGTGATAAAATGAGGCAAAAATTCTGATTCTGAAAAAGTGGTATGGAATGCAATTTTTGTATTTTAAAGAAAAGAATAATTAAGTTCTTAATGAGTAAAACTTGTTTTAGAACATTCAATTTGTATAATAGTATATTAGAGTGATTTTCCGACAATTTTACCGCAATAAGTATATAGGTAATACGGCAAGGGATACTTGAGCAGAAATATACAGTTCTATTTAAAAGTGTAAAGTCGGTTACTTTCGAATTCTCAGATATTTTCTTTACTAAATAGATACGCTACATTTTTTTAAACTATCAGTATTGACTTACCGATTTCATAAAATGCATTACATAAAAACATGTTTTCTTAGATTTATTTATTGGTTAGCGTTAACCAAATGTAAACTATTTACCACGAATACTATATTTTAAAGCATTATTCATATCTTCTTCATAGTCTTGGAATAATTTAATTTTAAAATTATGTGAAAGAGACTTCCTTTTATGTAAACGAAGAACATATCCCAAGAATAAAATAATATAAATTAAAACAAACGTTATGTAGAAATTTCGACAAACTTAATATAATTGGAAAGTAAATAAATTAAAACAAACATAAAACATGTCTTCCTTTGCGATCTAAAAACTATTCACCAGGATAAAGCTAGTAGATCAACTAGACAGAGCTTATGTTTCGAGTTAGAAAAAAAACTATTTTTGCTGATAAGCCTATAATGGAAAAATATTTAAATATTTTTATACAACTTAATGTTGTGTTTCAGTCATTTGTAGTGATAATAAAAAACTGAAGCGGAATTTTGCATTTTTTTTACCATATATATATATAAGATGCTTTTTTGGTTATTCGTAACCTGCTCCGCTAACGGTAAATAAAGTGAATAAAGATATTTAGATATTTTTGTTTTAAAGCATATTTTACTTAAATATATAAAAATAAGTGAGTAATTAAAAATACTATATGGTTATTTCTATGTGTTTCTGTATATAGATAAATACATATATATATTTAAATTGGCACTTGCGGAGCTGTTGAGCGATTTGTGTGTTCTCAAACCCAAATATAATCTTTCATTTTTCATCTAGTATTACGGAACGCGTTAGATAGTTGTATTTTTCTTTAAATATTACATTTATTTCAGAAATTAATAGTATGAATTGTTTTGGGCCAGAGCTTATTATATTAAATTATATACTATTTCTATGAATCATTTTTAAATATGATCTACGATACTATATTTAAATTGAAAATAGGTGCAAAATTACCTGTCAATAGATAGTTTTAAGTATAAATTTAAAAAAAAGTGTTTTGCAATTTGAAAATAAAAATTAAATATAGTTAAATAAATGTTAAATATATATTTTTTATGCAAATGTCAGATAAATTCAAGATTATATAGATACATATTATATATAATTCTAATGCAACGATTTTCTGAAACAATTTTATTAAACGATTTTATGAAACAAATTTATTCAACGATTTTATAAAACGTTTTCATGGAATGAATTTATGAAGCGTTTTTTAAACGTTTAAATTCAGATTTTGTAGAACCCTGATGGTATAATGTAATTTTAGTATGTTGGTACAGCCACCTACATACTGAAATTTGTTTAGCATGTTTTTTTTAATAGAATGTATAACACATTAATAGGCCATAATTAACACAGATGGCCGCACAAAATAATTAGATTACACGACCGAATTCGGGCAGTAATTACTTAAAAACATTTTAGTATCATTATGTTATTTGAAACGCTACACCATTTGTATATGTTAATAAGGAATATTGCTGCATGTTCTCCCTTAAAAATATGTGGTGTAACATTAAAATTTCTTTTACAGGCTTTTTTCTATGATCTTAAATTAACTTATTTAACTTTGCTCTTTATGAGTGTAACTAACTGTGTCTTCAACTAACTTTCCAAATCCAATTTATGTTCACTTACCATATATGCACTTCGGACAAATTTTCAGAAAAAGCTTTCTCCATTTTCCCATGTGTATTCATATATTTTTTTTCTGATTAACTTTTTTTTATGTTGCTAGCGCTCTTGGTGGGAAATTGCATAACTGAAATTATAAAATGATTTTTTTATTATGTTTTCTCTATTAAAAATTAGATAGGGTAATTTGAACTACACTTTCTTTTACGACTATAACGGCCGCTAATCACAGATATTTGAACCAAATTTAAATAAAAGTCCTTTTTAACACTTTCCAACCTAGTTGAAAAGTGTTTATGACTTCGGTTTGTCTGGCCGTATGGCCGTCTGCCGTCTGCCGTCTGGCCGTCTGCCGTCTGTCCGTGCTCTAACTCCCATAAATATGCTCGGATTGCTCTGCAATTTTTATATGTTATAGACGTTATCTATAGCATGTTCCCTATTTCAACGGAAGTGTGTAGCACTGATAGTTTTTTTACAGGGAGACTCAAAAGAATTCCGTTACATTGCGGTCTATGGGGAAAAATCATTGACGGTTTATTTAAATAATGTTTCACTATTTTAAACGCTTTGAAATTTATATATATCACTAAGGTGCATTAGAAGAAGCTTAATATGGAATAGGGTGTGCATAGCACTTATAGTTACTTTACAGGGACAGTCAAAAGAATTCTGTTACATTACGTCTATGGAGAAAAATCGTCTGCGGTTTATTTAAATAATGTTTCCCTATTTTAAACGCATTGAAATTTATATATATCACTAAGGTGTATTTCAAGAGGCTTACTACAGAATAGTGTGTGTACAGCAGTCATCGTTCATTTACAGGGACGCACAAAAGTTCGCGAACACATTTCCGTATTATTTAACTCCAGACGGAGAATTTTAAACTGTGCTACGCGTTTCCTAACTGAACTAAAATTTAACATCCTATGTAGTATATATACAAATCTATAGATTCTATACAGGGCTGAATAAAAGTATTCGGATTACTTAGATGTTATCTTTTAGCTTATTAAACGGTATGATTTGTAAAATTATTTTGGAAGCGTTGGAAAGTGTTACATAATCTATGCTTGACGCATGATTTTTCGTTCTTGTTGTTTTTATTTTTGTTTCACTCTACGAAGACCGTACTCAAGATTGAAGTAGGTAAAACTGATTCAACACAATTTTCTTTTGCGTTTCTGGCGCCCTGGGAGGGAAAATAGGATAACGAAATTTAGCGGAAATTCATTAGTTATACTTCACTGTATGAGAGCTATATTGACGTTAAAAATAGGTGACACAGATTCAACACAATTTTCTTTTGTATTTATAGCGTTCCGTGGAGGAAAACTGTTCAACAAAATTGTTTTTTTTTTATATAATAAATATTTTGAATAAGTTACTCTGACGGTCTAATTTGTTTTTTAATAAACATTTTCCCATGAAATTTTTTTTTTTTTACGTTGATAGAGCCTCTGATGCGAAATTGAAAAAACGAAAAATTTAAAATGGATTATTTATGTTTTCTCATATGACAATGTCCAAGTTAAAATTATGGAATACAGATTCAACAAAAATTTTCTTTTGCACTTCTATTACACCCTGGTCCAAAATAGTGTAACTAAATTTAAGTAAAAATGTTTTCTTTAATTATTTTTAAAAATAAATCTTCAGAATAAGCTTTTTCTACAGTCAAAATTTTGTTTATATAAAAATATCACATGGTAGGTTCTTAAAACGCTAGTAGTGACATTGGTGGGAAATCGCACAACTAAAATTTTAAAATAGAATTTTTATGTTTCTCATGTGGAAACTATATTCCAAGTTAAAATTAGATAGGACAGAATCAACTAAACATTATTTTGTGCTGATAACGCCCGCAATCTACAAAATATAAATCTAATCTAAATAAAAATGCCCTTTTAATATATCATAGTATGATAGCATTAAGATAAAAATAGGTATTACTGAATTAAGACAAATTGTTTTTTGTTTATAGAACCCTGGTGGGAAATGGGTAATCTACATTTAAATTAAATTAATTTTTTATTTTGCACAGTATATAAAGACATTTGGGTGATTACTTTTAATTTAAACTTATTTCAAAATGCAAGCAAAATTTTAACTTATTACTATGGTAAAAAGTACAAATTAGCAATTTTTTATTGATACTAATCTATCAACTACATTCTTACATAAAACAATCAAACGCAATGCATATGCAATTAATCCGTCTGCCTGTCTGTCCATGCATACACAGTTTAATTTTCAGAATATACTCTTAAAATTTCAGGAATTTTAAATTTGGTATTGGGATAGATTACAGCGTGTTTCCAACGATGGACAAATAACACGATTTTACTATAAGTCTGGGGTTTTTCGAGTACTATGATTGCAGGGGCGGATTCCCTAGTATATGTATATAGTATATATATATATATGTATTAATAAAAAATTTTCGTCATTTTTCCTTAGTTAAATTATTCCAAATTCTTACAATTCTAATTTTTCCCCTCTCTTTTTAAAATATCTCTTAAATCTATTTTATATTTTATTCCATAACTTAATCAAATTATTCTTTTAATTATCATTCTAAAAATCTTAATCTGTTAAAAGCTACACGTAATTATTAAAGCCTTATTCTGTTAAATTTCAACACTGCTTCTAAAACGCACCTGCTTAATTTCTTCTTTTTTTGAGACATTGAATTTTTATTCTTTGGAACATTTTGTAATGCCATTTTTATTTCTATTTAATTATCATTCGGCATTCCAGGATTCCTCGCGTGTTTCCCGTTCAACGCTTTTTTACCTTTTTAAAATGCCTCTTCTGATAAAGAGTTTTGGCCATATGTCAGGTACACACCCTCTTGGTCTCATTTTATCGACCATTAGCGAGCAGGCCCCGCCTTTTCTATCCGCCTGGCTTCCCTCCTACATTGCTGTGAGTGGGCCAGCTTTTTCGCGCTTCTGTAACTTTGGGCAAAATTTTGGAGAATTTATACAGTTGCACTGTCTTTGGAGAGAGTTTTCACACGAATTAATTGTATTCGTGTCAACTAGAAGCCGTCACTGGGATAGTCTACATTGTTCGTCGGTAGTTGTTCTTCAAGTTCTACAATTTCTTCAATAGCTTTAATGTGCTCAAGTTTTTAATGAAGCGAAAGTCGGTGGAGTTGCTCTCATATCTATTATCAAAATAAAAGTCATTGCTCGTCTTTTACGTCTCCTTAATGATTTAGAGAAATTCTACTGGAGTTCATTGCCTCTACTCAGACATATCACGATTGCACTTAATCTACTTTTTTCAGATGTGACTTCGACTACGCTTACATCGATCTTATTATCTGATATATGAGTAATATATTTTCATTATTTATTAAATAAAATATATTGGAGCGTTCTATGCCATTCAAAACTGCATAAAAATTTATTAGATTCTCTGACATAAAGCTTACATCACTGATTGCGTAATAGTCGCAAAAATAGCATTAGAAGTTTATTAATTTGAAGAGTAAAAAAAAATGTTATCTCAAAAAAAAGTTTGCGTTGAATTTGCGTAACATTGAAAAGGTAAAATTATTGTGTGTAGTTAATTTATTTGTTTATTTCATTACTTTTGTTCTATTTATTGATGCTATGTTCCGGGAGTACAAAACAAGAGCCAAAGAATTTGTTCTTATGAAATAATGATACTTATTTTAAAAAGTATTTTATTTATTTATTTCATTCTAATTTGTGATATTTATTCATATACAGCAAATCTATTTACAGAAAGATAGAGTAACAGTTTTACATTTATTATTTAAGTGGAATGAATTAAAATATGAATTTGACATTTTTCCTGTTGAATATTATTTGTTCTTATTATTTAAATTATTAAGAGTTAGATATTTTTACAGTTGCTGTTAAGTTAAAGAATTCTTTATACATTCTTTTTTTTTTTTTTACATGTTATTAAAGTCAGGGTTTGTTAAAGTTATTACTGAAAGTAAGGGTACTCAAACAAAAGTGGCTGAAAAATATCTTAATGTCATTGTTTTTGATCCAGAAAGTGGAATCGATATTACGTCTTGGCTGAAACATTTTGAAGGTTCCTCCCCTACAGATAAAAAAGATTGGAAAATCAACAATATTTCCACATATTTGAAGGACGAAGCATTAAAGGTTTATGTTAATGAATGTCTAGAATGTAAAGAGTATGAAAAAATTGCTGAGATCTTAACTGAAAAATTTCTGAAAGTAACAGTTCCTCGTTTTTCTGATTTCGCCTCGCTGAAATTGCATGACTTAAACAACTTAGAAAGATATTTTCGTCAGAAAATAGAGATAGGTCGACAACTTAAACTATGTTAAATCATTATTTTACAGGGATTGACCGACGGCTTAAAACATGAATACCAGAACTATTTAATAGTAAATCCTCCTGAATCTACTACCGATTGATATAGATTAGTTAAACAACTTGTTGTCATTTCATATCATTCTAGCAGTAACAATAATAGTAATGTTAGAAATATGTCTCAAAATTCCAGACTTTTTTCTCAACCAAATAATTCACCTAGACATTGGATTCGCCCTCAACCCAACTACAGGAATCCAAATTTCCAAGTAGCAACTAATTTTAACCCTTCAACGTCCAGGTTCGTTAGTCCCAGATTGCCTGTCAAGCATTATCAAAGAAGGATTCCTAGTCGACCATGTAGATTGTGTCTGAATAGGGGAATTTCAGAAGCTTATCATTGGGAGAGGAATTGTATCTTTAACTTAAACCCTCCACAAACAGGTAATATTCCTGTTGGTAGCCAGTCACCAAGTCAATCCAATGCCTGACAGTTAATTGTTGCTGGGTATGCCAATAATAAAAAATTAAATTACGTTATTGATTCCGGATCGACAATATCTATTCTTCCATTTAAATTTATTCGTTATTTAAGTGCTAAAATTGTAAATATTTCACCTATTATTGTTGGTCAAGCTAAAGGTAAAGTTACAATTAATAAGTCATGTAATTTATTAGTTAAAATAGGTAATATTACACATTATATTAAATTTTGTTATGTGACAGTGATTTGGAATATGCTATATTACGATTACCTGATTGTTCTCAATTTAACTTAATCATAGACTGTGCAAATTGTCGAGTTACTCAAGGAGATCTTGTCTTAAATCAAAATATTCACATATCCAGTAATAATTTACAATTATTGCATTTTAATGTTCCAGATCAGTCTCAATATGTGCAACCCGATTATGGAAGTACCATGGCTCCTCAATCCTTCGCGCAAATTAATGTTAATGATTATGATTTAATAGGATAAATAAATACAGTAGAAAACAAAGCTTTAAGAGATATAATGGGGAATTATTTGGATATTTTTTTCAAAAAATAAATATGATGTGGGGAAGATTAATATTGAGCCACAGCGTATCTTTCTCAAATCTGACCTACCTATATCTATGAGGCCTTATCGTACTTCTACAGTGGAAGAAAAAGAAATCTCTGAACAAATTCAATCATTATTATCTGCTGGATTAATCAAAGAAAGCAATTGCCCATATTCTTCACCAGTCACTTTAGTAGAAAAACGCGATGAAGGTAAAAAAAACTAGATTATGTGTAGATTATATAAAACTTAATTCCATAATGAAAAATGATGCAGAACCCTTACCCCGTATTGACGACATTTTAGACAAATTAAGTAGTGTCCACCCCGGATTTAGCCTCAGGCTACTGGCACATACCCATACATCCAGCACACACGGAAAAATTAGCTTTTACTACCAATTGTGGACTTTGGGAATGGAATGTTCTCCCTTTTGGGGTAAAGGGAGGACCATCAATATTCAATAGAACTATTAGGATAATTCTTACTAAACATAAAATTAACTTTGCTTGCTACTATTTTGATGACGTAATTATTTTTTCTTCAACTTTGGAAGAACATTTACAACATTTCAACAGACTATTTGAATTATGCAGAATGGAAAATCTTAAACTTAAATTATCTAAGTGTAAATTTGTCCAAAATACAATTAATGTTTTAGGTTATGAGATAAAAAATGGTACTTTAACTCCTGCTATCAATAATATAGAAGCTATCAAAAACTTAAACCCCCCTTCAAATGTTAAAGAACTCCAAAGATTTTTAGGATCTATTAATGTCTATCATAAATTTATTAATAAATATGCAGAAATCAGACAGCCTCTCAATAAATTGCTCAAAAAAGATACTATTTGGGAATGGAACTTAGATTGTCAAAATTCTTTTCAAAAACTAAAAGATGCCCTAATTGCTAAACCTGTTTTGAAAATTTATTACCCTAAATTACCCCTCCATATGTTTGTTGATGCCTCACAGGTGGCAGTAGGTGCAGTCCTTAAGCAGACTGATAATAATAACTTCTTACATCCAATTGCATACTATTCTAGAGGATTGAGAAGTTATGAAAAGAATTATTTTATTACAGAACTGGAGTGTCTTGCCATCATTGACACCTTAGACAAATTTTATCACTACTTCCATGGTGTTAAATTTACTATTCACACAGATCATGCGTCTCTTGTCTGGTTAAGAAATGTCAAACATTTAAGAGGAAGATTATTCAGATGGTCCTTAAAGTTAAGTATGTTCGAGTATGATATTGTATATTTAAAGGGTTGCACAAATGTCGAAGCCGACATGTTGTCCATAAATCCTACTACATATCTTATTCAACCACTTACCTTTCTCTTGGATGTTAGGGAAATCATAGAGATGCAACAAAAAGATAATGTGTGTGGAAAAAACTATTTCAAGGAAAATTGACTTATGATAGTAAAAAAGAAAGGTTTTAGAAAAATAGTAGTACCCATGTCTTTAAGAAGAAAATTGCTTAATGTTACTCATGAAAAATTTGGTCATCCTGGTATTCAAAAAATTCTAAACTTAATATCTCCTAATTATTATTGGCCTGATATGACTCAAGATATAACTAATTTTGTAAAACACTGTGATGTCTGTCAAAAAAATAAAAAACCGAGACAGAAAAAATTTGGCTTATTACAAGCTATGACTGTGGGATACTGTGGGAGGATTTAATTACTACAATTCCACAAAAAATATGTACATCTTATAATCGACCATGCTACTAGATATGTTTGGGCCTTTCCCTCAAAAAGTGTTACCACAGAAACTTATACTAATTGTCTAAAACAAGTTTTTAATATTCAAACACCACAACAATTATTCTGTTTTAATAAAATTCTTAATGTCCAGACCCATCAAAAAGCATTAAGTGATAGGAATGCAGCCTTTACTTCATCTAGATAAAAAAAATTCCTGCGAAACCACACTATTAAGCAACATTTAACCACATCACATCATCCACAAACGAATGGCAAATGTGAGAGAGCGAACCAGACAATATGTACTAGATTGAAGTGTAAAGTCAATTCTACCAACTCCAAAATTCCTTGGACAAAAATTTTGACAGAAGTAGTTAATGAGTATAACAATACCCCTCATTCTATCACTAAATTCCCTCCTACTTATTTACTTTTTGGCCAATTACCCTATAATTCCCCTCTTCAACAAAATTATTACCCTCCTGTTCAAGAAACCCTTAAACTTGCTAAAAAACGCACTGATGAATTTTATTGGAGAAGTAAAAAATATTATGATCGAAATTATCTAGAACCAAAATTTGAGATTGGAGATCTTGTAATTTATGAAGAGTTCCAATATCCTAATACCAGAAAACTTTCACAAGTATTTAGTGGTCCTTATCAAATTCTTAATAAGTTATCTGATGTCAATTTTGAAATTAATAGACAGATTCAAAATAAATCTACTGAAATAGTACATGTATCAAAATTACGCCCTTATTATCCTCCTGATCAATTAAAATTATCCCCTGAGAACCAACAACAAACTAATGTTAAATCTATAGTTTCGTCTTAATTTTAATATAGTCCAAAAATAAACGAAATAAAGTAAATACTATTTAACTGATCAATTCTCTTCTGTATAACAGTGGTGTTCTTGATTGTGCACCCGAGAGTGTCACTGCTGAAGTTTAAACTTGAGTTAACTTTTTATGCAGGCGTAATTTAGTTGATTTAAGTTAGGAGTTTCTGATACTGAATTGAATTAGATTAGAATAATAAATTAAACAGTATTAAGTAAATTAATAAAATAAACTGTATTATTTTATATATTAAACTAATCAAATATGATATCTTAATAATGATTGAGAAATGCCCAACCTTTCTTAATATGCTACAATGTCCCATTTTTTCATTTCACAACTTATGTTTTCTTGATTATTTTTTAACACAATTATTTCAAATTGGTAAAGTAATCATACAACTTGTATGATTATGTTTTCTTGTTTGACTGAAAGCAAGATAATTACATAACCATCATCTACAGAAATAATGATTGTTTTTCACAAATATTTCTTATTTATTCCTTATTTTATATTATGTATTTTATTTGAGTATATTCTCATGCCCAATTCACTATTATATGGATGAGTTATCAATTATATACTTAAGAAAGTAATTAAAGAAAGTGTGTGATATTTTGAATTATAATGCTTGTTATTGCTGAACTTATTGTTGAATATTATTATTATTTGTTATACTGTTATAATTTGATTTTGAGAGAGAATATAATGAAGAACACTACTGATCACTATGATAAACAAGATGAATTAACTTGATACTGATGATAATTGAGATTAAATATTACTTAAATTTGAATATGTTGAGATATATAATTTACTTCTAGAGGTAAACAAGTAATAAAGTAGTAAAGGTAATGGAAGCTAAAAACGTAATAGTGGTAATAGTAATTTTGATGTTGAGTAAAAAGCTCTTATACTGCTTACATTATCTACTTGCCTTTTAAAATTAATTACCATTTGTCAGACAAACTATACCAGAATATATCATGACAAAAAACTCTTAAGAGAAATGAGTTTCAGACAAACATAAGTTTAATATTTGAAATTAACTTATGATTATTGTTATTGTTAAGTATTATTATTTTAAAATTTTATTGTTGATATTATTCTTGCTATTATTATTTTTATTGTAGTATTTTATTTATTGTGTTTTATTGTTGTTAATATTAGTCTTAGTACTATTTTCGAGTTGTTGCTAGTAAAGATAAAGCATTCAGATGAACTTTAAATTCTGAAAATAGACTTTCATCAATTAAATCAGTAAGGTCTAAAGTTTGAAGGATTTTTTTTTTCAAATTGTCAATTGTTCAGTTTAGTGAGGTATGAAATACAACTTTATTGGATGGACTCATAAGAGGACTGAACAAAAAATTAAGCAACAATTCTACAAGCAATTTGCAAAAATTTTGTAAGATGATATTCTTGAAGTATGTTGTGTATTATTTTAAATTGTTGCAATAGTTTTCTTATTTTGTTTAAAGTTTCTAAAGTTTTTTATGTCATTGTTAACAAGATTAAAATCTTGTAACTGTATTTTTATTAACAACTCCACTGGTTCGCGTTATAGTTATTAAATTTAATGTTATTTGGCATTACTGAATAATTTTTGGAAATGTACTTATTTTGACTTTCTCCAGTTGACAAATTGTAATCCAAGTCCGTGTAACATTTCCCTTCAATGAACTTGTAGGTCATATGACCTACCTGTTCATTCGTCTTTTTGGGTGGGGGGATATGTAATAATAAAAAATTTTCACCATTTTTCCTTAGTTAAATTATTCCAAATTCTTACAATTCTAATTTTGCCCCTCTCTTTTTAAAATATCTCTTAAATCTATTTTATATTTTATTCCATAACTTAATCAAATTATTCTTTTAATTATCATTCTAAAAATCTTAATCTGTTAAAAGCTACACGTAATTATTAAAACCTTATTCTATTAAATTGCAACACTGCCCCTAAAACGCACCTGCTTAATTTCTTCTTTTTTTGAGACATTGAATTTTTATTATTTGGAACATTTTTTCAGATGTGACTTCGACTGCGCTTACATCAATCTTATTATCTGATAAAATTTCGTGGGATTCGGGGATTGAGATGTCGGTCCGGGTGTATGATGGAACGAACGTTTCATATATATATATATATATATATATATATACTTAATATTTTGAGTGCTTTTGAGTGCTTACATTTGAGTACCAGTATTTTAGTTTGCCTTGTTTAATTTGGAAGATTTTTCGATTTAAAAAATAGAAGATTTATTTTCTTAAATACTGGTATCCAAAAATAATTATTTGTTCAAATCTTGTGAGAACAAAATGACATCCCTTCATGCGTGTGAAAAAGAATTCTTCAGTAAAATGTGGTTTAATTTGGTCCATGTTAAACATTTTTCTAAAGCGAAACTTAAAAAAAAATCAAATAAACTTCACTTTAAGGAATGATATTAGAATAATTATTTTCTGGTTTGAAACGCATATAACATGGATCAAATTAAATCACATTTTACGGAAGAATAGTTAAAGGTTGGCAAGTATGGTTCTAAATAGATATGTTCAAAGTATAACGAGTTTCAAACTCAATTCAAAGCATTTTTAAAAAACTATCTGAATTTTGGTTTATTGGAATAGAATGAGAATGGTGATGAATTATGATATATTGTTATATATTGTGAATTAAGGTATATGGATGGATGAAGGTATGGATTAAATATGTTATGGAATATAATATTTAATGATGAAATTTTATATTCTTGATAACTCCGTACAGAAAGCAACTTGCATGCTTTCATTAAAAAAGGGTATTTTTTAAATTATAAAGTTCCTAAATCTATTTAGAAATTCTATAAAGTTAATAATATCAATTTGATTCACTTGTACATTCTAAAAAAATATTCAACTAAATTTTCCCAGAATTAGTATCGCAAAACTTTCTAGTTCTAAATAGTTCACTTTTCACATTACAAGTTTTCTTGTATGATTAATTACATTAAACTTTATTTCATAGGAACTTTCCAATGCTAGGAAATTTACTTTAAACGTAACATGAAAATTTAGTAATTAGTTCGCAGGCCTAAGTGAATTTACCTGTGAATACTAAAGTCAGAATTGTGGTTTACACTGAAAACTCAAGAATGAAAATTCCATTTTCCAATTCAAAGTGTAAATATTCAAACGAGATTTTCGTTACTATAAAGATTTGTTACTATTGACATGGACTGAAGTGTTTGGAGACAAAATAATTTACCTTTAACATCATTTTCTGTGAATGTTTGCCTGCAGCCAGAATAATTTGGAATTTTGTTAAAGTTAACTAATTCAGTGGCAATAAGTTCTGTAAAATAGAAAGAGATTTCAACTCCAGTCTTAATTTTAAATATAGAACATGGAAAACCTGAAAAAAAAGTTATATCACCAATACGTTACATTATGTATATTTTATATACTTTGAAACATATATCTATGTGCATAATCATATATTCAAATAAACATCTAACAAAAGATTTATAAAATTACCCCTGACATTTATGTTTAATTTAAACATGCATTAGCTGTTCATATTATAGTTATACAAAATTATTATTAAATAACCCGCATTTCAATTGGATATTTTTTTTTTTTTGTAATCGATACAGAAATAGAAAATGTAGAGTAATGCGGGGCAATTTGGTGCTTAATTTAATTAAACTAACATAAAAAAAGCTATAGGTCTTTAAAACGATTGAAATGTACAAGACAAAACGTACCTTTTTCAGGAACAAATTCGTAAAAGAAAGAAGGTATTTTAGTCAGTATTTAGTAAGTTAGAGCTAAAAAGAAAACAGGAAACACCAATTTTTTCACCACTGCCACACCACCAATCGTATATTTTGAGGTAATAAGGTGCATGTCATAGAATGCGTACATAGACTGCATGCAGAGGCATGCAGAGAAAAAAAAACACAAATATTTTGTATAAAACACCATAAAATATTTAATAACGTAGAACATAACAATTATTTACTTTTTTCTATTACGAAATTTTTATATTTTGTTTACAAATATTTCAGTGTTATATTGAATATGAGTTTTAATACTTAATACGTAACAAGTAAAACAACTCGCCACATTAAAAAAAAAAAACGTTAATAAAAAACACAGTCTTATATGTTTTCAATGGAACAAACATTTATCCAAAAACAAGATTCAATGAACATACATTATTTTGATTGCTTTTCATTTCATTATTATTGAAATATTTGCTTGTTGTTTAAGTTCATTTTATTTGTGTTCAATATACATTTAAAAGTGTAGATAAAAATAAAACAAAACATAATGATATGAGTCAATATATGGACTTTCATTTCAAATGATCCTTTTACGATTATTATATCTATACTTTCCCTTTTTTACATAGAATTTCTCTAACAATAATGCAAAAAATTCCAGGAATGAAAATAATAATCACGAACGCACTTCCAAATGTACTTTTATAATAACTTGTACGGGATTTCAAAAGCATTGCATGCTTATAAAGAACAAGTGTTTAAATTAATTTAAAAAAAAGACCTGCATTTGTTCATTTAAAAAATATATGATAAATATGCATTTTTGTTTTAATTTTTTTATAAACATAACAATGCAACAAAAATCGATATCCGAAACATAAAGAAGATTCTGATAAAGGATGTTCATAAAAGAGTAACTGGCTTATAAAACGCTGGCAATATCCCAAACGATAATGCCTTAGCAGTTTAAGAAGTATGCAGCGGATAAAAAACATCATTTATATTCATAACGTTAGCTAGATGGACCGATAACTTTAAATGTTCAGAAAATGTTCAAAATTTATTATTTCTTTCATACTTTTCGTAAAATATTTTGTAGTGGATTAAGAATAAAATTGTGAATGTAATACAATCTGAGTGATCTTTTTTTTTTTTTTTTTTTTTTTTTTTTTTTTTTTTTTTTTTTTTTTTTTTTAAGAGTAGAAGATTTTAACTAAAATTAAGAAATCAGCTGGGAATATGCAGTAAATAAAAACAATAGGCAAAAGTATAAATAATATTTAAATGTAATTTGCGTAAAATATGTATTTAAAATAATTTGATGATAGTAAAAATTCAGCTCAAGATTATGAAAAAGAAGTAAGCTCGAGAAATAGGTAAATTGACATTTAATTTAGTACTACATGTGTTTGGAAATGACAATAGTCTGTTTCGCTGACAATTAAAGAAAACAAAAAATACGTGAGCAAATATTTAATTAAGTTTATTCTATTTTATACTGTTGAGAAAACTGGTAAGCTGCATTACATTGCGATGAAATACACACAGCTGAGCTATTCGATGCCACTTGAAAACTTTTAGGTATGCGGATTTTTTGTGGATTAAGTTTTTTTTCCCTTTAAAAACACTTGTATAACATTATTCAAGATACCCAATCGAATATTTAGCTGCAAAATAATATGCGAAATGCCTTTTGATATGCTAAATGCTGTCTTCGGTTTTGGAGAACTAAAGACATTGCTCAGCAATGTCTATTTAGAATTTAGTTTATGTATCTTAGCTTTGAACTTGAATATATACTTTTCCAACTTTTAAGTTTGGAGAACTAAAGTATTTTGCTCTGCTAGTTTTATACAATTTACGATTTATAATCTTCCCCCCTTTACATAACTAACAGTTGTAAAATATAAGAAATATTTTCAAACAAGGTTTTAACCTTAATTGTATTTTACCGTATTTCGCAGTTACTGTTCTTACTGAAATCAACTAAAGAATTTTTCTACAAATGTTTCCTAATATATTATCTTTCAACAGACCTTTCAACAAATATTTTCTTATATAGGCTCTAATTTATAAGGTAATAACTAACTTTTGCTTTTGATATTGACTGCCTTGATTGATTTGCTACACTAATTATCGAAGATTCTTCCTAATTTAATATAAATAAAATTAAACGTATGCAGTAAGTAAATCCACTTTGAACTATTATTTTAAGACATTTTAAAACATTTTATTGAAATATATAGATAATGAAAAAATATAAATTGAAGAAAACACATCAAAACACGAATATTCTATTTAATATGTGGTTTATTTCTTGATGGCGACATAGAGAGTACAGTAAAAGTTTGATATAAATTTCGTAACAAACATATAAACAGTAGGGCATATTAAACAAACATAACTTTGTAAATTCCTAAAAGAATTTGTAAAATGCTAAAACAAAATCAGCAAAATAACTTGCTGCATTTTAAGAATTGTATAGCTCATCTATACTTATGAAAAATAAAATGTATGACTGTTACTTTATCAATAACAAAAGTCTACAAAATGTAATGTTTTGAAAACTAATATATATATATATATATATATATATATATTGGTTCTATAAATTTTTGAGACGGTCATTCCAAGTATGACATTATTTTCTTTTTATCTGTACATTGTTTCACAATAGTTAGTAATACGTGTTTTATTGGTGTATGAATAGCTTCTTGCACAGGCAAACAAATACAATAGAATAATTTAACTTATATATATATATAAGTAAGGTCTACAGCTGATTGAAGATTTGGGTACAAAATGGCTCCGTTATTTTAAAAATTATAACCTCTAATATCACACGAACAAAATTAACAATCCTCAATGCGGGTGTTAGGCCATCTCTTTACCACTGCGAAAACAAAGTTATATGCTTTCTTGGTCATTTCAACGTCATTTACACACAACAAACTGTGTGTAATCCCCAAGTTTTACACAAAAGAAATCGAAGTAGATTTTTCTGATGAAATGTGTAATTTTTCGTACGTTTTGATATTGATACACTTACCACTTGCATAAAAAAGCTGTACAGGAGAGTTTAAACAATCATGAATGCACATGTTTATGCAAAATAACGATAAGTAACGAAATTCGTACAACGTTTCATTTAAACCTTTCACTGAAGGAAAATAAGACAAATTAATTGAATGCACTTCAGGCAATATTTATTACAAGAACAACACAATACATTATACACTGAAAACAGGATAATCGGCATATAACATTGTTGCAAAATTTAGAATTATAAGTACTTTCAGAAAAACACAAGCGCTATACCAACCATTAATAAAAAATCCACTAACTGCATTATATCGTAAACAAATTTCAGCATGATAGATTTCAACGTTTTTATTAAATAAAATAAAAAATTTACGTATATATATATATATATATATATATTACGTAAATTCTTGAATTTATTTAATAAAAACGTTGAAACTTATCATGCTAAAATTTG
This sequence comes from Maratus michaelseni, assembly GCA_963931845.1. NCBI lineage: Eukaryota > Metazoa > Arthropoda > Arachnida > Araneae > Salticidae > Maratus > Maratus michaelseni. The sequence goes on along the minus strand of OZ007590.1, from coordinate 76,891,391 downwards.
TCCAATATGCAGATCATTTTATGAATATCATATAGATTAAACAGGAAAATTTTAATTAAAATAACGACAGAGTTCACAGTACATATGCTTTATTGAAATAAATTCTGACAATACTTGAATTCATTTATCAACAGTCTGCATTTAGTTACATCTAACGTCATTTATTAGACTTATCATATGATCTTTGTCAAACATTTTAAGCATATGAATCATGATAAGTCAAAAAATTACAATTATTCATTCGGAATTCCGGATCTTATTCACCGAAAAAATATTCAACGTCGCTTAATCGCTTTGTCGGTTCCTCTCGCTTTATCGGAAATTCCAGTTTTCCAATGCATACACCAAATGACCTCAATAATTCTCTGTTTGATTAACACAGAGAGCCTTGCATTTCCAGTAAGGGAAAATGAAGATAAGAGTAAATTAATTTGTATGAGGTGGTCAGATTGAAATGTATACGTTATTATTATGAAAATTATGTTATGAGCAATTTTTTAACATTAGATTAGCTATTATTATCAATCACTGAAGAAGCATGATAAAATAATTCGCAAGAAGTAAATTAAATTTTTTGCTAAATTGTGCGACTTTCTATTAAGATAAATAATATTTTATTGTAAGCAAAACACAATAACTATTTTTATTTCTATTTTACAAGCTATGTTTAGCATACAGGATTAAAACAAGTTCTGATCATGGACAAAATACCATGATACTCGATTATAGAAACGAGACGAACAAAAATTGCAAAGAGTTTGCATATTGGAAATTCTGTTAACATCTGTACATTTAACTTACATACCAATGGGGATAAAATGCATCTTTTAAAGTATTTTTTTAAAATGTATTTGTTAATCATATGCACTTTGACGCATTTTTGAAAACCGCAAATAATGGAGTTTTTCTTTTATTACTGAAATAGTATTTAGGAATTCTTAAGAGTATTTTTAATGTAGGGAAAGTGGCCTAAAATTTTCCTAGTGCGCAAAACGATCCACATGTTTTCTTAAAGACAGGTCGCCCTATCTACCGGGTAACACATAAACTATTTGTGCCAAGAGTCGAAGAGGCAATGGTGGTATTCAAGCGATCGCAGTATTACACGTCTGAATAGAATTCTTTGAAAAATTGGTTTTATAACATCTTTCATAAGGTAGGCACTAACTTTCATACTTTTTTAGATATACTGTCTTTTATGTACAGAAATATGATTTAGATTACTTAATGGGGTATATTTTTAGATGTGAATTACATTTATGTATTACTATAATTAGTTTTATATCCTTTATTTTACCGATAAAAACAATTTACAATTATTTTTAAATGAAGGATCATTTTTGGACTTTGGTGAGGGTAAAATGATCCTTTGGACACTTTTTAAAAAATCTATTTTTTTCATTACTCAATTTGGGTTTAAAATATTATTAAAATAGGTTTATAATGCAAAATATAGTGTAAAACCCACTAGCCAAGGGCCAAAGTTTTATTTAAACAGTTATGTTAGTTTACGCAAGTTTTCTGCTAAAAGGGATCATTTTAGACCACTTTCCCTTTTAATTGCTAAAATAAGAAAATAACAGAAAAATATGAAAAAGTAGTTATTGAAGGCATAAAACTTTCATTCAAACACATTTTTAAATATCTTTTTGATGAAAGATGTTTAAAGTTTTACAAAGAAAAGCAAATTTTAAAAATTTGGAATAGAACAGGTTGTTTGCTAATCAAATGACTGAAAATGTTTATCGCTTATCTCGTACATTTTATTTTGTACTTCTAAGAACATATTTTTGTCAAATAAAATTTAGAAATATCCCTTTTAAATATTTAAAGGTTCCCTTTTAAAGGTATCCCTTTTAAAGGTTAGATTAAAGTTTTACAAAAATCCGAAATTTTAGAATTTTTGAAAGAGTAAAACGTTTAACAGGAATAAAAAAAACATATCATAAATGTTACACAGACTTTTCTCTTATTGAAATGCGCATTTTTGTTTGGAAGACGTCTAATGACAGTGTGCTAATTTTTCACTGTTTATTTTCAATGTCAATATTTATATTTAGATACATTCCAGATAAAAATGTTAAAAAGTACTCACCGCTTTGGGATTTTTATGAAGGCAACCTACACACGATTACGGGCAGTGTACCTGGTATTGCCGAATTCTTTGAGGAGATTAATGGTCGCCCGGAGTACCTTATCGAATACAGACGCCATCCAGTTCCACCTTGACGACCTACTGTTCCAGCGTAAAGATCTATACAGCTGTATTATAGTTCCTCTCTACAATTACCTCATTCAGCATTTCACCGACCCTTGGATTATTCTAGCTACGGATGCTTCGAAGTCTCCATTTATTATGTACATAACAGGGTTCATAACCACCTCTAAGTTCAGCTACAGAGTTCAGACAGTAAACTCAATCTTCAATGCAGAAGCGTCAGCCATTGGTACTGCTCTCGATGAACTATGCATTTGGAACCATCCTTCTGTCATTCTTACGGACTGCTTATCCGTCCTCAAGCTGCTTTAAGCCATTATAATCAAGTCTCCCAGAGTTATCCTGTGGTTACACAACAAGCTCCAGAGGGCCGCTTCGTCTCTGTGCAAGATTTGGATCTATTGGGTACCGGGCTATCGGGGTATCCCCCTAAACGAACAGGCCGATCGACTAGCTAAAAATATTTCAGACTCTGATGTGGTGCTTAACTGGATTTCCCCTGATGACCTCATTCGATACCAAAAATAGAGAACCTTCCTCGTATCGGATCAACAGTTTAAGTAGAGCAAGTATTTCATGGCCCTTTGCGACAACCCATCTATCAAGCAAACCTTTAATTGGGCTAATAACAGACGCGAGGATGTGCTGATCACAAGTCTGCTCTGTAAAATGCTGGTTAAACCTGCGATCCTCTTCCGCTTCGGGCTGATAGACGATGATATATGTAGTAGCTGCATGGTTACTGACTCCGTGGAACATATTCTCTTTTCATGTGCTAGATACCATACACTTCGCACTTTATGCTGGAACAGCTCTGCTTTGAATCAAAGTTGATTTCACTCTTATAAGGATTTTTTGAGCATGTTCTGTCGGTCAAATGATTTTCGGTTGTCTACCCTCCGTTTTTTGAAAAGTATAGATCGTTCCAAATTTCTCCATTATTTGTGCCTGTTTTTTGGATCATTTGAGACAACAGCCTGCCGCTATAGGTTTCAGAGAAACCCCCCAGTTCAAGTTCAAGTTCAAGTTTAAAAGTACAATCGGTTCGAATTTATTTGCATGTTAGAAAACAAGAAAAATCTTTATAAGCAATAGAGTAGATATTGTTCTGAGTCACTTCTAAAATGACGTTTGATTTATGTATTGAATTTTTCTTCTTTTTAACCTGTGATGGATCGGCTACTCTGACATGTGAGTAGGCGATGTTTTGAATGCGATCGTAAATATTTGTCCACTAATTGTCCATGTGCGTGAAAGTTGATCAAGGATCTCTTTCTCTAACTTTCAGCGGATGACTGTGTAAATCTCGGAACTTTTGAGTTTCTGCTTTTTATTGATATTCATGCAAATTATTGTAGCTGGTCAATCGATATTTGGGATACATAAGCTTTGAAAATACGTTTGGAATTCAGAATTTGGATCGTGTTCTCTCTCGCTACGAGTCATTGGAGATCCTGCACTCAAATCAATAATCTGCAGAATATAAGGCGTTATTTTGGTCTGTACGGACGTACTGAATCAGTGCCCGCCGAGTCTACAGCGTGGAGTTAATTATTTACTGAGGCATCCTGACCTGCGGCTGTCTTCGAAATTGTGAGTTCGTTTTTAAATATTTATATTTCATATACATGAAGTTATTATTTTTTTCGGAGTATAGCTTCGGTAAGAAGTTTAATTATTTCTTCGGAGTGAGGAAAATTTGTAGCGGCCTTCTCAATCACTGCCCCATTAAGTTTCAATATATATTCTTTTTAAACCTTACCTTTCGTGCTCTCCTTGTTCAACTGAATGGCCTGGTTTACTCATACTGACAGCAATGGCTGACACAAATGGCGCCCAACAAGTAGGATTAGGTAAAGCTAATAGGTAATGCTTTCAGCCTCTACAGGCCGAAATAGGTCCGGTACGATAGCTATTCATTCACTTGGGCGTAGTGACTGCCTAACCGCTGCCCTTGCACTTTATTCTAACATGTTTGCTCGGCTTTTCTGCTGCACGTGAGAACCTTGTTCTCACCGACGACCTAGGATGTCTTCCCTCTCTCACTACTCGTGTCGCGTTGTTTATTCGAGAGTCATTCCTCTACCAGGAAGACATGCCAGCTCTCGCCCCACCCAGGATATGAGCCACTGCTCTTTATTGGTCCTTCATTTATTACATAAAATTGTTCTGCATTATTAGAGTAGCTACATCTAGATAATTGCTACTTATTTACAAACTACATCCGTAGGGGTGGTAATGGTCGCCGCACGAGAGCGGCGTTTATTTCACATGTTAGACTGGATTATATAGGATAGAAAAACATTGATATTTATACATTATTTACACTGGCCATTTATAACTTCATCTTCACCTTTACTCTCTTCATTCTTCACACTTTATTCTTCATACTTCTCTCACTTCATCTGTCCCTTGAATTCCTCCCTTTCTCTTCACTCCTTCTCTGTTACTCTTTTCTTCGAAATTCACCTCTCACTTACCTGTTGTTACTTACCTGAGCCAATACCTTAGATTTCGCCTCAGACACAAGAGACTGCCCATTAATGGAGCCTATCTTAGATGCGGCTCCATTTCCTGGAGAAAAGCCGTGAGTGCTTTCCTCCCTTCCGGAACCAGGAAGTAGTTCCGGACGGTCGAAGCGGTTAACTTCGGGCAGAGCCTGTCCCTGAGAGGTTGCGTTCCAACACAGGCCACGAGTAAGTGTTCACTCGTGGCGGGATCCGGGTCTGTGTAAAATGGGCATCCCCGCGTGAGAAGTCTTACCTTGAAGCGGTGAAAGTATTCCGGAAATGGTCCATGCCCTGTAATCGCCCAGTTGATTAGAGGCGCGGTCCAGGTGCGTTCTTCCGACACTTTCGGAATTAAATTCAACACATTCCTCCCTGTTTCTGCCTCCTCCCATCTACTTTACCAGAGGGCTTTCACCTCCTGGCGGATCCTTGATTTTACGGATCGAGACGACAGACTTAGAGGGACGTCAATGACATCTAAACCTGCACCTGCTGTTGCAAGGCGGTCTGCTGTTTCATTGCCGTGTATCCCTACATGGGTCTTTACCCAGAACCACTTCACCTCGAGGCCTTCTCTCGCCGCGTGAACACGTGCACATAGTGGGTCTTGTGAGTATGGATTTGCCAGTGCCGTCAGCGACTATCTAGAGTCACTGAACAATGAAATTTCGTTTCGGGCTCTGCACACCTCTAGTACTTTGATAATGGCGACTAGCTCGGTCTGGTACACTGTCGCATGGGGAGGAAGGTGGTAGGCTTGTTCTTCAATCAGTTCCCCACCGTCAAAGATTGCAACACCAGATCCTACACCTCCTCCTGTTTTCGACCCGTCGGTATAAACCGACAACCCCTGCTGGCTGCGGGGTTCCCCGTTGTTCTGGGGTGCTTCCTCACAGTCAATGGCAGGAGCCTCCACGGGATGTACTGACCACCTTCTCATCCGTTTTCGAACTTCGTCAGATCGTATGATAGTTCCACCTATCACGGCATCTTCCCCTAGACGGAGTACGCGACTCTGATGATGCTCCCTTTCAACTTGCAGATCAAGCGGAAGGGTCCCGGCGAGTACCTGAAGCGCTACCGTACTAGTAGTCCGATAACACCTGGTAATCACAATGAGGGCTAATCGTTGAGCTGTGATTAGGCTTTCTCTCATGCGACCGGTCCCCGTCCACCAGAAACTGCTATCATAGGTCGCGAGCCTCTCTATGCCGTTTTCATACAGACGTTTCAGTACTTCCCCTTTGAGGCCCCAACTCCTCTGACTGAGCGAGCGGGTCACCCTCACGTAATTCGCCAGACTTTGTTTGACGTATGCGCAGTGTGCCATTCCGTTCAACTTGTCATCCACCATCACTCCTAGGTAGCGTGTGTTTTGTGCGGTTTTAATGGGTCTTCCAAGGAAGGAGAGTCTAGGAGCCGCTTTAGGGTTCCTCTTGTAACTCCCTAACCGGCGCACTTTGCGGAAGTAAACCATTACGGTTTTTTCCGAGGAGAATTCGAGCTTATGCAGTGCCGCCCAACGACCAATCTTCGCTAAGGCAGGATTTGCCCGCTTCGCACAAACGTGGGCGTTTGGCGCTTCGACTAAGAGAGCAAAGTCGTCGGCATAAGCGAGGATTTTCACGTACTCACCCAGATCCAACTCCAACAAGGAGTTCGCTACCACGTTCCAGAGAAAGGGACCTGAATTCAAGCTCTGACGCCAGCCTTTGTCGTACATGCGTTCCAGGGACACATTGTGCGTCCGATATTGGATTTTCCTGTCCGCTTGAAAACTCCGAACTAGCCTGTAGAGATTTTCAGGGCAACCCATCCTTTGCAGTTGAGCATAGATCGCCGGCCACCATAAATTATTAAAGGGACCTTTTACGTCAAGCATGATGAGACAAGAGTCTTTGTCTCGTGCGTGGAAGTCTTCGACTGTCTTGCGCAGTTCATATAGGGCATGCTCTGTTCCCTTACCTGGAGTAAAACCGAATTGGTTTTGGTGAAGGAACCCTCGTGACTGGGCGTGGTAAACAAGCCTATTTGTCACAAGTTTATCCAACACCTTACTCCAGGCTGTCAAAAAAGACAGATAGGACGATAGGCGCTTGTGTCCGAGCGATCCTTTTCAAACTTGTTACACAGAACCAAGTCTGCAACTTTCCAGCTCGAGGAGAACTCTCCTTCCCTCAAGCACTTATTCATTAGTGATATGAATAGTGGTTTGTTTGCCCTGTAGACTAGTTCAATTACCTCCATGGGTAATCCATCGTGTCCTGGAGCTTTCCCTTGGTTCGCGGTCCTGAAAACGGCCTCAACCTCCTTTTGGGTGAATTCCGGATCGTCGCCATCTAACGGATGTGTCTCTGCCCGAATTTCTTCGTGCGACGGCTCATCATCTCCGTCTACCGGAAAGTGGTATTCCATCAGTTTCCCGATGGTAGCTTCGAAGCTCGTGGTTTTCTCCTCATCCCCTCTCTCGACCATTTTTAGTTTCAGGCTATGAGAGGATTTTCCTCTCATCCAGTCAAAGTGCAGGCCAAAGGGTTTCCCCGGCTCAATCTCTTCGAGATTGCGCCTGTAGTACGCCCATTTGGCCCTTCGGACCGAACGCCTGAACTGAGCTCTTGCTTTGCGGAAGAGTCCCTCATACACTTTCCGCTGGTCGGGATCCTCACATTTACTATACCGCCTCCTTGCGACACTCACTCTTTTCCTCTCTGCGAGGAGACTTGGTATCCACCACGACTCTGCCTTGTTACGCGCTTTCCAGGCACGCACGTACTTCTCACAAAGACCTTGAACGATCTCTGTGAGACTAGATACACACTCGTCAACCGACTTCCCTTCTAACCAGTCTACCGACATGTCCCCTATCCTTTCGGAAAGGGCCTCCCGGCGTTTTGGCACAATCAGGTCCTTGAACCTAACCCGGTATTTGGGCCTTTGGGGTGGGATCTCAGTGGAGATCTCCGTAACCACACGCATGTGCTCCGTAGCTGTCGCTCTGGACTCTACTCTCCAACCAACAAGTACTGCTGGTCTCTTTAGCCTACCTAGTGAAAGATCAATCCAGATGTCGCCCCTAGTCGACTGGAATGTAGGTTCACTGGCTGAATCGTTAAAGATAGAGAGGTCGTTCTGGGCACACAGCTCCAAAACGAGGTCACCTCTACTATCGCATTTCTCAAGCGGATTTCCCCATACCGAGCTCTTAGCATTTTGATCGTCCAAAACCATAATATCGTGTTATGCATTACTTTGTAAAATCTGCTGCAGTGCTTCAATGTGTGTGTCGATTGGATCTTGCGGGTTTTCTGGCGGCAAGTACACAGAAACCACAATCATCTTTCTCCCGGCAAAGTTAAGTTGGATTGCGACGATGTCGTTCGTCATCATCAGCTCCACCACATCGAGTGTCTGAATAAATCACGACCACCACAGAACGTGCCTGCCGAGGTGCGTGATAGGCCACTGCCACCGCTGGTATGTGACCAACATTACCGTTCGATAGAACATGAGACTCCTGTATGCACAAGACGTCATAACCCCGCATGTCGTTCTTCAACACATTTGACGCAGCAAGAGATTTTCCGGCATTCTGTTGCCCTATCCGCAGATTAACCGTTGTCAATCTTTTTGCGGATGCGTACCATTTCTAAGAGCTTGGTTGGGCACTGGGGATCTAGGCAGCTGTGAGCCGAAGAGCACTGAGACTCTTTAGGATAGTATTTGTTTTGGCTCACACAGTTCATGCATTTCCTATTACATGAATCCGCTCCCTTGTGCTTATTCTTACCACAGTTTAAGCACTTCTCTGCAGATGATTTGCAGGATCCGCTCATATGTCCAAATCGACCACATTTGAAACATTGAGTCGCCCTAATGTGTTCTGCCAGCTTCACCTTCGCCCAGCCAAATTCCAGCCGTCTTAATCCAAGCAATGCCTTAAAGCCTCGCGGACTTGTCTCAAAAACCCAATGACAGGTCCCTTCCCTTTTAATGGGGAATCTGACTGAGACGTCGTCCGGCTCCAGGTTCGCCTGTTCACTGGCAGCTTTGAGAACGCCGGCCCCGTCGACATCGATTGGGACGTCGAACGCAATTATCCGGGGCCTACGAAGCTTCGGTACCGTGACGACCACAGTGTCTTTCAAAGCCTCGTTGGTCTTAATGGCGTCCTCTAGTATCTGGACAGCGGACTTTTTCTCAAGGCGTACAAGGACACCTCCGGCCGACACAGGTTTTCGCCCACGAACCTTAATATTTAAGGCTCTCGGGTTAATGGCCTTGATCAACCGATTCTCCACTGACTTGTTCTTTTCCTTCCTATCCTTAGGATAGACGATTAGAACATGCTCTGTGGCGGGGGTGTCTGTACGGATCCGCCCTTAAGATTCTGTCCGTCGTCCTTCCTGCCCATCCTCATCCTTCTTCTGAACACCTGAGGCCGCTGGAGTCCGTGTTACTGCAGCGTAGGAATGTTGTTTTTCCCTTAACTGAATGAGCTCCTGTTCATCACTGAACCCTATGAGAAGGAGGTGCTCATTCTGGCCCTTGATCCGTGTTAGTTCAAGGGCCTGCTCTATGAACAATTCATAGTGCTCTCTCAGCTGTGCATCAGCTACCACCTTTTCGCTACCACTTGGTTTTATTTTGGTAACGACCATCGCCCTAATCTTTTTAATTAGGTCTCGTCGCTCGACCCGGTGGTCTTTTACCTCTTCACTAACCTCGGGGACTTCGATGTCGGCCATGGAAAGATCCAAGTTGGCCTCTTGGTCTTTCTTCTTCTTCTCCTCCACCACTCGTTCCTCCATCCCTCTTCGCTGGTCCTTCCTTCCTTTACCATTCATACTTCAATACCTTTGTTTTACCACCTACTGAAACTTACCTGATACGGTACGGAGAACCCGCGTAAGTGCGGACTTCGCTCCAGCGTGATTGTTCTGAGAACGACCCAGAACCACCTAGAGACAGCCGGGAGCTCCTCGTCAAGGCTCCGCACTTACTCGTGCACACGAACTATCGAATTTAGATCAACTGATTTGTTAAACAACAAATCAGAACACTTTAATCCGACCCACGTCTGTTTTGCCACGCTGTGATAGTTTTAAAATGGTCGCATTCCAAAATTCGCTTGTACTGACAACAGACGTTAACGTTCGTCACACTCCGTAAAGTTTTTGTGCTCCCGGTTAGGATTAGGTAACCGTCCTTTTCTCGGTTTAGCTGACGGTGCCTATAACGAATGCCTAACGCCCAGAGAAAGTGTACCTAGGGTATACTTTACCGGGAATTCCAATGTGTCTGAATTCTTAAATAAACTGAATGACTATATTGCGTTCAATAGTATCTCGGAGAAGAACAAGTACATAGTTTTAAAATGTTCGTTAAAGGGTGAAGCTCTAATCGAATTTTCTCTAACATGTGACTTAGCCCAATTATCTTCTCGTAATTCAAACTGGTAGGATGCAATATTTAGTGAAATCGTTTGAGCCGTTTTTTAGATAAAATTAGTTGTTAAAATTATTTACTTAAACCCTGACCATTTTCCATTAGTGACCATAAATGATCCACTAATCGAATTTTCTAGAACATGTGACCCAGCCAAAGGGTCTTTTCGTACTCCAAAACGGTAGGATACAAAATTTAGTCAAAATTTTTAGAGCCGTTTTTTAGAGGAAATTTGAATAACCACACGCACACAGACGCACAAAATTTCCTCGTATTATAATATACGATACATTATATTTTTATGTAGTTACGTCACATTGATATTTTTTTATTCCAACGATATATATTTTAGAGCACTAATGAGCTCGATCCTGTAAAAAAAATGGCTTATAGAAACCACTGAATGACCTCTTTGATTATGTACAAATGAAAAATAAATGTATAAAGATTTTGTAGAATAAAAAAGAAAGAAAAACAAATCCTCCTCATCTATAAAATAAACTCGTTACTGGTCATCAAAGTGTTAAAACATACTAGTGACCAAATATATTAGAAGTTAGCATCTGGCAGAGTATAACGGCATATTACATCGTGGCTCGCTCTCAGTTTCCAAATTGTCTTTTATGTATTTTCTTAAATGGTTACGCACAAATATATGCCCCCAAACGGTCCAATTAAGGACATACACTGTTCTACATAACATTTGTAAAATCAGTTTGATACAGGAAATGCGTTGATTACTTTTTCTCAACACGCGCTTTAGCTTGTATTATGAATACCATAAAATTAAAAAGTTTGTATAAATATTAATAAATAAATATTAAATTAAAAATCTTTTGATTTTTTCGAGTGACAGTTTCTTATTATATTTTGTAAAAAAATTCTATTCTAATGAATGCGCAGTTCCTTTCTCTTTTTCTAAATTAAGATGATTAGCGTATTATTTCGTTGATTTTTACTAATTCGTATAATTTTTAATTTGTTGTATATTCATATTTTTACGAAATAATTTCATTGAAAAATTTATTATCCGAAACTACCAAATGATTTACCATACATAGCTTTTTATTTTTTAAGTTCAAGAACTAAATTTTATATGTTAATAAAATGTTTATATTTAACGTAACCATAAAAGTCGTTTAAAATATGGAAATAAACTAGTACAATTGCTGAATTAATATAAGTGTCGTCAAACTAGTGACAAAATATCTTTGACCTCATCTAGGAATTAAATAAGTCATAACGGCTTATTTCATCGGCGCCAGTTTATTGTTGTGACATTAAAAAATTTAAAACATAGACATAGTGAATGTATTCTAAAAAGAAGGTGAAACTGCTGCATAATCTTAAATAATTCAAGAAAATTCAAAACAATATGCGATTTGATGCAGGTAAAATCTTGCGGAATACTTTCATGCACATTCTAGAAGAGGAAAATTTTAAACAAACTTAATTTAAAATTTTTTAAGGAAATCAACTTAAGAATATATGAGGTGGTAGGGGCAAAAGAGTGCCAAGCCACATTTTTGAACTTTTGAGATATTTTAATTTGAAAATTTGATCAAATACCCAGATCAAGATATATAACCTAAAGTTTTTTCGCCACTGTCTTAGTAAAATTTGAGATATTATGAGTAACAATGTGGCATTACTTTAATGATGTTACTATTATGTTTTTTGTAAATTAGTTATCTTCATTGGGGGCATAAACATCTGGGTCAAAACCAAAACCTGGCACATATGCTGCCACCAAGTTACATTAGAAACAAATTATATGTTGGTTATTATAATTTACAATATTAAGCAACGTATTACAGTGTTAGATTTATTTTACAAAAAATGGGGCTCGGCACTTTTTGGCCCCGACCCCCTCATATCAAGCCTGATAGACGTACATTTTAAATTTAGTTGTTTAATTCTTCAGGCTTCTATAAGCGACATCTGACCTTTCTTCAGGCACAGAATGAAAATATTTATTAAAATACCCTGTATATATTTTTGCGTTTTAATTCGCATGATTATTTTGCCCTAAATTTTAATTTTAATACGAAGTTAAATTTAATAATTGAATCTTTGTTATCGTAAACCAAATCTTTGTTGACTGCAAACCATTTATCTTGTCATACCTTGTTATTAGTGATATGTTGAAGATAATTTGAAAATTTCACATAAACTTAAATTGTACTGCTGGTCTAACACATTTTATTTTCACGTTTCAACATAATCTTGACAGATTATAGAACATTTACTTAATGTAACCAGCAGAATTACAGAAACTGTATCCCACTTGGAATTGAAAATTAATTATGAGGGTTATTCGAATATTAAATGCCCTTTATTCATGGTATTAAAATATTAATGTGGATAAATTAGATTATTAATGTGTTTAAATATTTGACAAACTCCAGTTTTCTAACATTCATTAGCGTGTTTAGCCAAAACTGTAATTTAATAAGCATATAACAATAGTTTAAACTTTCAATGTCTGATTCTTAAGGATTGAAGTAAAGACATTTTCATGTTAAGTGGCCAAAGTTAAAAATTGTAATTAAATAAATTTTATTCATATACAATTGAGTTTTTGATAACTATAGAGGTCCTAGAACTTAGATTAAGTATTTTAGTGTAGAATGGAAAGTTTAACCAATGTACAGTATGACAGAAAAGTCTAGAAACGGTCGAATAACTGTAAGGATACACATCGGATTGCAAAACGGAAATATATACGTATTAAATATATTTATAAAAGCTATTTAGCTATACCAAAGTTGACCTCCACCTCTAACCCCTGGGAGTCAGAAGGAGGAAGTTCCTACACCATTGTCGCACTTTGCTGTCACTCATGAAAGTTGTACCTTGCACATTACTCATTATTCGATGAATTTCGGCTACATTGCACCCCTCAGCATGTAGAAATCGAATGATAGCAAGCGCTTCACACTTAACGGGACCATCTATTGTTCGAGCCATGTTTACGTGCTCACTGCGACCTGACGCGATCGACGTGCATACTGCAGACACATCTGCGTACAGCGTCATCGGATTTTCACTGTGGTTTTCATTTCGAGTCGAATGAACCATACCTCATCGTGTTCGGCCCCAAAGAACCGTAGATAAGAAATCGCATCCTGGTGGTGAAACTCGGTACTAAAATCGGTAAGTTATATCTATGTCTAGTCGAATGAACCATACCTCGTCGTGATCGGGCCCATAGAACCATAGCTAAGAAAGCGCCCCCAGGTGGTGAAACTCGGATCTAAAATTGGTAAGTTCTATCGATGTCGAGTTGAATGAGCCAAACCGCATCGTGATGGAACCGATACGACCCGATATAATTTGAAAAGAAATAGCGAAATCGTTAGCTTTTTCTTATTTATTTCTAAGCAAAAATCTAAATTTAGCTAAAATAAAAAATTATGGGCCGAAATCGAAATTTTTTTGAATCTATGAAATTTTAGCCAACACCAAGTAAGGATGCATACTTTTCAGATCCAAAAATTCACTATTTAAAAAATATATATATATATAGCCTATAAAACTCACAGTCCATTTCAAAAGGAATTATTTTATCTCCACAAGTAACCGACACGATGTCTGCCGTGTCTGGCCGAAAAATGATGCCTTAAGCTTATTTTTAAATAAATTATTTTTAAATTATTGAATTAAATAGAAAATATATTGTAATTTCCGTTGTAATTAACGGAGAAATTCGAAAATTACATATCTAGAATCCTCGTGAAAATATACGGATGGATGTATAATCGATAAATGAATTATTTAAAAAAAAATTATAGACCTGGAATCCTTCCACTATAAAGAAAGGTGTTTTGTTTCATTATTTCTTCAACAGACGTTTTGTTTACATTAGAGTATTAAAATTAAAACTGATCTTTTTTTCGACTTAAAATTAAAAGTTCATTAATTGATAACTTCTCATCTAATTGGTTGAATTTTACCTCCCTGGATTCACGATTTTTTTTTACGTCCTTTTGCAAATTTTCGTGCGAATGGAACGATTTTGGCGATTTTATGGATAAAGGCTGGAAAACACACAGTACGCTATTTTTTTGCCAGCCGGAACGAAAAATATCAGAGTACAGGTCGAAGACGAAAGCTGATTGGTCGGTTACGAGCTTCGCTAGCCTCGCACCGAGGTATCAATCTATGCAGGAATGAAGTTCTTTCTTTGTTTCGATAAAAACTTAATTTTGCGCTAAGTTTTGAGACTTTTGATGAGAGTTCTTTGTGGATTTAATTAATATTTCAGTAAATAATTAAATTATTAAAATTCTGAGTCTCAGATGCACTAGGAGAGAGTTTGGACTACCTAAATCTAAATTTTCAGGATTCTAGGTGGGCTAGATTTTCCTAGCCATCGCCAACAGGCAGACATACAGTCATACATACAGACACATACATACACACAGAGCGATACTTTATTTTCATAGTTTAGATATTCAAAAATAAATTTTCATACGTTATTTTTTTTCTAGAAACCATAAAAATCATTTAAAATATAGAAATTAATGATGTACTAGAACAATTGCTGAATTAATTGAGGTGCCAGCAAACTAGTGATAAAATATCGCAGAAGTTTACAGCTATGAATGAAATAGGTTATAATAACGGCTTATTTCATCGGGGCCAGTTTTTTTTTCACATTAAAAAATTGAAAAGTTAATGAAAATATCCCGACAAGTAATTCTAACAACGCGAAAATACCGCGTAATGTTAAATAATCAAAGAAAATTCATATCATATGTGTTTTGTTACAAATAAAATGTTCAGGAACACTTTCATGCACATTAAAAAAGAGGGAAATGTAAAACAAACTGAAGTTAGATATTTTTGAATGGAAATAATTTAGGAATATGTTAAGCCTGATAGCCGTAAACTTTGAATTTTAATAATTTATTTCATCGTCTTTCTATAATCTACCGAATAAAAGTATTTTTTACGATAATCTGTACACCTTTTTGTATTTTAATTCATATGAATTCCTGGTCCTCAATTTTAATTTTAATACGAAGTTAAATTTAGTAATTGAATCCTTGGTATCGTGTAAATCAAAACTATTTTGACTGCATAACATTTATCGTGTCATATATTGTTATTATTAAAATGATAAAGACAATTTGAAACTTTCATAAAAGCTTCAATATTTATTATTCTGCTAATCTAATGCAATTTATTTTCACATTGCGACAGTAATCTCGACAGATTATATCACATTTATTCAATGTAACCAACAGAATTACAGAAACATTATATCCCACTTGTAATTGAAAATGCATTATGAGGGTTAACGAATATTAAAAGCCATTTATTCGTGGTTATTAAAATATTAATGTGTAGAAAATAGATAATTAATGTATTAAAATATTTGACAAAGTTTAGTTTTCTAACATTCGTCTGCGTATTTAATCCAAAACTGTAATTTAATAAGTTTGAACATTAGTATTATATATTTTAATATTACTTTTTTTTTATAGTCCTATAATATATCTATGTCCATTTCGTAAGGATTCAAGTAAGGATATTTTCCTGTTATGTTGTAAAAATTACAAAATTACAAATAAATACATTTTATTTTTGATAAATATATTGAGGAAAGTTACTTAGATTAAGAAGTTTTGTGTAGAATGGAAAGCTTAAGCATTCGGGATATACAGTATGCCCTCTAAAGTCTCTTGCCATCCACTTAACTTCGGAACGGCTGCTGCTATATTCATAAAAGTGGTGTCTAGGTATAGTAAAATAGACATACGCTATTGAATAAAACCACCTACATCTGGTGGAAAAGTGCGGCGTTAGCATTCTTATCTCGAAAACGGAAAGAGATAGGAAAAACAAGTGATTTACAAAGTTGTAGAGCATCATCGATTTAGTACAAAAAATACCTTGTGGCCATTAATGCGAAGAATAAAACGGTTAAAACGAGCATTTGTATTTTTGTGATTTCCAACACTTTGACGTGACAAAACGATCTTAGAAAGACAAATACAACCAGTTATGAAACAGCAGGTGTATGCGACCCCTCCACAAATATTGCAGAACATTAAACGACGCATTACGGACGCTTGTGCTAATATGTCACCATCTTTGCTCCAACGTGTGCAACGTGAAATTCAAACAAGGATTAAATATGCATTGCAGCTGACGGTAGAAAGTTTGAATATATAAAATAAAGGTATATTATTATAACTAGTTTTTTTTCTTTCTAAGATCGTTTTGTCACGTCCCATTGTAGGAAATCACGAAAAAACAAATGCGCGTTTTAACTGTTCTATTTTTTGCATTAATTCCACAAGGTGTCTTTTCGTACTAAATCGATGATGCTTTACAACTTTGTAAATCACTTTTTATCTCTACCTCTTTCCGTTTTCGAGAAAGGAATGCTAACTCCGCAGAATTCCACCAGGTGCCGCCGTAGATGGTTTCATTGAGTAGCGAATGGCTACTTTACTATACCTAGACACTACTTTTATGAATATAGCAGCAGCCGTTTCGAAGTTAAGAGGGTGGCAAGGGACTTTAGTGGGCATACTGTATAAAATGATGCAATTTATATTTAAGACAAATTTTGTTTTTTTACATTTTCTGATATATTTAATAGTAAAGGTTGGGGACTCCGTGGCCTAGTGCTTAAGGCACCATTCCGCTAATCGCTTGAGAGCGTAGGAAAGAGGCCAGCGTTGTTCGACTCCCGTCAGCTGCATTGCACGCACTTTGTGGAGCTCTCGGATGTAACACTTGGTGTTGTAAATTTCTTTGTGCTATCTCGTCAATATTTATGTAATTGTCGAAGTCATGTATGTGTGTCTCTGAATAAAATGTATATACAGGGTCTGTTCTGAAATTAGTAGGACTGATTTTTTCCTGAGCGAACGGTTAGACGAGAGCTGGTCTGCGCGCGCACGATCTGTGGAGGGGGATATTGGGAATGCTGGAAAAAATCGGCGGTCGACTCTCGGCCGTTAAAGAGAGCAGGTCGCTTGTACTGTGAACTTCTGTCGAAACGCCTCGTCAAGGAGAATCATGGAGCGTTTTCTGGAGCAGTGATAAGCAATCAAATTTTGTCTAAAGCTTGGTAAAACGAGCAAAGAGACTCACGACATGATTAAAGAGGCCTACGGTGATGCTGCCATGGGTAGATCGGGTGTTTTTGAGCAGCACAAGCTGTTCCAAGAAGGTAGGGAAAGAGTGGAAGACAACGACGGCTCCGAACGCCCTTCGACCAGCAAGACCAAAGAAAATGTGTCGCAAGTGAAAAATTTACTGAACAGTGATCGTAGGAGGAGCATCAGAATGATTGCTGATGAATTGAGCATTCCTCAAACCCAAGTTTTTGAGTTCGGCTGCACCATGACAACGCGCCGAGCCCCACAGTGTTTCGCGTAGTGGAGTATCTTGCCCAGCACAATGCGGCAACGCTGCCTCATCCCCCCTACAGCCCCGACTTGGCCCCGCCAGACTTTTTTCTATTCCCGAGAATAAAATCGACGCTCAAGGGGAAGCATCACGGCTCGGTAGAGGCGGTTCAACAGGCCATGACGAGGGAGTTAAACAGCATTCGGGTCCAGGTGTTCCTGGAGGCATACGAAAACTGGAAAACTTGTTAGCAGCGGTGTATAGATGCGGAAGGACACTACTTTGAAAAATTCTAATCGCTTGTGCTATTCTCATTAATAATTATTTTTTTTTAAATGAGTCCTACTACTTTCAGAACAGACCTTGTAGATCATTCGGGACAACAGCCTTGTGGCTATAGGTCTCAAAGCATCATTTCTTCAAATGTCAAAAATGTCAAATAGTAAAGGTTATAACCAGAAGCATATCTGCATATAAATATCTTTTAAAAAAACTTCAGTATTAAAATGTTACATTTTTCATATGTACACGTTCAGAGATATTATGCTATAAAATCGAAAATATTAATTCTAATTACTACACATTTATAACTTAATTTTGTAATGAATCGGCTTTATTAAAGACGAAAGAAAGTAAATAATTAATTATAAAATTTACGATTCTACAAATTTTTTCCTTCTTCAAAAAACAAAACCAATCCAATTTATTTTTAAATTGTATTCTTTTAAATTAATCTCATTACAGCTCTTAACAAGATTTAAATATTACAATATTTATTTAATTCAACAATAATATAATTTTAATTTTCAAATTGAAAAATGGTTCTAGAATGAGAACGAATTTTTTTTTGTTTTAAATAAAATATTTATTATTTTGATAGGTGTCATATCTCGATGATTAGTATCCATATATAAACAGAGAGGGCGCTGCTAGTCCAGAGTTGAATATCTCTTACAGGA
Organism: Maratus michaelseni; assembly: GCA_963931845.1. Taxonomy (NCBI): domain Eukaryota; kingdom Metazoa; phylum Arthropoda; class Arachnida; order Araneae; family Salticidae; genus Maratus; species Maratus michaelseni. The sequence continues at coordinate 76,872,888 of OZ007590.1, read as the reverse complement.
GAGTTACGGAGACGAGATGTAAGGCAGTGAAGCCAGTATGTACGAAGTAGCGGTGCGTTTGGCCGCAATTGTAAATAATGTATAATAAATATATATAATGAAAGAGACATCTCCTTGCTGTCAACGAAATATGAATACACAAAGTTGATGGCTTATTAATGGCGACGTGCGGAAAAGAACCCAAGATTTTATATAAATGTTGCATTTTTTTTCGAAATAAAAAAAGAAGAAAAGAAAAGAAAATGGCAGAAACAGAAGTTATCTCTTTGGGACGTCTGGAAGAATATGATTCGACCGTGCCCTGGGCAATTTATGTTGAAAAAATTGACTTTTATTTCGCTGCTAATAATATTCAAGATGCAGATAAGAAGTAAAATATATTACTAAGCTCGGTGGGAACTGCAACTTTTTCGATATTGGGAGATATCATAGTACCGACTTCGCTGAAAGAGATAAAGTATGATGATCTCTTAAAGAGGGCAAAAATAACATTTTTCACCTTGTCCAAGTGAAATTGTTGAACGGTTCAAGTTTCAAAAAAGATTACGGAAGCAAGGGGAAAGCATAGCCAACTTTGTGAGAGATTTACGACGGTTATCGGAATACTGCAACTTTGAAACGACGTTAAACGATCGCCTACGGGGCCAGCTAGTGTTTGGAATTCAAGACGAGAAAATACAGCAAAAATTGTTGGATACGAAAAATCTAACGTTCCAAACAGCTGTAGAAATCGTGGAATCATTCGAAACAGCCGAAGCTGGAGTAAAATCACTACAGATTAATGGAGCAACAACTGTAAATAAAGTTCAAGATGCCCGAATGGAGAAAACGAAAGTATACCAGTATTCGTCGAAGCCGAAAGAAGGGATGTATGCACCTGGAAACCGGAAGAGTTATAAAGATAAACCATGTTATCGTTGTGCTAGAAATCACAAACCTGTTGAGTGTCCATTTAAATCAACAGTATTGTCATGTTTGCCATAAAGTGGGACATTTAAAAATTTGTTGCAGGAACCGGAACTTCTCTACAGTGAATCAAAAACTGAAAAAGACCAGTAAAATTAAAACTGTTCAGGAATATTCCCTAAATGTTATGAGGGATGAGTGCAATAATGTTTTGTGGGAAAAAGGTGTTACAATTAATGGGATTAAAGTTAATTTTGAAATTGATTCCGGAGCAGCTCATACGATCGTAAGTCAAAATATTGCCGATAAATTATTTTCAGGTAAGCCTCCTTTGGTTAAATCTAATATTAAGCTGCAAACGTATACTAAAGATTCTTTAACTGTATTAGGTGAATTAAATGTAAATGTTTTGATTGATGATAATTGTATACCTAATTTAAAAATGCTAGTTATTAAAGAGGAAGGTCCGAGTTTAATTGGTAAAACTTGGTTGAAAGCATCAAAATTATTTTGGCCGAATGTAAACATGATCAAAAGTATTTCGAAAGATGATTTAATAAAAAAAATTCCTAATGTTTTTGCTGACGGGATCGGTACGATCAAAGGTCTTCCCGTTTCAATAAATTTGAAAAATGATGCAAAACCAGTTTTCCTAAAATCTCGCCCTGTTCCTTGTTCTTTGAGAACAGCAACTGATTTGGAATTGGAACGCTTAACAAATGAGGGTATTTTAAAACATGTTGATTATTCTGAATGGGCTAGTCCTATAGTAATTGTTCCAAAACCAAATGGTACTGTTCGAATTTGTGGTGATTATAGAGCAACAGTAAATTCTAATACTGAAAATGATAACTATCCTCTTCCAAGAATGGAATAATTGTTTGCTAAATTAGCAGGTGGAAAATTTTTTACTTTGTTTGATTTAAAAGATGCTTATTTACAACAACCTGTTGATGATGAAAGTAGTAAAATTTTAACTATAAATACTCTTAAAGGTTTATTTAACGTTTTAAGACTAGGTTTTGGTGTAAAATGTGCACCAGGTATTTTTCAAAGAAAAATTGAAAATATATTAAAGAAATTTGACTATGTTGGTGTATTTTTAGATGATGTAATTATAAGTGCTAGATCTGAATTCGAACATTCTGAAAGAGTTGAATGTATTTTAAAATGCTTTTCTGAGCATGGTATAAGATTAAATAAGGAAAAATTAAAATTTATGGTTTCGGAAGTTAGCTATTTAGGACATAAAATTTCGCGGAAAAGGCATTAAGCCTATTCCAGAAAAAGTTGATGCTATTTTGAATGCTCCTTTTCCTACTAATGTTTCTCAATTATGTTCATTTTTACTTTCTTCTATCTATAATAGAAGAAAGTATTGTAATCGAAATTTTTTTCGACTTCCGGTTTTCGACGAATTTACACGTTTTAGGGGTCAGAGGTTCCGAAAAACAAAATGTCTGTCTGTCCGTCCGTCCGTCTGTCCGTCTGTCCGTCTGTCCGTCTGTGTGGCTTTTAATTGTACCATCTAAAAGTGTATGAAGTTATGCTTCAAATTGAACCTAATTTTTTTTCTATGTTTTTGGCTATGGCAAGCAGATTCTATCAGAATTTGGGGATATTTCGACGAAAGAGGGCGCTGTGATCGATATTTTTGTTCCATTTTCACTATTGTACCATCTAAAAGTGTATGAAGTTATGCTTCAAATTGAACCTAATTTTTTTTCTATGTTTTTGGCTATGACAAGCAGATTCTATCAGAATTTGGGGATATTTCGACGAAAGGGGGCGCTGTGATCGATATTTTTGTTCCATTTTCACTATTGTACCATCTAAAAGTGTATAAAGTTATACTTCAAATTGAACCATATTTTTTTTTAGATTTTTGGCTATGACAAGCAGATTCTATCAGAATTTGGGAATATTTCGACGAAAGGGGGCGCTGTGATGGATATTTTTGTTCCATTTTCACTATTGTATCATCAAAAAATGTATGAAGTTATGCTTCAAATTGAACAACATTTATTTTCTATGTTTTTGGCTATGGCAAGCAGGTTCTATTAGAATTTGGGGATATTTCGACGAAAGGGGGCGTTGCGATAGCCATTTAAAGATTTCAAATTCAAAAAAGATGTGCAAATTCAAAAAAATTAGAAATCCTAAAACTTATTTTTCGTTAAATGTTCGGCCTTGATCCGGAGAATCCGGAACAATTTTTGCTTTGCCTCTATGTTAAAAAATGGCTGAGATATAGCAGTTTGAAATTTTAGGGTGGCTAACATTTTCAAAGAAGACAGCAGAATTCATCCATAAACGGGTTTAATTTATGAGCTTTAGTTAACATGGTTTCGGCAAATTTTCTTTCATTGTTGTAACCATTAATCCTATTATTTGCTTATCACTATATATTTATATTCGCCAACGTCAAATTCTCGCCAAACTTGGCGACAGTTGGCGGAATATCGCCAAATTTGGCGACCAAAATAAGTTGCTATAAATGAAGCCAACTTGGCTGTAGAGGACTAATTTGGCGATATTCTCATTCAAATTCAATGTTGACGAGAACTGGGATTGAATCTTCTTTATTTAGGTTCCACGCGTTTTACCTTCGTGTTTTCCATTAAATTAATTAGCTAAAATCATAAAACCAAGGAATAGGAAGGCTATGTGTTCCTGTCGGTTCAGGCCAGAAGGACTTTTCGTAGTTTAGTATACATCGGTTGTTCGCATCCTTGTAACCCGACCATTCGCACGCAGCTGACGTACAACAGAATGATGAAAAATATTGATTTTATTGGCGATGTGATAGCGAATTTTGAAGTATTAACATGACTGAGATAGAAGAAAGCTTCGGGATTGGCACATCCAACTAGTTGGGATTAATTTCTTATTATAGAAACTTCTTACCTAATATTTCAGATGTGTTAGAACCTTTGCATAGATTATTAGATAATAATGTAAAGTGGACATGGTCAGAGAAGCATGAAAAAGCATTTCAGAAAGTTAAACAACTGTTATGTAAATCGCCTTTTTTAGAATTGTATGATATAAACAAAGATGTTGTTTTAAACTGTGATGCATCTGAATATGGAATTGGTTGTGTGTTAAGCCACATTGTTGAGGGTAAAGAAAAACCAATAGCTTTTGCATCTAGAACGATGAATAAGACTGAAAGAAATTATGCCATGATTGATAAACAAGCTTTATCTGTAATTTTTGGTGTAACGAAATTTCATCAATATTTAGCAGGTAAACAGTTTAAAATTATAACTGATCACAAACATTTAATTCGATTGTTTGATCCTGTAAAAAAAGTACCTGATACATTATCACCCAGAATGCTGAGATGGTCGTTAATGTTAGCAGGGTATGACTATATAATTGAGTATCGGAAGGTAAAAATAATAAAAATGCAGATGCATTAAGTAGATTACCCCTTCCAGAAACTGTAAATGTAGTAAATAATCCATCGGAAATAATGTTCGTTTCTAATAGTAATGATTGGCCTGTTACTTCTAAAACGATTTCAAAGTGGACAACTGAAAATCCAGTAACAAAACAAATTTTAGAGTGGGCGTTATATGGATGGCCAAAAACGGTTAAATCCGAGGAATATAAACCATATTTTCGTCGACGTGAGGATATTTCGTGTTTAGAAAATTGTTTATTATGGGGACATAGAGTAATTATACCAGATGAAGGTCGCGAAAAAATGTTACAATTATTACATTCCGTACATCAGGGTATATCTAGCATGAAAGCTAAAGCTCGAGGTGTGATCTGGTGGCCTAATATGGACAAAGAAATAGAACAAATGGTTAATTCTTGTAGTAGATGCCAAATGTTTGCTCGGGATAATCCTAAAATGAAACCTTTAAAATGGGAATCGGAATTTGCTTGGGAAAGAATTCACATAGATTTTGCCGGTCCTTTTGAAGGTAAAATATTTTTAATAGTGGTCGATTCTTATACTAAATGGTTAGAGGTACAGGTGGTACCCAGTGCTGATAGTAAATCAACTATTAGAGTACTACGTAGAATTTTTGCTACATTTTGTTTGCCCGTTGAATTAGTCAGTGATAATGGAACTGCGTTTACAAGTGATGAATTTCAAGATTTTCTTAAATCAAATGGAATTATACATACACCTATTCCGCCATATCATCCATCATCGAATGGACAGGCAGAAAGGTATGTTCAAACTGTTAAAAATTGTCTTAAAAAGCTAGATAAGGGTGACATAAATTTGTCAATTGCACGATTTTTATTGGAAAATCATTCTACCCCACATTCTGTCACTGGTAAGACTCCCGCAGAATTAATGTTTGGAAGGTCAGTTCGAACAGCTCTACACTTGGTATTACCATCCAAACCTAAAATACAGCAATCCTTACATAAATACAATCTTCATGAATCAGTTTTTGTTAAAAACTTTGGAAAAGGGGAGAAATGGATTAAGGGAAAAATTATAAAATTATTGGGGAGCAGATGGGTTTTAGTAAATAGAGATGACGGAATAATGTGTAAACGTCATGTTAATCAGTTGAGACACAACAGAGAAATAAGTGAGGAAACGTCAGAGGAAAGTAAAACGGGTCAGTTTGATAAACAAAACACTGATTTCGATAGTTATGATAGAGTTAAGAGAAATAAGTTTTCTGGATATTAGGTAAATAATAAAGAGCAAATTAATGCCGAGAATGCTGAAAAATCTAACCAATCTCAGTCTTCACATGATATTGTAACAGGTACAGTTGTGAATAATAATTGTGATAATACTATGGATAAAAATGTAAAGGCCAATTCCGTGATAAGTAATGATGTGGACTTGCAGAAGAGTACACCTATAAAGACTGATAAAAAAGGACAATCAACCTGTTCGAAGAAGCAACAGACAGATTAAACCAGTGGTTCGTTTGAACTACGAGGGGAGGGGTGTCATATCTCGATGATTAGTATCCATATATAAACAGAGAGGGCGCTGCTAGTCCAGAGTTGAATATCTCTTGCAGGAGAGTTACGGAGACGAGATGTAAGGCAGTGAAGCCAGTATGTACGAAGTAGCGGTGCGTTTGGCCGCAATTGTAAATAATGTATAATAAATATATATAATGAAAGAGATATCTCCTTGCTGTCAACGAAATATGAATACACAAAGTTGAAGCCTTATTAATAGGTATGTTAAAGAAATATTTACATAAATTAAAACGGTTACATCTTTCTGCTAACATTTATATAATTAAAATAACGTTCAAAGAAATATTTTTTTTTTACTATATGGTAATATTCGTTTAATATATATGGAGAATTTTTATATTTTTCTAGTCGAAAATATAATAGTTGAATTCTTTATAATAAAAAAATAGTGAGTTACTTTTATAAAAAAAATAGGAAATAAGAACAAATCGAGAAAAATTACTTGTATTTAAAACAAACACTGTGTTTTTGGTAAAATATTCTTATATTCAACTCACAGTGTGAAAATTGATCCAAGGATTCCCGAGCAAATTTTGTTTTCTATCTATCTTAAAAAATGGCTCAAATATAGCAGTATGAATTTTTAGGGTGTCGGACATTTTGAAACAAGTCAGCAGGATTCGTCCATAAAAGGGTTTATTTTATGAATTTTAGTGAACATGGTTTCTAGCAATTTTGTTTTCATTGTTGTAATCAGCGTTCCAATTCTTATAAGTTTAACATTGATATTCGCCAGAGTCAAATTATTGCCAAGCTTGGCGGCACTTGGCGAAATATCGCCAAATTTCGCGAGACAAATTGGTTGCTATAAAGGAAGCCAACGTGGCTCTAAGTGACTAATTTGGCGACATTCTCATTGAAATTCAATATTGACGAGAACTCGGAATGACTCTTCTTTAATCGGGTTCCACACATTTTAACTTCGTATTTTCCAGTAAAATTATCTAAAATTAAAAAATCCAACGACCAGGGTGGCTATCAATCCTTGCCAGTACGGGCCGGAAGGACATTTCGTAGTTTTGTGAACATCGCATCCAGGTAACCCATCGGTTCGTAATCAGCTGACGTACAACAGACTGATGAAAAATATTGATTTCTCAAAATTGTGATAGCGAGTTTTGAAGTATTAACATGTATGAGATAGAGGAATATTTTGGGATTGGCAAATCCGACTAGTTTTTATATTTAGATTAGTAAAAGTTCCATCTTGTTGAAGCCTTAAATGTAGAACTGCTAAATAAATCAACGAAAAAGAAAAAAATAAACAATTTGAAACACGGATTCATGTTTCAAATTTTAATAATTATTAAAGAATAGATCTTAGAGGAAAACTGTTCTCCACATAATGAAAGTAAAATAAAGTGACTTCAATTTGCAATTTCGAATTACACCACTAAAGCACTGTTATTTTATTTTAAACTAGCAAGCTACGCCCGCTGCGCTGGTCGGTTTCTACAAATGAGCCTTGAATCAAACGAAATATATCGTTTAATTTGACCTTGTATTTGAAAGCAATCTGTATATTTACCTGGAATATCCATCCACATTACTGAAAAATGACGTGATTGCGCTATTATATTTTCTAATGTGCAGTCAAAATTTTAGCTGTTGAGGACCAACTCTTTTATTTGGTCATTTACAGTTTAGGTTTGCTAAAGAATGATAAGACTATATGCAATATACTAAAATCATCACTAAAAATTGTCGAACTAACAATGCAAACAAATTAACTAACAAAATCCATTCAGTAGAAGTTTTTATAAAGGCTAATCTTTGATAATCTTTGATATGATTATAGAACTTTTCCACATAATTATAAAACTAACAGAACGATATAAAATATACTAAAACCAGCCTTACAAATTATCTACTTAACAATTCAAGTCGCAAAAAATACGCCCAGTAAAAACTTTCAAAAAGGCTAATCCTTCGGAATCGGGTTCACCTGACTATATAACCTTCACACATAATTGTTTAACTAAGCAACGTAGAACAATATGTAGTACATTAAAACCCTTCCTGAAATAGCATCTAACTAACAATACAATTCTCATCAAAATCCGTCCAGTAGCACTTTTTCAGAAGGCTAATCTTTCATAATCGGAATCAAATATTGAAAAGGCTAATATTTGATTAGAAAAAAATGGTCACCCGATTTTCGAATTTCCCCCTGTAATTCTAGAACTAAGCAACGTAGAATGATATGTTATATAATAAAACTTTCCCTATAAAATTATCTAACAGGGTAGGTTCCATCGAAATCCATTTGGCAAAATCTTTTAAAAAGGCTAATATTTCATAATCGGATTGATCTGATTATAGAACTTCCCAGAATACTTCTATAACTATAATCTACGTAGAACGATATGTTACACAATAAAACCTTCCTTGAAAAGTTATCTTACAGTTTAAGTTCTACGAAAGTCTTTTCAGCAGAACTCGAGTTATAAGCAGCCGGAACGAAATTTCATATATGTAGAAGTAAATAGAAGTATATTGCCATTAATATAGTTTGCATTTGAATAAAAAAAGGTACTTTTCGGTTAGCCTGGCGCCAATGATATATGTACATATATATATATATATGTATAAATTCATACATATAAGTGTATATATATGTATGTATATGCATGTATTTGTGTAAATATATGTATGTATATACATGTATTTGTGTAGATATATGTGTATATATATACATGTATATATATATATATATATATCACTGGTGCCCGGCTAACCGAAAAGTACCAAAAAAAAAAAATACTGCAAAAATGCAGTCGTACAATTAAAAAACACACCTGTTGGCTTAAAATCTCTCATCAAAACTGTTTTTCTTTTTTTTTTCCTTTTCTTTCTTTTTTTTTAAATAAAATTAGTAACAGTTATTTCTTTTATTTTTCCAGATGTATATCCATTTCAATTCTTTCTGCAAAAAAAAGACACCTTTTGGCTTAAAATCAAATTGTTTGGGGTCAAAAGTAAAATCAAAATCGCCAAAAACAAAAGATACGTCGTCAAATATTGTTTCAATATAGAAATCTTTCCCCTTGAATAATTTTTTAAGCATTATGAACATTCTCAATCATGTTTAAATTTAATATTTTCATTTTATGATATTCTCTCATCAAAACTCTTTTTTTTTTCTCTTTCTTTCTTTCTTTCTTTTTTTTAAAATAAAATTAGTAACAGTTTTTCTTTTATTTTTCGAGATGTATAGCCTTTTCATTTCTTTCTGCAACAGTAATGATCGCCAACAAATTTGCAATGGTAACCTTTTCGGCCAAAATAACAGAACTTCCCATCATAATTCTAAAACTAATATACGTAGAACTATGTGTTATATACTAAAACCTTCCCTGAAAAACTATCTCTCGAACAGTGTAAGTTCCATCAAAATCCATTCGGCAGAACTGGAGCTATAAAGGAACGGAACGAGATTTCCGTTTGTGTTTTATATATATAGTAGATGAAAATTATGAGAAGTAGGCATAATTAAAAGAATTAAATTTCTTATTTTGAATATGATTTTCAAAACATAAAAAACATTAGAACTTCAATTTATGTAAATTCAAATTATTAAAAATTAACTAGTCGGACGTGCCAATCCCAAAACTTCCTTCTATCTCAGTCATGTTAATACTTCAAAATTCGCTATCACATCGCGAATAAAATCAATATTTTTCGTCATTCTGTTGTACGTCAGCTTCTTGCGAATCGTCCGGTTACCGGGATGTGAACAACTGATGTATACTAAACTACGAAAAGTCCTTCTGGCCTGAAACGACAGGAACAGATAGCCTCCCTATTTCTTGATTTTACGATTTTAGCTAATTTTACTGGAAAACACGAAGGTAAAATGCATGGAACCTAATTTAAGACGATTCAATTCTTGTTCTCTTCAACATTGAATTTGAATAAGAATATCGCCAAATTTGTCCTCTACAGCCAAGTTGGCTTCATTTATGGCAACCTATTTTTATCGCCAAACTTGGCGATATTTCGCCAACTGTCGCCAAATTTGGCGAGAATTTGACTTTGGCGAATATAAATATATAGTGATAAGCATATAATACGATTAATGGTTACAACAATGAAAGAAAATTTGCCGAAACCACGTTAACTAAAACTCATAAATTAAACCCGTTTATGCATGAAATCTGCTGTCTTGTTTGAAAATGTCAGCCACCCTAAAATTTCAAACCGCTTCATCTCAGCCATTTTTTAAGATAGAGGCAAAACAAAAAATGTTCCGGATTCTCCGGATCAAGGCCGAACATTTAACGAAAAAAACTTTTAGGATTTCTAATTTTTTTGCACATATTTTCGAATTTGAAATTTTTAAATGGATATCACAGCGGCCCCTTTCGTCGAAATATCTCCAAATTCTAATAGAACCTGCTTGCCATAGCCAAAAACATAGAAATAAAATGTGGTTCAATTTGAAGCATAACTTCATACATTTTTTGATCGATGATACAATAGTGAAAATGGAACAGAAATATCGATCACCGCGCCCCCTTTTTTCGAAATATCCCTAAATTCTGATAGAACCTGCTTGCCATAGACAAAAACATAGAAAAAAAATGTGGTTCAATTTAAAGCATAACTTCATACACTTTTCGATGATACAATGAAGACACACAGACTTACAGACGGACAGACAGTCATTTTGTAAAAACATGTTTTTCGGAATCTGTGACTCCTAAAACGTGTAAATCCGTCGAAAAATTTTTCGATTACATTACTTTCTTCTATTATAGATAGAAGAAAGTAAAAATGGAATAAAATGTATACTCTTCATAAAAAATTACAAGATATTTTAATTATGTTGTCTAATATTTCTCATACACATAAAAAATAACATTAATATAAATAGTAATTATTTATGTTTTAAAAAAGTTATAGTTTATTCTGCTATAAATAATTTTTTATTGTTGTTAAAAGATATTTAAATAATAGCAGTTGTTTTGAAAATGCTGTATCTTTCTCCCGATGTTTGTATATTCTGTCTATCAACGCAGACGAACATGTATGTATACATGTAATGTAAGTAATATGTTTTTAGATTTTAAAATAGGTTCATAGTGCTTAATCTGTCTGTGTTCCTATCGGACATTATACATACACTAGGTAATTGCATTAGTAATCAATAGTACACCAGTAATTAATTAAATAACTTTATTTTGCTGTTTTAGTTTTCAAACATGTCTTTCTCGTTTGCAAATCATTGGGGATTTCGCGTTATCACGTTGGAAAGTGTCTATCAAAGGTTCAAATCTTTCCATGAAATCGCAGATGTCACATATTTTTGTAGTAACAGTTCAGAAATAGCTATAGTTTAGTAAAAATCCAGAGAAATTGTTATTTGCTTTTGTCATATGTGTATTTTCTAATCGTGTCATTATATAATTTTGATACATAGGCTTTATGAAAGATTTAGAATGTGTAACATCCTTTTTTGCGCAGAATTTTCACATGAGACCGTTTTTAATATTTATCAACTTTTAATGCATGTAAATGACTGCATATTAGTAATTGTTGATGTTAATTCACAGCCAATTTTTGTATTTTTTAGTAATTCATTGTTGAACACATTTTTGAAAACTGATGAACTAACGAACTTCTAACGAAGTGGTTAGTCATCAATAATTTTCGTTTGGGAACTTTTAATATGCGCTTCTATATCGAAGAAGGACGTCAGTATCCATGGAAATAAACGTACATGCTTCCTCTGTCTAGCACCTTACATACCTGGAATCACTGCCGGTAATGTATAGCGAAGCAGAATTTAGGGCATCTGAAGTTGTGGGATGAATTGGGCATCCAGAACATAAGAAAAATTTCAGTGTGAAGTAAAATTCCTTTTATATGCGTTCCTGTCTCGAAACAGTGCTCCAATGCAGGTTTTAAAAACGTTCTCACCTGACAACGTCATACATAATACAAATTTTATCAGGAAATTCAACTATAAGCTTGGATTGGAAGGAACGTAATCAAGAATCAAGTGTGCAGATCCAAGCTCCCGAAACTCCGTGGTCACAGTTGGACAACACTCTCGTTCGACAGCCATGGATATTTCCTCAAATAAATTAAGCAGAAGAGAAGGATGAAAACGTAGTAACCAGACTCCACATTTTACTTTTCAAAATGAGGTCTGTATACTCCTAGCAGAATAAAACATCTTCTAACGAAACTAAAACTAAATTTCGAGGCAAAATGACGCCTTCCGTCGACGAAGACATTGGCCAATTCATACACTTTGTGGTCCTCACAGTCACCTTAAAAAACCATGGGAAAATTTGCCATCACCTTTAACATTGAAGGAATGGCTGCGATTTCATGAAGAGCAACAAGAAAATAAGAAACAGGAGAAGTTGAAAATGAAGAAAAAACAAAATGTAGTCTTGAGGGGGAAAAAATTAAGAATAAACTTAATTATAATTAATTATGGTGACACAGTATTCTTCCAAGGAGCAGAAGAACGCAGTAAACCATCCCAAAGTGTCCTAAGATGAATCCCCTTACGATGATGACCATGAATGTGTTAAAAGCAGTCACTATATCGACGAAAATACAACTGCATGAGGCTATATCCGAACACTGTAAAAAATGACCAACGTTTCTTATTTTATGAAAATATGCTATAACCACGAACGAAAATATAATATAATCTTCTGAGTTATCCGAAATTTCAAATAGCATGTTACATTGTCTTTTGAATCCCCAGAAACGAATACAGTTTCAAAATTTAAAGAATAATTTATAAAAACAAATTATTTTTAGCTGCCCGAATTTTTCAGAAACGTTTCCGAAGGGATTTTATAGTGTATTAATTAGCGTCCTCAGGCTGGAATACCTGTTTTTCGAACGTTATCCATTCTCAAGTACACGTTTTCAGCCACATAAGTTATTTATACATGAAAGAGTAAAGAAATAATCTTAATTTTAATGTTATTGTTAACGCTGTTAATTTTGCATGTTTGTCTGTTAAAAAAAAATTTTTGAGCATGAAAATGTTTACTTCAGAATTGATAGCATTCGAAAAACAGGTATTCCAGGCTGAGGACACTAATTAATACACTATAAAAACCCTTCGGAAACGTTTCTGAAAAATTCGGGCAGCTAAAAATAATTTCTTTTTATAAATTATTCTTTAAATTTTGAAAATGTATTCGTTTCTGGGGATTCAAAAGACAATGTAACATGCTATTTGAAATTTCGGATAACTCAGAAGATTATATTATATTTTCGTTCGTGGTTATAGCATATTTTCATAAAATAAGAAACAGTGGTCATTTTTTACAGTGAAGAGTAGATTATTTAATCGCAGAAAACATTACAAAATATAATTTTAAATGAGGTGACTGCAAATTCTGCTATTTAAAAATTAAATAGAAAGTTTGGAATCTAAAATAGTGGTGACATACTCCTCGGGAATTCTAAGGAGTACATAGCCTCTCAGCCCTCACGACAAAGAAAGCTGAGTTGTGCGCAGCCGGCCATAATACTTAATTGCTTTTAGCGCTACAGAATTTAGTTTGGTTTAGTATGATATTACAGACGTGGTCAATAAAAAATAAATAGGAATGATTTATGTTTTTATATTTTGTGGTACTGATTTATTCTTCTAAACTAATAAATATTTTTATGATATTCTTTTAGTTATTTTAAAAAGATATTTCAGGTTGTTTTTTTTGTGAGATACAATTTTAGCGCAATGTTAATTAATCCTTGTAGACTATTTACTGTTTAATGTTATAACTATTTGTTTTTCAGAAGAAATCACTAAATCATATAGACATACAGAATTTAAACTTAAATTTTTTTACGAGTTCTGAAATTATTAATTTTATACTAGGTAAGTAGTAACGAAAATTTCCTTTTAATTTACTGTGGAACTGTGTGTTTCAAAGAAGAATTTAAAAACCTTTTATAATTATTCATTTTATATTAAACATACCAACATACTAACTCAACAAATTGATATAAACAAGTTCATATCCCTATTTTAGAGTTTATTCTAAATATATGCAAGCTTTTGTAGCAAGCTTTAGAAAATAAAGACTGTTAAACTATACACTATCACAAAAGGAAATATAAACGAAGTAAATATATAACTGTCCTTCTGTTTTAATGTACATTAGATTTTGTTTTGTTTTTACAAAAATTATCACTGTGAAAGCATATCTGGAAGCAAATTTCATTTCTATTACAGAGCATTAAAAATATTTCAATCTCCACATTGAAAGTAATAATGGGAAAAAAATGCAGTAAAATGTTGTTTGCAGCAATTGTCCTTGTAATATAACAGCAAAATGTAATTAAAATTCATTTTAAAAAATGTTTACAGAACAAATCTGCGTAATCATATACATGTATTCCTCAAAAAATCTAGAACTTCAAATAAAAGCGGATTTTACTGTGATTTTCATTGTTTTTCTTACAGTGCACAAAATTTTGGAGAAATTCCTATTTCATATGCTAGATAATGCATATCGCTATAAGATAAATGACAATTAAGACTTATCTTATATTTAGGTTTGCTCTTCTTAGCAAAGTCTAGCATGTCGAAATCGAAAATATATAGTTAAGAAAAGAAAAATAAGTTCTGCGTCTTTGACTTATGAAAAGCACGAATTAAAACAAGATTTCCCCATTTCTGAAAGTTTTTCTATTTGGGAGATCTTACGATGAAAGTCCGTTAAAAAGGTAAACATGCTTGATGAATTGCAGAACAAATCTGATAGGACGGTTGTTTAATGAACCTAATTTTAGTGGATAAGAAGAATATTGCTACAAAAAAAATTAAAAATATTACATATAGCTCTAACAAAAAAATATTTATATATATTGTGACATCATTTTTTTTCAGAAAAAAAATCTAAATAATAATAAAATTTTGTTTAGTTTATTCACTATTCAAAGGATATTTTTGCAATAATAAAATAATTATGACTAATTTGTTTATGCACAGTTATATTTCTTAATACAAGTTTAAAGTGTTGTATAAACGTAAATATGAAGAATAAATTGGTTAAATACTTACTATTAAATATGTATCCGATATTAAATACATTTTATATTTTGCCATAAATTTTATAATTCAGCATATAATTTTTTTTCAGAAAAAAATCTAAATAATAATAAAATTTTGTTTAGTTTATTCACTATTCAAAGGATATTTTTACAATAATAAAATAATTATGACTAATTTGTTTATGCACAGTAAATATTTCTTAATACAAGTTTAAAGTGTTGTATAAACGTAAATATGAAGAATAAATTGGTTAAATACTTACTATTAAATATATATCCGATATTAAATACATTTTATATTTTGCCATAAATTTTATAATTCAGCATATAGATGATATTATTTTCAATAAGATAGCATACAATCAAATTGAAACAACAGGTAACTAAACACGTGTGTAGAACGGCCAAATACTTATCGAATTTTAATTCTACATAAATATATTACAATTTTTGATAAATTTTTATCAGTCAAACTTTGTAAAATATTGAATAAGCCTAAAAATAAGTATTGAGATACTTTTCATATGTTAATGAATGGAATAGAATGAATTGCATTGTGTTTGCTTTATAAACTGTATGAGTTTTGCTTAAAAAAGTTGCTTACTAATTTGCATGAAAATTTGAATAACGTTAAAAAGATATTTAAAAAAATATTTAATTTAAATTTAAAAAGGCATCCTGTTTGGAAATACAAATGGACGTAAATTGTTAATTCTTTTGGAAACAAACAAGCGCATATTTACAAAGACTTATTTTTTGTTTTTATTTTAGAAGAAAAATTTACTACTTTAAACAAAAGGAAAATAAATTATAAAACAACTACAGTAGAACTACAGTTATCCGAACTCCGACTGTCCGAATCGCTGATTATCCGAATTGCTTTCAGAATTTCAGGAAAAAAAAATAAGACGGAAATGTATTGCGATTCGCAAAATAATTATTCTGTCTACGCGCGCTATATTGTCCTTCCTTCCCTCCGCGAATCTAGTGTAGGCGCAGCGCGAACATTATTGGGATGATGAGTCACCGTCTCATATAGTGCAGTTCGATTATTGGCTGTCGTCCGTCGCCAGGTAGCTGGCCGGGCCCACCTGGGTTTCAAATTCTAAATGACGATGAACTTATTGAAAGTATGAGAGAAGAAAGTGTCCAGGAAGAAGATGACCTTAAGTTGAAGCAGACCCAGGACCATCAGCTAGTGAAGCATTTGCCGGCCTTGAAACTGCGGTTATGTGGATGGAGCGTCAGCCTGAGAGTGACCACATGCAACTTCTCACTGTCAAGTGGATGCGGTACTTGGCTGTCCAAAAACGGATGAAGACTGTCAAACAGCTTACTTTGATCGAGATGTTCAGCAAGCAATATGACTTTCATTTACAGTACGACACGTACATACTGTATAGCACTTATAAGTACGCTTAACATGTAAAAGTGTTGCCTTTACATTTAATTAATTAAAAGATCTTTTTCTTTAAAAATAGTTTTTTTCTCCCATTTTCAACATACATACATTAATTAAAATAAACCCTTTTTTCGGAAAAATTCCAATTATCCGAATTTTTGATTATCCGAATGGGGTCCGGTCCCAATTGATTCGGATAACTGGAGTTTTGCTGTAATCAATAAAATTAGTATTTTTTCAAAATTCAGTTAAATAAAATTCAACAAATATGTTGTGATCAAAACGACTTTTCTATCTCATAAAACTTTTTTTTTTTCAAAACATAAAATTGGTTAAAAAAAACCGGTGGGAAAATATCAAAAAATTTATAAAGCTAGAAAAAAAAAATATGTGGTTTAGTTCATATGTTAATGTATGGATGTTAGTGTATGGGATAGAGACTGAAGACATCCCTATTTGCAATATACAAAATATTTAACTGGGTATTTTAATATTATGTCCTAACTACCACTACAACTTCTACTGTTTTTGTAACTGTTGTTATTCGAATGTTTACATTTTAGTTTTTGAAATGTAATATAAAAGTCCTGTGTGGCATATCCTTTATGTGCTTAACATAACATTATTAAAAGTAGTTAGTTTACGAATTTATTTATTTCTTTATTAAAATAAAAAAACACCATACAATATAAACATGGTGGCAGCTATACTTGGAATCGTAAAGGTCACAAATTTTTATACTTATTTTTAAGAATAGTTTAGTGCATGTGCTTTTAAGAATAATCTTTTTATATATCCGTTATAATGGATTTAAAGGCACCTTCAAATATGAATTTAGATGACAATTTGGCCGAGAATTGGAATAAATTTAAGCAAAGATTTATGCTTTATTTAGAAACTTCTAAAAAAATGGCTAATCCTGATAAACTTAAAGTAGCACTATTACTAGGAATAATGGGTGAAAAATGCTTTGATATATTTAACAGTTTTAAAATTAGTGGTGAAAACACAATTAACTTTCAAAATGTTATAAATTCTTTTGATCAGTATTTTCAACCGAAAAGGAATACAGTTAGTGCGCTTTAAATGTTTTAACTCTAGACAAAAAGAAGGTGAATCTGTTGATTCGTTTGTTACACATTTGAAAAATTTGTTTAAAGATTGTTCTTTTGAGAATCAAGAAGATAGTTTAATTAAATATTTGTTAATTATTAGTGTTAAAGATTCCGCTATGAAAGAAAAAATTGCTAATGGAAATTGAGTAAACCCTTGCAAAGGCAATATAATATTGTAGGGCTAAGGAGTCCAGGAGTAAACAAATGGAAATAATGAATAAAAATAATTGTTCTACCATCGTAAATGTTGTTCGTGCAAAAAAAAAAAAAACGCAGAGGAGAATATACAATAAGGAAAATAGTAATTATATTAATCAAAAAGTTAACTTAAGTTGTTTTAAAGGTAAAACTGTTCATAATTATGGTAAATATATGGTATTTGGTAATAAATGTTACAATTGTAACGGATTAAATCTTTTTTCGGTCGACTGTAAAAATAAAGGGAAAAGAATAAATAAAAAAGTAGATGAAATTTCTAATAATGTTAATTTTTACCTATCGAGTGATGATGGTTCTTTTAAATTGGATTTATTAAAGTGCCAGGTTAATTCTTTAAAATCTGAATGGTGAGAAACTGTTCTTATAAATAATTCAGAAGTGTATCTTAAAATAGATACCGGAGCTGAAGTCAATGTTTTGTCCCTTATTATTTTTAATGATGTGAGAAATAATGAAGTTATTAGTGAAACTAAAAGAAAGTTGATGTCTTACACAGGATACAATTTAAACGTAATTGAGGTCAGTAAATTAAAATGTAAAGTTAAAAATAGGTATGAATTTCTTGATTTTTACATTATTGATCAAAAATCGAGTGCTTTATTAAGAATTGAAGCTTGGGAAAATTTGGGATTTGCAAATAGAAACATCAGTGTTGATTCTGTACATGCTAGAATCTTTATAGAGAAATTTAAAGATGTATTTACAGACAAAATGGGAAAATTACCACATACGTATAAGATCAAATTAGATCCCAATGCTGAACCTAAAATATCAGGCTCTAGAGTTATTCCACATGCCTTAAAAGTGAAAGTAAAACATGAGATTGCTAAAATGGTTGATCAAGAGATATTAAAAAAAGTTGTAAAACCAACTGACTGGGTGCATCCTATAGTTATAGTGCAGAAGCCTAATAATCATGTAAGACTCTATATAGATCCAAGTATGCTAAATTAATATATAAAGCGAAAACATTATCCAATTCCAACCCAACAGAGCGTATTTTCTCAAATTGAAGGAGAAATTTTCTCAATGCTTGATGCATCGTCAGCTTTTCTTAAAATACCCATCGACCAAGAGAGTTCAGATTTATGTACAATTGCCACTCCGTTTGGAAGATATAAATTCTGCCGTTTGCTTTATGGATTAACGAGTTCTCCTGAAGTGTACCAGAAAACGATAGATAATATTTTTGGAGATTTAGATGGAAGTTTAGTTTATACTGATGACATTTTAGTATTTGGCAAGACAGAAGTAGAACATAATAGAAGACTTGAAGCAGTTCTCAAAAGAGCTCGATAATATGGTTTGAAATTGTCTTTGGAAAATGTCAAATTAAAAGAAGTTGTGTAAAATATTTGGGTTATAGTTTAACAGGTAAAGAAATTTCAGCAAATGGTTAGAAAATTAAAGCAATTGTTGATTTCAAAGCTCCAACTAATAAGCAAGAGCTACAGAGATTTTTAGGCATGATTACCTATTTAAGGAAGTTGATTAAAAATTTATCAGATAAAACAGGAATTTTGAGAAAACTCTTAAGTAAGAAAAATGAATTTATTTGGACGGCTAATAAACAAGAAACTTTTGAAAGTTTGAAAAAGTTGGTAGCTAATTCACCTAATCTGGCTTATTATAATCCAAATTTGAAATCAGTTGTTTCTGTTCATGCTAGCCAGTATGGATTAGGTGCAGTATTACTTCAAGAAGAAATGCCAATTGCCTATGCTTCATGTGCTCTAAACGATACACAGCAAATATATAGTCAAATCGAGAAAGAATTACTAGCTGTTGTCAACGGATGTAGAAAATCCCATTACTATGTGTATGGAACTGACTTTATAGTGGAAACCGATCATAAACCTCTCTTCGGTTTACTGCAGAAACCAATTGGAAAATTTTCTCCGAGATTACAGGTCATGGTAATTGAATTATTTAAATATAGATTTAAACTTTTGCATATCCCAGGGAAAAAGCTTTACATAGCAGCTCCCCTCTCCAGAAATCTCACTATCATGAGTGTAGATACAAGTTTTTTAGAAAATGGAGCTGCTGTTGTACATACAATTCTATCAACCACTGAAGAACATACAAAAGAAATGCAGAATTCAACGCTAGAAGATGAAGGTATTTCGAAATTAAAGTTACGAAATAATAATGGGTGGCCACAATTAGTGTAGTCAATTGCCCGAAAATTTAAAACCCTATTGGAATAAGAAAGAAGAGTTCCATTGTTATAATGACTTCATTTTGTTGGAAATAGATTAGTAGTACCTAAAACAATGCAAACTTATGTGTTATCGAAAGTGCACCAAGTACATCACGGCATCACTGCTTGCCAAGAAAAAGCTAAAACAGTTTTATATTGGCCCAATATGATGGAAGACATTAGGAATTATGTAGAAAAGTGTCAAATTTGCCAGCAACATCAGCGTACTAATTGTAAGCAGCCTTTTATGCCTTATGAAGTTCCTAGTCTACCTTGGGAAGAGGTAGCCACCGAGATACCCATTCGAGCTATTTCGAGCCATTCGAGATACATAAAGTTCACCGAAATTTATGTATCTCGAAGGAGATGACTTTTTACAAGTAACTGATTAGCACTCCAAGTTTATTGAATTGAGAAAAGTTAATGCTACAACAGCTTCTTCAGTAATTCATGCATTGAAACAAATTTTTCGTATTCATGGTATCCCACGTAAAATTCATTCCAATAATGGTCCACCATTTGATAGTCAAGCATATTTTTCATTCGTGAAGTCTTATGATATTTGCCCTGTTACATCGTCACCTAAGTATCAAAAATCCAATGCGTTGATTGAAAGATCTATTGGGATATTGAAAAACCTTCTCTTTAAAGTGAGAGATTCTGAAAGAAATCCAAATCTAGCAATTTTTGAGTATAACAACATTCCAAAATATAAATTTTCTTCTCCAACAAAGATGCTGATGGGGAGATCTTTGAGAACCCCCATTCCTTGTAAGTTGAAATTGTTAAGACCTAGATTTCTAATTAAGAATACTCATCATCAATTACAGGAAAATCAGAGAACACAGAAATATTATGACTCATCGACCACAAATTTCAAGAAAAATTTAATATTCAAGATCCTGCCTATCTCCAAACTGGTCATTGAGAATGGACACCAGGAACTAATGTCCAAAAATACAGTCAAAGATCCTAAATTGTGAAATCTTTAGAAGGATCCATTCTTCGTCGCAACATAATTCATTTAAGACCAAGAAAATCAACGTTTGAAGTTCATGTAAATTCACAAGAAAATCCTAATGTAACGCAAACTTGTAACCTGTCTAATACAAAAACACCAAAAATATCAAATCATCAACCCCATGACAGTTCATTAATCCATCCTGATTCTCCGTCTGGTCAAATAGTCGCCGTCAATCCCAAACCTACTTTGCCAGTACTAGCTACTCGAAATACACTAAAGGCAGAGAGACCTAGAAGTAATATAAAACCACCCGCTCGCTATATTTAAGTTCTATATTTAAGTTAGGACTATGTTTAATTTTTTTAAAGACTTTTCATTCGAACTCTTTTTTTAAACTCTAAATATATATTTTTTATTTTTCTGCTGGTTTGAAAAGAAAGGGCATGTAATAATATGTCCTAACTACTACTTTAACTTCTACAGTTTTTGTAACTGTTTTTATTCGAATGTTTACTTTTTAGTTTTCGGAATGTAATATAAAAAACCTGTGGGGCATATCCTTTATGTGCTTAACATAACATAATTAAAAGTAGTTAGTTTACGATTATGTGTATTTCTTTATTAAAATAAAGAAAACCATACAATATGACAGGTATTTTGGGGGGAAATAAACAGTAATGTATTTAGATATAACCTAATTATTGTTCATATAATAGCACAAATTTAGAAAATTATATTTGCACAAATTAAAAAAATTATATTTGCACAAATTTAGAAACATTATAATAAATGCAATAATATAATCAATGTACATATAATTTTCGCCAAATTAAAATTCAATATTATGAATTTGAATAGCTAGTCTGAAACGAAAACAAACTTTCCATATTATGCTACTTTTTTAACAAGCCATTTTACACACATTTTCATAGCACGTTTAATGGCTTGTATGTTCCCAAACTGTTTTAGAATAATGTATTTTAAAACATTAATGTAATTAATAGTAGCTTATTAGAATGATTTCGAATTTGCTATTCACATAAAGTATCTTGCAAAGTTCTTATTACCAAGTAATGAAATATAAAACATAGAAACAAAATAAATAATAAATAAACTTTTTATATTTACTCTGCCATACTATTTAAATTAAATAAATAAATAAATAAATAAATATAGATATTAAAATTTAAAGGTTACGCATTGTTTTAAAAAGGACACTGTGCTCATTACATTCAACAACGATCAATTGAATGAAATAACTTTATAACTTTTTGAATGGGTACATATCTATTGAATAGATAAAAATTAAGATAAAAATTATATAAAAGCTGGGAAAATATTTTTATATTACATTTTCTACGTTATATTATATGCTCAGAGAAACAAATTTTGTAATTCATCCAGGAATTCCTTTTAATATCAAAGGAAATTTCAAAAGCTATGTTGCAAATCTGAATTTTATTTCATTTTCATTTTATGAAAATTTTAAAAAGAGACCAAAGAATAAATTTTATTTCTTTAATTTTGAAATTATTTATTAGAATCAAATGTTTAAGAACAGTACATTCAAAATTCCAGGAAAAGTTTTACGTACAATTTCAATAAAACTTTCGTTTGATAAAACATTTTCTAAAACGTTTCTTGATATTTCATTGAAATAAATTCAATCTAGAATATACATTAAATATTCTATTTTGTCCTTATATAAAAGATTTTATGTATAATTTTTGCGAGAAGCATATGTTATACAATATTAGATAATGTGTTATAAAACATTTTTTGGAATTATATTTTAGCATAACTGGGGAAGTATTTGAAACTTAGAATATTTATTTATCATTGTGCCTTTTCTTGAAAAAATAAAAAATAAAATAAAATAAATATGTGTTTATTACAAAATTACATATGATTAATGTAAGTTTTTTATACAGTGCTGTAAAATACTCCGATAAAGTAATTAGATGTTTTAATGTAATGATTTTATTAACATAGTTCTAATAAATACATATCAGAACTAGTCTGATGTGACAATTCCAAAACTTTCTTCTATCTCATACAGGTTTCACATGCACCCAAAAGAAATCAACACCAATTTATATCAAGATGTAACAGAATCTGACGTTTTATAAAATTCCGTGCATTAGTTCTTGAGATATGACTATAGCTAAAATCGTGTAAATTCTGAAATTTTTAGCATAGCAGCGCCACCTGTTGCAATATTTGAAACAAAACCTAATCAACAACAACTTATGTCAACGTCTAACTCCTTCTGAAGTTTGGTGATATTCTGTGCATTAGTTCTTGAGATATAGCTATCGTAAACATCATTCAAAATGTAGCATAGCAGCGCCATCTATTAAGCTATATACACCAAAATGTAATCGGCGTCTATTTATGTCCAGGTTTAACTTAATATAAAGTTTTATTAAATTCCGTGCATTAGTTCTTCAGATACAGCGTCCAAAATTTTTTTTGTCACATACAGACAGACACAGAGACAGACTCACAGACAGACTCACAGGCAGACATTTTCTAAAAACAGTCAAATGATGTCCAGAACCTTTTAAAACGTATAAATCCATCGAAAACTAACAGTAGAAAATTTTTATGAATTCAATACTTTTTTCTTGTAAAGTTAGAAAAAAATAAATATGAAACGGGGATGAAATAAATTTTTATATCAAATATATTTTCAAAACGTAAGTTTTCTTAAAAAGAAACAAGTTATTGACACATGTTTTTAAACTTAAATATCTTATCGGTATACTAAAAAAAGGCGAGAAATAATTAATATTCTTAAATACATGGTGTATTAATAACGTAAGCATGTTTATTTTTATAACTTTTTTTTTCATGAAACAAAGTAATTAATCGTATTCGATTAGGAAAAAATGAGAAACAAGGAAAAACAAAGCTTTAAAAGTTAAAAACAAAATTGTTACTAAGGAAAAGATGAATATTTTCGGAATATTCTTTATTAAATATATAGCCCATTATCTATTGTTAAAAGGGGCAAAAGCTATTAAAAACGTTTTTTACGTGACATGTTAACAACTTTTAACAAGTTAGACATTCTAAGGCTTTAGAAAAATCTGTTTAAATATTTTAGTAGAAGAAGAGCGTAAGAGTGTTTTAGACTTTAATTTGAAAATATTTATTTTTATAATTTTTTAGATAACATTCTACGGTTCTCTTGAATTAATAGCGTAAGATTTTTCAATTTTAGATTGATTTTACATAGTAGTACACATTAAATATGTACTTTTTAGCCTCCTGAATATATATATATATATATATTAAAATACCGTAAATATTTGCATGAAAGTGTGTTTACGAGAATGATATATTATAATTTTTCATTCTATTATAATTTTAAGAGGTAAAACAAAGGATAAACTAAAGTGATTAGAAAACAAAATAATAAAAGAATTTAATGACTGGATAGAGGGAAATAATCTAACGCTGAACAGGGAAAAAACAGAACTATTATATCTTAACAGGGGACACACAAGAAACCCTCCAACAGAAAATACCAATGACACAGAGGGAATAGAACTTAATGGCCAAAGACTAAAAGTAAAAGAACAGATAAGATATTTGGGAGTCATAGTGCACAAAAATTTAAACTGGATACCACACTGTCAAACACAAACAAATAAGGTACGAGCAAACTTTACAAACTTAGCATATATGACAGCAAAGGGCTGGGGACTAAAAGCAATTATACTAAAAATCTGGTACACAACAGTAGTGGAAAAGACGCTAACCTATGCAGTACCGGTCTGGTGACATTGTCTCAGTAAAAGGTGCATAGAAATATCGTCAAGCTGTCAGCGACATTTTGCACTGGCCATAGTCAGGGCCTATAGAACGGCCCCAACTTCGGCACTTCTGGTACTCTCAGGTCTGATTCCAATCCATCTAAAAGTTTACTATAAAGCAGCGTACGACACAGTCTCAAGATTAAGGAAAAATGCAACAATACACAATGAAACTTTACACCACACCGAATACGACAAGAAAATAAACATATGGGAGAATCATCCAAAATACACAATAGAACCAAGGATAGATTCAATACACAAGACACAATGATATACACGGGCGGCTCTAAATTGGAATCAGGCGCTACAGGTTCGGCCTTTGTAGCATATAAAAATAATCAAAAAATAAAAACATGGTCAGTGTCGTTAAGGAACAGCAACAGCGTCTTCCAGGCCGAACTACTGGCAATACAAGAAGCAGCAAAATGGGGCAACTCCATGGGTGAGTCATACAGCATCCACTCGGACTGCAGATCGGCCATTGAATCACTTAGTAAACCATTTAATGTAAACAAAACAGTAGACACATTCCAAAAACTAATAAAAGAAGCAAACAACAAATTTAAAATCAGCTGAGTTAAGGCGCATGTAGGCATCCAAGGAAGGAAACGAAGAGGCAGACATGTTAGCCAAAACCGCAGCTCTATATGTAAACAACAACAGAAAATACAACCTAACTAAACCAATTTCAAAACTTAAGAGAACACTAAAAGACATAACACTAAAACAATGGCAGTTCGAGTGGGACTATGGGGACACAGGTAGGGAAACACACAGGTACTTCCCAACAGTAGACAAAAATAGATTAATAAGCGATTACCTATTATCACAGCTATACACAGCTCACGGAGCTTTTCCAGAATACCTACACAGGTTTAAGAAAGCGGACACACCGGACTGCGAATGCGGAATGGTAGGTTCACCAAAACATTACTTACTTCAATGTCCACTCACCCAAGCACACCACCTGGCACGAATAACAATAGACAACGAGAAATTATGGTATGAACAATTAGTAAAAAACAAACACGTACAAAATAAGGCAAAAATAGTAATCAGGTGGCTCCAAGAAAACTGCGACAGCATCACGACACTAATACAAAATAACACAAAATAATAATTAGCACCCCAGCAGCAGTCAAAGGCAGTAGGTTAACATGACGATAATACGAATATGTATATGTGTTTCTGTGTTTTATGTTAAAAAAAAAGCCTAGGAGCAATCCAAAGCCACCAAAAAAATTAAAAAATTGTCCATGAGTTTTGTCCTTATGACAGTGTTGTAGTCGCACAACATCAGCTGCTTCCACGGCCCGAAATAGGAGCCCCGTAATCATAGAATTACTAGCACGACGTATGTCATCAACGGATCAGCAAGTTGTGCATTATGACACAATAAGAAGCTTATTAAAGCCCCGGCACTGTCTGTCCGTCCATGTGTAAAAAAAGTGTTTGTTTGTTTATTTATGAGTATGTGTTATGTGTTTAAGTTTTTAAAAAAGTGTTTGTTTGTTTATTTATGTGTTCATGTGTTATGTGTTTTATGTTTAAAAAAAAGGCCCAGGAGCAATCCAAGGCCACCAAAAAAAATTATAAAAATGTCCATGTATTTCATCCTAGTAGAAGTGTGAGGTAGTCGCAAAATATCAGCTGGAACCACGGCCCGAAACAGGAGCCCCGCAATCATAGCATTACAAGCACGACATATGTCAACAACGGTTCAACAAGTTGCGCATTATGACAAAGTGAAAAGCTTATTAAAGCCCCCGGCACTGTTTGTCCGTCCTTGTGCACAGAAAAAAAAGGAAAGAAGATGGACGAAGAAGAAGAAGAAGAAAATTCGGAAAAGATCACAGAAAGCCCAGCAGCATCAACAGAGGTCAGTGCTTGGGAGGGTGCAACCTCTCTCGTCTGCCTCTGTTGTGGTACCGTGTAAGTTAATGGGAGCTGGTGCACGTTAACTCTGTTCGTGGCTCTAATATCCTCCAAGTTCTATATAAGCGTTATCTCTGGGGGTGCTAATCCAGATGCAGGTCTCACATCTGGAATTGGTTCAAAATTAGGAGACTAGTTTCACAGTTACATGGATCATGTCAGCTATATAGAAATAAAAAGCTGCAAAACCGGACCCTTGGGCCAAACCAACAACAAGAACAACAACCCATTGGGACTATAATTTAGTCAGTTAACGACAAAAGTACTTATTTTAAAATGCAAATTGCTAATTATTTAATAACCTTTCATGGGCCCAATGGATGGGTAGCCAAGTCAATTAGCACAATAAAAGTAAATTAATTTCAATAAGGTAGTTAAAGTATACTTCAGAATAAGTTTAGTTTAAAGAGTAACATTCTTCTCTTCCAGGTTCCCCTCGAAGTTCCTCGTGCTGCCGGTTGGGACGGGCCAATGACCGGCCCCAACTAGTAGCACAAGTTTTTTTTTTTTAGCAGCAGTTTTTCATTTTATTTTTGACTGTTCGCCTCTTTATTAGGTGCAAATGGACATTGTCCGCACAAGCTACCGGACCCGCTCCAATGGGACAGCCCTCGGAGCCAGTTTTTACCAAGTGGGGTACGGTAGAAAGGCGCAGTCCCGTCAGCTCCCGCAGCGTTTTCGCCTGCCTTGCTGTTCGGCCCCAAAATTTTCCTTTCTGGTACGACTTAGCTATTGGCAAAAAAAATAATAATTTCAGTGGCTTTAATTGTCTTCCCTCAAAATTCTCCCCCCTTTTTCAAGCTAAGTTGAGTACCAAAGTTTCGGCACTAAATTGTCCAGCCCTATTCCAACTATCATGACGAGTATGTGGCGTGCGGCAACAGATCTCAGAATACTAAAACCTAGGAGTGATCCACCCAGTAAAATCCGGACTTTATTGGTCAGCCGACCTGGGTACTTGTCATTGTAGATCACCCCATGAGGCGATCAGGCGAATTTTGCCCCACTCTCCAGGCATTCAAACCCGTCAAACTGGGTTGCATCCCGGTAGGTAGGGGCCTGATCAGCGGTCTGCGAGAATGAAATATCATACACATTCAGAAAAAGGAACAAAAATGTTTTGTTGAGTACATTTTGGTTGTTTTAGCAAAATTGAAGTAAAATTGAACCATTTTACTTCAATTAACAAAACATTTTTTACTGACGATACAAACTTTTTTTTGGAATTGCAAAAAAAAAAAAAAAAAGAAGAAAATAGTTTAAAAAAAAAATTTTTTTTGTTGATTCAAACAAAATTTCCATTTACCTATATTTAAACAAAATTTTTGTTTAAATATAGGTCAATAAAAATTTTGTTTGAATCAACAATTTTTTTTTTTTTTTTTTTTTTTTTGCAATTCCAAAAAAAAAAATTTGTATCGTCAGCAAAAATGTTTTGTTAATTGAAGTAAAATGTTTTAATTTTACTTGAATTTTGCTAAAACAACCAAAATGTACTCAAAAAGCATGTTTTGTAGTTTTAATCAATTTCTTTTTCTGAGTGCATCAATTTTAAGAATGGTCGTTCTCCTCTTTCAAATATGTTGACCTTCTTGAATACCACTATTGTTTTAATTAAGTAAAACAATACATTTAAGATACATTGAGGGTAATATAAATAATATATTGATGAGAGTTAAAATATGAAATCCGGGTGATTCGGAACTCTTTGGCAAAACTTTAAGGGGTGACAGAAGACCCCTAGACAAGCTAAAAGCACCACGCAGTTCATGCTCGTAACTCAAGCAGTGAATAAAATGGCGTCAATAAGATATTAATTTTAAAAATATAATATTGTATTCAAAATATTAATTTTTAAATTATGTGCAGATCAAAGTTTTAAATTAAATTTTTAGTTCATTTACTGAATAATGGGTTAAATATAAAGCGGATATCTAATAAAATATATTTCATTAATTACTATTGAATTAAGTTAACATAATTTTAGTTTTTAACAAATCAGTATACATAGTAAAAAATTAGGTTTTTTTTTTCAAATATATGTAATGGTTTTTAGATTAATTACAAAATTATGATCTTATAATAATATAAACATTCAAAAAGATGTATACATTTTGATTTTGTGTCAATAGAATTGTACATACAGAGCTACACATAATAATTAAAATATATATACAAAGAGCATCCAAAAAAAGTTGGTGAATGGTCCGATATTTAAGATCCAGATAAAAACGAATGCGAATTGAAAAATATGCAAAGAAGTGTTTCCTGTTCTCGAAATCTTTATATTCTAGCAGAATTGCATTTGGCAGCAACTGAACGGAGTGAGTATGACATTTCGTGCCAAATGCAATGTAACAACGCATAAACATCAAGTATTGCTACAAAATAGGGAAAACAACAACGAAGACCAATGCCATGTTACTGCAAATGTACGGATCAGAAGTACCGGGCAAAAAATATGTTCATTGTGAACATTGGTTCAAACGTTTCGGATACTGAAGTTGAAACTGTTAATGATGAAACATGTACAGATGGAATATGGAGTGACTGTTTTACATCTACCAGATTATTCAGATCTGGCTCCTCCAGACTTTCTGTACTCCCGCTTTCAGTGAAGCATGAAAAGCCAATGCTTTGCAGATGTAATGTAAATTTAAAGACGTGTGACATTGACAGTTTGAACGATTCCGAATGCAGCCTTCGTCGTCAGTTTCCAGCAGCTTTAGAAAAATGTCAAATGCATTGCAAAAATGGATTGTGGGTAATGGAGATTACATTGAATAATAATAAATATTTTTGTTTGTATCTTTTGTTTTCTTTATTTTATGAGACCATTCATCTATCTTTAAAGACGCACCTTGAAGTCATATCCAGTAATATATGCTTTACTAAATTATTCAAGAGCAAACTGGCTGGACGGCCCATCGAGCTGAGGTTATACGGAAAGTTTCTCTAGGGAACGATTCGTGCCCCTGAGACGACCCAATATTTTTTCAGTATTTACTAAATTTCGATGACTTGTGTATAGATCATTATCATTAATAAACAAATAGCACGCGAGAAAGGAATGTTTATTATCACAATGGAATTGAAGATGCAACGAAGGATTTAAAGGATCGGAATAGGAAGCCAACACCCAGAAAAAGGTATTGATTAAAACTACAAAACATGTTTTGTTGAGTACATTTTGGTTGTTGTAGCAAAATTCAAGTAAAATTGAACCATTTTACTTCAATTAACAAAACATTTTTTGCTGACGATGCAAATTTTTTTTTTTTTTTGAATTGTAAAGAAAAAAAAATTGTTGATTCAAGCAAAATTTCCATTGACCTATATTTAAACAAAAAATTTGTTTAAATATAGGTCAATGGAAATTTTGTTTGAATCAACAAAAAAAATTTTGTATCGTCAGCAAAAAATGTTTTGTTAATTGAAGTAAAATGATTCAATTTTACTTGAATTTTGCTACAACAACCAAAATGTACTCAACAAAACATGTTTTGTAGCTTTAATCAATTCCTTTTTTTGAGTGAAAGCGGAAATATTCTCAAAATATTGAGGAGGAAAACATGCACGGACAATTGAAACCATGCTTTTTGATATCTTCAGAAAAGAAAGAAAGAAATAATGAAAGGAAAAAATGTTTTCTGTGTACTTGTGGGTTATTTATTTGAAAATATAATCTACCCTTTTGAGGGTGTTTTTCGAAAAGAAATAAGTATCTACAAACTTGGTAACACTTCGCACAAAATAAAATATTCTATTACTCTCTAATTATAATAAGAATTCTGCAAGTCATGGAAGAATATTGTGCTGGGAAGAATTAGACTCACATACTTTAGTGATGTTAGGCTTCTAAAGGGTTTATTTTTATTTATTTATTATTAATATTTTTTGCTATACGTTTTCTGTAGAAATCAGTTATAGAGCAATATCAATTCAGTATTTTAAGAATATATATGGTCGTTTTTCTTCAGGACACAGTTTCACTTCCTGTTGTAAATATAAGGATTTATTCATTTCACATTATTATTTTCACATGGGTATTCAATTTCACTATGTAAAACGTGGTACTTAAAAAAGAAAAAAACAAGCAAACAAACAAACAAACAAACAAATAAACAAACAAAAAACAAGCATACTAGGTGACATTTAAAGATATTATTTTTCTTAATACAAAAAAAAAAACTGTAGTAAATAAATGGCATTTACTTGTCAGATATTAACAGAAATTGCCTGAATCCGTTTAATATTGAATACATTTAAAAATTGTATTTTTTAAACAGAAGTTTGAAATTTTAGAATTCACATTCGTTCATCTCAACAGTCATAAAATTGTTATTTTTTTTACATAATGCTTTTAGAGGTAATTGCAAAAATACAAACAATAAATGGTGTAACAGTTTTTTAAACTAAAGAAACAAAATTTGAAACAATTTTAATCACTAATTAAAGAATCATAAAAATATTTGCTAGAAAGTCAACAAATCAGTTGAAGTTCATAATTAAAATAGGATACCTATTAATACATTTTATTGTTATTATTAGTGCAGTTTGACCGATAGTTTCAACCGTTACAATTATCAATTCAGATCTTTAGTCAACGATCAGCTAAACGTTGGTTCAGATGTTCAGCCAACTACAAACAGAGCTATTGGCCAACGAAGCTAGAAAACAATGGACTAATCATATACCAACACTCAATTTTGTGTTGCTTGAGAATGTGCTTTTTAATTTAATAAAATGCATTTAAAAAGGGAGAGGCAGTCACGTCTCAAGATGGTGGTTAAAAGTTATAAATATCGTCGGGTTTATATCCATTGCTAACAAGTAAAGCAATGAAAAGTTTACTACGTTGATAGAAACAACAATGGATATATCATGTTATGACGAAGCGTTAAAGTTCTTCGGTATCTTTTGAAAAAAAAAAAAAGAAAGAAATCTTAGCGTTGATGTCTGTTATCTACTACAAGATGATTTCTGTTCAACTTTTTGGTGTTTTTGAATAACACGTGATTTTTTGTAAAAAATTATGCAGTAAAGAAATTTGGTGGAGTTTTGAACATGAACGGGGAATACAGAGTACTCTCCGATACAAATTTAAAGATATAATACTAAGACATTACCAAACTTGGTGCTAGCGTGTGTGATAAACTTCGTAAAGTCAGATACTACAACAAACACTTAAAAGCACCCCGTTTCCCTCTTTATACTTAACCAATGAACCCCCAAAACTAATCAGGGACGCCTTATCACAATGAACCTAAAAACAAAATTTGAAGCAAAACGGTTATTTCTATAAAGAGTTATCGCGTTGCGTACATACATACATACCTACAACCATACGTACATACAAAACGGGCGGGCACATTAGCTCTCAGGCTTTGATAGCCTGCGAGCTAAAAATGAAGTCGGATGTTTAGCCTTCGGAAACTCATGCATTTCAGAAAAGACAAAAGAAAGCCCTCTTTTTGAAGTTGTGCCATCGGTAGCGTTGATTCAGAAATTATTACTAATCTTTCTAATATTTCATTTATTGAAATATAATTCGAAATAATCATTCCATGGATTATTTTCCCCGAATGATGATATGTCTCCTTTTTATTTTTTTAACGTTAAAACAAACATATTCAAACCAGAAAAAATATTAAATAAAAGTTTCCTTATTTAATGTGGCTATTAATTGAATTCTTTTTCATTGCAAAATTTCTGGTTTCAGTTGATTAAAAAAACAGCAACAACAACAAAAAAAACCCCACTGAGGTTGGCAGGAAAACTTTGTGCATGCTCAGTCATTCATTAGATTAATTCCTCCTCTGATTTTTGCGCATCTCCGAGTTATTTCAGATGTATATTCCTCGTTTGTGAAAAATCATTCATCCAAGCTCTATTTGAAGGATTTTCTGATCAATATGTTTAAGACGATTTTTCCTCGTTTTGTGAAAATCAATCGATTTTGCTGTATCCGAATGATTTTTCGTTTCATGAGTGAGTGATTCGACTCTAATACGAATGAATGAATTATGATTGAATGAATACCAACATATTCGGAACAGTTCATCGAGTAAATCTCAAATTCTTCGTTTATGCTTTTGGTTTGGTACTGTTTCTGGTTTGTGATTATTTACGAAAAATATATCAGACAAATTTGTATTATTCATGTAATGAAGAAAATTAATATTTATAGGTTTCTAAACAATATATTTATTAATTTATTATCTTAATGCAATATTATGTTTTTTTTCTTTTATTTTTGTATGTATGTATAGCATCAAAAAGGAGGAAATTTTCTGAAATAAACAGAAAACTAGCTGTGTTTTATTATCTGTTATTATTTGACAACAACAAATATTTTTTAAGTGTGCTTGGAGTTTTATAGTTACTTTTTAAGTAACAAAATAAATTTTATATTAATTTTTGAAAAACAATACTGTTATTACAAATTATATGGCATTCCAAAATCGAAAAATTTTCAATTTGAATGTCTTTTTTAGTTGAATTAGAATTGTATCCGCTTTTTCTTTTCGTATTTACATAAGAAAAAAGTATTGGGTTCAGATAATTTTTTTGACTTCCATTCTCTTCTCATCGATTTACACGCTTTGGGGATGTCTCGAATACAGTTTGTTTAATGATTTTTGGCTTTAATTACTCAACATGGGACTTTGCTTTTTTATACAGTTCACTATGAGTATTATAGCTATATCTGAGTTTGTACTGTGCAGAAATACACAAAACTTTGCATTTGGAATTATAATTAAATCTTCCAACTATAATGATATTTCCATATTCATAATTGTTGGTGCGTAATTGCGCTATAAAAGTTAATATTTTACAATGATGTTCATCGAAAATTTTTAATTGTTACAACATAGTAGTTTTAAGAATGAGATCGTTGTAATGATATCCGGCCACCCCTTCCTCTAAAGAGAAAGAAAATTGTCTTCCATTTTACATTCTTCTATCTTTACAAGAAGAAATTATTCGATTCAGGAAAATTTTCGACTTCCGGTTTTCGACGGATTTATACGTTTTAGAAGGTTCTGAACACGATTTGACTATTTTTAGAAAATATCTGTCTCTGACTCTGTCTGTCTGTCTGTATGTGACAAAAATTTTGTGGGTGCTCTATCTCAAGAACTAATGCTCGGAATTTAATAAAACTTTATATTCAGTTAGCCCCTGATATAAATTGGTTCTGATTAGTTTTTGGTAAAAATCGTCCAGCAGGTGGCTCTGCTATGCAGCATTTTGCAGGATTAACACGATTTTAGCGATAGTCATATATCAAGAAATAATGCACGGAATTTTATAAAACTTGAGTTTCAGTTAGACCTTGATATAAATGGGTGCTGATTATTTTTAGTGTATGCGAAGCCTGTGTGAGATAGAAGAAAGTTTTGGGATTGACACATCCGACTAGTTTTGTTTTGTGGGGGGGGGATTAACTTAAGACACAGTAATTTCTGTTAAAAATCAAATAAAACCCCGACTTTGATTAACTACATTTGTACTTATATGAATCAAAATTTAATTGAATCAACCGCTTCGTTTAATAAACGGTTAATTTAGCCAGCGATATATATGAGTCAACTGGTGTTGAAATCAGTATCTACGAGAATACATTTTGTTACACCTCTACTCTATCCCTAAATGTTTTTAATATCTACACTTCCTTCACCACAGCTGTGATAGACATATAATGTAATCATGCAAGCAAAAAATTTAACCATATAAAATAGGCGGAGTGTAATTTCCAGTTCATGTTAAATAGAGTGGCTTCCTTTACAGCTGTTTTTCCAAAATGCATAAGTTAAGCACATTATAAATTTCTCTGGCTCACTGTTAATTTCCTACCCATTATTCCTTAACCAAACTTTGTTAACAATGACTTCTTGTTAGTTTGGGTTTGGCATGAACCGAAAGGGGGACAATATCCATTCCACCTGTTATTTTACGAAGGTTTAGGTTTTTAGGATATATATGCACATTTACATTTCCCCGATACTTTTTTCTTACAATTGTTTGACAACTGACTTATGTTTTATAAAATTTCGGCCCTCTCTCGAATGTGTTACTTTTTTATCTATGCATGAAGTATTTATTACCAATTTTAAGGTATGCCATCGGAGTACACTCTTTTTTTTTATAACTATTCAATATTTCTTTATTAGCTCAATTCTTCCATGAGACATATCATTCTTATCGCCCCTTCCTCAGCACTTCATCCTATCTATTTATAAGTTTGCTACCGAAATGGAGGAGAATTTTGTCTAGAAGTTTTTATCACTGTTCATTAGTATTACTATTATTATTATTTTTTTTTTTTTTTGGGGGGGGGGGTAGGATTTGGAATGACGATAAATTAATTTAGTATTATTCTTATGTTTTTACTTGTTAACATTTTCAACTTGTTAATATCAATAAAGAGTAATTTTCCAGCTTTTCATAGTTGTTTTGAACTATATAAATAACTAATAAATATAATGTCATAATTCAACCTTTCAACAGTAAAAAAAAAAAATAAGTTGAAAAGTCGAAAATATTTTAAGAACATATGAGATGGTTTCGCAAAAAAATTGTTTTGAAAAAAAAATAGACTATAGACTGAACATTACGTATGTTGTACACTGAGTGTTTTTAAACATGACCTTTGTTCTAACACCATATTTCGAATCTGGCTCCAAATAAAATAATAGAGATTAAGCTTTTAAAATTAGCTTTAAAAATATTCTTAAAGTGTAGGTCTTGTCTTGAGCTAATATTAAACGTGTATTATTTTTTTACGAAAATTAATAACTTGGTACACTGCTGTAAAGTACTTTTGAAACTTCAATAGTTTTTGCTAGATACGTTTAAATAACATGATATCATAATGGAGAAAATGATGCAACAATTAAAATGGAATAAAAAATGACGAAATTATGAAATGACGAATACACCCCTCTACAATGAGTATTATTGTGATTATGATGAACAGTTGGATGTAATTTGACTTAACGTAATTATAAAATTAAGTGGAATTGCTCTAGTTATAAATACAGATAATTAAATTGTGTAAATTTGAAGTATAAATAACATGTGATGCTCTTAAGCGTTTCCTAAAATAATATTTTATATGCGCTATGAATTTCATACATATCTATATAAAATATTGGATTGTTCGGAAAGTTTCTTCCGTTTACAAAAACCAATTCGTACCGGAAAATTCTGTCCATCAATTATTAGTCACTTGAAACAGTTGAATTGTTTCAAGGGGATTCCTAGTTGTAATCAACTCTACTCCCTGTCTATGAGTAATTGTATAGCACATCATGAGAGAGCCATGTGAAAAAGTATAAAAAAAGCAAAAAAATGCACTTCGAATAGAAAAAGAATCTATGGATTACATTGTAAAATTCAACAGCCAATCCGAAATTAGAAGCTAACCAATTAAGAATTGGCTTGCGTAGAGCAGCCAATCAGGATTTATGTGAGAATTTAGATTGAAAGAGAGTGATGATTATCATTATGATGATAGAAATGAGTAAAAAATGATAATTTTGATTAGAAACAAGTTAAAAATTGTAGAGAAAGGTATGTTTAACTGTTATAGAAAGACATTCGTTTGCTAACATGTAAAGTAAAAAAAGAAAAAAAAAAGGCGGTTTTCATTGCCTTACAATTGAATATAAAAAGTAAAGTACAGTATAAGTGTATTTAAGGAAATACAAAGTTTTTTTTATGTATTTTAGAAAAATACAAAAGATTGTTTATTTATTTACAAAGACAAGAAGAAAAGAAAAAGAATTTAGAAAGACAAAAAAAAGTATTAGCACCGGGGGAGGGGGGGTCTACTCCGGTAGATCAGATTTGATGTATAATAGTTAATTGATGGAATTATCCGGTACGAACTAACTTTCCCAAACGGAAAAAACTTTCTGAACAACCCAATAAGTACATTACAAAGCATAGTAAACTAAAATATAGTTTACTTTTGTACTCTAAAGTCGAATGAAAACTTTAGAACTATCGATAAAAATTATAATATGTATATTTTTGTTTGCATAAAAATTTGACAGTTCATGGAAAAAATTAATAAAAAAGACAAATATCATAAAATATGCCATTTTCTTTTGAAGTTTCAAATAAAAAAATAAAATAAAAAATTTTCATCATCACTTTTAAAACTATTGACATCTAAAAATATGTGAAGTACATCTTTAACCATGAATCATGACATCGTTATAGTATAATATATCCTAGAGCACTATTCATGAATTTCATACAGACATTGTCTGTCAAAGTTTCATAAAACGTCATTTGTTTTAGGGCCAGAAAAGGAATGTTCTTAAAATATACAAAAAATGGAAAAACTTTAAAATAGACTAAAAAATATTCGATAAATTCTTTATATGTTAGAAAGATAAAATGGTGTGACCTTTTAAACATTAAATGTGTTCAACAGTTGAAGGGCTTCGATGATTGGATGCGAGATATCGAACAAAATGCAAGCTTCGAGATATTCAATATTAAAGTTTTCCAAAGAAGCCTAGAGCAAAAACTATTCTGATTGGCCCCTAAATCAGCAGATTTATTAAGACTGAATGTTCAGTTAACTGATGTGCAACATTTTGTTGTCCGTTAGATTTAATTTTATTGGACTTTAATAGCCAATATTTTTTCCCTGTCTAAAAAATTATCTTTGATTCTGATGGCCTATATTGAGTAATAAATAAACTTGAGATTTAAAAATTATGTGAGGATGCAGTAAAATAATTTAACACCACAACTAGAAAAAAAAATAAATGTCACTTACAATATTTTACGTCAAAATACTTTAAGATGTGATACACAAGTACTCATATACAGGGATTAGAGTTAATATCAACTAGGAACCTCGAAACAATCTACTGTTTACTGTTTAAATGAAATAAATGTTTCTATTCCTATTTTAATGAGAAAGTAAACTGTAAAAAAAAATACAGATGTTTCTTAATCTAGGCAAATCAAATATAACCACAAACAAAAATATACAATAACTTCTTCCGAGTTACTCCCGATTCCGAAAAGCGTACGTTATCTTTACAAATCTCAAAACCAATATATTTTCGAGATTTAAAGAAGTATTTATAAAAACAAAATTTCTTTTGTTGCCACTGATTTTTGGAAATGTTTCCGAGTAGCTTTTATAATGTATGAATTAGTTTTCGCCATCCGTAATATAGGATTTTTGGATGCTATCAGTTGTCAAGTAAACATTTACGTGCTACACAAACACAATTTACAAACAAACATGGTAAATTAAAAGCACTAATAATAACATTAAATTAATATTCGTTTGTTAATATTGGATAGATAAGTTTAATTAAGCAGTTGAAAAAGTTTAATTGAGAATTAATAACATTCTAAAAATCAATATTCCGGCTTGAGAAAACTGATTAATGCAGTACAAAAACTACTCGGAAAACTTTCCAAAAATCAGCGGCGGCAAAAGAAAGTTTATTTTTATAAATGATTCTTTAAATCTCGAAAATATATTGGTTTCTGAGATTTCTAAAGATAAAGAATGCTTTTCGGAATTGTGGGTAACTCGGAAGAGGCTATTACATAAATTTTTTTGTGTTTATATTATAATTTTGTAGATTGAGAATGATGAGTCTTTTTAACACTATCCAACATAGTTGAAAAGTTTTATGAATTCGGTTTGTCTGTCTGCCGTTTTCCATTTGTTCGTACACTAATTCACGTAAATATACTCGTATTTCCATACAACTGGTATATGATATTGATGTTTGTTATGGATTGTCCGGTATTTAAAATGAAGTGCGTAGCATTTAAAGTGCAATTACAGGGATACTCAAAATAATTCCGTTTCATTACGGTCTATAGGGGTAAAATCGTTTGCGATGTATTTTAATGATGTTAGACTACCCCAAACATGTTACAAGTGATATATATCACTGAAGCGCACTACAAGATGTTTTGTATAGAATATGGTGCATATAGTATTCATCGTACACTTACAGTGACACAACGCTCAATGGGGAAAAACTGTTCGCGGCGTACTTTTATAATGTTACACTATTTCAAGCATATTTAAAATGGTATATATGAATGAGGTGAACTACAAAATGATTACAATGGAGTAACGTGTGCATAGTATCCATAGTTCTTGTACAAAATAATACTGTTACAGTACTGTCTATCACTAATTGTATAGTTTTACAGAATAAAGAATAAAAAACATTGATTTTAAACTGAATAAGAAAAAGAAAATAAGATACGCACCTTGATTTGTGCCGGGTATCACATTCTTTGTGCAGCAAATTTGCTCTCCTTAGTCATTTAGTTACCTTTGTCGAATAACACAATTCTTAAAAATAGTGATTTTCTAATCATAACGAAATTTTTAATTTGAAGCACGGAATAATCACAGAAGATTCCTGTTAAAACAGTAGTACTTTCTTATAAATAGCTATGTGTCTTAAAATTGAATAATTGACGCATAATTTCACAATAATTAAACTTGAGAATTTGATCTTTTTTCACATTTTTAATGAATAAGAATTCACACTTTCGAATTTAGATTCAGACTTTAGAACGTTTTACAATACTCTCAAAATCAAAACAAAACAGAACTGATTTTTGCTGACAACAAGTTTGCAGACATACAAATAATCTAATTAAAAAAAAGAAAGAAAAAATAATACATACATAAGAAAAAATGCAACAGAATCTTTAAAACATAATAATAATTAAAGTTATGCAAATTAAGCAATTAATAAATGTATTTTATTTCTTTTTCCTGACTTAGTACACATTTATTTGTAAAACTAGTCAATTTTACTTCTGTAGTGCTGTCATCTATCCTGATTCGAGGAAATCAAAACTGTACAATAATAATTGTTGGAAGTGTTTTCCAATTGTGGTACGTGTTTTTGCATATTACTTGCTGTTTATAAATTTTAAAGATTCTATGCAGGGCTGTACAAAAGATCTCGAGTACATTTCCATTTATTCTCCGCATTTGCTGTAGGGTAATTTTAAACTAGGCTATGCGTTTCTTAACTGAAATAAATTGTAGTATACTATGTACTATATATACAAATCTATAGATCGTATACAAGACTGCACAAAGGAATTCAGATGCTTTTCCGACTGTTGACGTTAATTCATGACATTTGGTTTTCAAATGTTTCATGCGTTTTCCAAATTTTTTACTTAGACATCATCTTTTACCTTATTAAACGGAGAAGATTTTTTATAGTATTCTGAAAGTTCTAAAAAGTAATTAATAACCTATACTTGACGCATAATTTATCGTTCTTGTTTCACAATGTAGTCTTGTTAAGAATAAGAGATGATGAAGTGAGATATTTGTTAGTCAAATTCGCTTGTTCATTGGTGAATTCAGTATGAACACCATATACACTTAAAATAAATAAAAACTATTTTTTGACCCAGCAAGGGATTTTACGAAATGTAATATAACTTCTTCCAATTTAAAAACTTCCAAAAATCGTTCCTTTATTTTCAGAACCATTAGAAACCAATATGTTTCGGAGATTTAAGGAAACATTTCTGAAACACAGGTTTCTTTTACTGCACGTAATTTTCGGAAACGTTTCTGAGTAGTTTGTTAGAGTGTATTAAGCTGTTTTTTAACCTGGTAACTACACAAAATATCAGTTTTTCGGATGCTGTCAATTCTCAAGTAACCATTTTCAGCTACAAAACATATTTTATACATGCAAGAGTAAAAACATAATATTAATTTTAATCTTTTAATTTAACATATGTGTCTGTTCAACGTGTAAGTGTTTATTTGAGAATTGATAACACCACCACCCCCACCCCCCAAAAAAATAAATAAAATAAAACGATAGTTACAGTTGTTACCGAGTTCAGAAAACAGTATAAAAATAAGAATACACAGTATAACTACTTGAAAACATTTTGATTGCATCAGAAAATTACAGGCAGCAAACGTAATTTTTGTATTAGAAATTTAGTAAATTTTTGTGTTAGATGTAATTTTTTAAATCTCGTATATCTATTGAATTAAGAGGTTTTCGAATATAACGGAACATTTTCGCAATCGTGAGTAACTCGTGTAACATTATATTTTATTTCGTAAAACTCCTTGTCAAGAAGCACCTTTCGTTTAAAGTATGCCTCAACTGCTTCAAATGCTGTTTAGTCACGAAATCTTCGGTCTAATGTTCAAATGATATTCACCATTAACCTGATAGCGGTGAAGTCCAATCAGGTTAAGAATGGATACTATTAAACGTTCGAACAAAATATTGTCTTGCTTAAGCATCAGAAGAGAAAAATGGTGAAATCCAGCTTCACTTATTCTAATCAATACTGATGCTATTGATAACCAATTTAATTTTACATCCTGCCTAACAGATTATTATGCAAATTTTCATAATATTTACATAAGAATAAACAGTAGCAAAGGTCGAAAAATATACAAACATTTGTACAGATAATTAATTTATATTCTGATATATGTACTTATTCATAATTACTGCCACCGATGACTGAATAATGATTCTAAACTTAACGAATAAGTCTTTAATTTTGTGTCATCTCATATTACTGTACTACATTTCTACATTAGTAATCTATTTTCTTTATTTGTGCAAATTAAAAAATATGTTGAATTTGTACTTTATAGATTTAAAGGTATCTTTAAAACATCATGTCGCCCGTTGCTAGTGTTCATAGACAAAAATTTTCGAATAATTTGTATGTGCTAAAATATATAAATTGATTCACAACTATAATATAGAAAACTAAATCAGTGTTTAACTGTTGTTATCTTTTACAATTTGACAATTGACGCTAGTTTAAATTTAGATATTTAAAAACTGAAATAGAGAAAAGGGCTTTCCAATATAAAGGTATCATTAACAATTATTCAACGATCAGGAATGTCTACCAAGCGTGTTTTATTAGATACGTATTACTTCCGTTATTGTATCATTGATGAGAATTCAAAGCATTAAATATGATTGTTTTCGAAGAGTCAAATCATGGATAGGTGAAGATGTAATGAAGAAATTATGTACAACTTGAGTTTCCAAGAGCGGATAAATAATTAAACATTTTATGTAAAGCTGTTTCGTTCATGAAAGTTTGAAAGTTTTATCCTGGAATAAACTTATTGAATAAAATAGAAACTATGCATCAACAAAATATTACACAGAAATTCCTAACTTTTTGATAAAAAAATATTTTGCAAAGAAAAAAAAAAGTAATAGAAAAAATGATTATACAATTCAGTAATATGTTACGCTAAAAGTATGTAAAAAGTTGAAAAAATAAATCAACACTGAAGGATATTTATGATACAGCTCCTTTTTAAATCCATCGTGTTTATTTCCTTTTTTATGCGAATTTATTTCTAAAAGCTCTTTAAATTAGCGTTGGAAAAATTTCCTAGAGAAAATGTTTTGTCGTCAATACATCATTTTATTTTCGTCTGCAATACATCGTATAAAAATGATGAAAATGAGTTCATTTCTGAGAAGAAAGATTTTCTAAAAATAAGTTACCAGTTAATTAGTGTTTGACAGGTATATGTATGCACAACAAAAAAAATTTCTTTTGGTGTAAAAATATTTCTTTGAAAAATGGTTTATTATATTAGGGAGACAACTACGAAAATATATTTTTTTTATAATTTACAATTTAATAAAAGAATATGCTATAAATAAAAGAGAAATATGTTTTAGTTTTGAAACAACGTTAATAAGTTTTCGTAAAAATACAATATAAGCAATTAAAGGTATGGTGATGATGAAATAAAGTTTATAAAAAAAATATACACAAATATCGATATCACATTTTATATGAGGTTTCGCTGTATAAAGTTTGAAATAAATACTTGTGTAAATACTTCCGTAATTTTTACTGTAACATAATAAACTGTACTGTTTATAAAATTCTTTACTAAATATAAATTTTATTAAGTTCATAACGCACGTATTTTCAGAATTGGGCTATTCATAAATCTACCACTGAAAGGTTGTAGTTGCAGAATGTCACGGTTTTACTATGACTATATTAATTTTTCTGGTATATTTATAAAACATACTTATAATGTTCCACAGTTTTAGAAAATTTGGATATATTTGCTGCGTTACATTCATATGTTTTAAAAACTATAAATATTTATCGGACAAAAATTCAATAAATTCGAAGGAGGAATTGAAATAACTGATAAAAATATATTTTATAATATTA
The DNA here is from genome assembly GCA_963931845.1 of Maratus michaelseni. Lineage (NCBI taxonomy): Eukaryota > Metazoa > Arthropoda > Arachnida > Araneae > Salticidae > Maratus > Maratus michaelseni. The sequence continues at coordinate 76,830,065 of OZ007590.1, read as the reverse complement.
AATTATGAACTAAAAAAAATCCTTTTTAATGTTATATAATTTTTAAAACTTAGAAGAAATTCTTGCAAAAAGAACTTGAAACACAAAGTTTTATTTCTTCTTCTTCTTCTTATATTTGTATTTTATACAGAGAGCGAAAATAACTTTCTCATTTTTTTAAATACTTGATATAAAAACCTTAAGATTAGGGAAAATTTCTATGAGAAATACAAAGAATTCAGTTATCCTCCATTATCCTTTTTTAATTTAAAATAATTTCACTTTTAGTTGTTTTATATCGTCAGCTTATTAGAAATGTCGATATAATTATTAAACAATTCTAAGTTTTGAAGTTAAAAATGGACTTCTTTCAAAATCAACTAATTTTTGAGTAGCTGAAATGAATATTCTATCTTTATATCCCTTTTGATAAAAAGAACAAAGATTTTCCAAATTAAAATTATTTTTATTAAAAAAATACTTCTTTTTATAAACGAAACATTTAGACAATAAAAACTTTCTAAAAAGTCATGTTTTACGTATTTATTTATGAAAGTATAGATAATTGAAATTGGTTTTCTAAAATTATGGCATTCTTTTAAAGACTTTAACTGTTATTCATCTGTTACATGATTGGCATACTACTGATAATTAATCGGATATCGTAAGTAACATTGAAGAATTCGATTACTTGTTATAGGCATCTTTTAACTGTTTATATTCAATAGAATAACACTCTGTATTACAGATTGTTCTATGAAATACAAATAGCTTGTAATTTTTTATGTAGGTGGTAAAGTATAGGAATTAAGTAGTACGTAATACCTTTTAAATTATATTAAACAACCAAAAAGTTTGATTTTCGAACCAAAAAGTTGATTTTCGAACCAAAAAGTTGATTTTCGTCATATTATGCTCTTTTGTTTCAAGTAAGGTAAAAATGCTATTCAGACACATCGTAAAATTTGCGCTATATATGTAGAAAGTGCTGTTTCAGATGACACAGTTCGGAGGTGGTTTGAGTTGTTAAAGCGCGGAAATTTTGGCCTCGAAGATTTTGCCCGCTTTGGACGACTATCATCTGTAAAGGAGGACCTCTTATAAAAGAAGCTATCAAATGATCATGCACTGTACTATTTGGAATATTTATTCTTAGCTACTGAACATTGTGTTGATTTTCAGCGATAGCTTTTTAGGTGCGTTCGTAATTATATAAATACGTAGCACCTATAGTCGTCGCTTGGTCCGTCCGTCTGTCCGTCCGTCTGTCTGTCTGTCCGTCCGTCTGTCTGTCCGTCTGTCCGTCCGTCCGCATATAACAACGCAAAAACTACACAACCGAATGGTTTGCAATTTAAAATATATTATCTTTGCAGAATTCTGTCGAGACATTTCAAATTTTATTAAAATCGAATCAAAACTTTAGGAGATATTAATAAAAATATTTATTGAGAAATTTGAATTTTTTTTTTTTAATCGGTACTTTCTTCTTAGAGGAGCTTCCGAGGTTTAATCGTCAAGCGACCGAGATACTTATTTTATGACAGAAATGAATCTGCAGACGATATAGTTCATTTCACAGAATTCAAAATAAGAAAAGATCTGAATATTTATGTAACTAGCTATTGTACGAACGCACCTCATTTGTCACGTTTGACGTACAATTTCCAACTTGTTTTAAGAGGTCCTCCTTTATTAGATGGTGGTTGTCCAGAGCGGGTATCATCTTCGAGGCTGAAATTTATGCCATTAAACTTCTGAAACCACCTTCGAGCTGTGTCATCTGAAACAGCACTTTCTCCATAGACAGCAAAAATTTTACGAGCATTCTAACTAGCATTTGTACGTTTCTTGAAATTTTTGTTTCTTCATTCTTATCACTGCATTGAAACAAATGTTATGCCATAACACAAGCGACAATTGTGCAGCGCAAACCAAAAAGGCCGAATGTGCATATCCGGGTCGTTAAATGTCACTTTTTACAAAAATAACTAGACGAAACCATGCTTCGCTTTTAAAAAAAAACACTGACCTTCTCGGATGACCCAATATTTATTGTTACAGTACCTCACAAAACATTTTACCATATAGAGAGTGTACATTTAAATTACTACATTTTACAGTAACCGATATAAAAATAATTGAGGGCTTAAAAATAAAAACATAATATTTTGAACTAATGTACTTTAACCAATTCTAGAATGAGAAAAATATGTGTTTTGGAAAGCGTCATTTAAAATTTTAAGGATTATTTTTTAAAAAGATCCACTTTAGATGCAAATACTATAACATATATATAATAATTAAATTTTCAGCAGAGTTGAAATTACGCTGTAAATTATTGAAATACAAAGAATGTGAATTATCACTTTATTAAACAGCGTAGAACCAACAGAGTGCAAAAAAAAAAAAAAAAAAACGGTCTGGACATTTTTTCACTCTGTTGGTTCTACGCTGTATAGTAAAGTGATAATTCACATCCTTTGTATTTCATATGTATAAGTCTTGATTACAAATTCTGCTCAGTTAAATTCATTACAAAATAAAAAAATATTGTCAAATAAAACAAGGCCAAAAAGTGATTGGTAATATTAGTGTTATTTGATATTGAGAATCAATAATCAAAATGAAGATATACTTTTTATATATGCAGCGTTTTATACTGCATTTCTGTTTGATATTATATAACGAATGTATTATGATATTTATATAAAATCTTTTGAATATACTAATTTAGTTAAGTACGTTAGAAAATATGTTCTCTAGAAAAGAATGTTTATAAAATAGAATATATGTTCCTTATTAGTTTTTTTTAAAGTTCTTAAGTGATTTTATTCTTTTAAAAAATTATGTATGGTGTATGATGGAATACATTTTCCTAGATTTTCAGTATATTTCTCATATAAAAGTAAATAAAATTTTATATATGATCTGAAATGTATTTCCTAAAAACGTATGTTGCATATTTTCTTATTTTTAGCATTTTTCTTAAAAAGGCATATTGATATTTAGTAATAACTTTATAAAATACATTTCACATTTTTAAAAATACATTAAATGAAAGTATAATTTCACTTTATAAAAGCATTAAGCATAAAGCCGAAACCATAATGATATATATTTTATCGAGAAAATTAAAAATTATACATATGTTTTTAAATTCTTTCGTGTTTTCACATAATGAATTCGAAAAGGTTCGGCGGATAGTTGCGGGCACTACGGTCATATTTTGCACACGAGGGCTAAACAGACCAGTACTTCCGTTTAAAGGGAAATCGAACCTACTCCAAACATCCATGCCTGAATTGAAATTCGAATCCTGTAGCTTTTGTCCAGTATATATATAATGAACTGAACAAAATGTTTTCATTTCTTAAGTATAAATTTTAGGATTTTGTTTCTTGAAGTTTATTACAATTGGTAGTTGCTTGTCTGTTAGGTATCCTGAACACTTGATTTTAGTTGTTCAGTAGAATTATAAGTGATATTTTGTTTATTTATCAGATGTTTCATCACGAACTCTTGTTTTATCTTGAATACTTGATTTGTTTACTATCGGAAAATTCATCATGAACTCTTATTTTATCCTGAACACTGACTTTAGCTGCTGATTTGAATTATAAGTGGTATTTTGTTTATTTATCAGAAGATTCATCATGAACTCTTATTTTAAAATATCCAGTCTATATGCATCATGAACAGTGTTTTTAAATATGTTGATCCCTTCATTGGCAGTTTATGTTATCTATCATCAGAACAATTATTTTAGAGGATATATGGCTGTGGTGATGGAATATGGTATTGCTCTATTATTGTGTATTAAGAACCTATAATTGAGTTTTATCATTTTACTAATTTCTGGTAACTTCGAATATATGTTAATAAAAATTTTGACTTCCTGGATACAGTTTTTGATTTGTGCCTTAAATGTGTGTTGTGGTTTCTAGAATTAACATTTTGGTATGAGAAATGGTACTGACTTTACTACTCTGCATTACTTGTGTTGCTGTCTCAGTGTGCAGTTCTATAAAAGACATTTATTTATGTAATTTTCTTTGATATTTAAGGCCCTATATTACTGTATTGTTAAAATTTCATTAGTTTTAGTTAGTTTTATTATAGGCTAGTGAGACCTTTGTAACTTTAATGGTCTTTAAAGTTGTTTTTATTTATAAATGTATAGTTAGTATATGTTGATGGACTTATACTCTGGTCCTTAAATCCTGTTAATTTATTGCTTTTTATTTTCTTTTTCTGCATCGGTGTATTCAGTATGCATTTACAGTGAACAGGGTTCATTAATTGTTCGTTGATTCCAAGTCCGTTCCGGGGGGAGGTTTTGCTGTATGTAGGTAGGGAACTTCTGCAGGAGATTTTATCACCTCTGCCTTATGGTTGGTGCTCCTGCAGGTGATTTAGTCCTTTAGTCCAGTAGCTAGCGCCCCTACCACTAGACAAACAGGTGGGCTGACAATGAAGGTCTGCTTAAAGTGCATACTCAGAAAATTTTGAAAAAAATGCTAATGAAGCTACTCATATAAGTAATAAAGGAACAGTGAAATTTAGCTGCGGAAACCCAGTAGAAAATCTGCAAAAAAATAAAATACTTTCGAGTATTTGGCGCTAAAAAACTCGATTTGACTAGCAAAATTTTTTCCTCGCCAAATGGAAACGATTTTAATGCATTTTGAAATTGCTTGTAAAATGATTATTCGAATCCGTAATAAATGATTATTCGAATGAGTAATATTTACTGAATTTAAACTTAAACGATGAAATAGTTTATTATTTTTTGTATAATATATACAAGCTAATTGATGTTACAGTTATTTAATTTTATCACATTAAAAATATGTTCTATGTTTTGGAAGCTGCAAATACCTATTTTATGTTATAGTGAAGCTGACATTTAAGTTATGTATATTATTGAATTATTAAATCTGTTTTTTTTTAAAGTTTTAAATGTGTATTTTCACTTTTAGTTGACAATCGAAATTTTAAAAATATATGAATCTGAAAGGCATATTAAAGTAAACGAAGTATTTGAAGAAATTCTTGTTATGAGACCTATGGCATTTTTGTAAAATTTGAAAGCGTAAAATTGTCATTAGCTTAAAAAAATTATACGAATGGGTTACTTCTCGGGCTCATGATATCATACCCTCTTGTTCAGAATCTTTTGCATTTTGCGTTCAACATTTTCAACTCTTTGTACGTTTGCAGTAATATTAATAAAAAATATTCTTTAAATCAGATTAAATAAATCACTCACGTTTTTTTCTCTGTTTATTACCGATTGAATGAAATTTTGCTATTGTTTTATCCTCCATTCCACGATTTTTTCTAATTGAAACGTCTTTACCGGTCATACAAGCAATTTTTAAATGTATTTTAAAAGGAAAAGCTCGGTGACAAACGGATTCGCTATACATTTCTATATCGAAGAAGTCGTTGTTTCCATAGCAACATCACTTTTTAGCTCACAGGCTATCAAAGCCTGAGAGCTTATGTGCCCGCCCGTTCTGTATGTATGTATGTATGTATGTATGTATGTATGTACGTATGTACGTACGTAACGCGATAACTCTTGACAGAAATAACCGTTTTGCTTCCAATTTTGTTTATAGGTTCCTTGTGATAAGGCGCTTCCCTGATTAGTTTTGGGGATTGATTGTTTAACTATAAAGGGGGGAACGGGGGGGCTAACCCCCCTTAAATAAGATAAATGGTTTTTTCATGCAGAATTGTCCAATTTTCTTCAAATTTTGTATATAGGTTCATTGTGATAAGGTTCTTTCCTGATTAGTTTTGGGGGTTCATAGGTTAAGTATAAAGGGGCTAACGGGGGGGGGATCCTCCCCCTTAATTTAGATAAATGAATTTTTCATGCAGAGTTATCCGATTTTCTTCCACTTTTGTTTATAGGTTCCTTGTGATAAGGCGCTTCCCAGGTTAGTTTTGGAGATTGATTGGTTAACTATAAAGGGGGGGGGGGCAACGGGGGGCTAACCCCCCTTAATTTGGATAAATGGTTTTTTCATGCAGAATTATCCAATTTTCTTCAAATTTTGTATATAGGTTCATTGTTATAAGGGTCTTTCCTGATTAGTTTTGGGGGTTCATAGGTAAAGTATAAAGGGGGTAACGGGGGGTTAATCCTCCCCCCTTATTTTAGATAAATTATTTTTTTCATGCAGAGTTATCCGATTTTCTTCAAATTTTGTATATAGGTTCATTGTGATAAGGTTCTTTCCTGATTAGTTTTGGGGGTTCATAGGTTAAATATAAAGGGGGTAACGGGGGGGGGGTTAATCCTCACCCCTTATTTTAGATAAATGATTTTTTTCATGCAGAGTTATCCGATTTTCTTCAAACTTTCTATATGGGCTCATTGTGGTAAGGGGCTTCCCTGATTAGTTTTGGGGGTTCATTGGTGAAGTGTAAAGGAGGGAAATGGAGGCTACCCCCCCCCCTTAATTTTGATAAATGGGTTTTTCATGCAGAATTATCCAATTTACTCCAAATTTTGTATATAGGCTCATTGTGGTAAGGCACTTCCCTGATTAGTTTTGGGGGTTCATAGGTTAAGTATAAAGGGGCTAACGGGGGGGGATCCTCCCCCTTAATTTAGATAAATGAATTTTTCATGCAGAGTTATCCGATTTTCTTCCACTTTTGTTTATAGGTTCCTTGTGATAAGGCGCTTCCCAGGTTAGTTTTGGAGATTGATTGGTTAACTATAAAGGGGGGGGCAACGGGGGGCTAACCCCCCTTAATTTGGATAAATGGTTTTTTCATGCAGAATTATCCAATTTTCTTCAAATTTTGTATATAGGTTCATTGTTATAAGGGTCTTTCCTGATTAGTTTTGGGGGTTCATAGGTAAAGTATAAAGGGGGTAACGGGGGGTTAATCCTCCCCCCTTATTTTAGATAAATTATTTTTTTCATGCAGAGTTATCCGATTTTCTTCAAATTTTGTATATAGGTTCATTGTGATAAGGTTCTTTCCTGATTAGTTTTGGGGGTTCATAGGTTAAGTATAAAGGGGGTAACGGGGGGGGGGTTAATCCTCACCCCTTATTTTAGATAAGTGATTTTTTTCATGCAGAGTTATCCGATTTTCTTCAAACTTTCTATATGGGCTCATTGTGGTAAGGGGCTTCCCTGATTAGTTTTGGGGGTTCATTGGTGAAGTGTAAAGGAGGGAAATGGAGGCTACCCCCCCCTTAATTTTGATAAATGGGTTTTTCATGCAGAATTATCCAATTTACTCCAAATTTTGTATATAGGCTCATTGTGGTAAGGCACTTCCCTGATTAGTTTTGGGGGTTCACTGGTAAAGTATAAAGGGGGGAACGGGGGGGAATAACCCCCCTTGATATAGATAAATGGGTTTTTTAAGCAGAATTATCCGATTTTCTTCAAATTTTATATATATGTTCATTGTGATAAGGCGCTTCTCTGATTAGTTTTGGGGGTTCTTTGGTTAAGTATAAAGGGGGGACGGGGGGCTAACCCCCCCCCTTAATTTAGATAAATGGATTTTTCATGCAGAATTATCCGATTTTTTCAAATTTTGTATATAGGTTCATTGTGGTAAGGCGCTTCTCTGATTAGTTTTATGGGTTCATTGGTTAATTATAAGAAGGAGAAACGGGGGATGGTTCCCCCCTCTTAATGTATTGTCGATTTCTTCATTTTTCGAAGGCTTATTTCAAATTCTTTGAAATAAGAATATAATTTACAGTTAGTGTGAATAGCCTGTGAGCTCAATGCCGTCAGTTTAACTGGGCAGTTTTCTTTTATTTCTTGAATTGACAATGTTCAGAATCGGAATTGAGGGCTTTATTTTTGAGCTTGAAATTATTTTAATCCATTTAAGTTTTGTTTTAAATCGTAAAACACAATCGTTAAATTTCATTATACACATATATATATAAATGTGTACACAAAATTGTAGTTATAAAAAATTATTTTTTATGTAAGTTAAATTTACATAAACAAGGTCAGCATGAAAAAGTTTTTCCTTAAAGAGTATTTGTCATAAAAGCGTATTATTTTTATTTCATTCTGTCGCCAATCGGTGATAAATAGCCAAATAAACGAAAATTTCATAATTTTTTACGAACGTTATATCGAGGTTCCGCAGAATTTTTTTTTATAAACATATATATCCTCATGAGAAGAACATTCTGTATTTTTTTTTAATTTTCTGAGTATGCGCTTATGGAGACCTTCCTTGTGAGAGAGAAAATGAAAACAGATACATTGAAAAGCAAAACAGTTATGTCATACGAGTTGCAATTTTCCAAAATGTGTTCATGCTTGGACACACTTTAGAAACTTATAATTATTGCCTCTCTCTCCAAAAAGCTTCCACGCAATGACAAATTTTTACTATGTCGGAAAATTACAACGCTTATAAATTCTTTAGCAATCAGCAGAACCCGATGAACCTCTCTATCTAGGTTAAACACAGTATCATTTTTGAGCCCCCTTACACCCAAGAAAAGTTTTCTCGTTTCATGGAAATTTTTCAATGCAAAAAATGATATTCCCAGGAGGGGATTAGCTGAGTTCAGATATTTCATCAAACAGTTTTTTCTGTTTCCTGTATATTATGTAGATACCTATAGTCCTGGCATATATAGTTGTTTTATGATGAGATACAAGATTATTTCTACCTAGCACATCAGGATGTCATATGATTGGGTTAGAAGTTTATTGATCCCATTAAATCATGTCAACAGTCTAATAAAACTTGTTTTACTGTTTATAATATTTTTATTTAACGCCTTTTAGCAATCAAAATAAGTATATTCAAAATACTTGATTAAATAAGTTTCCTAAAGTACTACTGATTTTCTTTTGCGTTAGATAAACTTCCCCCTACAAAAAAATTTAAAAAGCAATGTAAAAAATTTTAAAAAGGGAATTAGTGGGAATTTTATAGCATATTGAGGAATTTCTCGAATTTTAGAGGAGAATCTAGTGATGGCTATGATGTCATACACTCACGCACAGTTTTTGTTTTAATCGGTTATAAAAAAGAAAAAAGTCGCCAAATTTAGGGGATTTTTCCTTTAATGGCAACCTAGTAATTGTATTAAGTTATTGGTTTGGCGCCTGCTTGAAAATCACGCCAACCAAAAAATCGCCAAACAACGCTGCGTGAGTGTAAAGAATCTGTTCCCTAGTGATTCGTGTACCTATTGGATAATCAAGCCCTGTCAATCACTATGATTGTGTTAAAATAATTAAATGAAAACAGATAGTTATTCTAATTATATGCCAATTTTATAAGTTTGCGAACGAAAAAAAAAATTAGAAAATGAGTCAGACAGTAGCCAGCTTAGATTTGAAAAAAACCTTAAAGGCTGGGGAGAAGGGGGGGTCATGGAAAAATAATTCGAATTTCCGATGTAGTTAAAGGAATATACTGAGGACTTTACATATTCCTCCCATTAGTGGGACCAGGTGTGCAGAAACGAATTTGAGAATTTCGGCACATAGAATCATACGTCCTTAGAAAATCTCACTCTACAGGATGACCCCAAAGCGATTGAAATACATTTTAAATTTTTACCTATTGGAGATACTCGGGTTATATAAATAGCAAAATTATTCAAAACAAAGAAGGAATTATGATTATATAAATGAAATAATCCTGCATTTATTTTCAATAAGATACATTTTTAAAATTTTTATACGGTACTTAGAACTTTTAAGTTACATTTAGATACATTTTCCTCAGCATATTGTTATAAAACTGTATAATCCGATATTTTATTTATTTATGTAACATATTTTTTCTTTCGAGATCAAAATTGATCTATCTTTAAATAAGTTTTATTTCATTTTTTTGTGAAGCTAGAAAACACAAAAATTAGTTTTTCTTCTTCAGTCAAACAAAAAATAACTTCTTGAAAAACTTAATTATTTTGCTTTACAAATTCAATTTTTTTTTTTAAATATTTTAATATCTTTTCAAGAATATTCTATTTCCATAGTAAAGCTTTTTTCATTTAATATTCTTTCCGTTTTTTAATCACAGGGGATTCATTTTGTTATTACATAAGAGAAAACGTTTTTCAATATATTTGATTTCAATAAACTAGTGATGCCATTAAGTATTTAAAAAAGTTAAGCAGGATTGATGATTATTTTTTTCATTTTATAAAAAAGGTGACAATTTTATTTTATTCATTTGAGTAAAATAAAATTTAAAATTATGTTATGCGTTTATTCAACTCATAAAATAATTTTAAAGTGGCTGAAGATTATTGTACAATTTTTTTTTTTGCATTTTTGCATATTATCAATAAAAAATCAACGCCCCATGTTTAAAAATTCTACTACCGTAACAAACTTTAATTAATGCAGCATATTATTTTTTATGATGTTTTATATCATCAATATTAAAGTGCTACTTCCCATCCGCTGCACAGTATTTTCCGTCAGCTAATAAACTAAAATTAGTAATAAAATTAATGCCAATAAATACTTTATAGACTTAAGTATCAACGTATTTTAGTTATTTATGTTTGAAATCTTAATTTATACATACCATTTAACAGAGATATGAGTAACTTTTTCATTTTTTTTCTGAGTGAATTTTCGGCGCAAGTTACTTTAATTAGTTTGCGTAAGGACAAATTATTTATTTCAGACAATATAATTTTTAACTACAGTTCTTCTTAATTTTAATCTCTTATTATTTGTGATTATCTAAAACTGGCTTGTTGGAATATTTTAGATTATTGCTATTATTATATTATATGTGTTATGTTATATTCCGAATATAGATATTTATGGAAACTGATAAGGGACATACATTTAGTAAAGAAAATGTTAGGTAATTGAACATATAAATTTTAAACTGTTTAAATCCAACGCTCGTATCTTTCATCAAACATTCAATAAACTGCATATTGTATCCATGATATTATTTACATATAAATTAGAACTGTAAACTTCACAATCTTATGTTAAGTATATTATTTCTGGTTTTAGATGTCATCGTTTAGAAATTTTAATAGTAAATTAAAGAAATTAAATTTATTGTAAAAGAGCTAATGAAATATAAATTTTATTGTGTAAGAGTGTACTGAATTATAACTTCCACGTAATTAGAAATTACTTGCCGAATTGATAATCTGAGTACGTCACCCTTTGACTACGGGTCGGGACAGATAAGTTTCAATGGTACTAGTTTTATTCTCTTCCATAACACTTTTTTAAAAATATTCTCTGTCATAAATTTTGTGATAGATATCTCTTGAAAATATCTCAATATAAGTATTTGGCAAAGATTAGTTTTTAAAAAGTGGTACAAAAAGAATAAAATTAGTCCAATGGGACGTATCTGTCCCGACCCGTAGTCAACGGGTAAAATACAGAGATTATCAATCCCACAGGTAATTTCTAATTATTCGGAAATTATAATTTTGTATACTATTACACAACAACATTTAAGTTATCTTACTTTAATAGGAATTTTGCTTATAAATTGTGTTACGATTGAGTACAAAACGAATCACAAACTCTAGTCCGTGTTCAAAGAATCCGTGTTCAAAACAATTTGGAGACTGATATCATCATCATCTGTTAATATAATTCGGCTAACATATATTTGCTTGAGGTTATTTCAATATTGATAGGACGGCATGTTCAACTGCAGATGATAATTAATTATATCTGTACATGTGTAGCTAAGATGTGTTTTACTAGAAATTTCATTCGTTTATAATTATTATAGGACTCACAACTTCAGAAAAGGATGAAAGTAATTTTAAACCTTTCATTGGTTCACTCGTTATTAAATTAACACTATTTGATACTGAATGCATATTGTATTTTTCAAAAGAAAAAACAAAATCTAAATATTTTTTTGAAGTATGTTGTAAAATAAACATATTAAAAATTTCTTTGTTGAAACTGCGTTAGAGAATGTCCTAGTGAATTGTTTCTAATAAATTTTAAGACATAAAACAGGTATGCTGATATTGCGCTCCAAAAGATGACAGGTTATATCTATTTCCAAATTGTAATCTTCGCTTATTTATTAACATAATTTGAAATAATGTTTTTCAATGAAATAAGGAGAAAGTACAGAAATAATTGCAAATGTTGCTTGCTGGCTCGCAGGTTCTCAACCCCTATATAAAAGAACAGGTGACATCTCATTCTTATGCTTTAAATATACAATAGTATTTTTGAAATACTGTAGGACAATTTCGTCTAATTCAATTCAAATACATTTAACACATTACAGACGACCATGCCGACGTATACGTGCAGTATATGGTGACCAAAGTTCTTGAATTTGAATAACACTACTTTTTAATCGTAATTTTTGGCTTATCAAATCTTAAAAATTCAGCAATTAAATAAAACATAAATTGTTATTTCGAAGTATAGGTACCCAAAAATTAAAAGATGTGTACGGAATGCTCATTGCTAAGGTGTTAAAATAATAATGCGAAAAACAAATTATTTAGTTTTAACTAAATCCCAAATTTAATTTTATGATATTTTTGAAACAATAATCAATACATGTGAGTTCCTACAATCCGGATATCAATATTCACTAAGTTGTTTTTAAAATATAACTTAAGTGAAAAATTTAATATGCACACACGCAAAGACAATAACATATATTTATTTTTATTTATTCTAACACGCTTTTCTATTTCGTAAATATACTGTTTTGTAGAGAACACTTTTAGAAAAACTATTTCTACAAACGTTACAGGTTTTTTTTTTTCTGATTTTATGTTAAACATAGTAAAATGAAATATACGATTTATAATCACAATACTTTCAGGCTCAAGTAAAAGAAAAAAAAAACTTATAACTGATGACATATGAAAAAAAATATATATTTAAATTTTTTTATTAGTAAACGCTTTTGAGGCAATATTTTTAAGGAAACCAATCGTATATTTATTCACAAAAATATCATTATTTGTTTTTTTTTTTTTTTTTTTTTTTTTTTTTTTTACCGCCAAAGGAAAATGTCTGTTTCGCAATGTGCTTCAAAATAAAATATAAAAAAACACAGCCGTTTGAAATGTATCAAGAGTTTTTAAAAAGTTATAACGAGAGGTTTTGATTTAGATTTACAAAATCAGTTTTTAAATTTTGTTATTTTTTTCCTTTTTGTATTTTATTCGATTGTACGAATATTATTCGAAAAAATAATGACATGAAATATAAAATATTTTTCCTATTCCAGAAGATAATACTTCGTATACTATATTTATACTCTGTAGCTACAAATAAGATTTTTTTCCAGGAGGATTTACTTTTCAAATTTTTGGAATTTAACAATCTTTAAAGTTTCTGCATTCCTGTAAATTTCTTAACATATTTCAATGTTTTAATTATATCAGACAGCAGATTTCTCTGGAAATTTTAAGGTAATTTCATACCTGTTTATATCATTTGCCTATTCAGATTTGACTATTAATGCAATTTGAAAAAAGTTCTGCCAATTCAGTTTTTTAGGTGATTAATAAAAATTAAGAATAATAATAACGACCCAATAGTAAATCTTAAAGTAAACATAACAGATATATTTTTGCTTTTTCATATGTTATTCTTTACGTTATTTAAGTATGGAAAATACGATGAGTAGATTAAGTAGTACATGCATTTCTCAATATGTTTGCTTTAATAAATTTTTAGTTCTCTAAAAAATTTTCAATCTATGAATTTTTAGAGAAAATTAAATTAATACTTAAACACCAAGAATTAAGCTTTCTATTTGAAAATTGTGATATTAATTTTATATTTAAGAGTGAGTATACTTTTAGGTATAAATAAAGATTAAAAAAAAGCATTTAGGATAGGATTAACAATGAGAATTATAATTATACTTGGAAAGAAATACAGCAATTAAATAACAAAGTGCATAAAGTAAAATTTTAAATTGTTGAATTGTTAGCCCATTAGAAGACGAAAATGCCAAAGAATACAAAGCACTCTTCAGCGATAGCCATAAATTTCATTTTTCTTTAGAAGTAACAGTATGGATATAAAAAAGAAAAGTAAAGTATAATAATTTTATATTTTTATAAAATAAAAAATAATAATCAGTTCAGAAAAATATGCGTTTAACATCAAACAAAACAAAATTAAAAAATAATAATAAAAAAGAAAATAAGGTAAAATCTTTAATCAATGATGAATAAGTTACTTCTAAAAGATAAAGTATAATTTTTCTTCTTCATTTTTCTTCTTATAAAACATTGTAAAAGTTAAAGATTTTCCTGAAATTTGTCTAAAAAGATTCACCAATAACAGTTTTAATTTTCCATTTTGGTTCATTTTAGCTTATAAAGATTTGTAATTGATTGAGCTGTCTTTTCTTACAAGTCAGATTAACAACTTATTTTGATTTAATTTTTTAATGACTTTGAAATTAAACTGCGAAAAAATTGTTCGATGGAATTATACCATGAAACTGTTTTATTATATCACGACTTTTCCTTTTTTTTACTATATAAATAAAAATAAAGAAAGCTCATTGAGCCTAAATACGACGCGATTCTCCACAGTTTTCTTGCATTTAGGGTATAGTTGGCAATTTATTCAATATATATATATAGCCCTATATATATATATATATATATATATAGGGCTATATATACAGTCATCTCTCACTTATGCGCGTCTCAGTTATACGCGTCTCTCAGTTATACGCGAATTTCGTAAGGTCCCGGCACGAGGAATAGGAAAATAATGCTATAGATCTCTCACTTATAAGCGCCACTTTGAATTTTCTCTCTCAGTTATACGCGGAAATGACAACGCAATTCACATTTTTTTTTAAAATCGATAAATAATTTTCTGCACCTGTCAAGGTCAAAAGACCGTACCGAAAAGCGGGGTGGAGAGGGTGGAGAGGATGTTACAGTTCGACTCACCCCCTCAGTTCTAATGGTTGCTTCTTTTCTTTCTGTTTTAATTTTATCAAGTCACCTGCGTGTTACATTTCGTCCTTGCCTTTACGGTAGCATCTAGATTCTTTCTTTTCTTTTTTATTTTTTTGCAATAAAAATGAGCAAAAGAAAGTTAACAATTTCGTTCAAAATGGAAGTTATAAAAGCAGCAGAAAATGATCCTAGACTGTCAAAAATAAATTTAGCTCGAAAATTCGATTTGCCAGAATCAACACTCAGAGGGATTTTAAAGAACAAGGACTCTATCAAAAAAATTAATAGTGAATATTCTGCACAAGCGAAGAAACGATCAAGAATTCAGAATGGAAAATTTGAGATTTTAGAAACCACTTTAATTCAGTGGTTCAGAGAAATGAGAGCTTCTAATTTACCCATTAGCGGTGAGTTATTTAAAGAAAAGGCACTCACTTTGTCATCCAAAATGGGAATCGAAAATTTTTCAGCTTCTTCGGGATGGTTAGAAAAACTTAAAAAAAACACGGTTTAACAAATCATTGTCTGAGTGGTGAAAGCGCAGCCGTTTCAGATTCAACTGCTAATGAATGGATCGCAGACCTTCCAAATTTAATTCAAAACTTTGATCTTAAGAACATTTTTAACTGTGATGAAACAGGCTTATTTTATCGTCTTTTACCAAACAAAACGATGGATTTTAAGGGAGAAACATGCCATGGTGGCAAACACAGCAAAGAAAGACTGACTGTGCTTTTATGTTGCAATGGGGACGGATCAGAAAAGTTACCGCCAATAGTGATTGGTAAATCCAAGAATCCACGGTGTTTAAAAAATGTCAAGAAATTGCCATGTTCTTACGCAAATAGCACCAAAGCCTGGATGACATCGAAAATTTTTTTAGACTTTTTGAAGGAATTCGATATGAAGATGGCTAAAAAAAAAAGAAAGTTTTGTTATTTATGGATCAGTGTCCCGCCCATCCTTCATATCTCCCATTGCTGACACATGCACGAGTTATATTTTTCCCTGCTAACTGTACTAGCAGACTCCAGCCCTTAGATCTCGGTATAATAAGGTCAGTTAAAGCGCAGTATAGGAAAGATTTGGTGCGAAGAATGTTTATATCACTAGAGCAGAAAAAGGAATTCAAGAAAATTTCGATTCTGGATGCCATGCATATGTTGGTTTCCTCTTGGAATAACGTAACAGCCATGACAATTTCTAACTGCTTTAGGAAAGCGGGTATTTTTCATTCAAATAATGCTGAAGTTATTCCATTACAGGAAAATGAAAACAACAGCAATGATTTTAACATAGACGAAGAAGAATGGAATAGAATAAGCCAAGATTCTCTTTCTTTTCAAGATTTCGTCAGTGTTGATGAAAACTTAACATCAACGGCAATTAGAGATATTGAAACTGTGTTTGATGATGTGACAGCTGAAAGAGAAGGAGATGATGATGATAATGATGAAACTGATACTGTAATTGCCCCATCTTACGCTACTGCTTTAGGAGCCCTGGACACTTTGAGATGTTACCTACAAAATGCTGATATAGCATCAAATACAATGACGCACTTTAATGCATTAGAAAAGGTCGTTGTACAAACGCGGCCTAAGCAAAAACAAACTACCATTGATGACTTCTTAAAAGAGGACTAATTGGCATTTTTTTTTATGTAAGTATATCGTCTTCTATGTCAAATGAAAAAAATTTACTTTATTGTATTTTTTTAAACTAAATTTTATAGTGAAAGTGTATATTTTTTAGTACACTATACTAATATTACACCCCTTTTATTTTATAAAATATCATTAATTACAATTCTTATATTTCAATATGTTTTTCTTTCGAATAATGTGTATAATGTGTATAAGGAATTACTACATACAACGTCCTCTCAGTTATGCGCGGCTCTCAGTTATGCGCGATTTTAAGTCAGTCCCTTCAAACGCGCATAAGTGAGAGGTGACTGTATATATAACGCCTTGATTTGGCTATATATACATATATATATATATATGTATATATATATATATATATATATATATATATATATATATATATATATATATAGCCCTATATTTCCCTTTGCAGCCACAACCACCCAGCGCAGACCAGTGGTGCTTATGTGTGGTAGTAGCGTCGAATTTACCATCGTACACAATGGTGGTTGCATGTCGGTCGCTGTGAGGGTGTAGGAGATATTGTGATTGAAAGTGGTCAACCTAGGACATTTTCATATTACGACCAAAGTGTTCTAAAAAATGTTTGGAATCTTCTTCAACGGAAATTGGTTCATTCAACTTAACACGAACTAATTAAGATATAGATAACTAAGTAAGAGAATTTCACATCCCCTAGCGGTGTAAATCAAAACTAAACGATATTGCATTACGTGCATAGCACGCCTGCTATACAATGCCGTAGGAAGCGAAAACGAGTACCGGAGTTTCGTTCGGAAAGAGGTTTGTTTAGAACACAATGCGTGCCTAAAACCATTTTTATCGAAACCTCAAAAGAAAGTTACTGATTTCCGGGCAACGCCGGATGGATCAGCGAGTTACTTAATAAAGATTTGAAATACATAAAATTGAAGTTGAATAGCTGATTATTGAAACTACTTATCATACTAAAACTTTATTTAATAATAACTTAATAATACAAAAATTATCTGAGATAAATTACCTTGAATATATTATAATTAAATAATACATACTTTACGTTCTTTAACTTTTACCGTGAAAAAAAAAAGACGAAGTAAATAATCAATGACTGATATAACATAAATTTTACCAAATCTCTTGCTTCTCAGTTTCCTTAACTCATATTTGTTATCATCTTCCACGTAGGCCTCTTTTTATTCTTTTTGGTTTCTGAATGGCAGGGATCTAAATGAGTTTGAGGTTCAGGCTTCTTCTTAAGTTTTGTTTCTGCTGCACCTTTACTTCCAGATTGTTTCAGGGTCTGACTTCGAGTTTTTGCTGAATTCTGTTTTTAAAGTTCTGTTTTTGCTTTTTAAAGCTCTAAATGTTCACTCTTTTCTATTTTATATCATTGTTTTTGCTCTTTCACGTTATTATTCACTTTTAAGTTTTTCATATATGCCTCAGTTCTTTAGCATTCTGTAAAGTTTGGACCTACTGCTTTTCGCTTGGCTGGATTTTAATTTGTTGGTGAAACTGTTTTTAACAAACAACTTTCAAAAACATGAGTTGTGAACTGACATGTATAGCTTCAGGAAGAGATATATGTGAGTGTGATTCTGGTTGAACTCCAGACTGTTCTTGAATAGAATCTAATCTGGTTTTGCACGCTAAATTTTAAAATATGTATTCATTGTTTGCAAAAATCTAAAATCTTCAGCACCTATATTTCTATCAAATCTTAAATTTGTTTGAACAGACATATCACACATTATTTTAGAAGTTGTATTATTGCTTTCGTGGTGCGCAGTTTCAAAACATGTGCTTGCAGAACAGCCAGTATTATTTGTTAAGTTCTCATTAACCATATTTATCAAATCATGTCTAATTTCAAAATCAGGAAAATCATCAATAAAAATTCATCTATTGGTCTGAAACAGGTCAGTGCACAAATCGTTGATAGTAGCTAAATTTTTATCAGCCAAGACATTAGTGGGTATGAATGATGTTAATTCATATTTCTGATTTTGTAATTTTTTTTAGCGTTGAATGACATTGAGAGCGAATGATTATTCTGGAAGAGTACAATTCAATACAACAGACAGTACGATACAATATAAGGCAGGCTGTGAGGTCAAAGGTCTTTCATTATACTGCCTGACATAGAAATTTTTTGTCAAAGAATTTTTTGTCAAATGTCAAATTTGTCATTTTTTGTCAAAAATGTCAAAGAAATTTTTAACAAATGCTTTGACTCTTATCGAAGATGGGTGTTATCCTGGTGGATACGAAGAGCAGTTGATGGACATAAATGAAGGTACTAAGGAATCTGAAAGTGACTCGCATATTGAAGAAAATCCTCGCAGGCGTAAAGTTTGCAACTCATTAGTTTCTACCAAGAAATGTTGGTCTGCAGTGGGAAAATAAACTGTATTGAGTTGCAAAAAATTTGTTTCTCAAATATTGGAAGAGGATCAAATGAGCATCTCCAACAGGATAGATGCTTTCTTAAAAGCAAGAAGACCAACAGAGGTTTTTAGTGCAGCCCGTCTTGATGTTGAGAACCTTTTTGGTAAAGACAAAGTTGCCTGTTTTACCGATGATGTGGTTGCTTTATACGCGGCTTAAAAACTGTCTCCTTCATCAGATATGACATCATCAACAGCAAGACTCTATCACTGTCTCAACCCCACTCAGTTTTTAACAAATTGGTACAGTCATATGTTTCTTTAACATCTCACAACGCTGGCCCAGAAAGAGCTGTGTCCATACATACAACGCTTAAATCTAACAAACTGGTTGGTTGGTTGTATAGGGTTTTATGGCGCAAGGTCCCATTGGGGACAAGCTGCGCCAAGCTATCAAGGACTATCAAGAGAAGTATTAAACTGAAGAATGTTTATTGTTCTTAATAGAATTGGACCAGCTTTTTATGATCCAAGACTTGCTGTTGCAAGGTTGCTAGAGAGCAAAGAAAGAAGGAGAAAGCTTCCAGACAAAGAAGTCTATCAAACACAAGAGTTTTTCAAAAAATTTTTTGCAATTGATAATAACTTGTAAGAAAAAATGTAACGATTTTAATTATTATTGTAACGTTTTAAAACCATTATAAAAATTTAATAAATTTTAACTCATCAAAATATAAAGAACGAATCGATTTCCTTGTTTAATTCCATTATTTCCATAAGAAAGTCCTTTGTATAAAAATTTTAAACTATTGTAAATATTTTTGTAGTATTTTGGAAATATTTAACAGTTAGAATTTGATTTTTTTTTAAACATGAAGAGTAAAATTGATTTCTTTATTTAGTTCTACTCTTTTCAAAATACAGTAATTTCTGAAAGGCTAAAGATGTTTAATCACTTTAATTATTGTTCATTTGGCATTTTGGAAACATGTTATAAAATTTAACACGGTACTTTTTTTATTTAATGTTTTTAAACAGAAAGAGGAAAATCATTTTAATTAGTTCCACTTTGGGTCTAAACCTATAGTTACGGGAAATTAAAAACAAATGTTTAATGATTAGGTCAAATTTGCTTTTCAATTTGAGAATTTATTCCAGGCTCCAAATACCAAATTGGTAGATGCAATACTATTATGTACAAAAGTCAAGTGTAGAAACAGTAAAAGGTAAGCAGCATTTTAACATAATTTAGTGATAAATTCCATACATAAATTTTTAATTAGGTACAGAAATTTGGTAGGTTGAATGTTATGTTTGATCTATATATATATGACTAACATAACAATTGTTAACAATTAGTCTGAACGAACTGTGAATGTAGACTTTCTTTAATGCTCCCTAGCTATAAATGAACGGGTTTACATGATTCAATGAAGACATCATTATTTACTTACCAGTTACAGAAGAAGTAAAATAGAACTAACAAAACAGAATTATAAAAATCGATATTCTAATTACTTGGTTTGCAGTTATCGGGGGGGGGGGGGTGCTGAATTTATAGATATTTGCTTGGGACAACAGATCAAACCTATTTTCGCCCAGTGAGAATTCCTTAAAATATGCTCTGCATAGCTCGGTCTTCCCTGCTCGTATATATATATAATACAACCTAATAAACATACATGTATAATTTAAGGTCTTATTATAATATTAAAATTATATTATGGTTAAATAACTTTTATCTTAAAATACAGTCGAATTCCTCGGCAGTTTGCTTCTGTTCAAAATGGCCGTTTTCTTATGGTGCATTTTTTTACAGTGCATGTTTCTTTGTTATTTTTCTCCTTACAACAGATTTTGAAAATCCGTCCCTTGTCTTCCCTTAAAATATCACGAATGTGAACATTTTATTTATGTTAAAATAAAAATTTGTCAGAGTAACTAAAATTAACAAAAATACATTACGATAAAATTAGGTGTATTATTTTACTTTATTTTATATTTCATTTGAACGCATGTTTAAAATAAATGAAAAAGTTTCGGATATTATGAATAATTTGAAATAAACCTTTTGCAATAAAAATAAGTTTACTCATCTGAACTTTGAATGAAGTAATCGCATTTTCTTATTTTATTCTAAAACTCAAATGTAACACATTTCTGTTAGTTCCTAAATAAAAAAAGAAAAAGCTTTTTGATTATTTGGAACGAAAGTATTTGAACTAAAGTTGTATAAATTTCAAATAGATTCTCAAAAATCATTATTTTTTTTTGTTTTCATTCTTTTGCGTTAAATTGTATTTATGTAATAGGGAATTTTTGATTAGTGACACTTTTCAAGATTACAAAAAATATATCTATAACTGAAATTAGCGCTGCAGTTCACAGCCATGTCCAACAAACAAGAGTGAATTATGCCTGCCAGGCTATCGTTGAGATATCTGAGAAGAAAGAGCGTTGGCACCAAAGTACCCAGGTTCGAGTTGCGCTCTATTGTAATAAATCTCAACTATGATACTGCAAGCATTGAATATAATACAATGAATATATAACTGAAATGATATAAGGAAATTTTTGAACAAAAATTACAATATAATTTGAGTGATGTTTTCAAATAAAAACATATTATTGGTTATTAATACTTGAATTGAAAATTCATAACACCTTTTTTTTATATAAATAACATTTTGAATTTGTTTCCCAAAAGTATATCGGATATATTATTTATTCAAGCCTTTGATTTGAATAAATGCTTAAAATTAATTTGTTTAAATTGAATTTGTATTTTTAATGTCTTACTTGTAATCTTTTATGCTTAAATAATATGAGTAATTGCATATTAACCTCATTCCAATGGATAATTGCCAAAGAACGCACATATCATATTAATTATAGTAATAATTAAAAAATATATGTATATTATGTATGCACGTATATGTAATGTTTGTATAAACAATACACATATATGTAATGTTTGTATAAACAATATACATATATGTAATGTTTGTATAAACAATATACATATATGTAATGCATATAACTTTAATAACCCTTTTGTATATGTGTGGGTAACAAATATTTATATACCGTTATGTCTGTATGTATATGTATTTTTATATATATAAATGCTATGCATATGAAATACTTATGAATGTATGTATATTTTTATAGCTTATTAATCTATGTATAAGTAATCTATGTAAATCGATGTACTTTATTATTAGCCGCATACCAGAGGTTAAATGTTAAAGAATAGTATCAATTTGAGTTTTACTGATTTGAGACTAAGCAATTCATTCTTACCTAAAGACATTTCTTGAAATGTTTTCTTTTTTTTCTTCTTGTACCTTCTTTGAATGTACACTGTAAAAAATGACCGATGTTTCTTATTTTATGAAAATATGCTATAACCACGAACGAAAATATAATATAATCTTCTGAGTTATCCGAAATTTCAAATAGCATGTTACACTGGCTTTTGAATCCCCAGAAACGAATACATCTTCAAAATTTAAAGAACAATTTATAAAAACAAATTATTTTTAGCTGCCCGAATTTTTCAGAAACGTTTCCGAAGGGATTTTATAGTGTATTAATTAATGTCCTCAGCCTGGAATACCTGTTTTTCGAATGCTATCCATTCTGAAGTAAACATTTTCATGCTCAAAAAAAAAATGTTTAACAGACAAACATGCAAAATTAACAGCGTTAACAATAACATTAAAATTAAGATTATTTCTTTACTCTTTCATGTATAAATTAACTTATGCGGCTGAAAACGTGTACTTGAGAATTGATAACATTCGAAAAACAGGTATTCCAGCCTGAGGACACTAATTAATACACTATAAAAACCCTTCGGAAACGTTTCTGAAAAATTCGGGCAGCTAAAAATAATTTGTTTTTATAAATTATTCTTTAAATTTTGAAAATGTATTTGTCTCTGGGGATTCAAAAGACAATGTAACACGCTATTTGAAATTTCGGATAACTCAGAAGATTATATTATATTTTCGTTCGTGGTTATAGAATATTTTTATAAAATAAGAAACATTGGTCATTTTTTACAGTGTACGTTTAAAAGTGGCTTGTCAATGGAACGTGAAAAGAGCATTTAAAGGTGTTGGGAGAAGTTCTTAAAAGGTGTGATGGGTTTTAGCGTTCTGTAAGGGGAATCGTATGTGGGGTGGAATAGTCAGATATCTGTGACCCTATGATCACGATCTGATATTATTCGAATAACACACAAGGCTAAAATGTCAAACCTATGGGAAAATTTAAACAGATACCTTCTGATTTTTGGGACGTGTTTGGAAAGAAATATGTGTCCAATTCTTCATATAGAATATAATTTATTACGCGTTTGAAAAGAAAAATTCGGAACTTATGGGTACAGAAATTTTAGTATTAATATCGAATGCTGTATATATATATATATATATATATATATATATATATATGAATATGAAAAAGATGTCCATTGTTCAAATATAATATTATCAATTAATGACAATTTTACTATTCAGAAATGATACTATCATCATTTAATGAATATGTGATATAATTAACTATGTTATAATTGTGTATATATGTTAATATTGTATATATATAATGTAGATAATGAATACAATATTTTAAAATTTTTAATGATTGTTATATTTTTGATAAGGTTGTTACGTTAGTTTAAATTCTTGCGTGACTGTATTTATGTTTTAAATTTGCATAAAACCCTATTATTTGGTGTATGAAGTCGACTACGACATTAAAATGAACTGTAAATTATACAACTATCGATAAAATTTCAACTTTGTTTACAATAACGAATCATTTTTTATTTACTTCGGAGCTCCCCATGGAGACTCCCGAACAAGCGAAGAACAAAACAACTTCTGAGTTACATTTATCGCCAAGCGATGTTAGAAGCCAAGAGTGGCGCCAACATACCGGCCACCACTGAAATATTTATTTCAGCAACATATCTTAACAAATGTCCTTCGTTGTAAACAATGAATTTTTTTTTAACAATAAATCTTCGATTATAATACAAGTTTCAATTCAATCAATAATACAAATATACAATTCAATTCAATTATAATATTAAAATACAAAGTTACTGCAAAAAATTTTCAAATATAAATGCACAGAAATATAAGAAAAATAAATATTTACATTATAATAAAGGATCATTTATGGGCAAAATACTAATATTAGAAATTGCTCGTTTGAATATAACATTTGGAGTTTTTACAAGCGCAACCCTAATTTTACCATCGCTCCCATAAATAACGCCTTGAATGCAACCGACTGACCAGGTACACATGGACAAATTACTATGCTTTAATAAAACCATAGTTCCAATTTTAATGTTTTCCTTTTCAAATAACCATTTTGTTCGCTGTTGTAGATTATTTAAATAATCTCTACTCCAATTTTTCCAAATTAATTGATTAAGTTTTGTAATTTGCTGCCAATGACCAAGTTTATTATTGGCAAGGTCAAGTTTGGTTCACAGATGCTATTTATAGGGCGACCTATTAGAAAATGTCCTGGGGTTAACGTTTCATAATCGTTTGGATCCGAAGATAAAGGTATTAGAGGCCTACTGTTTAAAATACCTTCGATTTGATTAACGACAGTTAAAAATTCCTCAAAAGTCCTTAAATCTCCAATAGTTCTTTTTAAATGGTGCTTAAAGGATTTTACTCCTGCCTCCCACAGCCACCAAAATTAGGGGATCTAGGAGGAAGGAATTTCCAAGAAATTGAATTAGCCAATGAATAAGCAGCCAATTCCTCGGATTGATTTTTTATGCAATTTTTTCAATTCTGAATTCGCACCAACAAAATTAGAGGCATTATCGGAAAAGATGGTGGCACAAATTCCGTGCCTAGCTACAAATCTTTTTAAGGTAGCTATTAAGGCTTCCGAAGTTAAATCTGTTATTATTTCTAAAAGCATTGCACAAGTAGCAAAACAGACGAAAATTGTGACATAAATTTTACTAAAAACTCCCTTACGTTGTTTTTTGTATTTTATAAAAAATGGGCCACATAAATCAATGCCTGAATTTGTAAAACGGGGATTTATATTTACCCTTTCTTTAGGTAACGAGGCCATGATTTGTTCTGCAATTTTAGGTTTGTTTTTAAAACAAACAATGCAATTATGCACAAATTTTCTGGCTGTGTTTCTGTCATTTAAAGGCCAGAATTCTTGTCTCACAAAATGAAGCAAGGTTTGAGCACCAACATGCAAATTTTTTAAGTGAAAATACTGGAAAATTAAAAGTGTAAGCCTATGATCTTTCTGTAAAAGAATCGGATGTTTTTTATCATAAGATAAATTTGATTTATCTAAACGACTACCAACCCTAATTATTTCATCCCTATCAAGAAAAGGATTTAAATTATTTACTCGACTATCCTTTAGTTTCTCACCTTTCATGAGCGTCTTCATTTCTCTGTCGAAGTACATTACCTGAACCAATTTGACTAATTTAATCTTTGCTTGGTAAAATTCCTCTTTTGTTATAGACCCTACAATCCTTTCTTTGTGCTTGCAATTATAAATAAATCTATAAATCTAAACTAAAATACAAATTAACTTAAAATAACTGTTACTTAAATTACAAAAATTGTTCAGAAAGTTATTAAAGTCGTGATTAATTAGATGCAAATTAATATTACAGTTTTTAAGTTCGTTTAAATAAGCATCATCATTTGGAAAGTCAGTTTTTTCCTCTTTTTCTGTCTAGTCCAAGATATTATTAGTCAATAATGGACCTTTCCACCACAGTTCCATATCTGAGAGTTCCTGAGGAAATGTTCCACGAGATATTATATCAGCTGGATTATCACTAGAAGGAATGTGTTTCCATAAAAATTGTTCAGTGAGAGACTGAATCTTTGAGACTCTATTTGCGATGAAAGTTTTTAATAGATGAACAGAGGTTTTTATCCATGCCAATAGTATAGTTGAGTCTGAGAATAAAATAACTCCTTGAATGTCTAGTTGTAAGGAAGGGAGAATTTTGGCGACAAGTTGAGAAAGAAGCAAACAGGAACATAGTTCCAGTTTTGGCACAGAAATGGTCTTTAGAGGTGACACTCTTGATTTGCTTGAGGTTTGATGTGGTCGAGTTGGATAAATATATACAATATACATAAACTGCAGCACCAAAAGCTGTTATGGAAGCGTTAGCGAAACCAAGAATAAATATTGTTTCTGTGGAAGGAGTTAAAATATATCGACTAATTGTTATATTTTCTATAGTTTGTAGTTGACTTACGAAGTTACACCAATCACTAGCAAGATTATCCGGAATGTTCTCGTCCCATCCTATTTTACACAACCACAATTTTTGAAGATAACACTTGGCCTTGGAAATAATTGGGCCAATGAGCCCAAGCGGATCATACAATTTTTCTATGACAGAAAGAACCTGTCTTTTCGTGTATGAGACTTGTTGTTTCACCGAAACTCTAAACACAAATTGGCCTTTGTTGGATTGCCAAAACATACCTAAAGTTTTAGCGGAAGTGTCAGACTTAGTGCAAAAGGAAACGTCTTCGATTTCATCATGATTTAAAAGCTCATTCAAATTTGAATTCCATTTGTACAAAGCCATTCCACAAGAACGAAATATTTTAATTAATTGATTTTTCAGGGCAATTGCCGACTCTGAATCTGGGGATCCAGTCACGATGTCGTCCATATAGCTATCAGACAGAATAGCTTTTGCTGCAAGAGGAAATCTGTCCTTCTCATCTAAGGCCAATTGTTTGATGTACCTTATGGCCAAAAAAGGGGCGCATTTAGTTCCATAAGTGAACGTGTTCAATTTAAAGGCAATTGTGGAATTATTTTCGTAATCCTTCCAAAGAATGCGTAGAAGGTCCCTTTGTGAAGGATCTATCAAAATCTGCCAAAATATTTTTTTAATGGCCGCAGTTAAAGCAACCTTATATTTTCGAAATCTTAACAAAATATCAAAAAGATCTTCCTTAACTTCACCTGAAAGCAAAATATCATTCAAGCTTTTTCCGGTTGTGGTAGGGGCAGAGGCATTAAAGACAACCCTTAATTTTGTAGAAGATTTATCCGGTTTAAAAATGCCATGATGAGGCATGTAATAAACTACTGAGCGCGAGTCTTCGACTGAAATTCTTTCCATATGCTCCAATGCTTCATATTCATTTAAAAATTCGCAATAAAGTTTTTTTCATAGTACTATTATTTTCCAATCTCTTTACGATTTGTTGTAAACGCCTTTCTGCTAAATTTCTCGAATTTCTCAATAATTTAATTGATCAGTTTGAATCGGCATTTCGACTATAAACCTTCCTGTATCATTCCGTTTGTGCGTTTTTTGAAAATGAGATTCACAAAATTCTTCTTCTTTACTTAGAAAACGGTCAGGTGAAATATTTTCTATTTCCCAAAATTTTTTAAAGATTAGATTCAATATTCTCAATTTCATAATTAAATGTTAATCCACAATATGAGTTAGAACTCTTGATTTTAACAGTTCCAGTAGCAATAAGGCCAAACACCGAATTTTGAAAGATTAAATTTGGTGAAATACGATTTTTTCCTTCTTTTATTATCTCATAAAAGAGTTCTGCCCCAATTATTAAATGAATTTTTCCCGGTATGTCAAAAGTAGGATCAGCTAGCAAAACCCTATTTGGTAACAATTCTTTATCAATTTTAATATTTGAAGAAAGTACACAGTTAGTAATTTTCGAAACAACGAAAAATTCGCTAGGTGAAGAGAATGAGGAATTCTTGTTACGAATTATCGTATTAACCTTCCCTTTCACATTAAAGGCATTTCCACCTAATCCACTAACGGAAACATTTATTCTTTCTTTTTTCAAGCCCAAATAGGAGGCCATTTCTTCCGTAATATAGTTAGCTTGGCTCCCGCAGTCGAGAATTCCCCTGGCCTGCACGAAACATTTATGTAACGGACTATAAATATAAATATATGCCGTAGACAAAAGAACTGCTTTTTTACTTTCCTTATTATGTGATGAAAAACTCTGAGATATTTCCGATAAATTTTGTTTATTTGATTCATCATTTTCTGTACCAGAACGTCCGTCTGGTGACAATGATATTTCAACTTCAGAATCAGGGCTTTTTAATGACGTTTTATTTTGAAATGATTTATTTTTATCTCGATGAAGTAATACGTTATGTCTGAGAAAGCACAGTTGACAGTTATATTTTGAACCGCATTTCGAAAGCAGATGCGAGTCATTTAAACAATTTATACAAAGTTTATTCATTTTACTTCATCAAATCTTTGAATTGGAGTCATTTTTAGAAAAACAGGGCACTGGTGTAAAGCATGTAATTTTTTACAAAAAAGACATGAATTAGATTTCAGAACAAAAGTTTTTTGTTTGTTCTGGGTTTTAAATTTTTGCGAATTTATTTGTGTTCCTTGTAGGTTTTCTAATATTTGAACACGATTTTGCAAGAATTCGATAAAATTGTCCCATCGAGGTAAATCTGTCGTTGTTAATGTCATTTCGAATTCCTTACATGTTGTTCTATCCAATTTTGTCAAAATATATTAATCAATAAATTTTCACTAAAATTGTTCATTTCGACATTTAACACCTTTAAAGCTCTTACATGCTTTAAAATACAATCAAGCATGATTCTTAATTTTTCAGCTGAATCAGTACATATATTATTTAACATTAATAAAGATTTAATATGACTGTTAACTTTTAATCGTTTATTGTCAAATCTTTTTTTAAGTGCTTCAAATAATGACTCATATGTGTCATCAGTACATTGGATTTGTTTCGCTGTCCCCACAAGAGAGGATTGCAAATAAAAAAGTTTCTGATCATTACTTAACAATTCGTTCGAATCAATTATACTATTAAATTGAGTCTTAAAGTTATTCCAATTTTCATACGAACCGTCGAATTTCGGCAATGGAATTTCGGGCAATTTAACATTTAAATTTTTTGAATTATTAACACCATTATTTTCATTTATTAGATCAACATTTTTAGTTTTAGAATTCTCAATAAGCCTTTTAAATCTTACCTTGAGATTTTGGAGATCTTGTTCGATTTCTTCAAATTCAGCATCACACTTATCGATTTCTTCATCTTTCAAAATTTTATAGAACTCCATTTTCAAATCATCTAATATATCTTCTAATTTGTTCAAATTTTCGATTTTATTCAAGATATCCACTGAGTCTATTTCTTGTGCCTCATCGGCTATAAAGTTTGATAATTTTGTCAATTGGGCCTTTATATTGCCCCTTCTTCGATTCAACACCTTTGTATCCATTGTTATTGTTCTGATTTTTTTTTTTAAACAAAACGCAATATAATCCTATGATGGCTGATTATTCTCCGCGAGCGGTACCATGAAGTCGACAACGACATTAAAGTGGACTGTAAATTATACAACTATCGATAAAATTTCAACTTTGTTTACAATAACGAACCATTTTTTATTTACTTCGGAGCTCCCCATGGAGACTCCAGAACAAGCGAAGAACAAAACAACTTCTGAGTTACATTTATCGCCAAGCGATGTTAGAAGCCAAGATAGACGCCAACAGTGTATACTCTTAGTCAGTATGTATAATGGAAGAATGGAAGTGTCAAAAATGCAAAATAAAATTATAAGAAAATATTTTTTTTTCTAAAATAAGTACAAATATGTTATTTTAAGCAAATAAAAGCCTCTGAATAGAATTCAAACAAATATACGCATACTATTTGACCATTCTTTGCTATATTTACCATATTTGTAGAAACCCACTACCAAACAATCATTCACGTACATACAATATAGCTAAATAAAAAAAAATAGAAATTATTTAACGTATGTTTTTCCATTGCTGTTATTTTTATTTTTGTTGTTTTCTTTGAGATAATACCGGATACACTACTAATATGGTCAGGTAAAACAATGACAAGTTTGACAAAAAGCTATTTTTACTGTGCCATACCAAAAGCATTAAAATAGCAAATTCATTAGATAAAACATAATATACAATACCCATTTAATTCAATTTTAGATTTAAAAATATTAACTGTACTTTATTATTTCGAAATAATACGTATATAATACATACTTCTGTGAACTATGCACTAAAGGATAATCTTTCGCAATGTTTATGAAACTTTCAAATTTGTAATAAAGTTTATTGATTTGAAATTAATCCTAATTAATTATCATGATTTAATCATTAATGTAAATGCTGTTTACATATTTGAAATGAATGTTGATATAAATTTTATGATTGCGTTTCCTAGAATAGATAATATCAGATAAAACTTTAGACATCTGACAGTGGGTGACGCAATGTTTCATGTGTCTACACTTGAAATCAAAATATGTTCTCTGCCAAAATATTTACTCTGCTCCACTATTCATGATCGTTAAATTTTAACAGTTAGATAATTATGCTATGAAGGGTTCACTTGCTTATTCATGTGAATGACATTATGAAACACAGGTCTGACATAAAACAAAAGCTAATTTTAAAAAAGCATATAATTAAAAAACAGCGTATACATTAAACAGCATTCTCATATGAAAAATAAATTTCTGCAATTTTACAGAAATCATTGACCTTCTTTCGAAAATCTCATCAAAAAATTGTCTGTTTTTTTTTTTGTGTGAATTACATTTATACAAAAGTTATTATAAAGAAAGTTATGATATTTTTTCAGTATATAATTCAACTATATTTTGAAGAAAATTTAGATATTTTAGAAATATGCCATAAAATGTGCAAATTTAAATTGTACAATTATTGGTCATTTAAATATTTTCACACTATATACAATTTACCTAGTTTAAATCGCTTTCATATTAATCTACTTCAATGGCTTTATTTAACAAATAATCGTTATAGTCACACGAAGCGCTACAGGTTCTGTGAGGATGATGCCTGTCTTAATTGAAATACCACATTACAGGAGCAATATGTGCACAGGTACCAATCACTTATGCATCATCTGTACACTGACATTGCCAGATTATATTGCCAGATTCGATATTTTGCAGGAATGCAACGAAACTTAATACTGTATACATAGGAATCAGCGTAGCTTCACAGTAATTCCATTCGCGATATGTCGCTCCCTGTTGAAAGATAAAGATTAACGAATAGAACGGTTATGTGTATTTCTTACATTATCTTTTATGATACATTTCATCAATGTTTTTTCTTGTTAATCCTGTTGCCTGTAATAGTAGTTATCGTTTATTATCTTTAAAACGGAAGTACAATGGGTGTCAATAATTTTATATTCTTTAGGTTTCTTAAAGTCTTGTTACACCTGAATGTTTCTGAAAATGTTCCTGATGAAACGTATATGGCAACTGGAAGCGGTTGAAGTAATAAGAAAACCGCATGTGAAAAAAAGTAACATCTTACTTCATAATTTGAGAAAAATTTTGAAGTATCTATTATTTCTCTCACAAATAACATATTTTTTGTAAACACGAATTATTCCTGATACTGAAACGTGCTGATTGACTTGTTCTTTTTTAACTGTCTCACAGCTAGTATATGAACACAAACATGGCTTTGGTATCAATGATACCATAAAAGTATCTTTCATCGACATAAACTTCTGACTCGAAAATATTTATAAGCTTTCGAAAAACAGATTTATTTTTATTGTATCCACTATACAGATTTTCGTTCATAAGTTTCAAATTTTGTATTAAGTATGTGCTTTTAACAGCTCTCAATTACCTTCTTTGTTGCCCCTTTTTTTCATTCGAGATGATAAACAACCACGTTTGACATTTTAAAAATTCATAACAATATAAACCAGGTTAAAATTTATAAGTTAAAAAATTTAATAAAAGAAGAAAAACTTCAATAGTTTAATACAAACCAAAGAAACTAAACACAACATTGCATAAAATATAGCTATTTTTTGAAAGAATACAAGTATCTATCTTTCTCTCTCCTTAACTAATGTACTTTGCCAAACACAAATCATTAAAATGAACAACAATATTTATCGCGACTATTATTGCGATTACTATTATGTTACTATTACTATTATTATTATGTGTCGATTATCAAAGTTGATCACAATGCCTATACAGCTGCAATTTCCCCGATATATTCAAAGTCATCAAAGAATATTAAGTAAAATTTACTTATTTAAAATCAGAAAAAGCTAGAAGAAATCTGATTTATATATATATATACGTCACGTTTTCACTTGTATCACCATATTTTTTTAGATCACATTATCCGGGCAAGGGTTTCCACCGAGGAATTTACAGTCGGGCGCCGAGAATCCAATTTATAGTCTGCGTACAGAATGCAAATAAGAGGCAGTCGGTTCCAGTTCACTTTTTATTCGAATTCAAAGGAAAATGGCCATGCTTTACTAATTACGGTGCTAATTCCGTACATGATGATTTTAATACCGTGGAGAAACTTGGTGAATTAATTTAATAATTTAATAAGACATTTGTTCTTACAGGCAGTCGTTTTTTCTATCGGCAGACAAGGAGATTTTTTCCATCGTCGTGAAGTACGCGTCGGGGTTACATGTACAACCGGCTACAGGAATAAAACTGACGCTACGCGGGAAAACTCCTCGTATAACTATTATATAACGCTCCAGAATACAGTTTCCTTAAACAGTCTTTTGACCAATCAGCGCTACGGGACTAAATTCTCCGGTGTTATGAATTTGACGTTATCAGACCGTAGGCTGAAAAAATGCGGGAAAAATATTTTCTAGAACATTACCGAACAATCTAATTCCTTCGATTAATAATAATAAAAAAAGAATACGTAGGTTTTACCGAGAATGGGCAAGATGCCAATCTAAGATTTTACATTGAGACTGACGTTAGCTTTCGTAATTTTGAGAAAGAATATTGTTTTGTCAGAAAACATAGGGAAATAAAAATAAAAAATAAAAAGGTATAGGTTCCCGCATAGCATGCACAGTCACAGTGACGTCATTGTGACGTCAATGTGAGTCACGTACGTCACGTCACATCTGTGACCAAAATGCCACCACTTTGTAACGTCACACTGTGACCAAAATGACAACGTCTTGGAGATCTAAAGAAAACTTAAAATAAACTTTAGAACATCTTATAACATAAAGAAAATTACTTTTTGACAGCTTTAGAAATTTTTGTGACGTTGCAATGACGTCACTGCAAGTCACATAAGGCACGTAAAACCTATGATCAAAATGGCAACACTCTGTGACTTCACGGTGTGATGGGAGAGTGAATTTGGAAAAAAAAAACTCATAAAATATAGATTTGAATTATGTCATGTACCTAAATCATTAATAAAAATATTGTCACACACTATTTAAATATAGTGAGTATTTAAATAAAGTAATAAATAAATATCTGTCTACATATATGAGGCAGATAATTTTTTACAATTTTCATTACCATTTTCATGAAATTTAACAAAATATACTATGTAATACACAGGTAAAAATCCTTAAATAGAAATTTAGTTATTTATCGAGTTATAAGCAATTCGTGTCACGTGACGACCAGTTTTTCGCTTGTCTTTCACTGTCACGTCGGATATTCAAATCAAAACGCAGACTTTGACATTCTTTTCTGAAAGATCTTCTGCTTTTAACAAAAAATGGAAAAAAGGTTTTCAATAACATATTTTCTGAACAAAACACGAGCCAATATTTTTATTTCCGAGCAAAAATGAATTAAAAACATGTTATAAAGTATATGTCATTCCTATAGCAATTTATCAAAAACTGGCCAGTGCTTAGTAAGATGTCACCTCTATTAAATATATTGCTCTTTTCGATAGAGTGTAAAAAATAAAAAATTTGTACTTAGGAAATTTGATTGCAATTTAAATTTATATCGAAATTACTTTATAAAGCCTATTAAATCAATTATTATTTAAAATTTATCTTTACTTTAGACGTCTAAATCAAATGCAATGGATTAAAAAATATATAAAAATGTAAATTTTCACAGCTTATTTATAAGAATACAAAACTCTCTCATATAAAAAAAGAATATTGTAGCATCATTAGAAGTTCATTTTTCAGCCATATAAATTATAAAGGTTTTGAAATGTCTTTATTTAAATTATTTTCTTCCTATATCATTTGCAGTAAAGTTGGAAACATCCGCTAGCTGTTATTTTGTTGTGTTTAAACAATACTCCTCGCGCATATTGAAGGCAGACGATTTTTTCTCATTCGAAGTTAGGATAGGATTAGCGTGTGTTGCGTTCTTTTAAGTTTGTAGATTTATACTGTGTAAGTAAATTAACGTTTTAAAGTGAACAATCTCCATTTTAAAGTAAACCATCCATTTTAACATCTCCCTGTGTCTAGCCGGGTGCGTTCATAAGGCCTGGGTGATATTTGATTTCTCAGATCTATGAACACACCTCTCTGCTGGAATAATTTGAAAATTAGTGTAGTGGATGTACAGTCTAATTTTTCAATGAAAGGGAAGCAGATAAGGAGCATTCAATAGTAACACCTTTACCTATAGATCAGCAGGTAACTTTTAATGTCTTCGCAGTTTTGTTAATAGTGCATGTTTAGTACTAGTACATTTAATATTGCATTATTTAAAAGTTAAGATGTTTAAATTTTCTTTTAAAAAATCACTTGTATTAAATTTTATCTTTAATGTTTTTAATTTTTTTAAATAGACTATTTGGAAAAAAGCTTAAAGTATTTACTAACAATATGTATTCTAAATGTAAAGTGTTATGTAAAAGGAGGAATGTATTTAATGTTTTGCGTTTCTTAGTTCAATTTTCATAGTTATTCATTTTAATTTAAAACATTGCAATTTTTAAAACTATCAATATTTGATTTGCAATTTAATAATTTCGTTGCTAGTGTAGGTTTCCAGAAATAATTTTCCGGTATATTTGAAAAAAAAATGTGACATTTTAATGCATTGAATAATTTATTTGTCGAGATATGTCAATGTTAGATGCACAAAAATAATAAATATTGATGAAACAATAAAATAACTGTTTAGTTAAGGTAATTTTTCCAGCTGTGTAATCGAATGTTTTTACTGTAAAAATTGATATTTAAGTTCTGCATTTAGTATTCTATCAAAAACTATAAATAAAATAATTTGTAAAGAAAAAAAATATATAATTTTTTTTTTTGGCATTTATGATCTTAAGTTCTATATTTCATTTACAACGAAAACTGTTTTACTGCTTGATACAATGTTTATTATTTAATAATATCGCACAATAGGTATATCTATTATTTAAATTGATTCCTAATATAAATTTTTCAGAATGCTTATTTGAAAATGTATACTTATATTTTCTTTAAAGTTGTTCTCAAATCCAAAATAGCTAATTTCTGGCATATTTCTGAATTCATTTTTATTCGGAAATACATGAAATTGGCAGGTGTTCTTATTCAGAAAAGGGTAGATGTGCCAGTAATGGACCGCCTTCCAGTAATGGGACACCTTCAATGTTTTTGGTTTATAAAAAAATAACCAATAAAATTTCAGCTTTATTTATTTCATTAATATGCTATCTTTAAATTCTAGTTTTAAATTCAATCATAATATCAATTATCTATTACTTTTTGTGAGGTGTCCATTACTGGAGTTTAGGGTGTTTTGATTTATTTCTGTTATTTACAATTAAATTTAGATTCACATTGGGAAATGTGACTATGAGCATGGTTAAATATTGTTGGTATAGTAATATAATATTAAAAAATTTTGAATATAACAATTATAACTATTAATTAAAAAATAATTGTTAAAGAAATTCCTTAAGGGTGTCCATTACTGGCACATCTACCCTATATATAATCGAATGGCGTTATCCATTTTTTGGTAACGGCAGATGATGCTTCAGAAAACACTATCAAAGTCGGTGTTTTGAACCAAATTTCCGACGCGCAGCGTCAGAAACGGGTAAAACGTGACCGACATTGATCTTAAGT
The DNA here is from genome assembly GCA_963931845.1 of Maratus michaelseni. Classification (NCBI taxonomy): domain Eukaryota; kingdom Metazoa; phylum Arthropoda; class Arachnida; order Araneae; family Salticidae; genus Maratus; species Maratus michaelseni. The sequence continues at coordinate 76,794,133 of OZ007590.1, read as the reverse complement.
ATTACATTTATCTAAAAATGGAAAACGCTATTCATTCCAAATAGCTTTAATAATCAGGCATGCAAGTGCCATGCGTTTAAAAGTTTGTTCATAAATGTGTCAGAAAGTTTCGTGTTAACCGGTTTCTCAATCAGATGCAAAGTTTTAATTTGAATACGAGTTGCATCAATAAAAATAATTGCCGATCCAATCCTAATCGTCGATCTTATCCGTATTTGGTGAAATCTTGTTATCCGAATCTATGCGAAATAATTTATCAGGTTCGGTCGGGTTGTGGGCTTACAGATTTTTTGTTGTTGTTGTTGTTGGGTTAGGGTAAGAATACGGGTTGAATCAAAATATAGTTTCAGTCAACCATCATTCATGTTCAAGTTGACATTCAATCATGTTCAAGAAGTATATAACCGGATTCGTGTATGACTCTAGATCCAAGCCGACATCAGAAATTGTATCGTAACACAATTTCTGATAAAATCTGGTTACTCGGTCGTATGCAAGATTCTATTCCAAACAAGACTTACAGTAAAAACATTATACCCGACTCGGGTCAGATCGGGTTCACGAATATCAGGTCACACGACAACTAATCGAAATCTATTCTGTAGCCAAACAAATCCAAAAAGATCGATCCGAATTTTCTGGATTGGATTCGGGTAAAATCTGGTCACCCGACCCGGTGCAGTGTCGTCACAAACGTCACAAACTTGAACCATAAAAAATTTTTGATCGAAACAATCCGTTTAGGATTCGGGTAAAATCTGGTCACCCTATCCGATGCAGATTCGTCACATTTTTCACATTTAAGTCGCACGGTGACTTCACAAAGTAGTCACATTGTGAGGTCACAGAAAGCCTTGAAAACGGCCATAACGACCTCGCATTTACGTCACAATGACTTCACATCGTCTTCACATCGTCTTCACATCGTCACATCGACTTCACGTCACTTGACGTCACGACGACGGTCACAAAGTCACAGTGTGACTTCGCAGTGACGTCGCCGTGACGTCACCATGCCTTACGGGTTGTCATTTCAAGAGAGTTAAAATATTTTTAGATGGGAGATTGATGTTTAGAAGAAATAAATTCTAGGATGCATTTATTTAATGAAACAAAAGTGCGTAATTTTATAAAACAGCAATCAGAGCCATTTTTTTTAGAGAATGAATTTTAGAATAAAGTATTTTTAGCTAGGTGGAATTTTGACAGTCGAAATACTAGAACGAGAAAATAATTTAGAATAATGGGATTTACACAGAAATATAGTTTTGATGAGGCCAACGGCGAAATTTTTTTTTAAATTTGTTTCATTATATATATATATATATATATATATATATATATATATATATATATACACTATATGTATATATATATATATACACTATAATGCCATAAATGATGGGAACATTCAGTTTTGGGCATTTTTTCAAATATTTAAAAATATACATATCAGGTTATTTTGGAATTTTAGGATTAAAAATAACAGGTTTGACTTCATATTTTTCAACGTCGATTTCATAAGGAGGACAATTAGGGGACCAACCAAAAATTAAAGAAAAAATTTTTACTTGGGATCACCCTGTAAAATAAATGCACGAAATGATCTGTTGCTGCTGAATATACATAGGCAGACATTGTATAAAATGTGCATTCATTTGTGTAAGTAGAGCATGTATATTAATAGAGATATAGAGATTTTTTTTTTAAAAATTAAAAAAATTCTTGCATGTTTTTTGCTTATAACACACAGTGTTTTTAACCAAATTTAACGCCAATTTCAGAAAAATTGACAAAATATAGTAGCAATAACATAGTGCTATTGGAATATAAATATATTAAATATTTAAGGAAATATACGATATCAAGGAACTTTTTGCATAATTTAGTAGTCAATTCTCTGGAGCAACATAATAAAAAAAATCAGTCAAATATCGCAAAAATTCAGTGAGATATCGGCGTTAGAGTGAGCTGCTTTTTGGTTTCTGACTAAAACTCGATGAATGATAAGGAATTGTCCATAAATTGTTATTTTTAAGTTATCTGAAAGCATTCCGAAAAAGTTTTTTGAAAAAGCTATTTAATTATAGTTTACGGCTATGTTTAGGAAGATTTTGATTCTAAACTACGATGAAAAGGAAAATATAGTCCATACATTGATTACATTTAGGTAAATTGAGGTGTTTAAAATAAAATTTTGTGAAATTTATCCCAATACGCAAAACACTCTACAGTGAATTCTATCGCATATATACGTATGTATTTTGTGTATAACGTATATTTATACATTTATATTATACATTTTATTATACAGATATATTTATATTATACAGATATATTATACATTTTTCATAAGTTATGAGTCAATAACTTCTAATTTGATTTTTATAGTGATATTTCAATAGATTTTTTGAGAAATGCGTTTTGCGTATGGAATTTTCACAGAAAAGTGTATTTTCCATAAAAAACATTTATTTAACATAAATATTTACTTAACTATTTTAAACTTTATTTAACATTTACTTAACAGTTATGTGAATTGGAATTTTACTGTAGTTATCGATCAAGGTCTTTTTTTTTTTTTTTTTTTTTTTTTTTTTTTTTTTTTTTTTGCTGTTTATATCTAAAAGACAGTTTTGGCAGTTTTTGCACGAAGGAAAAAGAATTAACGTTGAAACGTTTGGCACTTCCGGTTTCATTCACTATCAAGTAGTGTTTAAATTCTGATAACTTAGGTTTTATTTATAGTACAATAAATGTAAGCAAAGAATGGTAAAAATGCGGGCTTTAATCAAATGTAATACAAAGAAAACGAAAATTTAGACAAAAATCGCATTTTAAATGTAGTCAGATATCTTAATATCTCATCAAAAACAACTCGTTGTAAATGATCCCGCCAAGCCACAAACCTAAAACGTACAGCAGTTTTCACATACTGTACCTCACTCCGAGTCCTTTGGAAACATTATGAGTGGTGATAGATTTTTACACGGGACTCTGAGTATGCACTTCTATATCGCTTCTTTTTATGTGATATCACTTCTTTTTGTGACTGACGTTTTAGGTTTGTGGCTTGGCGGGATCATTTACAACGAGTTGTTTTTGAAGAGATATCACTCCTTTTTGTAAGGTATTTAATTTCAATTATACGGATTCCATTTTTATTCAGAAAAGAAAAGATAAAAGGGGCAAAAAAAATAATAGTGATGCTATAAACAGAATTATAAAATTTATTGAGTGACTTATTCCAATGTACATGTCGCTACCATACAACTGGGAAACTTTTATATTAATTTCCTAGCATTGTATTCATCAGATTATTTATGACATATTTATTTTCCTTTTTCTTTTGTTTATATCACTCTTCCGTTTATATACATTCAAAAACAAAAAATTACACAATTTTACAGTAGTTTACAAACTAATTAAAATACTGCAGTTTCAGAAAAATGTGGAAAAATAAGAAGCACTTTTTTTTCGGTCAACTACAACGATAAGTTTATGGAGCATACTTTACCGAGAATAATCAACATTTTTTTCCTACGAACCTATTTCTATTAGTATAAAAATTTACAGGGATTTTTATACTAACATATTAAATATAATATTTTTGAAAATTACTGAGCACCTTAGAAGTTTTTTATTTTTTTAAATTTTTTAACTCAACGTTTCGAGAATTTGAAAAATATAAAATTAGCAACGTTTGCAAAAGTATAAAAACTATTAAAGTGATTTCTGTTCATATAGTCTGTTCATTCCAATTCGGTGATCCTAAAATATAGGTCCCCAATCTCCGGCAGTCCCATGAATTAATTAGGACATATGTATGCAACTGTTAAAATATTCTCAAAGTTGACAATAGAGGCAATAAGTATAGCTTGGCAAATATGAAACACGGTTTGCTTCACACATTGCTTCATCATGGCTTTGTTTCGAGAAGAGTTCGTTCTCCGAACATAAAAATCTCACGCGAAAGTGTTCGTTAACCGATTTGTTCGTAAACCGAACAGTTCGTTACCGATCACCTATTGTATACGAAATTTAGCCTTTTAAGTTCGTCATAGCCGGAGATTCGATGAACGGCATATATTTAAACGCAAAACTTGTAATCTTGGGGAATCAACATTTTTTACATTCTATTACTCAGCGCATGAACGTAAAGTTGGAATTTTGTAATCGCTATTTCAATCAATTCCTAATACGCTAGAATTATATATTTATAAATAAACACAGTTTTTTTAATCGATGAAAATACTATATATTAATAGATTTAGAGCTTAACATCGACGAGATTTCAGACGGACAAAATGATCTTATATTAAATTTTAAAGCAAGATAATGAAACCTTACAGAGATTGAAACAGTGTAAAATCATTAAAATATATCTCACTCAGTAAATATACATCGGTTGTAGTGTAATAAAGATCTTCTAAGAGACTCTGTAAAAGAAACGTATATGCTTCAATGCCGCTTTACAATAGAGAGGATGTAGTAACATATTTGAATATCTTGTGTATATAGCGAATTTGACAAAAGTTATGCAATTTATTATTGTATTTCCTCTGTGTTAAGTACAGGAATCATGTACTTCAACGTAAAAATTTGCTAATTACACAACTTTTTAGTCTTATTAAAAAATCTTTTGAGTTACCCTGTAAACGAACAGTAAATTTTACACTTCTGTTTTACAATAGAAAACTAACTTAGGTAGTTCTTAGTAACATATTTTAACATCATGCGCATACGTTCTTTTTGAAAAGAGTTAGACCATTTAATATTTTGTTTGCTTCATCTTAAGTATAGGAATAAATCACTTTAAAGTGGTATACATAAAAAACTAATTAATATTTTTACACGATATATTAAACATTTGAATTACTTATGAAAACAATTCAAATGCTGCAAACCGCGTAAAATCGGATAATTACACAACTCTTTAGCCCTATAGCAAAAGATCTTTTGTGAGACCCTGTAAACGAACCTTAAATGTTAAGATTTTTTATAATAGGAAGCTTACTTGGGTCGAGTGTAATATATATCTTAATATCATGTGTATACGACCATTCCTGAAGGAGTTGGGTCATTTATTATTGTTTTGCTCTATGTTAAGTATAGGAATCAATAACTTTAAACTGATATAAAACAAAAACTAATTAATATTTTTACATGAAACTTACAAAGGTTTGAACAACTCATAAAAACGATTCAAATAACGTAAACCGCGTAAAAATCCGATAGTTACACATTGCTGTAGCCCTGTCAACAGTTTTTTGCTCTATGTTAAGTATAGGAATCAACAACTTTAAACTGATATAAATCAAAAACTAATTACTATTTTTACATGAAACTTACAAAGGTCCAAACTACTCATAAAAACGATTCAAATAACGTAAACCGCGTAAAAATCCGATAACTACACATTGCTGTAGCCCTGTCAACAGTTTTTTGTCTGAACAAGATTTAAAAAGTGCAAAAAACAGCACTTTTAAAATCGTTAACTGTTTTTAAATTACCAAAAATTTAAAAACTCAAAAACTTCACCTTTTCAAAATAAATACACAACTTAAAAAACATCTTTTACTTAAGTAAGGTGTCATACATATAAAACACAAATATCAAACTTGACATGTTTCGGTTTAAATTCTAAAACCATACTCATAAGTAGATACCTCGTCAACAAAAAATCAAACCCGAATGACACTGGACACCACCATATATACAAGATACAGTATAACAAACAACGCCATCTATAATACAAAACACAAATTAAAAACACATAAAAACAATAATTCTCAAATCAAGCTTGTATACACAATAGTTTCCCTCTATTTAAATTCGCCCCACAATATTTATTTAAAAGCTCTAACCACAAAGGTGGAATAATAAAAGAGAAAGTATCATTACAGATTAAACCCCTTCGTAAATAAATTTCAATGGACTCTCTTATAAGGGACTTGCGGTAATAACTGGAAATAAAAATCAATTTAATAACATTAAACAAAATTTTAATCCCCCCCTCCAAATATAACCTAGATAAAGCTGTTTTCATGCGGCCAAATTTAATGTCATATTCATGTTCTTTCTTTCGTATACTTAATTTTCTCCCTGTCATACCAATATAATAACGGATCTCACCCTCCTCATTAACATACGGAATTTCATATACCCCTGAAAGATCCTCCTGTTTAATCGGGTCAAACTGTCTATAAAGCAACTCTTTTAATTTATGTGGTGGTTTCGCAATTAAATCAATATCAAACTTTTTTAATTTAAATTTTAACCTCTCAAAACTACCCTTCATATAAGGAAAAGACACTCTTTTAACTTTAGAACCTTCACCCTCCCCCTCATAATTTTCACATACAGCTTGATCGTTCCCCCCAATATTTTCATTTCTATAATAATTAATCAACTTATTGATGCTACCCAATTTAAAACCATTACACACAGCTGTATCACGGATAATCTGTAATTCATCCCTCAAAAACTCCTCAGAACAAACCCTAAAAGCCCTATTAACTAAAAAACGGAAAGTGGAAAACTTATAATTAAAAGGAGAATACGCCGAATTTGGGATTACATGTCTACTATTCAAACTCTTCCTATAAACCGCTCTCTTCAAATACTCCCCCCCCCCTCTAGTTAAAAAGGCATCTAAAAAAGGGAGACCACCCCTTTCCTCTAATTCATAAGTAAATTCAATATTACTATCCAAATCATTTACTTCATTAACAAAACTAACAAAAGAGTCCACCCCCCAATCCCAAATCAAAAAAATATCATCAACATACCTCCTTCAAAAAACAGGTAATTTCTCAAAACTTACAAAAATTCTTTCCTCTAAAGGTCTCATCTTAAATTCAGCTAAAAAACCCGAAATGGGCGAACCCATTGGCGTCCCCATATTCTGCACATATAATTTTCCATCAAAAATAGAGAAATTACTCTGTATTATTAATTGTAAACCACTTTTTAAAGTAATTTGAATATTTTCACTAAATTTTTCTGAACTGTCAATCCTATCGTTAATGTCTCTGCTCACTTCAGATATATCAATAGACTGGAACAAGGACTTCACATCCATACTTGCCAAAATGCATTTTGAGGGATCTTAAGTGTCCTAATCTCATTCACAAATTCCGCTGTGGAACTGACAACATAGTTAGAATGTGGCAATGAATCCTTTAATAGTAAAACAAACGTCTTTTCCAAGAAATATGTTGGTGCTTGACACCTCATTACTATGGGGCGTAACGGATAACCTTCTTTATGATCTTTAACTCTCCCAACGAGATGTGGAATCACACCTTGTTTATTAATACGTAACTTCACTTTCATAAAATCCGGCCAACTACCTTTCTCAATAATCTCCTTTAATTTCCTATTAATTTTATTCAATGGGCATTTTTCAATAATGGAACAGTTGATCTCTTTAGTAGCTCCTAGCATTTTATTACTATAATCACTACGATCCATAACTGCAATCCTATTAGATTTATCTGTCTGTAAAAATAGGATATCCTTTTCACTTTTCAGTTTTTTAACAATTCTTAAATCATTATTATCGAGCCCCAAAGGTCTTGCTATATATTTATTTATTTCAGTGAAAATTATATTCCTTGTTTCTTCTCTATTTTCAGTCCTAACACTCTCGATTATACATTCAGCTTCCATAACCAGGTTTTTAACCTCATGTCTCTCTTCAAACATAAACTTTGGGCCTCTCTGCAAGACACCCAATTCTCTCTCACTAAAACACTTTCTAGACAGGTTAACAATATCCACTTTTTGTAACCCACTCGTCACTGAAGCTCTCAATAACTCAGGTTTTGCATTCCTTAATAAAGCACACACTTTCTTTTTAAGTTTTGCAACTTTACTCATGTTCTATAACTCCCTCGCTCTCTCTAACCTTCTATTTAACAAATCGAATTTTCTTGTCAAACTTCCATAACTTTCACTTTCAAAATGTCCAAGCTCGTACGCTTTAACTACATCCATGTAAGCACTAAATGTCCTTAAATTCAACTCATTGATAATCGAAAATTTCTTTCTTATATAAAGAGTAAAACACTTCAACTCAAATCTATGTACCAACTTTTCAAACATTTGATTAACTGTTTTATTTCTAATAGACAGAAAATTCGGGTTCACATTCAGTTTTTTACACACTTTCAAAAACCTTAAATTCAAAATTTCACTGTCCAGGGCCATTCGTAGATTCTTAAAACGATTAAACTATGCATAAAAACCCATATTTTATCCAGTCTCGATAAAAACTACGTTAACTGTTTTTAAATTACCAAAAATTTAAAAACTCAAAAACTTCACCTTTTTAAAATAAATACACAACTTAAAAAACATCTTTTACTTAAGTAAGGTGTCATACATATAAAACACAAATATCAAACTTGACATGTTTCGGTTTAAATTCTAAAACCATACTCATAAGTAGATACCTCGTCAACAAAAAATCAAACCCGAATGACACTGGACACCACCATATATACAAGATACAGTATAAGAAACAACGCCATCTATAATACAAAACACAAATTAAAAACACATAAAAACAATAATTCTCAAATCAGGGTTGCCGGCTTTTAGCCAGGCCAAAAAAAGCCGGCCGGCTTTTTTTGGTTTTAACCACTTTAAAAAAGCCGGCTTTAATTGAAAAAGGCCGGCTTTTACTAAAAAAAGTGGTTTGCAGCTAATTCACATTAAATTTGCATTAATTTATTTTTAATGTAATAAAAAATATTTCTTTCTATAAAATTTATATACTCGAAGAATATATTAAATTAGACTGCAAGGTGGTGTTTTGAAATTTTCTATTACATAGCTCGACATATACTATACATTTTAAAGATTATATTTAATTAAACAATAACAAAACATCACCATCAAAAATGAAAAATTCTTACATATACTGCTTTTTACTTTTAAAATTGTGGATTAAAACTTTTTAATAAATGAAATTAGCATATATAATACTTGAGAGCATCCATATTTAGTTAGTAATCACTATTCGAATGTCTTATAAAAATATATTTTAATAAGTTTTTTTTTTCTACTAAGCAATTACAAAACTCATGCCAGATAAGTCCATATGATGAGATTAATTTATGGAATGATCAACTTTGAAAGAGGAATTAGGAAGAATATATAATATTTGAGGAGGTTTTAGTAGATGTAAGTGTATAAAAAAAGAGAGAACAGTTAAAAAATAAATAAATAAAACTTGTTGAAATGAAAAGCAAATGTTATTCATATTACTGTTTTTAACAGTGGAAAATGGTGTTTTTATTAAATTGCAGTATGTATGATTTTAAAGATATGAGAAATGTCAAAACTTGCATATCAATATCCCCAGTAACTAATTTGTATGTGTGTGTGTGTATCAATCTGCAGCAAAACAAAATTTATCTATGACACAACAATGTCTACTACTGCAAGAAATAATAGTAACCCATTAAATAAGCAAAATTTTCAATTACAAAGAAAATACAGTAAGAAGATTACAGTAATCCAGAGACAAAGTAAAATTTATCCTTTTTTTTTTAAGTACAGTATTTTTTAAGCTATTAGATTAATCTTCTAAAATCTGCAGTGCCCATTGTCATGTTGCATTTTTTTCTACTAGTGGGTTAATTTTTTATGGGCCTTTAAAATTAGTTGATTAATAAACTATGTAATTAAACAACTGTTGTCCTATTTAATTATTTAAAGAAGTAAAACTGAAAAAAAATTTAATTAAATTAATAATAATTAAAAAAAGCTTTTATTTAAAAAATATAGCTCAATAGTTAAGCACTGAGTATGCCTTGTTAAAATTTAGGTAACATATTTACAATTCTGACTCAAATCACCAGTCTGCTACGTGTTATTCATTATTGAGAAATTAAGTTATTAAATTCTAACTCAATAAAATGTCTTTTAAATTAGTTAAAAAATACTTAAAAATCTACAGTTTATAAATAAACTGCTTCAATATATAAAAACCAATTTTGACCAAAAAAGGCCAATTTCGGCCAAAAAAAGCCGGTTAAAACCAATAAAAGCCGCTGGCCTGGCTTTTATTAATTTTAGCCGGCTTTTTTGCAACCCTGTCTCAAATCAAGCTTGTATACACAATAGTTTCCCTCTATTCAAATTCGCCCCACAGTATTTATTTAAAAGCTCTAACCACAAAGGTGGAATAATAAAAGAGAAAGTATCATTACAGATTAAACCCCTTCGTAAATAAATTTCAATGGACTCTCTTATAAGGGACTTGCGGTAATAACTGGAAATAAAAATCAATTTAATATCATTAAACAAAATTTTAATCCCCCTCTCCAAATATAACCTAGATAAAGCTGTTTTCTTGCGGCCAAATTTAATGTCAGATTCATGTTCTTTCTTTCGTATACTTAATTTTCTCCCTGCCATACCAATATATTAACGGATCTCTCCCCCCTCATTAACATACGGAATTTCATATACCCCTGAAAGATCCTCCTGTTTAATCGGGTCAAACTGTCTATAAAGCAACTATTTTAATTTATGTGGTGGTTTCGCAATTAAATCAATATCAAACTTTTTTAATTTAAATTTTAACCTCTCAAAACTACCCTTCATATAAGGAAAATACACTCTTTTAACTTTAGAACCCTCCCCCTCCCCCTCATAATTTTCACATACAGCTTGATCGTTCCCCCCAATATTTTCATTTCTATAATAATTAATCAACTTATTGATGCTACCCAATTTAAAACCATTACACACAGCTGTATCACGGATAATCTGTAATTCATCCCTCAAAAACTCCTCAGAACAAACCCTAAAAGCCCTATTAACTAAAAAACGGAAAGTGGAAAACTTATAATTAAAAGGAGAATACGCCGAATTTGGGATTACATGCCTACTATTCAAACTCTTCCTATAAACCGCTCTCTTCAAATACTCCCCCCCCCTCTAGTTAAAAAGGCATCTAAAAAAGGGAGACCACCCCTTTCCTCTAATTCATAAGTAAATTCAATATTACTATCCAAATCATTTACTTCATTAACAAAACTAACAAAAGAGTCCACCCCCCAATCCCAAATCAAAAAAATATCATCAACATACCTCCTCCAAAAAACAGGTAATTTCTCAAAACTTACAAAAATTCTTTCCTCTAAAGGTCTCATCTTGAATTCACCAAAAATTCAGCTGTTTTTATGTGTTTTTAATTTGTGTTTTGTATTATAGATGGCGTTGTTTGTTATACTGTATCTTGTATATATGGTGGTGTCCAGTGTCATTCGGGTTTGATATTTTGTTGACGAGGTATCTACTTATGAGTATGGTTTTAGAATTTAAACCGAAACATGTCAAGTTTGATATTTGTGTTTTATATGTATGACACCTTACTTAAGTAAAAGATGTTTTTTATGTTGTGTATTTACTTTTAAAATCGCATTTACTGAAAAACTGTCCGTAGGATTTTGCTTTACTTTTCAATTCTTAGTCCCGTGGCACGCCCCATTCCATAGAATTAAGAATTTTGTTTCTATCATAAATAGAACGCGAGATATAGATGTGTCAAAAACCCGTTTTGTCCCGTCCGCAAAATATAAACTAGACAGAGTTAAAAAAAAATAAAAGTAAAATCGTTTGGCATCCATTGGCGGAAATTCCTTTCATTTACGGTTCAATGCATTTCTGTTTCTTATGCTTGGCGAGAAACTCTGTCCAGTTTCTATGATGTATGTTATTTTTCATTGTTTATTGACACTTTAATTTTTTTTGGAAAACCAGCATGTACATGGCGATTTGTCACAAGACACCTTATTACAGAGCTGACACTGGCGACTACTTTTTAATTTTTTCTCGTACCACTTTTTCAAAATAAAAATTTTTCACATGCGCTTTAACAACATGTGTAAGAGAAACATAATACAAAATTTATTTTTGGAAAATAATAGTGAAAATATAATATAAAAATAATCGCTATTGGTAGTCCTGTCATTAGGACCGTAGGAAATCGGGGGGGGGGGGATGGATATTCTTCGAAAATCCATATCATTGTATTTGTTAGATATTTGTGCTGCTCAAGGGTAAGAGGGGGGAGGGAGGGAGTAGATGCTGCATCCATTTTCAACGCAACTTTAGCGAAGCGCACTTACTTTATGTTATGATGCCAAAATTTGTTAGTGTATTTTCATTTGTTATTAGTTTTTTCTTATTTTTTCAGTATTATTAATGAAATATATATTTTGTACCCTGATGTAATATTTCAAAAGATCTTAAAACCAAATTTAATTCTTAATTAAATGAAAATAAAAATGAAATAATGCTTTGAAATAATGCGCAAACACATTTTGAATTTTTAATAAAATTAATTATTAATTAATCTACATATTTGCTTATTAATGAGAAGCTCTATTATTAATTGATTTTCTTAATTTCGCAGTTATTTTGAAAAAAAAAAAACTGAGTTAGAAACTTATTTGGCCACCCCTCCCCCTCTTAATTTTTAAACTGCGATGTTATTGCCCCTCATACTATGAATTTAAAGGAGACTCAGTATAACTTTAGTATCGTGTAGGGCCACCCTTCGCCACAATAACTGCTGCAACTCTTTGAGATAAAACTTTCTACTAGTTTTCGATACGTTTCGGGAGGAATCTTGCTCCATTCATCCTGTAGAGTAGCAAACAGTTCTGTGGTGTTTTTGGCCGAGTTGGACTGGCTCTAAATCGGCGCTCTAACTCATCCCAAAGGTGTTCCAAAGTGTTGAGGTCTGGACTTTGAGCTAGCCAGGGAAGGTTTTCCACACCAATTTCTTCAAACCACGTCTTAACAACACCTGTTGTCTGACATGGAGCACTGTCATGCTGAAACAGGTATGGAACAAGACCAAAGTGTTGCCATAACATCGGTAGCGCTGAATTATCCAAGAATTGTTTTGTAGGCTTCGGCATTCATACTCCCAGAAATTAAAACAACAGGATCCCACATCCGCCAAATTTCACTCTGAACGACGAAACAGTCCTGTAAATATCGTTCGCCAGGCACTCGCCGCACACAAACACGTCCATTGGACTGCAAAACATACTAGCGTGATTCATCGCTCCATAGGATGTTTTTCCATTTTTCTACTGACCAGTGCCGTCGTTCTTTGAACCACTTTAATCGACGGGTCTTATTCAGATGCGTGATATTTGGCTTGTGAACTGCAGCTCGGCCATGAAAACCAAGTGCCACGATCTTCCGCCGGACGGTACGATCACTTGTATCATTAGTCGTAGACAATCAAAATTCCCCTGAAATCGCCTCTAAAGGAAGCCTTTCGGTTTGATTTCACAACATGTTTTAGGAATAGATGGTTCCGATCAATAGATTTTAATAATCAATAATTTCCCAAAAAGCTATTGAAATATAACTGTAAAAATCAAATTACAAGTTATTGACTCATAACTTATGAAAAATGTTTAATATATCTTAGATTTTAGTTTATCATCTTCACTACTGGCATACAAATTACATATATACAGAAAAATTTTGAGGTAATCCACCTTTAAGTTTGTAATTTTTGAATTTAAAAAAAAAAACTTTAGCAATTTTTTTTTTTTTTAAAGAAAAAATTAAATTTTTTAAAAAAATAATGTACAGTAAAATACGTGTCTTAAGCTATATTTTTCTTCATAATATCTATATAATATATATACGTCCAATTCAATGTGGGGGGGCAACTCCCCCCCCCGTGGTTGAGGTGATCATCCCATGATGTGACGTGAACTATGAATATTAAACATTTATTTTGCACTTTGTATTTATTTAAATTTTAAAAACTTGTACATTTAGTTATTAATTATTATTAAAAACTGTAAAAAAAAATGTAATCTTATATTATAACAGTCTAATTTCAGGTCATAGAACAACAGAAAGTGTGAAATATGTTTTACACCCCCCCCCCTTCCCCTTCCTTCGCATCCCTCGAGGGGGTGAGGCGAAAAATATTGGTGGAAGGGGACACAATCTGTGACGTATAAATGCACTTTTTAGGTAATATTGTATTGTCATTGGAAATACATGCACTTTTGAAAAAAATTACAAATTCTGAATCGGCACCATTATGCATATAAATAATAAAAACTTGTAATATACAAATTTTTACATCTATAAAAAATAAAGACTTTTGTGCATATTAAGTGCACACTCTTTGCGAACATAGAATATGCAGTTATTTTATGCAAAAAATGTGCACAGTTTTTGAAAACAAAAAATATGCACTCTTTTGAATGTATAAAAAGTGCATACAATGTGCACACAAAGTGTACACTTTTTGAAATATTCAAAAATATTAATTTTTTTTGCACAAATTGTGCACTATCGATACTTTTTTGCAAAATAAGTGCAAACATTTTCTAGCTGGGTACATATATATGTGATAGAATTTACTGTAGAGTGTTTTGCGTATTGGGCTAAATTTCGCAAAATTTTATTATAAACACCTCAATTAACCTAAATGTACTCAATGTATGGACTATATTTTCCTTTTCATCGTAGTTTAGAATCAAAATCTTCCTAAACATAATCGTAAACTATAATTAAATAGCTTTTTCAAAAAACTTTTTCCGAACGCTTTCCGATAACTTAAAATAACAATTTGTGAACAATCCCTTTCATTCAGCGACTTTTAGTCAGAAACTAAAAAACAGCTCACTCTAACGTCGATATCTCTCTGAATTTTTGCGATATTTGACTGATTTTTTATTAAGTTGCTCCAGAGAGTTAACTACTAAATTATGCAAAAAGTTCCTTGATATCGTTCGCGCATGCGCAGATAAAAATTATTTCATACAACTGCCCATATTTCCTCAAACATTTAATATATTTATATTCCAATAGCACTATGTTATTGCTACTCCATTTTGTCAATTTTTCTGCAATTAGCGTTAAATTTGGTTAAAAACCCTGTGTGTTATAAGCAAAAAACATGCAAGAATTTTTTTAATTTTAAAAACAAAATCGCTATATCTCTATTAATATACATGCTATTCTTACACAAATGAATGCACATATTATACGATGTCTTCCTATGTATATTCTGCAGCGACAGATCATTTCGTGCATTTTATTTTACAGGGTGATCCCAAGTATTATTTTTTTTCTTTAATTTTTGGTTGGTCCCCTAATTGTCCTCCTTATCAAATCGACGTTGAAAGATATAAAGTCAAACCTGTTCTTTTTAATCAGAAAATTTCAAAATAATCTGATATGTATATTTTTAAATATTTGAAAAAATGTCTAAAACTGAAAGTTCCCATCATTTATGGCATTATAGTGTATATATATATATATATAATGTCTTCATATTAGAACTTTACAATAATTGATTGAAAGAAACTTTAATACTGCAATTGGAACCAACAAAACTGAACACAACGATGGATGAAAAATAGATACTCTTAAGATTACAAGTGTCTCTCTGTGCAACTAATACGCGTTGTCAAACACATTTAATTAAAATGTGTAAAATGTACAACAATGTTTAGTACGAGCAAGCGATCACAATACATATACTACTGCAATTTTTTCGATCGATTTAAATTCTTACAAATATATTAATTAATATTTAGTTATTTATGGAATAGCACAAGCTAAAAGTATTCTTATATATAATATATAAATAGAATATATTATTTTTAGTAACTTACATAAAAAAAAAATCAGAAGGCTTATGTACTATATAGAAAACTCAGAAAGTTGCCGATAAATGGATTACTTCAGAAAACATCACACTTCGGCTTATGTTTCAGATCGAAAAGTAGCACTATATGCAATATTTTGATTCTTTTTTTCATATTGTCTTATGAGGCTGATAACCAACTTTCACACTATAATTCAAGAGTTACCGTCATCAAGATTTTGTACTAAATTTTGGAGTAAAAATTAGGTTTTACTAGATATTCTTCTTTATTTTGCATACAGTGAAATTAAGACATATTCTACTTTACTTTTTTCAACTTTGTGAAGGATAACTTTAGAGTTTACTTCAATAATATATTATATTCAATAATATATATATTATATTACTTTTAGAGCACACTATAAATAAAAGCGAACTTTTTATCTTAAGCATTTTAAGAATGTCTTTCTTCCAATTTATGTACGCATTTACTCTGTTAATTTAATCATAAAGAGATCATTATATTCAGGATTAATCATGTTTTCAAATTCACCACACTTTTCTTCATTAAAGCAATAATGGGGATATAAACGGATGAAATTTCTTGAATATTGGAAAAGTAATTTCAAGGGAAATGAGAAATTAAACTGAAAAGGCGTAGCAGCTATATTTCATTTTTGAAACTTTTCCAGAAGTAATGATTTTCAAAACTCTTTAGGACTGGATGGAGGTTTAAATAATTTTAATGTTTTTATATATGCTTTTTGATAAAATTCATGAAAAACATTATGCGTGATTTAAATTATTTTTTCTAACTTGCATAAATACATTGTAGTCAGCGAATTACATTTCGTTTTCTCTAGTGACCCCTTCTGGGAGTTAAAAAGATTTCTTGATGCATAAGGGGTAAAAAAACACCATAAAAAGCACAGGTCACATGTAAGGATGAATAGCATTTTCAATTCAGTATATTAATCGAGATATTTATAGTAAAGATTTGTAACGTATAAAGTTAGAAGATAATTTGTATGTACTCTTATAGTAAAATGAAAAAAAAATCATACACATAGTATTCATACACATAGTTTATACGAATAACGTATATTGTAGGGAAAAAAACAGAAAGAAAGAAAGAAAATACGAGAGCATATCATAACTCCCGTATTAAGAGGCATCAATTATGCAATCAATTATGCATTTCACATTTACTCTAAATACGAATTTATATTGTTCTACATTAAAAAACATATAATACCTATAATACATATAATACATATAGTACATAAAAAGCACATAATAATATGTGTTTAAATATGTTTGGGGACTTTGTCAGTGTTAGGAAAACGCATTTTTATGATTTATTGGTATTGGGACTACATTTTTTAAATGAAGCTAGAAAAATTATTTGTTAATAAGACGGTGATGTGGAAACAGATAAATGTACGTTTTATTTGTAAATTTTTAGCATATATGGCATGGCAGGAATAGGAAATTGCATTTTAATCAACAATACGATTCTGTTACAGATTTTGCATATTTTCTCATAATTTCATCATTCAAATTTATTTTGAAAGGATTTCACCCCTCCGGTTTTTACAGATGGCAATTATATATATATTTGAGAATTTTCTATAATGGAATAGAATCAAATATTAAATACTTTTAATATTAATAAATATTTGAAAAGGAGTTAATTTCAAACTATGCATGAGCATTGTGTTTTGACTTTTGTTAAATATGAAATAATATAAAAAGCAATAAAATACATAAACGATCAATATAGTTGTGTCAAAACGACATCTATTAGTTCATTTTTCAATAATATATTAGCTAATTATTTTCATATAAAAGCAATAATAAAAAATACATTAATTGTTTTTTAATGTACATTAAATATCATAAAATAGCAGGTAATACTTTATTTAAAAAGCTAAATATATGAAAAAGAAATAATATCAATGAAACCAATGGTTTAATTTTAGTTGTTCTGAGATTTTTTTTCAATTCTGTTGAGAATCTTTTATTTTAATATACAGTAAACTACTTTATTGTCACCTACTTTTTAATAAAATACTTTCATCTGGTAAATGTGTTTTTACTGTAACATCTTAGAAACACTGTTACATTTGTTACATCAATTAAAAAAGTGAAACATTTTTCATTCTTGATATTCTTGAGCTACTTTTATTTAAATATTACTGTAAAAACTTTTTTAATTAAATTTCTTTTGCTGAAAACTTTTACTGATGCTTCTAAAGTATGATTTAGAAATTTAAGGGAAGAAAAAAATATAATATAAAGACACAGTATTTATCCACACCTAATAGACTTATAGTTCAAAACTGCTTTAAATATTTTACTAAAATGTCTTTGGTTGAAACGAAAAAGAAAGAAGAAGAAAGAGAAAGAAAGAGAAAGAAAAGAAAAGAAAGAACATGTCGGTGAAAATTATCCAATTAATTTGTTTTATCTTTTTCTTAAAAAAATTTACTTATGAATTCTAAAAGACAAAAAGTTACGAAGCATACAGTTATCATTTATGTTATGAATAAATTTTTGTGTCGAAGGTGTGAATAGTTTTTCTTAAAAAAAAGGAAATATGTTTTACTTGTTGCAAATGCTTTTCAACTTTGTTCGAAAGTCTAGAGAGGAATGAAAGAAATGCTATATATATTTTTTTTCTGTTTTGTAGTTTTATAATTTTTTTAATGTACAAACCTTTACATGTTAATTTACCATTTTTTTTAAATATAAAAGTATACAGGTTAGTCTTTTATTTTTATCACTTTTTGGTGGTTTAAGTGACATTGAAAAAAGAACAGTTGATATACGCAAATTCTAAAACATTTATATTTCAGTGAAAAAGGCTCCAAAATAATTGCAAATTTATATTGCAGTTATATAATATTTTTGAAAAAAAAAAACACATATTCTGTAATTTTCAAATACCCCCCCCCCCACACACACAGATAGATAATTTTCCATCTATAAAAAATGGTATTATTATAGAAATAAAAAATTTCAAAGACCAGGGATCACCACATTTATTTCGCTATCGACGAAGTCTTCAAGAATTTTCAAAGTGTTTATCTACCTGCACCATTTATTAACGCCTACCAAAAGTGTTCATGACTTTGGTTTCTCTGCCGTCTGTCAGTCCATCTAGCTGAGCTCTAACTCACATAAATATACTTGGATTACCAAGAGGTTGATATATGTAAATGAGGTTTATCGTAGGACATCATTACTGAAAACAGAGTGTAAAACATGTATAGATCGTTTAATGGGAAACGCAAAAGGAGGTCTTCAAATTATGGTATATGGGGGAAAATCATTTTCCGCGTATTTTAATGAAGTTACATCACAATTACGTGAAAGAAAATTTATATGCATTGTTGAGATGCAATAATATAGGCTTTCTGTAAGAGTATGGAGTGCATAGCAGTAATTTCTAGGGACGCACAGAAGGATTGCTTTACATTATGGCATGAGGAAAAATTCGCTTGCAGAGGATTTTAAAGATGTTACACAATTTCAAACATACGAAAATTGATGTGCATTTATGAAATGCGCTACAATATACTTAGTGTTTAATATGTAGTCCATATCATTTATTCGCTCATTTACAGGAACAAAGAAAAGAATTACGTTACAGTACTGTCTTTGAGATATAATTCATGGAAATTCGTTTTCATATGCGGTAATTTGTTTTAAGCTTAACTAAATTTTATAGATTATGTAGTGTTTATAAATTATATAACTCATACTTGGGCTCTGCAAAATAATTCACAAGTATTACCGTCTATGGGCGCGAATTGGTTGGAGGTTTTATTCTAGCTTAACTATATATAGCACACAGAGATATATATGTAGAATGTAATATACATTCATACACAGGCTTATGCATAAAAACTGGGAACATTGCCGTCTAACAGATGTAACTGTATTTTTAGTTGTTTCATGCATTTCATAGCCGCAGTGAAATTTAATTTAATATATGGTGTGCACAAAAATCTATAGATCATTTAGAGAGCTGCACAAAAAAAACAGTTGCTTTCTATTGCGGGTAATTGCAGAAAACAAATTCGTAAATATATTTTCCGTTTTCTGTCTGAATTAAATTTTCGCACACAATGAATTGTGTATCCTAATCTTTAGATCATATACATGGCTGCTTAAAATTATTGTGTACTATGGGTACTAATTGCTATAAAGGGGTGTTTAGCTGCGTTGTTCTTTTTATGATTTGTTTATTTAGATATCTTCTTTACCTATTTAATGTTTGAGTTTTGGTACAGTAAATTGGAAGTGTTGGAAAGTGCTTTATAATCTACGCTTGATGCATGATTTTCTTTTCTTGTTTATCTTCTAATCATAATTTAAGAATTAAAGAAAACATTTTTGGTAATTTTTAGGTTGTTTATTATTTGTATCGCCTATGTGTAATATATTTATGTGTAATCAGATGCTTTATAATGTTACTTTTATTGTTTCTAAATGAATGACCAAAATGACAATTTAATTATAGTTAAATGATGTTAATATATGTCTTTAATATTAAAATATTTCAGTTTGTTTTACTAAAGTTGTTGAGTTATCGGTACGTGTACGGCCAAAACAAAGATATTATTACAAAGTTGAGCTTAAAAATGTCACTGTAGATAAATATTGTGAGTTTGGCTTCGCTTTTGGCTTCTTATGTTTAACTGAAAATTCTGAAAGATATCACAGTTTAACAGCAATTTATCACACGTGTGAGAGAGATAGAGAGAGAGATGTGAATATATATGTATAATTTTCTCAATTAATTCATAAAATCATTTCTGCTTTTCGGAAAATCAATGCCGTATTTTTACTTTTACGGGCGACTAGAATTTTACTTGGCTAACCTTATTTTATGAAATTAGTATATATATATATATATATATATATATATATATATATATATATATATATATATATATTATATGTTTTTCAACTTTGTGTGCTTGTAGAATATATTAATTTTCACTTAAATACAAACGTTTATATATCACATTGAAGGTAATTTAATGTAAAATTTAATAATAAAGACAGTATTACAATATCTGCATTACAAAAACAGATATGCTCATTTTAGTAGAACAAACAAACACAAATCGATTTGAATAAGGACGTGTTTTGTAATAAAAGCGTACTAGCCAATCACAAACACTGTTCTGAGGACCAATGGATGGTAAAAGAATTATTGTTGTGGAAATATGTTGCGGAATGGTGCATACTAGTACAATTAAATAGAGTATTGCTGTTTTTTAATATTTAAAGTCTTTTTTAATTAAACTAATTTTAAACAATGTCATCAACAAGAAGAACTAATTGGACATCTACAAAAAAAAAAGCTGAATTGTCATATTGAGAGAAAATGACCTCTCTTATGCTGAAATTTCAAGACAAGTTGGTTGTTCTGTGACTTGTTATGGTGTACGAAAGTTCTGTTTACGTTATGAAAAATCGAAATCAGTGGAAAATAAGGCCAAATCAGGCCGAAAAAAATGCATAAGTGCTACTGCCGATAGAAAAATTAAACGGCAATTCCTTCAAGATAGAAAATGTTCATCAGATGCCATTAGATGTGAAATGAATGCAGCGGGTATTGCAGTAAGTTCAAGAACAATAAGAAGAAGGTTATCAGGATTTGGACTATAAGCTAGAATTCCATGGAAAATACCATATTTAAATCAAAAGCAACGCGAAAAACGAGTTAAGTGGGCAAAAAAAAATTAAATGGTCAGAAAATCAATGGAAGCAAGTAATCTGGAGCGATGAGAGCAAAATATCGCTCTTTGGTAGTGATGGTAGAAAATACGTGAGACGTAGAGTAGGAGAAGCACTTCATCCTGATTGCACTGACGGAACTACAAATACACCAACAAATGTCATGATTTGAGAATGTATGTCTGCAGATGATGTGGGCCGAATTCAAGTGATTGATGGCATCCTGAATGCCAAAAATATATCAAAACTGTCCTGGAACTAAAATTGATACCTTCCATCAGGGATCTCTCCCCCAACAACGCATCATTTATTTTTCAGCAGGATTCAGCTCCATGCCACACAGCAAAAGTATGCAAAGCATGGTTTCAAAATAAAGGCATAAATATATTACCATGGCCAGGAAACAGCCCTGATCTCAATCCAATTGAAAATTTGTGGCGACGTTTGAAAATTTTTGTACGAAAAAAACGTCCATCTAATAAAAGACAACTTATTGAAGCTATAATTGATTCTTGGCACCATGTGATTAGGAAAGATGAACTCCAAACACTCGTTCACTCGATGAAAAGACGCTGTGAAGCTGTCTTAAAAATAAGGGTTATCCTACTAAGTATTGATTGTGTAAGTATCACTTTAAAAAAAAGCAAATCTAAGATAGATCTTACTATTAGATGCATAACTTTTTTTGTAATACAGATATTGTAATACTGTTTTTATTATTAAATTTTACATTAAATTACCTTCAACGTGCTATAAAAACGTTTGTATTTAAGTGAAAATTAATATATTCTACAAGCACACAAAGTTGAAAAACATGAAACTTTCAAAAAATGTCCACACTTTTGGCCACCACTGTATACGCAAATATTTTTGTACGTAAATATATGTCACAATCATAAATCGTATTTCAAAGATTTTTGATATTTTTCTCACTATTAACTGTGACATAACATCATGACTTTCAGAATTTAAATGTGACATAGACTTCCACTTCTTTGTTTCTTTTCTTTTATATAATAGATGATTTTTTAGTAATATTTTTGACCGACCTCTCACTGACACCCGAGCCCGAATCGACATCTGGTTAAGATATAGTAAGCATAGTTAGGGGTTTTCACAAAGTTTCATTGAAAATAATATTAATGAAATTCAAATATTATTCTAGCGTCTATGAAAATTTATCCATTTTTATTAACACTTTCCAAACTAGTTGAAAAGTGTTTATGACTTCGGTTTGTCTGCCGTCTGGCCGTCTGCCGTCTGTCCGTGCTCTAACTCCCGTAAATATGCTCGGATTGCCCTGCAATTTTTATATGTTATTGTCGTTATCTATAGCATGCTCCCTATTTCATTTAAAGTGTGTAGCACTTATAGTTTTTTTACAGGGACACTCAAAAGAATTCCGTTACATTACGGTCTATGGGGAAAAATCATTTGCGGTTTATTTTAATGATGTTACACAATTGCAAACACATTGCAATTGATATATATAACTAAGGTACATTACAAGAAGCTTAATATGGAATAGGGTGTGCATAGCACTTATAGTTACTTTAAAGGGACAGTCAAACGAATTCCGTTACATTACGTCTATGGAGAAAAATCGTCTGCGGTTTAATTAAATAATGTTTCACTATTTTAAACGCATTGAAATTTATATATATCACTAAGGTGCATTGCCAGAGGCTTAGTACAGAATATTGTGTGCATAGCAGTCATCGTTCATTTACAGTGACACACAAAAGAATTCTCTACTGTCTGTTAACAATAATTCCTGGAAGCGTGTTTTAAGTTGCTGGACGCGATTTTAAATTCAACTCAATTTTTGTCTATTACTTGGTGTGTATAAATTCTGTAGATCCTATACAGGGCAGCACAAAAGTTCGCGAACACATTTCCGTTTATTGACAGAAGGAGAATTTTAAACTGTGCTACGCGTTTCCTAACTAAACTGAAATTTAGCATTCAATGTAGTATATATACAAATATATAGATCAAATACAGTGCTGAATAAAAGTATTCGGATATTTTTCCTAATATTGTATATGTTGGAAATTCCTGAATTTACGTCTTTAAATATGTTATGCGTTTTCCAAATTGTTTACTTAGATGTTATATTTTAGCTTATTAAATTGTAATGATTTGTAAAATTATTTTGGAAGCGTTGGAAAGTGTTACATAATCTATGCTTGGCACATAATTTTTCATTCTTGTTTTAACCTTATGTTATTCTTTTTTCCATAACTTATATACTTCAATAAACGCAGATTCTAAATTAATGAAAAAATCTTATTTCCACATTTTCGCCTACTGAATTCGATTGTGTATGCAAATAATTATATTGAGCTTCTTAAAAGTTTTAAATGAAACATTTCATCAGAAATAGAAATTATTTTACTTTCGAAGTAACATTTAAATTGAAAATATAAATTTTAAGTTTTGGAAGTTTACTTAGTGTCATTAATTGAACTTTAGTTAAATATAAAATTGTTTTTGTCAAACAGTAAAGTTTACCTTATAATTTAAGTACTTTTCTTAAAACATTCAGTAAGATTTATATAAATAGAGTACTTCTCTAATAATTAGATGATAAAATAGATTGAAATGTAATCTCCATGTAATGATGATTCGTCATTTTTAAAACTCATTCAGAATGGTTTTGTAATCAAAGTTTGTTTTATTTTAAGATGGGAGAAATCTGCTCGATAAAGGCTAAAATGTTAATTACTTCAATTAAATAAAATTTTGTGTATTTAGAAATCATATAAACTAGTAAAACTTTTTTGTGTATTTGTATTTTAAAATGAATTTGAAATAAAATAAACATTTTAATGAGGAATTCTCATAGTTTTAGGAACTTACATTTTTCGTACATCGTTTGAAATTTTCCCAACGCGGAAAAATATCTTTAAAAAAATGTGATGTTATTTTACTTCAGATATAATATGACATTGAAAATTCTAAAAATATTGGCTTTTCGATCATACTGTTTTTTGAAATTATAAAAAAAAAAAAAAAAAAAGTTTTAACCTTTTGTTGCATATTGTCCACTACAGTGGACAAAAATGCTATTTTTTTTATGCCCAACATATTTTGTTTACATTTGCTATTAAAAGCTTATGCTACTCTTTGACATCTATGCTTTCAATAGAAAAATCATGATAGCGCCACAACAACCCCTAACTCCATCGCGATATTATCAATATAGATGTCTCTTCAGAATGCCGGTAATTTCTTTCGTATGGACTAAAGTGATTTTGAACCTACAATAATGTTATTTAAATGGTCTAATTTTGTCTGTTAATTTTTACATTTAGACTTCTTGGCTTAATGCATAATTGAAATACAAGTTTAAAAATACTTTATTTGTTTTGTTTTGGACTATAGTACACAAGCTGTAATGAAAAATTAAATAAATTATCATACATAAAATAATATTTTTCTCATTCTGTGTGAACCTTTTAGTAAGAAAATAACAAATTTAGTGTTCAGGATTTGCCAGTTTTAAAGTATGCAACAAAGGATTAATTCCGTGAAATAAAAGAAATATAGATTTTCTAGATTTTATTAATATGAATGTTTAAACTATTTTCTTAATAAAATTCATAACACATTATTCTGATTTCTCATATTTTTTTCATTATTATTATTTGTTTGCGTATTTATTACTTTCTGCAAGAATGTATTATCCTGTTCCAACTATACTATTTCTCTCTGCAACTTTGTTATTGAATAAATTAATTCAGCTTATCTGAATATTTTATATCTATACAGTGTAGTTGTACTGTATGCTGTATCCACTGTATAGTTGTGCTACATATAATGCAACTATCTATAACAATAATTGTTCTGTTACTGCGAGTCTAGAAATAGAGAAATAAGTACTTTATTTCTAATGTACTTCAATAAAATTTAGAAGAGAAACCGTATTCATTTATGTTTATTTCTTCAGGCATTGCAGTAAAATTTTTGTGAAAAAAATCCACTTATTCTAAAAGATGTTACTTATATCCTTTTGAAATATTCTTTAGGGTAGTAACGTTATGGATGCGACACAACATAATAAAAGCTTACTTTTATTTTGATGATAAAATGTAGTATACTTAAAGTAGTTTTCATGAAACAGAATCTCGAAGTAAGAAAATAGTTGTTTATATATTTTTTTTATCCTAGCCAGAAATATTTTAAACAGAATGAAAAACACAATTGTAATTCCAAAGTATGTACAACGCATGCATTTAAACTTACGTTCAATTTAGAACCAAACTTTTAAATTTTAATTTATTTTATGAATAATGTTCCCGCTCAAATAACGCTTAAGTTATATTTTTCAAATAAATAAATAAATAAAACTGTATAAAAAATGCTATGTACAAGTAATGGTGTTAAATTATTACTAATAATTACTGAATTTTTATGAAAACACCAAGAAAAGCTGTACTATGCATGAACACTTACTTTTGACCGGGTGATTCAAAACTTATCGTTCAAATTTCGTGGGGAGGTAGGGAATACGTTATAAAAG
Organism: Maratus michaelseni; assembly: GCA_963931845.1. NCBI lineage: Eukaryota > Metazoa > Arthropoda > Arachnida > Araneae > Salticidae > Maratus > Maratus michaelseni. The sequence goes on along the minus strand of OZ007590.1, from coordinate 76,768,196 downwards.
ATAGGGAGGTAGGGAATATGGTTATAAGAGAATGGTGACTAACGGCAAATGAAATTTGATTGGTTGAATAGATTTTGTATAAAAACTTCACGAGCTTACCATTATTATCAAGCTAACGTTTGTTTGTTTGTCAAATTTGTTAAAGCAACTCATTTGGGGGACTATTCTCAAGTCCTGAAGTGTGGGTTGCTGTGGTTTAAACAAAAATATCCCATCTGCGCATACACTCCGTACATATAACAGAATCAAAGATCAAAATTACAATATCTATCAGACTCCATTCATCTACATTTTATAGAAATTCGGAAAAAAATTTATTTCATGCGGATCAATAATATTGAAATCTTGTTTTTGCAGTTACAACAGTATTTTTTACTTTAAATTTATTTAAAGATGATGTAAATTAAGGTATCCGCACACCTTTAAAAAGTCATTTTCGATGAAAATATTGATTTTTTATTTTTGAAATAATATTAAAATTCGATCTTTTATTTATCGAATTCTGGTTTAATTATGTCTGTATCTGAATTTGAATCCGAGTTACAGCCGTTTAAAGTTACATCTATTACAGCTTGTCGAAGAATGTTATAACCGTAAATATCGTTTTACAAAGCGGAAGTAAGTTGAAATAAGTAAGTTTACAGTCTTCATTTTCGAGATTTAGCATTTAAATGTTCAAGAAAATACATGGAGTATATAATTAAATCTTTAAAGAATAATAATAATTTTTTACAGCAAGAACAGCCTTTAAAAGTTATTTTTAGCTTTTTCTCAAAATGAAAATTTTCAGATTAATTATTGTACGCAAAGCATCCTATAGCAAAAAATTATGCATGAAATGCATATTTTTATATACATACATATTTCATAGTTTTAACTTAAATGTCATTAGAAAAAAATGGTATAATGAGAAAATTAAAAAAAATTAAAAATATCAGCTCCGAAGCTGTGCGGATACCTTAAAGACCGTTTAATCATCAAACAAAACAAAAACAAAGGTATATATTAAGAATTTCAAAGAGTAGACGAGACTCGCGTTATACGTTCTATTCAAATTGAAAAAAAAAATCTATTGCATTTAAATAAAAACATGGCAACGAAACTATATAATAATCCCTTTCCTTACCATTATTCTTTTATCCCTAGATTGGAGTAATTTTGTTGCCTTCATTACTGAAATTTCAGTCAAAATTACAAAATAATAATAATGATAATAAATAAAATGTCGAAAGCTAATTTAATCAAAATTACGAGAGTTATTATGGCATCTTCGGATCCATAACAATGACTAGTATTATTTTCAATTAGCAACGTCCATTATTCTAAGAGAAGTAGTTGTGAAATACAAATACACAGTGAGATTTTAATAAAATCGATCTCTTTGCATTCCTATATTTCTGCACATTATATAATTCAATTTATAACTGTTTTGTAATCAAACATCATTTTGAATTACAACTAAAGATATTTCTTTCGCAAATATAAGCAAAAAAATTACTTTCATTAACCGAAAGTTTTGTTTTTCAGATTTCTTGTATGTATTATAAAAATTAAAAACATGATAGTTTAAATTTCAATTTTAAAGTTATCTCTTCAGTGTTTCTTAAAACAAATTTTGATTTTTATTGATGTATGTTATTTGAAATATTGTAAATAATTAAAAAAAAACCAATAAAATCATATATACTAATATTGGATGTATCATAAAATAATTAAAGAAATTTCGGTTGTATTTAATCAAAAAGGAATAATTTGCACGCTTAAATTACATTATTTTAAATTCAGATTCGATATTTTGCAAACTTTATTTAACTATTGCTAGAATTTGTTAAAATAAAAGGAATAATTGCATGGTGTCAATGTGCTTTTGATTACAAGGACGTATATACTTTTGATTACAAGTTAAAGCAGTCTAATTTTTTTTTTTTACTTTCCAATCTGTATACTTTACTTTCTACAATGTATCAAATGATTGATTTGAAAATTTGATTTTGAGCATTCCCCTTGTATTTTTACTAAGTACTGTCGATGTATGTATCCTTGCTAATAATTAAATTTACTCGCAGCTTCACTCTGGATTATATTAGCTAATTTTGTTGAAAATTAAGTTATTAATTTTAGCCATAGTAATTTCTGTATGCCTAATATCTTGCCTCATTTAAATTGCTCCATGTTTAATTAGTATATAAACAGTTCATTTTTGTACATCTTTAACAGAAAAATGCACCTCATGTTTTTTCTCTATTCATAGAATTGCAATGTACATTGCATCTTCTTTTTTGAAGCAATTTTTATTTATGTACATAACTAATTCCAGACTTTTTATTGTTGAAACATGTATAAAGAAATGTTGAGGCGTAATTACAATGCAAAGCGTTAATAAATTGAAGGATATATATTTTCTTAATGGCTTAATAAACTGTATGGAGATTTCTAGTTGAAAGAAGTTACTTGTAGGAAAGGAAAGGAACTGCGCGTTGGAAGTTTAAAATCCTTATAATTAAAGGAAAGTTATTGGTTTGACTGTCTGTGTGAGTGTCTGTTGTTGATGACAAGGAAATTATAAAGCACGTAAATGTAGGAATATTTGGTTGAGGATAGATGAAAATAAATCCAAATGCACATGAGGATCAGTTTTTTTCAGAATTAGCAGATATAATAATTAAAAACCATAATGAACATCTCAAAATGGCGAGTTTCCTTCGTTTCGCTGACTGCGCCTGTTCTTTTAATGGTTTTCTGGTACCTTCGCGCCCCGATCGGTACTCGATATAGTTGGGAAAAAAAAGAAAAGAAAAACATAACAATTTTTGATTTATTTTCCTGACAGGAATGTCATCTTTTGTTTAAAAAAATAATAATATTTAATATTTGAAACAAAATTTCATTGGACATCGATTCGTGTCAGTTTAAAAGTTTTCTATTTTTCTGTAATTTGAAGCAGATCTATTTCCTACTTGCATCTACTTCCAACACCACAATAAAAATAAAATAAAATAAAAAATAAATAAATACAATCCACTTATTTTAGAAACTAATCCTTTTCTAACGTTGAAATTTTTATAATAATATTTACTATTTACTATTTTTTTAATGTTCGATTTCATGATGATTTTGTTATTTTCCTATTGAAATAATTAGAGCAAACTCAGAAATATTCAGTGATACGATGTACACAAAAATTGATAAAAGATGGCGACATATGATGTCAGGAATAGGGAAAATAAGGAAATTTCAACAGATTAACCAGCGAGAGAAGAAACTCACTCTCACTAACTGTAGATGTCTCAGGGAACAAGAGGTGAAAACATTTTTAGAACTTTTAACATATTGGCTACTTTTGGTCATGTGCACTGCTTTTGATGTGTTTTAAAATAAATTAATGTATGTTTTAATAGGTAGTGCAAGTTTTTTTTTTTTTAACCACAATATTTGCAATTTTTCATGATTAAATCATTTTTTTCATAAAACGTTTTAAGAGACGTCAAAAAGTTATTATAAAACACTAAAATAATAAAAAAAATCATTTCAAAGAGTACCGGGATCCTTAAAACTCCCCGGAAAATTGGCACGTATACATACAGGTGTACTATCTTTGTTAGTAGATCTCAGGAAGAAGTGGAGCCTATTGCCACATATTTATGTTTACTGCTTGTTTTAGTAATGTTACTCGATAAATAGGAGCACGTCCGGAGAGATAGAGGATAAAGTAAATATGAACGTGTAACAAAAGAAAAAACAGAACAAAAACAAGTTTTGATAATCTTACAAATGTATAAAAGCGGTACACCTAATACAGGCTGCCTAGTGATAAAGAACCGTCTATTATAGCAATGGAGACAATACTGTTTTTGATGAATTCAAGCGTATGCGATGTTTACATTCGATTATTTCTTTGCTTAGTATGGAATAACAAAAATTGGGATTTTTTTTTTTTTTTTTTTTTTGGGGGGGGGGGGGGATTGTAAAAATGATTTCATTCGATTTATTTTTCTCGATCCAATTTATCGTAGTTTCAACATTACTCAAATTCCTCAACAAAAAATATCACTAAAAAACTTATTGTTAATATAAATATTTTTGTAAGCGGAATTATGTAAGCCAAAAATCATTATTAAGGAAAAATTATATAGACTGCCCTATTAGTACTATCAGCAATATATATAAATATATATGTAGTATGTCATAATAAAAAAAAATCGCCATTTCACCTTAATTAATTTATTCTAAATTCTTACATTATCTACTTTTTTCTCTGTCTTTTAATAATATCTTAAATATAATTTATATTTTAATTCCATACCTTTAATCAACATGTTCTTTTAATTATTTTTCTCAAAACCTTAATATGTTAAAAAGCGACACTTCTTTGTAAAAATCCCCTGTTTTATTCCTGCATATTTGAGACATTAAATTTTTATATCTTTAGAATTTTTCTTAATACCATTTTTGTTTTTATTAAAATTATTATTCGATATCCCAGAATTCCTTGCATGTAATCCCGAGTCTAAATTATTCCCCTTCTTATTTCTGCGCTTTTGATATATGAGACCATGTTCCGACGTTACGTCATTATTTGGCTACCTCACTCATCCTTTTCAACCAATCACTAAGCAAGCCACTCCTCTGTATTCCCCCAATATCCCTCGTAACTAACATTCCGTTCGCGCTTCCATCAGCATGTCAAAATATTCTTCAGCGAATTGCTAGTATATAACGAGGTTATACAGCATTGGAGAGCATATTTTTTACGTTTTTCGACTTGCTAAATAAACCCACGTAACTTGGAAGAGATTTCTCTTCAAATTGATTTATCTCTAACGAGCAGGGAAGACCGAGCTATGCTCTGTCAAAATTAAATTTGAGTTCAAATATCATGACACATGACCAAAATGACCCACTAATTGAATTTTCTCGAACATGTGACTTAGCCCAACAATCTTCTCGTGCCCGAAAACCATAGGATGCAAAATTTAATGTAAATAGTCTGAGTCGTTTTTAAGATAAAATAGGTTGACACATAATGACCATGACCAAAATGACCAACTAATCGAAATTTCACGAACATGTGACGTAGACTAATCATATATTCTAATACGAGCAAATCTTGTGGGTGGTTATATATATATATATATATATATATATATATATATATATATATATGCAAAAATTATCTTAAAAACGGCTCTAACGATTTTGACGAAATTTCGTATCCTACCGTTTTGGAGCAGCAGAAAACCAATGGGCTAGGTCACATGCTCGAGAAAATTCGATTAGTGGGTCATTTTGGGTCATTTTGGGTCATGGTCTAGCTAATTGTATTCAAAAAATGGTTCAAACGATTTTGACGAAATTTTGTATCCGACCATTTTCGGGCACGAGAAGACTGTTGGGCTGGGTCACATGTTCCAGAACTTTTGATTAGTGGGTCATTTTTGGGTTAACGCGGGTCAAATTAATTTTATCTAAAAAACGGCTCTAACGATTTTGATTAAATTTTGTGTCCTACGAGTTTCAAACACGATAAAATCATTGGGCTAGGTCACATGTCCGAGAAAATTCGATTATTGGGTCATTTCTGGGTCATTGTGGGTCAAGATCTAAAAAACGGCTCAATTTACACTAAATTTTGCATCCAATTGTTTTCGGGCACGAGAAGACTGTTGGGCTAGGTCACATGTTCCAGAAAATTCAAGTAGTAGGTCATTTTGGGTCATTTTGGATCATGGTCAAGCTAATTGTATCTACAAAACTGTTCAAACGATTTTGACGAAATTTTGTATCCGACCATTTTTGGGCACGAGAAGACTATTGGGCTGGGTCACATGTTCGAGAACTTTCGATTAGTGGTTCATTTTTGTGTCAAAGCGGGTCAAATTAATTTTATCTAAAAAACGGCTCTAGCGATTTTGATTAAATTTTGTATCCTACGAGTTTCGGGCACGCGAAAATCATTAGGCAAGGTCAGATGTTCGAGAGCATTCGATTACAGGGTCATTTCTGGGTCATTGTGGGTCAAGATCTAAAAAGCGGCTCAATTTACACTAAATTTTGCATCCAATGGTTTTCGAGCACGAGAAGACTGTTGGGCTAGGTCACATGTTTGAGAAAATTCAATTAGTGGGTCATTTTGGTCATGGGTCATTATGGGTGAAGCTATTTTATCTTAAAAACGGTTCAGAAGATTTGAAATAAATTTAGCACCCTACAGGTTTAGGTAATAAAAAGACTATTAGGCTAGGTCACATGTTCGAGAAATTTCGATTAGTGGGTCATTTTGGTCATGGGTCATTATGGGTCAAGCTATTTTATCTTAAAAACGGCTCAGTCTATTTACACTAAATTTTGCATACTATGGTTTTCGGGCAAGAGAAAACTGTTGGTCTAAGTCACATGTTCGAGAAAATTCAATTAGTAGGTCATTTTGGTGATGGCTCTTGATATTTGAACTCAAATTTAATTTTGACCGAGCATAGCTCGGTCTTCCCTGCTCGTAGTCTTCTTGTTCCCTAAACCTGTAGGGTGCTAAATTTATTTCAAATCCTTTGAACCGTTTTTAAGATAAAATAGCTTGACCCATAATGACCCATGACCAAAATGACCCACTAATTGTATTTTCTCGAACATATGACCTAGCCCAACAGTCTTCTCGTGCTCGAAAACCATTCAATGCAAAATTTAGTGTGAATTGAGCCGCTTTTTAGATCTTGACCCACAATGACCCAGAAATGACCTACTAATCGAATTTTCTCGAACATGTGACCCAGCCCAATGATTTTCACGTGCCCGAAACTCGTAGGATACAAAATTTAATCAAAATCGTTAGAGCCGTTTTTTAGATAAATTTAATTTGACCCGCTTTGACCCAAAAATGACCCACTAATCGAAAGTTTTCGAACATGTGACCCAGCCCAATAGTCTTCTTGTGCTCGAAAATAGTCGGATACAAAATTTCGTCAAAATCGTTTGAACCGTTTTTTAGATACAATTAGCTTGACCATGACCCAAAATGACCCACTAATTGAATTTTCTCGAACATGTGACCTAGCCCAACAGTCTTCTCGTGCCCGAAAACCATTGGATGCAAAATTTAGTGTAAATTGAGCCGCTTTTAGATCTTGACCCACAATGACCCAGAAATGACCCACTAATCGAATTTTCTCGGACATGTGACCTAGCCCAATGATTTTATCGTGCTCGAAACTCGTAGGACACAAAATTTAATCAAAATCGTTAGAGCCGTTTTTTAGATAAAATTAATTTGACCCGCTTTGACCCAAAAATGACCCACTAATCAAAAGTTCTCGAACATGTGACCCAGCCCAATAGTCTTCTTGTGCCCGAAAATGGTTGGATACAAAATTTCGTCAAAATCGTTTGAATCGTTTTTTTAGATACAATTAGCTAGACCATGACCCAAAATGACCCAAAATGATCCACTAATCGAATTTTCTCGAACATGTGACCTAGCCCAATGGTTTTCTGGTGCCCCAAAACGGTAGGATACGAAATTTCGTCAAAATCGTTAGAGCCGTTTTTAAGATAAAAATTGCATATATATATATATATATATATATATATAACTACACACAAGATTTGCTCGTATTAGAATATATGATATATCTTAATATCTTCGTTCTTTTCCTATAATGTAACACAGCCTAAATTTGAGTTCTAAATTGGACAATTAGTGGAATTGTCACTGCTTTGTGAAGTGTAATAAATTCGTTGATGATAATTCTGCTTCTTTTTAAGTCGACGTGGAAATTTCCCAATGTATTCATACCATCGCCTTTCATCGTGATCGACTTACGACTGAAAATTAGTGTCTCTACCAATACATTTTTTTGCCAGAAATGGTATGTCGATAGTTTGTTAACATAATTTACTATAATACGGAAAAGTATCTCATATATATATATGATATATTTTTATATGATATTTTATTAGATACTTATCTACTATATATAGAAAACACAAACGGAAATTTCGTTCCGTTCCTTTATAACTCGAGTTCCGCTGAATGGATTTTGATGGAACTAGCACTGTTCGATATATAATTTTTCAGGGAAGGTTTTAGCATGTAACACAACGTTCTACGTATATTAGTTATAGAATTATGATGTAAAATTCTGTTATTTTAGCCGAAAAGGTTACCATTGCTAATTTTTTGGCGACCATTATCGTTGGTGAGAGAATTGAAACGGCTTTATATCTCGAAAAATAAAAGTATAAACTGTTACTAATTTTATTTAAAAAAAAAAAAAAAAGTAAGGAAAGAAAGAAAAAAAACAGTTTTGATGAGAGGTAATATTATAAAACGAAAATATTTAATTTAAACATGATTGAGAAGGTTCCTAATGCTTAAAAATTATTCAATGTGGAAGATTATTAATGAAACAATATTTGGCGATTTATCTTTTGTTTGTGATTTTACTTTTGTCGCCAAACAATTTGATTTTCAGCCAAAAGGTGTTTTTTCAAGTGTATGACAGCATTTTTGGAGTAATTTTTTTTTATTCAAATGTAAATTATATTAATAGCAATCTACTTCTATTTACTTCTACAATACAGGGTATTCCAAAATTCGTCCGACAAATTAAGAGGGGTGATAGAAGGCATCAAGTGGATGAAAACTTACCATTGGACATGGGGTCGCAATTCACGTTTAGTGGGAGAAAATCGCAAAAATATTTATGAAGGGGGTGACGTGCGTGGAACAAAAAGGGCCAATAATATATAGAAAAGAGCATTTATTTGACGTAAAGCATGATTGCAATGCATTAGAGTTCAACGTCAGAAAGGAGACGACGAAACATTTTTATAGGAATATGAGCTAATGCGTCCGGCAATCCTTCGTTCGTCGGTATTGGCTGTGCAATGACTTTCGTGGCCGTAACTTCGAACAGTTTTTATAAAGATGTGCCTTCGTCTCCTCTCTGACGTTGAACTGCAATGCATTGTAATCATGCTTGACGTCATATAAATGTTTTCTCTACTTATTATTGGCCCTTTTTGTTTCACTCGACGTGACATCCTTCATAACTATTTTTGCGATTTCCTCCTACTAAACGTGGTTTGGACCCCATGTTCTATAGTAAGTATTCACTCCCTTGATGCCTTCTGTTATCCCTCTTAATTTGTCAGTCGAATTTTGGAATACCCTGTATATATGAAAATTCGCTCCGGCTGCTTATAACTCGAGTTCTGCTGATTATATTTTCATTGAACTTAAACTGTTATATAGATAATATTTTAGGGAAGGTTTTATTATATAGCATATTGTTCTACGTAGATTAGTTATAGAATTATGATGGAAAATTTTATAAGCAGATAAACCCAATTATGAAAGATTAGTCTTTTTAAAAGATTCTGCTGGATGAATTTCGATGGAACCTATACACTGTTAGCTAGATAATTTTGTCGGGAAAGTTTTGTTATATAACATATCATTCTACATGGCTTAGTTCTAGAATTATAGGTGGAAATTCGAAAATCAGTTGACCCCTTTTACCAAATGAGACTTTTCAAAAAGTCCAAATAAGCGGTTTTTGATGGGACTTGCACTGATAATTTGATAATTTTTCAAAGATAGTTTTTAGTGTATGATATATTGTTCTACATTGCTTAGTTGAGCAAGTGGAGTAAATTCTGTAACCAGGTGAACCCGTTTATGACAGATCTCGGATGACTGCTTTGCTATTTGACTAACCATCGCCGATTAATGGTTAAATATTCGTAAATGTGTCCAATCAATCAATTCCTGAGTGATATTTGACGCCATACGTGGCTGTAAATCACTAATATACGCGACAGAGTTGTATTTTTTATGACCATCACTATATTCTTACAAAATGTTTCGTTTTATATTTCTCTTACAAATGTCGTAGAAACCAGCTACACGATGAGGTTTTCCATGCTTTTATCTTAGCCTGTCGCAAATCTCGCCAATAGCATTTTTTTCTCGGCAATGGCAGATTTTATTTTTCGCGTGTGTAAATTAGAAATGATACTTTGATAATGAAATAGACTGTTTTGGTTTATAGCATTATTTCTTATTTTTATTCTGTTGTATTTTTAATGAAATTTGTGAAAGGCGCATGTTTTAAATGTATGCAATATGTGTATTTTACATGTATCTATTTTAAATTAAATGAGCAAAAGGTTTATATTTTAAATGAAATGAATGTAATAGGAATGATGGCGATGAAAAATGGAAACAATATTTGGATATTCATCACATGCGCCGGCTAACATTTCCTTGCAATTGTTTTAGTAACCTATCACGATAATAATTAAAAAAATCTTGGTGGCCAAGAGAAGGACTGCTCCAAAGACTGTTAATAATATAATATTAGAAATATTGCTAATAGTGAATGTTATGATAATATTTCGTAGGTTAAACTAAAAAACCGCTACAATGACAGACATAGTTACATCTAGCCGTAACCACTGATTCTGATTGGGATGTAGCTGTACTTTTACCATTTGCATGAATTAAGTAGGTAAATTACTTTATCGGGTCTATAGACAATTGGTGTAAGTTACCGGGCGTCGTTTGGCGCATAATTAACTTTTTACAAAACGGTTAAGTTGATTCTATGTTTTTAAAGTGAACTTATTCCATAATTGAGTCTACAGAGAGCGTAATTTGGAACAATGGATAATTTTGGATAATTTTGTTAATTTTTCGTTATGCCAATATCATGCCAAAATGTATGCTAATGCGGCATTTATTTAAACATTGAACTTGCAAAGAATTTTTATTACAAACAGGATCAAACATTGCGACTCGCTATTTATGGGACGCGAAACAAGCATGCAAAACTTTTAAATTACGTCATTTTGACGTAATTACAGTATTTATTCAGAAAAGACAACGAGAAAGAACTTGCAGTTTCATAAATTTTAATAATCAATATTCTTACATCTTTCCAGAGAAGGTTTTAGTGTATAACATATCGTTCTACATCGCTTAGTTTTAGTTATAGAGTTAAGGGGGAAAGTTCTATAGTCAGATGAACTCGAATATGAAAGATTAGGTATTTTAAAAATTTCTACTATTTGGATTTTAATGAGACTTGCATTGCTAAGTAAATAATTTTTCAAGGATGGTTTTATTATATTGTATATCGTTCTACGATGCTTAGTAAAAGAATTATGTGCGGAGGTTATACAGTCAGGTGAACCCAATTACGAAAGATTAGCCTTTTTAACAAGCTCTACTGAATAGTTAGATAATTTTTAGTGGTGGTTTTATTGTATTGCATATAGTTCCAACCCTCTTTACCAAATCCTACTGTAAATCTAAATGATAAAAAAAAAAGATTTGGTCTTTAACAGCTAAATTTTTGACCGCACATTAGAAAGCGCAATGGCGTTCGTATTGTTTCAGTAATGAGGAAGGATATTCCAAGAGATTACTTTAAAATACAAGGTCAAATTCACCGATATATATTGCTTGATTCAAGGTTCGTTTGGAGAAACCGACCAGCGCAGCGGGCGTAGCTTGCTAGTATATATATAAATGGTCATGTGCTCTGCTTTTGGATGTGTTTTAAAATAAATTAATGTCTGTTTTAATAGGTAGTGCAAGTAATTATTATGGTATTTTTGTCATGTGCACTGCTTTTTGATGTTTTTAAAAATATGCGATATATATTAAGTTGATCGACATTAATGCTAACGTTGGATTAAATTTACGGAAATATCAATGCATTATTCCTTAATTTTTGTTAGTATAAAAATTTTTAAAGAAACTATTTTAGCTAATTTATTAATTTTATACAAATTACATTCAACACCTTTAAATTTTTAAAAAATGAACATTTTTATATACATAAGGAAATTATATAAACGTTTTCTATTAATCTGTGGGTATGTGATTCTTAATTTAAATAAATGTCTGTCAATAAAATGCGAAATTTATTTTACTGCTTTTTTTCATTTTTTTTGTTCTATTTTTTATGTATTCTTCTTGAATACTTTTAAATTAAAAACAAAATTTTAAAGTACCCGCAATAATTTCGAATGAAACATTTCTTTATTGACAAGATTAAATAATTTTAAAAGACATGGTGTTAATTCTATTATTTGCTCTGTTTAATTTGCATTAAATATTTAAAAATACATATATTTTATTACTTCTTTAACAATATGATATGCAAAAGAGTCAATTACTAATAAAATATACATACAACGTTATTTTCATGAATAAATCTAAATAACAAACTTTTCACAAAGTAAAAATGACAAATATTTTATGACACTTCTAAGCATTTTATAAATAGTGTTTAACGATTTCTCTAATTTGCATTTGAAATTTTATTTATGTCTAAATATATTTATTTAAATATGTTTATATAAATTATATATATATATATATATATATATATATATATATATATATATTAGCTTTAAATATGCATATTTAATTGTGAGAAGTTTAAATAGAAATATTTGTAACACCTTTTTTAAATATTTTATCCTTCTTTGTGTCAAGCAACATGTATATTAGAAAGACCATAAGTTATTTTTTTGACTTTCAATTGAAAATTGTTGTACAAACAATAGTGTTGTAGTACTTCAAAGCCAAATTACATTCTTTTAGATGCAAATTTTTGTATAAATGATGTCTATTAGATTTTTTTTCACACAAATGTATTGTATTAGTATTAAACATAATAACTTTACTTCTTATAAGCTACTGATTATTCATTTTTTTCAAATACATGTTTCAAATACATAGAATGTTTCAGTATACATTCTGCAGATTTTCACATTTTGATAACTAAAATAATTTTTGGGAAAACTTCCCCTCCCCCTTTCTTCTTCATCCCGCGGCCTATATCACTTGCACAGATTGCCTGTAACAATACGACAACACCACCAATGAAAAGAGTTGAAATGGGGGATAGGGGGGGAATGGGGGATAGGGGGGGAATGGGGGATATTTTGATAACTAAAATATTTTTTGGGAAAACTTCCCCTCCCCCTTTCTTCTTCATCCCACGGCCTATATCACTTGCACAGATTGCCTGTAACAATACGACAACACCACCAATGAAAAGAGTTGAAATGGGGGATAGGGGGGGGAATGGGGGATATTTTGATAACTAAAATATTTTTTGGGAAAACTTCCCCTCCCCCTTTCTTCTTCATCCCGCGGCCTATATCACTTGCACAGATTGCCTGTAACAATACGACAACACCACCAATGAAAAGAGTTGAAATGGGGGATAGGGGGGGAATGGGGGTTGAAATGGGGGATATTCAACACCATTTCAGTGTGCGAATTAAGTAAACAAAAATTAAGCAATGCGTCAACTAAATTTCGAGTTGCTTTGAAAGGAATGTTTCAGTAACGTGTAAATTGCAATTACAAGAAAAAAAAATCTTTCGATATGAAAACATTTATTTAATTTTGTTATTAAAAATTAAAGATTCCCTGCAAATAGATGTCATGATGCTTTGACTGAGTTGCCAGTCTTCTGCTGTTGTTGTTTTTTTAAGTGAAATAAGTGTAACTTAAACGAGAAAAATTATTTAATAAAATGGTTCCCTTACTTGGCGGTTTAAAATTAATATTTTTTTTTAATTTTAGAAAATTTCTGGATATAGTTGATTCGATAAAATCGTAAGATTGGCAGGTATGCTTTTTGCAAAACACACCTAATAATAATAGTAAATATCTAACAACAAAACTACATATTCTTCATTTAACGAATAATCTTCGTAATAAAAAATATGTATATGTGTGATGTAACACCTGTAACAATTATTACAAAATTTTATTGATGACAATTTCCAAATACTTGTTCGTTAACATTTTAATGACAATTAAACACTCTCGAGTCCCTGATGATCGATTATAGCTAAAAATAATCTAAAGAGTTTTCTTGGACTTTGAATTTTGATAAACATGGTATTGTTTATTTTACCTGCAACAGTAACGCACTATTCGGATATATGTTTTTTTTATAAAACATAACGTGTCCAGGGAATTAGAGAAATGGCAAAATCGTTGTCTATCGTGCAATATTAATAATTTACTATTAATAATTTATTATTAAAATTACTTGTGAGAATGAAGTAGTAATATTATCTCTGTAACTAATAGTAATTATAAAGCTATTTCTTTTCATTTTCGATTTAATTCTTATTCAATTTATTTATAAAGATATAAGCTCTGTCGTATATCAAACGCAGAATGTTTTGTTATTTTTACACAACTTACTACAGTAATATTAGTTAAATGCGATTTCTTTTATTATTATTATTATTATTATTTATGACTGCAAATATTATATTTTGTACTCGATATTCTGTTATTACCATTTCTCTTTAGACAGGTCTTATGTCAGCTATTTACTCTACATTGTGTAGGCACAGAAAAGTAAACTTTTGTTTTTAAACGCACATTTCTAATGAAAATCGGTGAATGAAAAAAAATGTTTCAGGTAAAATAACGAAGAGTTTGAATACATTGTTCCTTCATTTTGAATATTAGAAAATTCATTTCAGAAGTGAAATTACGTTAATTGAGAAACATTATGCGTTTGAACAAACTGAACCATTTGAAGAAGAATTAACTTAAACGTTTAGCGAGCAAATATATTGTATTAATGAATATAAAATGTCCTTTCAACATATTAGGTTAAAATTGTAATGGATATCAGATTATTTTTGTAAATAATGCAAAATAAGTTTTTATATAACGAAATTTTTACTTTCTTTTATTAATTCCCGCTCTAATAAACAAATAAAAGTAATAGAAATGTTATTCCAAAAAACCACTCGAAAATGGAAAGCTTGTAACACAAAATATATCAAATAGAAACGTAATCCTAAATTCAAAATAGTACAGAGAAAAAGAAATATTCGAACGTGAGCTATAACATAAGTTCTATTTGATGAATATAAAAAATAAAAGTGTCATTTTGATTCATTGAGAATTCATTACAAAATGTAAGGTATCTTATTAAGACTGTTTCCTAAGAATACAGTCATGTTTAAATAAAAACAAGTTTGAAATTGTACGTCAAACATGACAAATGAAGTGCATTCGTACTATAACCAATTTTAAAAATATTGAGATCTTGGTGCAATAGCTGTTGCACTCTTATGCAAAAATGCATGAATACAAAATTTATTTTATGTGTAGATTTTCTTATTATAGATATTAATGATATTTTTTATGAAATTAAGTTTCAGTACACTTTTACGAACATTTAATTACAATTCTGTTGCATTAAAATTATACTATTTGCAAATATCTAATACAAGGTAAAGTAAAACTGTCATCGATATTATTTCCCTGCAAAAATGAATTATAGCGTCTGTTATTGTGATATAATTAATTTCCGTAATAAAATAAGTACATTTTAATTTGGCAATATTTTATCTTCTGTTGACATTTACTGAAAATGGGAAATTTAAGCCTAGCTTTGAAAATTTCAGAACTTGAAATCCATATTTAGACTCTTTTTCCGCTTAATATCTATTTATTTAGGAAAAGCTAGCCTAAAAACTGTCCGTAGATTATATGTTGCTATAATTAAACAATTTTGGCCTACAAATTCCGTTTTTAAATTCAGAAATGCGGACATAATATGACTCCATCTTAAATATGACGTAATCAGAACAGAAACATTACCCATCATGAGATATCAATTAATTAATTACGTATGATAGGATTTAATATTATGAAGGAAACTTTTATTATTTTCTTTCTAAGTTTTGATTCGATTTTCACAAAATTTTAAATTACTCGACAAAATTCTGCAACGATTATTGGAGATGGGGAATGAATGGGACATGGGATGAATGGGACATTCTCAATATTTCAGGCAATAAACATTTTTCTTTAGTTGCTTCCTATCCTCATGGATGACACTATCATAGTGTGCTTCAGAACCAAAAGCAAGACCACATAGCTGTTTTCAGTTTCCTTCAAATTTGCATTTCCTGAAAACTCTGCTTAAAAGTAATTTTTTTTACATTTTAAGTTACTTAAATATCTTATGCAATATAAACAATTAAGATATGTTGTAGTTTTTTATTTCAAGGCTGAATATTGGTAATTAAAATGAATGAACATTAACCATTGTGACAAAATAATTTTTGCGACAAAATGGCTGACAATTGAATATATGCATCATGGGGATAATTGGGACATTGCAAATGAGATGAATGGGATTGTCTCATTCATGCCTAGAGGATGCTGAAAAATATATTTATTAGCTAAATAATATTATATCATTTGATAAATTAATAATTTATGGTAATTATTCTTTTAACATTTCATCCTCTTTGTAGCCATCGTCTTCAGCCATTGAATGCTTCCGTTTATGGGCCTTTTAAGGCAAAGCTGAGATGAGTCCAAGATGATTGGCTAACAAATAATCCTGGAGATCATATTACAATTTACAATATCTCAGCTTTTGCCAAGGAGGCATTTTTGTCAGCTTTTAGTCCTTAACATTGAATAAAGGGAGGAAAATATTTGTGTCCCATTCATCCCTGCTGTGGGGATGATTGGGACATACAGAAACTTTTTTTTTATTTTCGTAATATATTTCTGCATAATAATAATCTTGAATAAATATTGTGCATAAGATGTAGTTAAATACTTAATCTCTATGACATGTGATATATAATATTTATATTAACTTAAATAAAATATATAAAATAAATATTTTTGTGAAAATGTCCCATTCATCCCCCATATCCCCTATATATATTAATTTTCAAACCATTCGGTTTGGTAGTTTATGCGTTGTTTTATGCGGACAGACGGACGGAGCAGCCGACGACTATAGGTGCTACGTATTTATATAATTTATAGAATTACGAACGCACCTAACAAGTACGAAGGCGTTCCCATAAATGATACTATCTGGTTGACGGCATTTGCTAGTTGAAAGATTGAGCCTGTTGTTCTGTCTCAATTTTTGTAATACTCTGGTGAAATAATTTCGGTATGCAAGTTTTTGCAATTTCTATTGTAATAGAGGGGTAAAATTCAATTTTGTATTTTAATAGTTTATTTTAAAGAACTTTGATATTTTACAAATGTATAAATTTATATCATCCAAAAAGTCATTCTATTAAAATGTTTCTTTTACAATGAAATACATTGAATATCCCTCAAATAATCTTGGATCTCTTTTTAACACTTTCCAACCTAGTTGAAAAGTGTTTATGACTTTAGTTTGTCTGTCCGTCAACTAAAACTTGTTAAACTGGTCTCTTCCTTGAGATAGCTACTGAGTTTTATTTGTACTTACTTTTATTTGACTCGGTGAAAAAAAATATCGTTAGATCTCTTTTTGAGATATTTCAAAGGAAAAGAAGTTTCTTTGACGTGCTTCATTTTTCATTTGTTAAAAATGAAAAAAAAAAGTTACTTTTATTTTGTTTCTAATTGTATCCATAGAATGTTTCCTGGAAATTTTTAAGATATTTAATTTTCTTTAATAAGGCATACTAAGTATTAATTTAATTGGTTTAAAACAAGTAAAACAGATTATGGTTGTAAAATTAATATTTAACATAATACAATTTACTGTTAGGAAGTGAAAACAGCAGTAAATAAAACTAGTCGGATATGTCAATCCCAAAACTTTCTTCTATCTCACACAGGTTTCGCCCACACTAAAAAGAATCAGCACCAATTTATATCAAGATCTCTCTAACTGAATCTTAAAATTTATTAAATTCTTACTTTACTTCTTGTGTTACTTCTTGAGATATGACTATTGCTAAAATCGTGTATATCCTGCAAAATGCAACATAGCAGCGCCACTTGTTGGGAGATTTAGACTAAAACCTAATCAACAGCAACTTATGTCAAAGTCTAACTGAATGTGAAGTCTGATGAAAATCCGTGCATTAGTTCTTGAGATATAGTTATCGTGTTAATAATTAAAAAGTAGCATAGCAGCGTCGCCTGTTGAGCTATTTACATCAAAACGTAAGCAGCACTACTTATGTCAAGGTCTTACTGAATCATAAGTTTGATGAAAATGAGTGCATTAATTCTTGAGATAGAGCTATTACGGAAGTCCCGAAAAACGCAGCATAGCAGCACCACCTGTCGGACGATTTTCACCAAACACTAATCAGCGCCAATTTATATCAACGACTAACTGAATATAAAGTTTTATTAAATTTCGTGCATTAGTTCTTGAGATATAGCTATCGAAAAAATCAGGAAGAAAGTGGTATAGCAGCGCCACCTGTTGGGATATCTACACCAAATCGCAATCCGCCTCTATTTATGGTAAGGTCTAACTGAATCTGAAGTTTCAGGAAAATGAGTTCATTAGTTCTTGAGAAAGAGCTATTGCAGAAATCGAGAAAAATGCAGCATAGCAACATCACCTGTCGGGCGATTTTTACCAAAAACTTATCAGCGCCAATTTATATCATGGACTAACTGAATATAAAGTTTTATTAAATTTCGTGCATTAGTTCTTGAGATAGAGCGCCCACAAATGTTTTGTCACATACAGACAGACAGACAGACAGAGTCACAGACTCACAGACAGACATTTTCTAGAAACATTCAAATCGTGTTCAGGACCTTCTAAAACGTCGAAAACCGGAAGTCGAAAATTTTCATGAATCCAATGCTTTCTTCTTTTAAAGATAGAAGAAAGTAAAAAGTAAACATACATGTGTGCAATAAAATATACGTAATCGACAGTGAAATTCAGAGTGTACAAACAGCCTAACATAAACAACGCAAGAATCCTCCTATAAAGATCTCAAAAATGACCAATAACCTACACTCCTACATTTTTCGAAATAAACCAAAAGAAAGATATTTGCTCTAAACATAAGCTTAATTAAAAACATTCCTTTGGCCGTCATATTATGATTGTATATTTACACGAAAAGACATTCAATATAACATCAGCATATATTGAAAAATTTTGTACGGGCCGTTGAATTATTAACAAAATACGATGTATCAATGTGAGAGCTACGATAATGGATCGTATTCAGTCAGTGATTCGACGAATCAGCATTATTGTATTTAACACCAGATGAATCTGTTATGGATGATATAATATGCATATTCACAATAAGTTTATTTTTTCGGCACCGGATGTGATATAAACATATTTCATTTAGATTTTGTTCAAAGTCAAAATATATTTGTTGATTTTTAAGTTTTTCAAACAGTGTCTCTCAGTCAATATATTTCATGGAAGATTATGTGCTGTTATAAATAAATAAAATCCTTTTTAAAAAGCTATATCTTTCATTCTCGTTAAATTTTCAATTGTTTTTTCTGTAATTAAAACTATTTTGTAATTTATGTTTAGATAGTGAATTAAACAAAAAGAAAAGAAAACAAATAAATAATTATATGTTGTCTGTTTATTTATCCTTTTATGATGTCATATTTATATTTTAGTACAATTTGTGATTATTGCTCACAATTTCATAATATCCTTTGAAAATGTACCTTAATATAGATGAAATATGAATCAAGACTGTTCTCTTGGAAAATGAAGTCATTATAAGTGCTGTGGGTAGTTTGCAAAATAATTTCGAAGATATACGTATGAGAGTTTTAATTATCTTCGAATACTTCTCAAATGTATTGAATAGAAACAAAATTTCACATTTCACATTTCCGTTTCCAAACTTAAGTTAATATTTTACGAATAAAATGACAGCTAAATCACAAAAAATGTAGTTTGAAACTGGAATAAAAATAACTTCTTTTAAATAAAGAGCGTTTACTTTTACTACTGATGTATTGAATACTATTAATGAAAAAACAAGAACGAAAAATCAGGCATAGATTATGAAATATTTCCCAACACTAAAAGACTATTATTAAGAAACTTAATTTTCCCATGCAATGAAATGATATTATTGACTGATGAAAAAATGAATGAATCAACTTAATTAAAATGCACCTTAAACGACTTTTGCCGATTACTATAATGTAACGAATTTTTTGTTTTTTCCTGTAAAAGAACTGTAAAGTTCATTTTCAATAGCAAACATTTTATAATGAACCTCATTAACATATAAAAAATACATGTCAATCCGAGTATATTTGTACGAGTTCGAGCACGGATAGACGGTCAGAGGGACAGAAAGACAGACAAACTAATTTCAGAAGCAATTTTCAACTTTGTTGGAAAATATTAGAACACGAACTGTTTTACAACAAAAAGAAAAATAAATGTTTTTCATTTCAAGCATTACTTTTTTAAGGTTTTCTTAAATGTTTCATTAAACGGCAAAGGACTGAAATATGGTATGTATTCTTAAAGGTATTTTCATATCTTTATTCTAGCAGAAGCCATTAAAAAGATAAAATGAATATTATTCCAATAAACTTCCAGGTAATTTTAAACAATTTTGTAAAATTGAGCTTTTAAGAATTTCTTTAGGTATTAAATATTTTTACTCTAGGTTTGTTGAATTTTGCAGTTTATATTTACATATAAATCTAGTAGAAGTTGTTGTACACATTATTCATGATAATATAATACGTATGAAACAGGAAAAATACGCATTGCTTGAGACGATATCTAGACATCCTTATTTCTGTAATAGTCACTCAAAAATATTATAGTAAATCAAACATTTACGGGAAGCCGCCAGCTTGTCAGTCATAAATACACAGCATAATCTAGAGCAGCCATACTCAACCTTTTTTTCTTGCGGACCACACATATAAGTTTGGGACATTAATCGGGCCACAACACATATAAAAGGGCGAAAAGAGTAAAATAGTAAGATAACATAAGTAGTTTATAATACAGCAATATAACAAAAGGAATATTATCAATAGGGTTGAACGTTTGTCGCGGAAGAAATCTTACCACAAAACTTTGAATACCACTTTCTCCAAACAATAAACTTCATGGTAGATTTCGGTTGCAAATGTTTTAGAAATATGCCGCAAAGTTTGTTTTTTGGAAATAGTGATGTAAAGATTTTTCTGCACCAAATTTTACAGGGACAAGCGTTCAACTCTAAAAAGCAGCATTAGGTATATAATAAGTATGAAACCTAATAAAACAACAATGCAGAAATTCCCAGCTTTAAAGAAAACAAAATCTGGATATTTTCTTTCAGGATTCTTTCGTTTCAATGCAAAAACTTCTATTAATTTTTTAATGTAGATTTATTGTGCAAATTTAATATATTTGGAATACTGTTTGATGAGTGTTAATGATTAAAAAATCTATATACCAATGTAGCACAAATGGGACTATATGTAAAACAAACTTTTGATTAAGAAAACGGCTCTTAAGATTTTTTAATATAATGTTTGATTAATTATAAATGACAAGACAGATTTTGTCTTTCCATGAAAATATATAACACAACAATGAATAGCTTAAATACTTTTTATCTATATATCAATTTTATAAATTTGGATTAATCATTATGTACGTTTCTCGGACCATACATAAAAAGTCACCGGGCCACATGCGTCCTGCAGGCCGTAGGTTGAGTATGGCTGATCTAGAGCAAATACTACACAAAAAGAAAATACTTGCGAAATTTCAGCGTTAAAAGTAATTGGTTTCTGTATAATTCTGTATCATTTTAAAAATTTATAAATAAGAATAATATTTAAAGTCCGTGTAATGAGTATTATAAAACGTATTTTCATATTCGTATAAAACTGAATAAATATGATTTTAAAGATGGACATACATAATTCTAAATAAAAATGCAATTACATAGTAAATAAATAATCAATAGTTGCATAAAATATATAATAATAGATTAAAAAAAAAAAAAAAAAAAAAAAAAAAAAAAAAACTTTCATATTTCATTCTTCAAAGTATTTACTACACATCTTTATCTATTACACTATCTTTATCTATTACTATTGAAAATATTAATTGTGATTTTATTTATATTGTGTAGGGAAAGTTTACGTTCAAAATTCTATTTGAACATTTTGATAAGCAGATTTTGCGTTACGCATTGGATTTTACTTACATTATCTTGTTATGTTTTGAAATTTCACTGTATATTATTAATTAGTGTGACATTCCTTGATCTTACTTCCATTAAAAATATAATATAAAATAACAATGTTGTTATAATAGCGGCTAATGGTTTTGATAGTTTAAATGGTGTTCTTGATGATAATACTTATTCCCAATACATAATTCTTTAATTATCTTTAAAAAATAATCCGTTATATAAAGATCTGATAGTGTGTTTGAATTGTACAATTACTTCCCCAAAAGTATATAGAACTACGAACTGAATTATTCTCATAGATCAGACAGTGTCGTAATAATTATCAAAATTTTGAATTTTAAATTTATTCCAGAGATATTCATCATTATTTTTGTAATTTGTTATGGAATTCCTGTAAAAGAAGAAGATAAGTCATTTCACTGTTGTAAAGAAAACGAAATGGTCAATAATGAGATTCTTATATTTTTTTGACGCCATTTTCTCGCTAAAGTGAAGAAGAAAAAATTATTGTCAGTTTGAATAGGGGGTACACACATTATTTAATGCCACGATTATCGTCTGTTATTCGAACTTTAAAACAAATATGTTTTGTTTTATTTGTTTGTATAATTTGATGCAATTTACTTATACTTTACATTCTCTGAAAAAAAAGTCATATAAATATTCATGTTATTTACCTCCATAATTATGTTATTACCAAAATTGCTGAAATATTGTAATATTATTGATCTTTATAAAACACTTTTTTACAATTTTGGTGAAAATGTTGACGAATGTCCTCTGATAGAACATAGAGCTATTGTTTAATATATTTAATTTTCAGTTCCCATACAATCAAATGAAATCCCTTTATCTTTAGGTAAATGATTTTTATGCGGAGTTCCTTCAATAAAGAAAGATACGCAGAGTTTTGTCTGTACACAAAATTGAAAATCGTAACATCATTTGCATACTACCGTACCAGATGTTGCATAATACTGTTCTCAAGTAGTGTTCTTAAGATTGTTCTCAAGGAAAAGTTGGTTAATTACGTACATTGTTAAAAATTTGCACTAAAATGTCCCGTCATTTGTACATTTTTAGAGAAAACGGTAACATAACCGCAAATTAACTCTGTTCTGAGCATATTATTTCTCATATTATGGGCAATATAGAGTTAAATTACG
Organism: Maratus michaelseni; assembly: GCA_963931845.1. Lineage (NCBI taxonomy): Eukaryota > Metazoa > Arthropoda > Arachnida > Araneae > Salticidae > Maratus > Maratus michaelseni. The sequence goes on along the minus strand of OZ007590.1, from coordinate 76,745,052 downwards.
GTTATGTAACCCTTTTCTATAAAAATGGTCAAATAACTGCATAGTTTGCTGCAAATTTTTAAAGGTGTAGAGAATGAAAATGACACCATGTAAAACTGAAAGCATGTATTTTTTTTAATTCTTAAAACTCAAATATTTTTTTATATTCAAATATTTTATTATTCAAATGAACTTTCTGCCCAAATCATAGTAACTCGTATTGAAAAAAATATCGAAACTCACCTAAGCGAGTTAACTTCGACGAGATAGATACGTGAATAAGGTTTGAGTAGGAAATAGATTTGTTAATATTTTAATTTTATTTTTACCACATTAATTATATCTCATGATCATTACTATTTTTACAGGTAATTCAACTATTTGTTATTTGTAACACAGCAGTGTTCTTCTGATTGCTCTTTGTTTTTAAAATTTAGCCGAAAACAGAATGAAGCATTTGCAAAACGTGTTGCACAATTCTGGGAGAACATTGCTGGATGAGGTAAAAAAAGGACAATTAAACACTTTTACTTTCAAGGGAAAAGAAAAGTAGTGATTTATCAAATATTTAAGATATATGAAAAAAATAAAACAGAGTAATTCAAAAGATCTAAATGTCGTACACAATCCAAATGTACGCCAGAAATCATTCATAAAATATAGAATCTCTTCAAGAAAAATCTTTCTGTTTCCACCTGTAGAACTTTTATATATTTGGCATTAATGCACATTAATAAGATTATATATTTAATGTATATTAAAATAAAACAGACTCGGATTTATACATTGTGTTACAAAGAAAAAAAACAAGCTCTAAAATACTCGAAGAATCAATGAAAAATCAGGGTGTCAAAACATTTGAACAAGAAGGAAGGTTACTAAAGTTTAAATTTTACTATTAGATAATTAATTATATAAAATATTTCACAAGAAACTCGAATATTATTGTTTCATAAAACAACATCGTCTTTGTTCCGTTTGAAAATTATTAACGGTCGTACCTTTATCTATTGCAGCAATATTCTCCGAGTATTGGGCAACACGCTCTGAAAAGTCTTCATTTTCTATTCGGATTATGTTTTGAAACAAAGTGCAAAAATAAAAACATGCATTACGAATTAATGACCATTGCGGTACCTGCAAAAATGAGTAATATGCATTACACAAAAATGATTTTTGAATATTAAATTTAGAACTTTAGTAGCCCACTTCTTGTTTAAACCTTAAACATTAGTTCTGTGATAATGGTGGGCAAACCAAATTGTTGTTCAAAATGCTCTAGACCAATGAAATTTTCATATGTCTCCACCGTCGTATAAGGCACTCATCAAAATCACATAATTTACTAAATTTAATTTTTTTAATTATAAGTTAACCTACTTGATATTGTTTTTAATTAAATAATAAAAAAAATAATATTATAAATCTTTTATAAATGTAGAAGAGGAAATTATTTCCTTTTTTTCTTCAAAAATCCAAAGCTCTTATACAACGCAAGTGCACAGCATGGTGTTGTGCAACTAGTATGCAAATAAAATAAAAAATAATCTGATTCATCTGTTCTGAGATCTTTAAACAGTTATTCGAATCCCATAATGAAGAAGTATATAAAATTTTAATATAATATATTATTTATGCATTAATATAATATTCATCGATAGATTCAGTAGAAAATTAGCTGCACTTTCATAAACATTAAAATTAGAGTTTTAAGCTTTATTAGTTTGATGAAATATCATCGCACTCCTGAGCCTATAATAAACTTCAAAACATTCTACATAAATGCCGTTTCAGTATGCCTGGTAATATTACCTATGCTGTGGAAAAAAAAGATTCTTATTCTACGAAAATATACTGTCGGATTCCACTTCTCCGTCCACACAACTTCGAAATAAACCCGGTCTTTTGATATGCTGCCACCACCGATATCAATACGTGATATCGGGCACGATACTTGATGTATATTCAAGAAAAATCTAACTCTTTCAATTAAAGTTAAAGTAACAATTTATTAACAATATTTACACTTACACTCGGATGTAAATTATCCGGTTAACACTAAATCAAAACAATTACAGAAAACGCTCTACGTGTACCGTTAGACTACGTCAATTCATTCCGCACTGAGATTTCTATTCATCTCACAACCGTTCTCTCTTTCTTTCGAGAGATACCGTTAAACACACGTGGCTCAGATCGTCAACTCTCAACGACCTTACACATTCACTACCACGTTCGCGCTAACTTCACCTCTGCTCATTCCCCAGCGCACCCGCTCTCTCTCTACAGGGCTGCTGTTTTATTTCCAAGGGTCGCTTGACAACCGTTCCTCCCTCTTGACTGATCTGTCTTCCTAAATAAAAGGGTGCACTCTCTTTCTTATCTATCAAAGACCACATTGCAATGGAAATACCTCTTTCATTATGTCCAAGTCGCCACCCTCCGGATTAAGATTTTTCTTAAACCAGACTCTAACGGTACACAATAGATACAGATACAATACGCTAATCCCTTAAGAATAGCTTTCAACTCTTGCAGCTGTGAGAGAAACCTGACATATACTATAACCATTTACAAATAAATACAATAAATTCTTCCGAGTTTCCTACAATTTCAAAAAGCGTTCTTTACCCTTAGAAACCTCAGAAACTAATATATTTTTGAGATTTAAAGATGCACTTATAAAGGCAAACTTTCTTTTGCTACCACTGAAATTTGTAAAAGTTTCCGAGCAGTTTTTATAGTGTAATAACAGGGCTACACTACACTGTAAAAAATGACCAATGTTTCTTATTTTATGAAAATATGCTATAACCACGAACGAAAATATAATATAATCTTCTGAGTTATCCGAAATCTCAAATAGCATGTTACATTGTCTTTTGAATCCCCAGAATCGAATACATTTTCAAAATTTAAAGAATAATTTATAAAAACAAATTATTTTTAGCTGCCCGAATTTTTCAGAAACGTTTCCGAAGGGTTTTTATAGTGTATTAATTAGTGTCCTCAGGCTGGAATACCTGTTTTTCGAATGTTATCCATTCTCAAGTACACGTTTTCAGCCGCATAAGTTAATTTATACGTGAAAGAGTAAAGAAATAATCTTAATTTTAATGTTATTGTTAACGCTGTTAATTTTGCATGTTTGTCTGTTAAACATTTTTTTTTTGAGCATGAAAATGTTTACTTCAGAATTGATAGCATTCGAAAAACAGGTATTCCAGGCTGAGGACACTAATTAATACACTATAAAAACCCTTCGGAAACGTTTCTGAAAAATTCGGGCAGCTAAAAATAATTTGTTTTATAAATTATTCTTTAAATTTTGAAAATGTATTCGTTTCTGGGGATTCAAAAGACAATGTAACATGCTATTTGAAATTTCGGATAACTCAGGAGATTATATTATATATTCGTTCGTGGTTATAGCATATTTTCATAAAATAAGAAACATTGGTCATTTTTTACAGTGTAGATACCGGGCTTGCTCATTCATTATCATGACGTCACAAATGGTGGCTGGCCGCTACCAGCGATTGGTGCAAAGCGAAACGACAAAATTAAAGACATACCGCGATTGGTACAAAACGACGGGCTCGTCGCTTTGCACCAATCGCTGGTCGCGGCCAGCCACCTTTTGTGACGTCATGATAATGAATGAACAAGCCCGGTATCTAGTGTAGCCTTGGTATTAATCAGTTAGTTCCAACTGGAATGCCAATTTTTGGAATGTTTTAAATTTTCAAGTAAACATTTTCAGCTGCGTAACTGAATTTATACATGTATGAGTAAAAAGTAATATTAATTTTAATATTAATGTTAATGCTGTTAACTTCACATGTTTGTAAATTTATCAATCTGTATCAATTGTTGTCAATCTGTAAAACATTTTTGTTGAACAAGAAAATTTCCAACTGAGAAATGCATGAATCATCCAAAAATTCTATATTCTAGTTTGCGGAAATTGATTAATAGTAAATAAAAACTACTCGGAAACATTTCCGAAAAACAGTGGTTGTAAAAGAAACTTTGTTTTTATAAATTATTCTTTAAGTATCGAAAATATATAGATTTCTGTGGTTTTTAAAGATACTGGACGATTTTAGGTATCGCGGATTAGGTATCGAGGATAACTCTGAAGAAGTTATTGGATTTTTTTGTTCGTGGGTATATTATACTTTCCTATATTAAAAAACATGTCTTTTTTAACAGTGCACCACTGTACTATAAAATAGATCTTTAGCCCTTTAACTACTGACGGTACTTATAAGTACCAGTAAAATAACTTGTTATAAAATTCATTTAATACATCGATAAGTAGTAATACAGTTTAGAATGAGTTATAAATGCATTAATTTAACTTGTTCCAAAAGCATTATTGGTTACACAAAACAAAAATATTTTTAAAAGGATGATTTCTTTTGCCTTCGCATCTTTTCAGCTTTCTTGCCGTTCGGAATGGGGGGGGGGGGGTGTTCAATTCGGAAATATTTCTATATTTCTATTGTAAGAACATTATATTTGTACATTTCTTAATTCTACAAAGTACTAAAAAATATATTTAAAATAAAATATTTGAGTGGGGTTATAAATATTGCAAAAATCCATATAAATTTAAATTTAATTAATTCTTCTAAATACTTCAATCCTTCTAAAATCAATATAAAATTTATTAAAGGATTATGGAAATCTTCTAATGCAGTTTAAAAAAATCACGAAAAATGCTTTAAGAGATAAAATTTTCATGAAATCATAATTCAGTACATAAAGGGTTAAAGTAGTACAGCGATTTATTTTTTTCCAGGATAAATCATGCGAGAAATTTTCGGTTAAAGTTTGTTACATTCGTAATTATATAAATACGTAGCACCTATAGACGTCGTCTGGTCCTTTCGTCTGTCCGTCTACCCACATGTAACAGCGCATGGTTTGAAATTTAATATATATAATCGTTACAGAATTTTGTCAATTCATTTCAAATTGTACGAAAATCGAATCAAAACTTAAAAAGATATTAATAATATTTTTCTTCAATCCATTAAATCCTATCATACGTAAATAATTCAATGATATCCCATGATAGGTAATGATTCTAGGTTGCCATGATGATTATGTCATATTTAAAATGGAGTCATTTTATTTCCGTATTACTAAATTTAAAAACTGAATTTGTATATTTAAATTGTTTAATTATAGCAATCATATAATATACCGACACTTTTTTGGCTAGATGTTTCCGGAGAAATAGATATTAAATGGAAAAAGAGTCTAAATATAGATTTCAACTTCTGAAATTTTCAAAGCTAGGCTTAAATTTTCCTTTGTAGTTTTCAGTAAATATCAACAAAATTTAAAATGTACTTATTTTATTACGGAAATTAATCGTATCATAATAACAGACGATATAATTAATTTTTTCAGTGAAATAATAACTATGATTTTTTTTACATTGGCTTGTATTGAATAGTTGCACCTAGCATAATTTTAATGTAACAGAATTGTAATTAATTGTTTTATAAAAGTGTATTGAAACTTAATTTCATAAAATAAAATTAATAGCCATAATACGAAAATCTGCACAGAAAATAAATTTTGTTTTCATGCATTTTTGCATAAGAGTGCAAAAGCTATTGCACCAAGATCTGAATATTTATAAAACTAGGTATAGTACGAACGCACATCATTTATCACATTTGAATTTTTAACTTTTTTTTCATTAATTAAAATTATACATCTATACAAAAGACGTCAAAATGTTTACTATACCGAAACTGAAAAATTAATTCCATTGTTTAGGACACCAAATTATTCCAGAAGCTGAAGTAAATTTAAAAGTATACAAATATAAAATGATAACATCATCTAATAAGCCTGTATGTGCCTAGTGGATGGTCAGTCCTGCACTTAATTAATAGTCACAGTAATGTTAGAATAAATAATATTAATGATATTATAGATATGATAATTTTTTGTTAATTTTGAACTGTCTTTTACATACATGTAGTTGTTAGATAAGCAACATCACATATTTTCTTTTATTTATTTTATATGCATTAGAAATTTAGGAAACCTTACATATTTATTCATAACAAGTATTGTAATTATGTCGCAATTTCAAATATTAATAAAATTTAACTCCAGATTATAGTGCTTTCATTATTTCATTCTAAAATTTCAAAGGCATTCAAATACATGAAATTTAATCCTAATAATTAATGCAATATAAGATTTCAGGCAAGTTCATATTTCATCACGTTCGTTTTATGAATTATCTATCTTGGAGCTACTCTGACAATTCAAATTCTGAATATCGCAACATCTTTAAATTTATAGATTATAAAATAATCAAATATAAATTTAAGCAGTCATGAATGTAATTAGTGCAAGGGATTGAAAATTCACTTCTCACTTCTTAAAATTTTAATGTATTATCTTTCTCGAGGATTTCATTTATTTTCAACTCTAAATTTTAAATTTTCGATTTCATTATTGTTCAAACATTCCTACTTTAATATGTAGTATCTAGAATAATAAATTTTATACGCGTTCAGTTTCATATATTTTTCTCTTAAATTACTAAGAAATTGAATCTTCTATCATATTTTTCTCTCTTCTTGTTTGAAACCTAGCTAAGAAGTATAATAATATTACGTAGAGAGAAAATTAAAGTTTACAGACATCTTTATTTCATTAATCTATTTTGAAACAGCGCATATTTTAGGAAATTTAACATTCAAATGAAAACTTCATTAGACGTTCAGAAGTACAGTTAGATATCTACGAAACTTATATATTTCTGACTTATGTCAATTCAAATGTAAAAGTGATTTGTATAAATGATTAATCTAAAAGAAATCATTGTAATTATTTTACACTGCATGACTTTTCAAAGGGACATGAATGGATTTTAATTTAATATTACCTTCAAAAATGCATCCTGTGCCAGTTTTAGTTTATAAGGTAAGTTCACAGTTAAAAATCTACAATAAAAAATAAAAATTTTCCTAACCTAGGGAAATGCAGTGTAACCACAAAAAACATAGAATAATCTTTTTGAAATTACCCACGATTCTAAAACACGTCCTTCATCTTTGAAAACTAAAGAAACTTGTATATTTTCGAGATTTAAGTAATAATTTATAAAAACAATGTTTCTTTTGCTGTCACTGTATTTCGGAAAAGTTTTCGAGTAGTATTTATACTGTATTAACCAGTTTCCTCAACCTGGAATATAGGTTTTTTGAATGCTATCAATTCTCAAGCAAATAATTTCATGTTCAAGAAACATGCTTTACAGCCAAACATGATAAATTAACAACATTAACATTAACATTGAAATTAATGTTATTTTTAACAAAATCTTATGATTTGGTTCAAGTTTTATCAATGAGACAAATAATTTTGAAGTTGAAATTAAAAAATAAAATTATCTTGCATATGCAAAGAACGCCAAGTGCTCCTAACACATGGTTTTATAATGTAAATGCATATTTTAAATGAATAATAAAATATTATCTTCTAAATTATCCTTATTTTTCAATAAAAATATGTTTCATGTTAACGAAATAGACCTAAACAACTGTAGCGAGATGAAATAAAGCGGCCAGGGTCCTTCCTTATCTTTCTCCTGTATTTCACAAATACACAAATATTTTATTTTCCTTATTTATAATTTCTGTACAATACACCATTAAATATAAAGATATTCAAAGTTACATATATATATATATATATATATATATATATATATATATATATATATATATATATATATATATATATATATATATATATATATATAATGTCCCGCAGTAATAGCTATTCGGAAATCTTTTTGCATCGATAAAGTAGAACAATTTATTTTAAATTTGCATACAACATATTTTAAGATTTACAGTAATGCAGAAGGTCATCTGCTCATTGATGGGACCATTTTGGCAATGTTCAATTTAACAAGCTTTATATGGATATCAAAAGGCACTTGGATAGAATCCAGTTTACAATATTTTGATTTTATAAATAAAAAAGTAGGGTCTATTTTGTTGATGGAGATATTATGCTAAGGGCATTGTTAAAGCATTTTAAACCTCCTTGTGAATTATTGCTTTTTGTGTTTCAGTTTCTTTTATTATTTAAAATATGGGAATAAAAACGGAATGGAATAATGAGACTACAAATTTGTACTTTATTAAATAATTGTAAATAATTGATCAAGATTGAAGTTATGAAAATTGTTTTAAACTACTAGAATACTGATAACTAATAAATTACTTAAATTACCAAACCTGGTATTACGGTAAAACCTGGTATTACGTTTTAAGAAACAGTAGTTTTTCTAAGTTAGAAATCTAAAAGTGAAATAACCAGAAATATTTATAGAAATACATATGAAACAACTGATTATATTTTAAATCGATTTGCTTTAATACTTATTTTATCAGCATAAAAACAGAACGGATAGTCTGTTATCAAAGAAATGCAAATATTTTCTCAAGTTTTTAAATTTCTTATAATCTGTTGGAATAGTGATAAATAAAGTGCTTAAAATAGGCATAACCTGGAATTATGTTTTAACAGAGGATAGTTTTTCGAAGTAAGAAATTTAAAAATGAAATAACCAGAAGTATTTTTATGTGTACATACAAAGCAAATGAATATATTCTGAATCAAACTTTTACTACTTAATTTATGATAATAAAAACAGATAAGAATAACGAGCTTTCAAATTTGTCCTTTATAAACAATAATGCAAATCATTACTCAAGATAAAAGTTTTGAAAAATAAACCTGGAATTATGTTTTAACAGAGGATAGTTTTTCGAAGTAAGAAATTTAAAAATGAAATAACCAGAAGTATTTTTATGTGTACATACAAAGCAAATGAATATATTCTGAATCAAACTTTTACTACTTAATTTATGATAATAAAAACAGATAAGAATAACGAGCTTTCAAATTTGTCCTTTATAAACAATAATGCAAATCATTACTCAAGATAAAAGTTTTGAAAAATTTTACAGTATTATTGGAACACTGATAATTAATAAACTGTTGAAATTGGGCTAAACCTATAATTACGTTTTAAGAAACAATAGTTTTCCTAAGTTAGAAAATTTAAATCACCAGACCTATTTAAAAAAGTACATATACAATAACTGAATATATGTTGAATAAAACAGGGAAATAGACTAATAAATAACTAAACATAAACACCAGAAGTCTACTGAACAAAATAATTCATAAAATGTTCGAAAAATTCAAAATGATTTAAAGGAATATAACTTTTCTTTTGTTATTGAATGTATCCCACAAGGTGCCTGGTTCAAATCTTGGCACAAATGTAATCAAACTACAACTAAAATAAAGTTTTACACCTAAACACGAATTCTTTCTTTATAAAAAATGTTAGTTTCAAACAAAATCTTTGGTAAAACGTAATATCTGGTATTTTAATAAAACTTGCCTGATGAGTAAACCCCTGAAAATATAAAAATGAACTTTGTGATTAGCTTTTAAAAAGGAAAAAAATGCAAAAAAAAAAAAAACATTTTTATTGATATATTGACAAAGTAAATACATGGAGATGGCAAAGGCTTCCTAATTGAAAATTTTCGTGTTTGTTTCATTAAAAATCTTTAAAAAAATGCCTACAACATCTGAAATAAGAATAGTATCAAAAGCATTTTTTTAAAGAATCCAATTTATTTATTAAATATAAAATAGGTTGCAATTTTATAGAAGGAAATGGATAATAAAATAACGTAAATCGAGTTACATAAAGTTTATCCCTTTTTTAAAATATTTTTGCTTGTAAATTACGCAAGTAATTAAAACAGATTTTCACTTGCCTTAGTGTATGAAGTTATATTGCTTCGTGGGTGTAATCTATACGCAAACATTCCAATATTTTTTTACATTTTTGAAAAAATATTGTGTCATTTACGGACAATTTTTTTTTAATTGTAAATTTTACAGGTTATTGTAAAAGAATCCCAAATAAGCAATTTAAAAACATCTTTCTTTTCATTTCAATCATAGTGGCTGCATGTGATGTTGATTGATTAAGCTGAAAATTTATTTTCTTTTATGCAATAAAAGAATGATTAATGATTCTTGATTAATATGCATGATATTTCTCATGCAGTTGTGCAAATTGAAAATGATGGATTGTGATATCAAAACATAAAATGTTCTAAATGGATGCTTTGAGATTAATTTTATGTTAATGAGAATATTATCATGTCAAAACGTCTGGTTAGCAAGTGAAACAAATGCATAAATGTTTTTTAAAAATATTTATGAAAATAAATTGTACGAATGTAATTTTTAATAAAATGTCTAGTATTTTTGATATGTGGAATATTAAAAAATGTATTTTATTAAAAAAAAAATGAACCCTCTTTTATTTAAAAGTTACAAATGAAGTGAATGTGTATCAGAATACTTTTAAAATGTTGTTTTCATTTTCTAAATACTTAAATATTTTTAAACACCCTTTTCCGCTAAAATGATTATATGGATTTATGTAAATGATTTTATGATTGGTTGATTAGATAGAATTCAATCACAATGTTGATATGATAATGATCTGTTTTGTAGATAAATTAACAACCCAATATAAGAGTAATTTTTTTTGATTCTGTAGTTTATCCTTCAATTTTTATTTATGTCCTGCATATTATTAGAAACAACAATTTTATAACGGAACGCTTTTATGAATCTTTTGAATGTTTGAATTATAATCTCTAAAAACACATTATAATATAAATTAAAAGTTACAATTTACACGAACCGTTTACAATTTTTCTTTTAATTTCATGTAACATTGATTGATATAAGAGAAAATGTCATACGCATGTATGTCATAAAATAATGATAAATGGTGTTTCAGCAGGACCGAAATCCATTAAAACTGCTTTTCGTAAGTATTCTTTCTCATTTAATGGCTGAGTCCGAAAATAAATGGTTATGTTTTTAAAACTTTAAAAGACTCAAGATTAATGGTTTGGGATTACTGGAATGTCAATGTAAAGATTACGATGCATAGTTATATGATTAACATGTGAATATTAAATTATTATATTTTAAAGAAGTATGTGAGCTTTAATACTTCCTTTTAGTTTTAAATTTAAACAATGGATATACTTGGATTTTCAAATTTATTTTCTAGAGTTCATAAATATTTATATAAAATGGGATATATCAGTCTCTCTGTTCGTTTATAAGTTCGACAGATCGGATTTCAATGGGACTTTCAATGTTAGTTCTCGAAAAGTTTCAAGAAGAAATTTTGTAAATTTATAATCATTATATAATGTATTATTATTTGAGCCATATAAAAAGTACAAAACTTATGCATCGACATAATAAAACCGACATAATAATACACAACGTCAACCACTAGTCCAAAAATCATGTAAATGGTAATTAGTTCATTTCGTTGCGTATTAATATATATTTTTAGCTGCTTTATTTAAAATAACGTGTTTCATGTATTTAAAGATGGAATTTTCCCTTTAATTTCTAATGTATAAAATTATAAAAATTATGTACAGTTGTGTGTCTTGGAGGACAAAACAATATTTTCATATTTTAAGAATTTAATTATCAATAATATTTTAAACATGCTTTAACATAACAATTTAGAAATCCTAACGTATTAGAAAATTTTTTCTGGCATGGGTTTTTGAAATCAACAATAAACACTTATTTGTTACAATAGAATGTGACGTAACATTTATTATAATATAAAAATGTCTTTTTCTATCCTGGTGTCATATCATAAAAATAAATTGCGCATCTTTTTTTCTTGATAACAATGAATTAACTTTGAACATACGCAATTAGCGAATTTGACGCATATATATTGAATTTTAAATAGTCCAAGATATAGAATTCCATTTGAATGTATTCTGGTGATAACAGTACGCAAAATAGCTGTAGATGACAAAATCTAATATTTTTGCTGTACGTATTTGGTACTAAATGTTATTCTTTGCGCTTATTTTAAATCGCCATTTGTAGTTCAATCACCATTCCAAGTTCAGTTCAAAGCCCTTAATGATTTTTCACTGTAAAGGTAATTTTGCGATGAAACAAAATGAGCTTCGCAAATGTTACCCAAATTTCTTGAATGGTACAATCACCAGGGACCTATAAATTGGCAAAGATCTTTATGACCACACTATATATACTGTACACACAACATTTTACTAGAAAAACGTACTTTTACTTAAAATAAAATAAAAATAAAATACAAGATTATTCAATGACTTTTAATTTTCACCATAATGTTCAAAAGAAATATACTGCTCACATAATAATAAATATGTTAATGACATCTGTGCTACACTATACATTTATATACGAACTAAATTACTCAGAACTAATAGACTTTGTTTTTATATAACGAATTTAAAAATTATTTGAATGATTCTTGCGTTAATTCCATGTAACTGTAGAAAAAGAAAACACCTTATTAGCTCTAATAACAGAGAAAACTTCGTAGAAAGTTTCTGCAGAAATAAATCATTTTTCACTTGAATACTCAAAATATAAAAGTATAACTTAAGAATTCGATTTCCTTTCACATGAAATAACTGATGCGAGTAATAAAATACGATATTAATAGAGTTTTTATTTTAGCGCTCGATAATTACTGACTCTGCAGAAAGATATGCTCAAAGTAAAAGAACCAGCACTTTTAAACGTATGTTTGATTGAATTTTTTTCGACATATGAGGGGTTTCACGTTAAACTTTTCAGGAAGTTTAAGAATTTTTAAAAAAGGCCTATAATCTATTAAAACACAAGAAATATTCCCTTACTAATATCTTTAGAAATACCTGAAGTAATTTAAATTCATTTTTTCAATAGAAAACGTTTAGTTTAAATTAATTTTTCAATAGAAAAACTTTATTTCATACGAATCTTTTTAACGGTGCAAGAAAAAATATATTTGGAGATCTGTTCTTCAAATAACATTCACTAAAACTTCCATTACCCAAACACTTCTCATCCAGATAATCAAATATCCGTACCAATGTCAGAAAAAAAAAATTAATAAAAATACGTATATAAAAAATAAGAAATTGAACTAAATATATTTATTCGTTCGTAAGCAAAATTACCATTAATTTTAGTGTACATTGACAGTTCTAAAGTCTATGCAAAGTAATTCTAAGTCGGTATTTCTACAATTTTGAAAGTAATGTATTTCTCTGTTTTTATTTTCTAACACTATCTGAAGAACCCCTTTATATTTATTCTCCATATTACCAATTTTACACTCCGACATTATCTAAAAACATGGTTAAAAGTTCCATTAAAACAGTCCTTCATTATTAAAAAAGTTAAAAAGTTTCACATAAAACCGTTACCATTACACAAAAGCGCTTTCACTCTGGATACAGCATCATCAGTTGTAACTGTCATTTTAACCATTTTTTTAGATAATGTCTGAGTTTAAAATTGGTAATATGGAGAATAAATATTAAATATACAGACATTAATAAATGAATACCTGTTTTAACGCCTTTATATTTCACAATTTATAACTAGACCTTTCAGTGAAAAAGTGATTTTTAATATTGTTAACAGCTGTGGTAAGGATTAGAAATATGACCAAAACATTTCCAATAAATACATTCAATTTCACACTGTGGCGAAACATATTTTAATTTTCTGCTATTGATACAGGTGTTTAGTGATCTGGATGAGAGGTGTTTGGGTAATGGAAATTTTAATGAATGTTATATGAAGAGCTGATCTCCTAATATCTTATAGTTGAAAATGTCGGACGTGTTGAAATAACACTTCTAAATGTATATAAGTATTGAACTTTCCTTTATTATTTGTAATAATGGTACAACTAATAACAACGTTCAAGTTATTAAGTTTTTACTAAATAAACACAACTTTCTATAAATGTTTATTTCAAAATACAACATTCGGTATGATTGCCCCAATTATGGGGATTTCTTCATAACCTGACTATTTCCAAAACATTGTAGTCAGGATAACTAGAGTTTCATTGGAATGTACTTTTAAGAAAAATAATAATTTATTATGTTAATTAAACATTTATATCACAGACGATAAATGATATACGATACATAAAAAGTTTTCATATTACTGTGACATTTCTCTGAAATGAAATATTATCATTGTTTCTTTATATTTTCTTAACTCTTCAGTTACCAAACTGATTCTGTTAGAACAAATTCTATTTTCCAATATTTTCTACTTATTTAGATTCTAAATAAAAAAATATATACAATTTCAATATTTTCTTTATTATGATTGTTTTATTATTTTTTAATTTTGTCTATGATTTTTTTTATTATGTACCGCATACTACAGAGTACGTTGCACATTGGCCCAATAATTGCTTGACTATTTTCATATACAAGACAACTAAACCTATGTTGCTAACGATAAATAATGAGACAATTTGAGTATTCAACTTTTAAAATGTTTTACAATTCGTTGAAAACATAAATTCTATACAGCGTCGCTGTTTAGAGTACCAAAAGGAAAAAATTGGAGCAGATAATTTGGACTATTTCAGAAAGGGTTGATTAAATCTCTACTGTTTTCTTCATTTTCGAAGAAGCCTCTGAACTTGTTTGTCGCAATTTGTTTCAAGAATTACGTCACTAACACAGGCGTACATTGGAAACAGGAGGGTTAAATATAAAGCAATATACTGGGTGTTTTTGATAAAAAAGAACTGGCATTTGAAAATTTTATTTTGTAATATCATCAATACACAGATATTTTCAAAGTTTTCAACATATTTTTAAGTGTTTTTAATTGTACAAATAAATAAAATTTAATTAACACTAATAGCAACAAATTTATTACGGTATGCAATAAATATATAGTGTCCACATTTAAATACAAAGACTTAATTTCTTTGTCTTTCTGAAATTCGATTTCATTTAATATTCAGCCAATGTAGCGAAGAAAATTCCTTTTAAGGTTGAAAAATTGCTGACTTGATAGAAAAGTCAGCGCGCGGTTTTCTGAAATTGTATAATTAAATTTATGTAACATGTGAAGAGGTTCATACAAATCTTATCAATAATTTAAAAATTTAAAAGTAATTAGATATTTCTCAAAGCACAGGTAAGTTAATTTTTTATTGATCTTACATTTATTTAATTTTATCTTTATAATATCTGTGAAAAAAAGATTTTTTTTTTTTTTTTAGAAGTGCATGCATACTTTTCACAAAATATTGAAATAAGTTATTAAAAAACTTGCATAAGTACCTAGCTGTTCTCTTATTAAAATAGTCTATTGTTGAGTGTATTTTTAGTTTTTTGTGAGATCGTAATGTACTAAGTTTTAACATGTGTGCGTGAATGAGCTACCTGTTGTCCTTTAAATTTCGCACAGTGTGTCTGAATCTCCAGTAATCTGATATGCCCGGTTAATTTGTGCAATGATATGTTAATTAGATGTCTGTGGTCACCTAATTGGTATAAATACTGCAGTAGGAGTTAGATTCAGTGGTTTAGTCGCATATCGCCCTTCGGGGTACATAAGACTACAGTTTCGTTGCTTGTAGCTTTTGAAGGTAGAGTTTCTACGTGCAAAAGTTTTCTGTTTGAGTAGTCTGCGTTTGAGAGCTCACCAGCGTAGTAAGACATTAGCTTCAAAATTTCAAATAAAATAATATTAGAATCCACGGGGTTGCCATTATAGTGGTATTGCAATATTTTCAAGTGTCTTTATATAATGCTAGTTACCGTGTTTCTAAACATGTTTTTAATGACGTGAAGCGAACTATGTTTACGTTCTGACAAACGATCAGCGTGGCCATTAATTTTGAATTAATATAGTCATTTATATTGTGAATTTCTTGGAGAAAGTATACCTTTTCTCAATATTTTCATGTTTATAGCTCAAATACAATCACCATTAATTCAAAACTGCAATTATTTACGTTATTATTTCACATTTACTTATTGCTTTAATCATTGTTATTGTTAAATCATTGTTATTATTAAATATTTGTGGTATGGCTACATTCTTATCTGACGAGACCGTAGGGTCCACCACAGACTTTTAATAAGCAGGGTAGTGTAACTTTCATTGTTGTACTTGATATAAACTTTCTACCAAAATGATAGACTTAATTTTACTTACCCATCATACGTAGTATAGGGTAAGTCTTGTAATCGTTTTGAAAATCGAAACTTTTTTTTGACGGATTTACACGTTTCAGACACTGGAGATTCCGAAAAACACATTTTTAGAAAACAAAATTTTGCCGTCCGTCTGTGTGTCTGTGTGTCTGTAAACGCTCTATCTCCCGAAAAAATTGAGATAGAGACTTGCAATTTGGTATGTACTTAGTATGTAATAATGGTAAGAAGCCTATTTAATTTCAATAACCTCGATTAACCGGAACTATTTTTTTCGGACTCTCGAAATATTCATTCTGATAAAAGGTATATAAAATTTTTCGAAATTGTTTATTTTAAGAAATGAATATAAAAGACAATAAAAAAACAAATTTTGCATAAAGCATGAAGTCGATCGGATAATTAGTTACCGAGATATTTGGAATCCCATTTTCTACACTATTCGATTTTTCATGACCCTGTATTTCATCCAAATTTCAATTCAAAGATATATTTTAATTAGAAATTTGACGCTTAATCAGATGCAATAAACCGCTAGTTAATAGGATTATTATTTTTGGAGTTATAAGGATGTTTCTTTCAAGCAATTTAGTAATCGAGACTTTAAAGTTTATGACTTCATCAAGACACGATTTTATTTGAATTGCAATGCATTTTATAAGTAATTTACATATTTTTATTTTAATATTTTACATTATGCATATCCATGATGGGTAAGTATTACGGTGGCCCCAACGACTAGTTAATGTTTGTGATACCACAAACCACAGAATAAATATACGTTTTATATGCATTCATTCAAGGAAATATAAAGTTATTGTTTAAAACGAATGCATTCATAAATACAAAGAGACGAAGGGGCCTCCGTGGCTGAGTGGTTAAGGCACCATTCCGCTAATCACTTGAGAACGTGGGAATCAGGCCGGCGGGTTCGACTCCCGCCAGCTCCATTGCATGCACTTTGTGGAGCTTCTGGATGTAACTCTCTAAATTTCCTTGTGCTATCTCGTCTATAAGATGTAATTGTCAAAGTCATGTATGTGTTTCTGTGAATGAAATATTTGGGACAAGCGGCCTTTGTTTCTGTGAGTGTCAGAGCATCACTCCTTCAAAGTTCAAAGCACAAAGAAACGAAACAATATTTATTTTCATAATTTCACACGATTCTTTCGCAAAAAATTAAATCAGATATCGAAAATATCATTTAAAAAGCAAAGTAATATGATTTTAAAACAATTACATTTTATTATACTGAACCTCTTTTCAAATTTCTTTTCAAAATGATATTATTCACTTTATTGTTACTGACAATAAAGCCTTTACGTTACGTATTCAAGATATGTACAATTCATTAGAGAAAACTATTAAACACTTTTTTCTGAATTATTGTTCTATTTTTTTGTCTGGTTTTAAGGAAATTGTATAATTTATTTGAGATATATATTGTAAATAAAATTGCTTAGTAGATGTGCTGATTGTACGGAAAATTTTAACAATAATTATTGCACACTACCTAATTTAAGGAGTTTGATCTTATGTCGGATGTGTGAGTGACTATATGCTGGGAATCTGTGTTAGACTCTATGTGCCTAGATTTTGTTATATTCCGTGATATATATTAATTTATTCTACAGGCAAAGTTACATAGCAGCAAAACATAATGTATATACTTTTAAAGTTTGTATTATTTATGCATATGCAATTGACCTTCAAAAGTTAATCGACGCTACCAAAAATTAATATTATTGACGATAAGCTCCAAAATATTTAGAGAATAAATATCAAAAGAAATCAGTAATGTATTGGAAAAGAGAGAAATCACTTTGAAAAGCTTTGTGGATTGCTTTTTTAAACTATATTGCTGGGATTCAAAAATACATTTGTCGATTTTCATATTTTCTGCCTATGTGTTATTTTGTTTAGCTGGATTCGTGATGCAATTTTTCACACTTTTTAATATTTTGTGTTTTATTTTTAAATGCCAAGATCAATTTGTAATTGTTTCCTATTTTAACCGATAGAATAACTTTTTATTGGTGCGGAAAATGATATAAGTAAGCTTCTTTCATTCTGACAATTTGGTCAATTTTAATGATTCAAGTGTATAGTTTTTTTATAAATGAATGCAAAAGGAAATGTTTTTATTTACTAATTCTTTATGCCCTACACCAGCAAACTGTAATACCAAACCCGCTGTTTCTAATCGTACAAAGGTTGTTTCTCCGATTGCAACAAACATTTAAACACTAACAAAAGTATTCCTAAAAAGTCTATAAATGATGTAGACTCTATAAAAACTAATATATTTTCTTGCTCTGCACAGATAAATATACGATCAAAAATAAACAAAAATGCTATTTTACATATCTCTTATCTCTCTTTTAACTTCATATCGCTAAACGTTATTTTTCACATCTCTGAAATATTCAATAAATTGCAATTTTTCTTCATTTGTAAAATTGTTAATGGTTGTATTATATCTTCCAACAATGTTTTCCCAGAATTGGACAAAATGTTTTGTAAATGTTTCATTTTACTTGCTGCTGATGTTTTAAAAAAGAGAAAACCTAACAACAATGTTGTAGTCCGAATACCAACTAGTTGAAACCCCTATTAAAAAATTAATTATTATTCGATATAATTAATTTGGTAATAATAAAATTAAAACGTAACTACATCTTCGTCCAATTAAAAAGATATTAAAGAAATATTTAACCAACTATAAAAGTTTCTAAAATATTTAAGTTTTTTATATACAGACTGTCCATGAACTCACAGGACAAAATATAAGGGAAGGTAAAGTACACATAGAGAAGCAATTTTGGTATAGCAATGTGGGGTCAGAAATGAAATGTGTTGGCCGTAAAGAAAGAAACGTGGAGGAACTGAAAACAAGCGTTTCATTGATATCATTGTGTGTATGTCTTGCTAAGAATGGTTTGATACAATTAAATGCTAAAACGTCCAATCGTTAACGGTGATAAAGCCCTGGGAGGGTCGATGAAATGATAGGTGTACATTTCAGCCGCTAGAAGACAGGACGATGCGATCCTCTGCTGCATACAGTCACCAATATTTGAAAGTCGTATTTCTAACGTGATGGATGAATCTACGCCTGCTGAGAAAGCAGACATGTACCTTATGTACGTGGCTGCGAATTGAAATGAAAGAGTGGCACTAAGGTTCAATCGTGAACGCTTCCCCAATAGGTGACTACCAGATCACAAAATGTTTTCGCGTTTACATCGACACCTTTTTGAGAATGGTTCAATTCGTGTCAGAAGACAGGATATCGTCAGGCAAGACATGTTCGACACGCAAGTCGCTAATCAGACTTCTAGAATTGGAAGAACGTCTTATCATAAGCTGACAAGATAGATTGCACGAACTACCCATGGGAAATTTTGCACGAGGCAAGACTTTTTCCATACCAGAATTTCTGATAGCAGATAACTATTTTTTCTGGAGAATCGGTAAAAAGCAAGGCATGCTATTTTATAGCAAATATATATTAACGACACCAATATATCTATTCTTTCACTTATGGAACAGACAAAAGTTAAAACAAAATGCTTGTTCATAATAAGCAGTCGTTTTCATTATTATATATGTTTAATTATGAAAACAACTGACATTTTAAATATTTCAAATTGTTAAAAATACATACCATTGTGATAATAGTATGTTTGATTATTTCTTAACTGTACTTATTGACTACTAAAATATAATTTTTGGAAATATGAAAAAAATAAAATTATTTGTAAACTTTATCGGCAGTTTTTATTAAACTTATTTTTACATTAAAGCTTCCTATAAAATTTCATGTATTTTTTTCAGTGTACAGTCTGAGAAAGCTTATACAAATTCTTTACTATTGAACACAAGATTAATCAAATTAAAATTTATAGTTAAAATATATCGCCACAACTTTCTGTCAGAGAACGAAACATATAAACTAAATTGATTTCATGGAATATATTGCGTCTGAATTCAGTTTAAAATTTAAAATTCATTATCATTGCATTAAATATCGAAAAATATTTTATTTTATTGTACACTATATTTATTTTAAATAACTTTCGATTGAAAGAAACTCCTACAGTTCCAATTCTCTTGAATACTCTAAAAGTAGTTATTTTAAAAACTCGTTATTTAACTCTAAACAACTGAGTTGTATAGGTTTAGATTCTGAATCTATGCAACTCAGAGGAGAATCATTTTAAAATGCTAGAAAAAATATTACAAGTCTTATCTAAAACAATCTAAGACAACTTTAAATAAAATGTACCCCAAAGTTCGAAAATAAATCAAAAGAACTTTGACAACTACAGAAAACTTTTGAAAACAAGTCCAATATAATCGATTTTACTGCTTCTGCTTGGTTTTTCATTCTGTTTGAATCTTCACAGAAATATAAAATTAGCTTCTAAATAAATAATACACTTGACCATTATTGAAAAAACTCGTAAAAAATTTATCTCAATGCCAAGGTGAAAATTTAAAAAATAAATTTCAGAACCACGATTTTCGAATATTAGTTATCGCTTTATTTAAAAGAAGAATTTATGTCAATAATCTTAAAAAATACTATTCAAATATAGTTATTTCTGTTTCCTTCTGTGCTGTAGCAATTTTGAATGCTTTAACAGTGTTTTCAACTTTAAAAATCAATGCAACTCAGTTAAAAAACAGTACATGATATATCTAAAACAATCTAAAAATACTGCACGTTAATTGCACATGTCCAAGAATAAACTAAAAGAAATCAGACAACTAGAGAAAATGTTTCTAAAGCAAGTGTAATAGAATTTATTTTACTAATTATGTTTTGACATTTTTATACATTTTTAAATACACTGCTCAAAACAATTAAAGGATATTGCAGTTTTAGGTGGATTTTGTATCTGGGAAACTTTTTAGCTGATTGATACATGGTCGACAGACATAGTAGGTTATATGAGAATAAATTACACATCTTTGGCAGAAAAAAATGCAGTTTATTGCGCATTTGTGTACAAAAGGAAAAAAACACAATTTGTGCATATGAGAAAAAAAGAATAAGAAAAGGTGTATTCTTCAAAGAAAATCATTTTCAGTAGGGGGTATGGTTTCCACGGGCGGCCAGCAACGTTGAACACCTTTGAGGCATGGACTAAATGAGGCTATTAATGACGAGTTGGGGTATTCTGCCCCACTCTTCCAGAAGAGCTCTTTCCAGTTCTTGGAGAGTTTGTGGGGGTTGTTGGCGGTCAGAAACTCGTCTTCCTAGAGCGTCCCAAACGTGCTCGATTGGATTCATGTCTGGAGAACACGCTGGCCATTCCATTCGAACGATTCCTTCCTCGAAAAGGAAATCCTCCACCAGGTTTGCACGATGTGGCCTGCAGTTATCGTCCATTAAAATGAAGTTATCTCCGATTGCTGCAGCGTAAGGGACTACAATAGGTCTGAGGATCTCATCCCTATATCGGCGACCAGTCAGAGCTCCATCTCGAATGATGTAGAGGTCAGTGCGCCCGTCAATGGAGATGCCACCATACACCAACACTCCTCCACCGCCAAATCTGACACTTTCGTGCACGAACGCAGGATTATTCCTACTGCCACGGTCCCTCCAGATGAAAATACGCCTATTATTCGGATGCACAGAAAAACGGGACTCGTCAGAAAACAGAATATTGCTCCATTCATTTCTCCTCCAGTTGACATGCTCGGTTGCCCACTCCCTGCGGTCGCGACGATGCCTTGATGTTAATCTAACACATACCATCGGTCGGCGAGCATACAGACCTACAGCATGGAGCCGGTTTCGGACAGTCTGAGTTGAAATCGTGGTGCCTGTAGCCGAGCGAAGGTGTTGTTGGAGAAGAGTAGCGTTCATGTTTCGGTGTCTCCGAGCTGTTAACGCTAAATACCGATCTTCATTGGGCGTTGTTGCCCGTCTACGACCTTGCCCTGGTCTTCGGCCTGCACATCCACTCTCCAAAAAACGGTTCCATATCCTGGAAATGACACTTTGTGACACTCCAATGGCTTGCGCTACTTCGGCTTGAGTTTGGCTCCCTTCTAACCTACCAACAATCCTCCAAGCTTCTGAATCTGTCAAATGACTTCGCTGAGACATCGTACTCATCGAAACAAAGCAATCACTGAATGCCGATCATCCTTGTCTTCATTCTCTTTTATCCAGTTGAAAGTCAAATTTCATTCGCTGCCGCAAAAGCGACGTTTTTGACGTCGAACTCAAAATTTGCATACTCCACAGTTTGAAAACCAGAAAAATTTGCATTTGTGATTCTCTTCTTCTATTTTCGGCAAAAAAAATTTCGTTTATATCTTTATTTTATATAAAACTTCAAATATCCTTTAATTGTTTTGAGCAGTGTATTTTAAAAATATAAAATTAATTTTTGAATAGAATAAATAATAGTTTTTCACAATAATTATAGAGTTTAATTTCAGAGTTATCGGTTAAAGTTATGTAATGTTTTCTATTTTATATGGATGTGTAATGTTATATTTTATATTAATTCTTATATTATTCTTTTTCCATACTTTAAATCTATGTAATTATTTTATATTAATATTCATTGATACAAATATTAACTAGTATAAACAAAGCATTTTTAACTGTAAACTTGAAAACAAAATATTTTTTTTATAGTTTGATAATTTATAATACGAGAGAAAACTACTTAAACACATTTTTCCCTCCACAAAAAAATTACAGACACCTTCTACCAAGATTTAGTTACTGTAAACGAAGTTTTATTTTAAATGCATAAATTTAAAATTTACAATTCTTTTATAAGTATAATTTTGTAATAAGAGTACTTTTTTCTACGTTATGGGATTTAAATGCAAAATGATGGGATTTGTTTTAAAATGTTAACAAACGCATTAAAATCATAAAATTTTTTTCAGGAACTTTCAACAATTGCTTCACTACATTCATGAGATAACAGCAATTTGCCATTAACATAAGTGATAACAAACGACACTCTTGAGAGCTACATAAGTTTGGTACTTTCTTTATTTCTTTAGGACTATTGAACAATTCTTAGAAATTGTTCAACGCTCAAAATAATCCATTTAATATATTCTTGATTGTTATAATAAAAAAATGCAATGTTTGAAATTTAGATTATTTTATGTGAGTTTAAAGTCATTATTTCAGACAGCAAAAAAATAAATTAATGCCGTTTAGAACATATGAATATGATAAATTTTTTGTCAAACCGAATCTTTCAAAAATTGTATCATAGTGCGGGTCGATATTTGTTACATTGGAATAGTAGTTGATTTTTTATATTAGTAGTAATGTTAGCTTTTATGGCTATCACAATACGGCTATGAAGTTAATATCTTTATTAAAACATTAATTTTATCGGAACAGAAGCATGACATTGCGAATTTTATTTAAATTTACTTACTTTATTTCCCATCAAGGACAATATTTCCCACCATAAATGCAAAAGGAGATTGTGTTGAAACTGTCTTACCTATTTTCAGCGTGAATAGGGCTGCCGTACAGTGAATGATAAAGATTTAATTTAATTTAAATTTGCTTACCCCATTTCCCGCTAGGGAGCGTTATATTAGTAAAAGAATTTCGAGTTTAATATGTTCAATGTAATTTTAACTTATAGCATGTTTGCCATATGCGAAAAATAATCAATTTTAACATTTTAGTTTCAAAAGAGGCCCAACCATCATAAATGAAAAAACTGTGTGAATTTTTTTATCAAATCACAAATTCGACCGCGACAAAAGCATATTATATCGTCAAATATCGTTCATAAGAAGTGAGTTTAAATTCCTCTTAAAATGTTAACTGAAGAACAGGTTAAGTATGGAAATGCAATTCAGGCATCATATTTTAAGTAAATATAGAAAAATGTCTTCCAACATTAAGTATAATTCACCGTAATTCTTCTGTGTAGACCAGTAAAGAAACTCAGAATTAAAATTATATTACTGTCTGCGTTGCACAAACTGCATATTTGGACGTTTCAACAATGTTATATTAGGGCTTTATATACACCATGGAATCCAATCTGGGTTTCACGCGTTACATAGTATAATTGAATTAAAATAGTAATTGAAAGCACTAAAATATATATATTTAATTTAATATACAGTTTTTAGATTGTTAACAGCATTTTTAATATGAATAAAATAAATTAGAAAGTATATAGAAATAAAGTTTCGAAAATTATTAAAAAGGGTACTTTCGTATTTTCTGAATTCCACAGCAGCATTTTTTATATGATTAATACTGTTATTATTTTAGCGTTTAAGCGAGTAGTTTATTTACATATATGTTAAGTTTGTGTTTTATTTATTTATTCATTAGCGAAGTCTTAACTTCGTTTTGGAATTTCAGCCGTATACAAATACTGACCCGTTTATATATTGTTTTAAGAGCAATGGATTAACCTTGTGAAATCGTGCTGCATGCAAGAAAGATGAAGTCTTTTTCAAAAACTGTTTTATAAAACATAAAAAAATCAGTAAACAAGGATACAGGTTTCAAACAAATTGCATTCGAATGTACTTTTGTCCCTATTGAGCGGTGTAAAAATCGACATTGTGCAATGTTTAGAAGTTAATAAATTTGCAAAAAAGCGAAACTTATCGCTCAGATCGTTCCTACTTTCGACATTACATCAAAGTTATTCACGGACTTGTTTTAGGTAGATTTCGTAAGAAATACTACCTATTACATCCTCCCCTTTATTGGAATCTCTGAAAAATATTTAAAGATCTATGCCGTTTATGACTCCTAGAACCCAAAACCACCTCCAGTTCAAAACTTTATCTATCTATCTATCTATATCACTTTTTAATGTTCACGATAACGTCCACAATTCAGCAAAAATCTCTTCCAGACTTATGCATATAATAAAGGGACAGCAAATCTCGGTGAAGTTCGTTGATGGGCAGAATCGGACCAAGGGGTTGGAAACTGGAAGAGTTTTCGTCAGAACAGAAACAAACCCATAACGTCTTATTTATGGTACCTATCGAATCAGTTTAAAATTTTTATTACTTCTAGTTAAAATGCCAAAAATTTATGTATGGCAGATTTTTTATATCATTAAAAATGGCCTCAAGTGGCAAAAAAATAGGGGTTTAAGAAGAAAAAAAATCATAACTTCGTATATGTACAAGATAGCACATCCGCTTAAATTTATTATAAATGATTTTAATATTATCTACAACTTTTATATTGACAAGTTTTGATTGGATCAACTTTAAAAGAAAAAAAAGGGAGGGAGGTTGTAGAAGAAACTCGAATCACATCTCTGTTAATCCGCCATTAAGGAGATGAAAATGTATTATTGGCAAGATGAAAATTTTTGACAACCCTCAGAGATGCTGTATATAGGACTGCCTTATTAAACGCGCGCGAGTCTCAATAATAATAATAAAAAAAGCCAGAATTTAAAATATAGTGTGTGGTTCATTTAATGAAACAATCATTACTTCTAATCATGATTTAGTTTTTGATGGTGAAATTAGTACTTAACTTCGAAATCTACCTGTGCGTGAAGGCAGAGCCGGCAGGGATTTTTTTGTTTATAATACAGATAGATAAGATACAGATAGATGTGTTATTTCTTTAAAAAATCCAATTACTATATATGAATGAAATGCTTTTATTATTTCACTTACCTTTAGAAGCATTTTAAAACTGTAAAAAACTTCTGAATTATTAGTTAATATAAAATTCCTATATATTATAAAAGTAGATTTTTAGTCAAATTTAAGTTAGTATGAATATAAAATTAAAGTTTGAAAGTCATATCCCTAAATCTGCATGAAATTCTAAAAAAAGAAAAAAAAAAGTATATCTGGGAGAAATTCATAAATAATTCAATTTGGATTCCTCGAAATGCGCATTTTTTTTCATTTTCTTTTTCCGACATATCATCTGTTTCTAAGATAATTTAGTTTCCTTATTGGGTTGCTATTTTAAAGTATGCACAGGATAGCTACTATTTGAATTTATTTTATTTCATCTAAAACTATACTCCTGACCCGGAATATTACGGTAATTTAGGAAGTACTAAAAATAAGAAACGACAAACAAAAAGGAAAAAAGGAACGCAAATATGATGTCAAATTTTGATATGGTAATCATTCTTTTGGAAGCCTCTTTCTAAATTACTTATATGTTATAAGACTCAGTAGTCTGGGGAACATTTTTGTATTATATAAAAATATTTCGTAAATTTAAAGTGAAATATATATAAGATGTGTGAATATAGATGCATAGATAATCTTGAAAATTGCTATGTTTTTATATAATATTGAAACGAAATGCATGTTAAAATATAAAATAATTTTATAACAGACCTGTATGTTAGTTAAAAATGCATTTGCTACAAGAATTTCACAATGAAAATTTATTTAATAATTTAAACAGAGACTTTTTCATGGTATTTTTATTCAGAAATTGAAATAAGCATATTAGACAAATTAATTGTAATGTAGCTCATTCAATCCCTCATTTCATCTGAATTTTCCAGATATTTTATTAACCTTTCAGTAAAATTTTACCTGTATAGCTGATTAATAAATTGTGACAAACCGTTTGTGTATGCAAAAACTTATTTTATATAAATGCTACTATTTTATCAAGTATTTAATGCATTCATTTTCTAATTGCAGCATAATGTTTCTAATACGCTTTGAAAAGTTTTTATTATTAATCTTTATACGTTAAATTCGGATTAAAACCTTGCATGTTAAAACCCCCCCAAAAATCCTTGGGTAAAGCTTTTGATTTTTTTAAAAATCTTTCTACCGCTATGCATATAAGTGCTATTATTACACAAATGCATACAAACATTCTGCATGGCATGTATACTTAGTTGTATCTATACATTATTTCGATATTTTTGTGACACTAGGTTCTCGTAAATATTATTATTCCTTATTATTCAAATTGTAGTTAATATTTAAATACTGTTGTGATCAAATCCTTAATGAAAATTTAAAATCAACCATGTTCATTTACATCCGTGTAGTTCATAATGAACTCGTCAAGTATTTATCGAGATTTTTGAGAAAATCACTAAAACCTAAAGTGCCCGGATACCGTATAGTGTAGTGCTAGTAGAATCCGATTTTCAATAACATTGTATTTCATTGATAAAAACAGTTGTTTAGTTATTTATGCTAGTTGTTTAGTTATATTGTTTGGTTTTACGTATAATTATTTACTTTTACGAATCAAACACTGTCTTTCATACGGGAAGGAATATAATTTTATCGAAATAACACTCCGTTATCGCAGGTCCCAGCTGATACACGTGTTTAATGTGTACCATAATTTTCTTTCAAACTATTATACACAACACATAAACTTATAAGGGGGCGACAACAGTTCATACATAAAACAGTTGATATTGTTGCACTTTTTCCACGGAAACTACTGGAGCTATTTTAATACCATTCACAAGAGTTTTCTCAGTAGATAAACTGTACATTTCTCATACGAGTAATAATTTTTCCAACTAATTAAATGTATGCTCAGGCCGCGACTCAAACATAGAACCTTTGTATTTAATTGCCAATTTACTTGGTACGTCGCATAGATGGCACATTTGGAAGTGCACTGGAAATTAAACCAAACGGTTCTGCGTTCGAGTTCCGACGTGGACACATTTTCAATCGGTTGAAAAAAATACTGATTTTACGGTTTATTTACCGATCAGTTTGATTATATTGAAATGATAAAAGTGTTATACATTGTTCGCTTGGAAAGAATAAACAAAATTACAATAGTTACGCGATTTATCAAATGAAAAAGTCAAGTGTAAAATACCTGACATTCTTGTTCCTTCATTTGCGAGTTGCGGAAGAGATGTCAATGCTTTTTATGAGTAGTTCTAGAAAATCTTAGTTAAAAATTAATATTTTGGCGGGAGATAAAAATAAAATAATAATTACACTATTTTTCTTAAAAAATATCAAGCAAACAAAGTCTATTTTTTTAAATTATGGTAAGAATATATTTTTTTCTTCGTTTCAAAAGATTAATTTATAGTTTGACTTATCTCAAATCTGTAATGAACAAGAACGAAAACTCATGCGTCAAGCATAGTTCATTAACACATTTCCAACACATTCAGAAAACTATAACGAAACTTCAACGTTAAATACGGTGAAAGAATATATGTAAGTAAACAGTATAGGAAACATATAACACAATTAAAAGTCCGGTTCACAGTCAAAAATGTAGTCGAATTATTTTGTGCAGCCCTGTATATGATCTATAGATTTGAGTATATACTACATAACATGATAAAATTTATTTCATTTGGAAAATTCACATTTAGAAATTTTCGCTAATCGATTGAAATGCACTCGAAATCTTTTGTACAACATTGTATATTATCTAAAGCCTTTTATAAATATCCCATATTAAGCTAAAATTTAATTCATGTAAAAATGCCTTCAAAGTCAACTTAAAAGTCAACTTCCAGCAGTTACCAACAATCTAACTCGTTCTTTGCGTAGTCCTGTAATTGAATGTAATTGAATATAAATTTATTTATTTTCCACAAACTTCTATTAGTCTACTAACTATAGTTCAGCAGGAAAATGCGTAACGCAATTAAAAACTACCATAAGCAATTCACTCCCATAGTCTGTAATATTTACGAAATCCCTTGTGTAGCCCTGTATATGATAAACCGATTTTATACACACCACGTAATATTTAAAATTTATTTAAACTTAAAAACGCAGACCAATGTTGAAAATGTACTTATCACACATAGACTGTAATTTTTGCGCATATACTATAACCGATATCTTATGTGTGACCCTGTAAATGAACGTAAAACGCAATGCACAACATACTTTTAAACGAGCAATTTATAGTGCACACCGCAGTAATGCATATAGATTTCATTATGTTTGAAATACTGAAACATCATTAAAACACACTGCAAACGATTCCTCCTCCCCGTAGAACAATACGTAACAGAATTCCTTTGTTTGACCCTGTAAACAAATAATAAAACCTTTGCACTCCATATTCTACAGAAAGCATGTTTTAGTGCGCTTAATTATTGTATATAAATTTAATAATGTTCCAAATGGCATAGCATTATCAAAATGCACTTGAAACGATTTTTTTTCCCATTTGCTTAATGTAACGGAATACTTTTGATTGTCCTTGTAAAAAAACTATAAGTTATACACACTTCATTTTCAAAA
This sequence comes from Maratus michaelseni, assembly GCA_963931845.1. Taxonomy (NCBI): domain Eukaryota; kingdom Metazoa; phylum Arthropoda; class Arachnida; order Araneae; family Salticidae; genus Maratus; species Maratus michaelseni. The sequence continues at coordinate 76,715,680 of OZ007590.1, read as the reverse complement.
GGGATCATGCTAAAGTAAACGATAATAACATACATAAATTTCAGGGCAATTCATATATATTTACGCGAGTTAGAGCACGGACTGACGGCAGACGGCCAGACAAACCGAAGTCGTAAACACTTTTCAACTCGGTTGGAAAGTGTTAATAAAAAGTATTAAAATGTCATAACTATTTGATAAAATATTAAAAGAACAAAAGGGAATGTTTTCATAGATCAAATTATGCTCTTTGTTTTTAGATTAAAATAAATACACATAGATAAATTATATATTTTTTTCAAGTATAAGGTAAAGCTAGGATAGTCTGCGCACAATTCAAAAGAATAGCAATAAAAAATCTAAATATTAATTTTTTGCTAAACTATTCATGAATAACTTTTACTTCATTTGTTTTTTATGCATTCCCATTGCTATTTTGTTGTTATGTTGCAATTTAATAGAACAATTGTAATAAAACCAAGAAAGTTATTTTGCGCAATCTCTCCTTATAGGGTTGGTGTGATTGCGCACATGGGTAGGAGAGATTGTTACTTATAATAACTACAATTAAATTGTTAACAGTAATAATTACACTTAAATGACATTGCTGTAAGGTTTTTGTAAACAAATATTATTGTATTAGGAGTGAATATTTCAACCTAATAATTAAAGAATCAGAAAAAGGAAATAATTTTAAAAACGATTAAAAAATTTTAATTAAAGGGAAAAAAATTAAAGAATCAGAAAAAGCAAATGCAGATAAGATTAAAAAATAAAATAATGTTACTTATTAACACGTTTAACTTAAAATTAGTCCCTTTTCATTTTTCATTTTTTTATGCAAATTTACCAATAAGATGCGTAATCTCTCCTACCATGGAAACGAATGGGAATACTGCGCCATCTCTCCTAAGTAGCAAATGCGCAAACTCTCCAATTTCGGTAGGAAAGATTGCGCGGCCTTTTATTTAAACATGACCTCTTCTAAAACGAACCGTTGATGTTCACATTGTTAGTCTAGATTAGTAGCTTATGAGAAATCGTTTAAGTTTAAAATATTTTGTACTATTGACATTGTATAGAAATTCTGATGAAGAGCTATGAAAATTCAAGCACTTACTTTGGGAAAACAAATCAAAATAGCAATACTTTATCTTAAACGCTCAAAGCAATCAACGTGCACTTTCAAGTAGACACTCCACTACTGTTTTTGTACAACTACCTGGAGTCGCTGCACGCTCACTCTACTCCTTCCCCCCAAACCTCTATGTGCGCAATCTCTCCGACTGCGTCATCTCTCCTGGCTTTACCTTATGTACGTTTTCTAGAAATTAGATAGACGTCAGGATTACATAAGTATGATGAAAAAAAAAATCCTTTTTTACGCACTATGATTTATAAGTACAATGGAATGAACATGATTATGTTTATTTAATAAATACTATATTTATTTTTTGGATATGAATTAATATTATATTATATAAGTAAATTATATTTATTGGAAAGCATGGATACACAATATAAATTTAGTTATATAACGAATTTATCACAAGAGATCAAACATATATCGAATGACATATCTCATACTGATTTCTATTTGTCTTTTATTCATTGTGATAAAAGAATAATTATTTTTGCTAATATTACAAATCATTGGACAGTAATAAACAAGTAAAATACCAGAATATGTTACACTTTTTACATTTGTAGGGAATGACAAATTAACGAAATATATAAAATTAACCCGTTTATCGAAATTGTCAAATTTCGCTATGAATCAGACGTTTACTGAATAATAAAGAAAATATTAAATATGTGATCCCGCAATGAATAAATTGTCATGTTTTCCAAGAAATAATATTACTTAAATTTGCGTATGTTTTATAAACGTCTAATTAAATAATAGTTTCAGATGTATTCCTTGCCCTGTTTTCTCATAAGTAAAATTTGTGATGATATTTATTCAGTATTTAGAAAATAACCAATAATTATTCTTGTTAATTTATAAGATCGCATTTCAATCCATAATATAAGCATAAATAAAGGTATAAAGGACATATTTAATAATAATATATTATTATACTGTACATTATACAAAAGTTTCATCATTATAGAGCCTGATTATACTTATATTAATATACTTTATAATAAATAATATATCACACATTCTTAAGTATTAATAAGTAATTATGGTTATATCCGTCTATAATTTTATACCTCTCTGAATAAGTATTTTTTTAATATTTTAGAAAATATTCAAAAAAATATAGATGATTTTTTACAAGCTCTTCTATATATATTGTCTAACATAATAGTTGTCTACTTATTATGTACAGTCGTCCAATAAATAAATAAATAATAAAAGATGATTTCCCATATGTTTTAATTGTTAAAATATCACAGTGAATAACGAAAAATGTCATCGATTGGGAATGATGTCTTCTTTTACTTTATGTTTAAAGAAATCAGCTTAAGGGATTTTCTCAATATGTTAATTGTAACAAACTTTAACATTTTAAATACACGTATCCAATTTTGAAATCATATTTGGGTTGTCCATTAAATTTTACCTATCGACAAGAAGTCATTCAATGAAGTAGCTTATGAATTATGTAGACGGAAATGTTGAAGTCATAAAGTTAAATTCGTTTTTAAAACAAACTGCCAAAGGAGTAAGTGTTTAAACATAACTCAAAAAGAACTTGGCGGAATGAGCTGTAATATTAGGTTTGCATACTAAAGAATTCTGTTTCAATTTATGTTTAAATTTTTATTGGTCACAGTACATATTTGTTTAATATTATTATTTTTTTACAATAGCGAATTAACCGCATGCGAAAAAGAATGTATAATACCTTATATTTTGTTTAAAAATACTGTTAACCTACTATAAACAATCAAATAAATTTGTAAAAAGTAGGGTAAACGAGCAGAAAATGGATGCTAGTTGTAATTAGGTGCTAGTGTCGTATTTATTTTTTGTAAAACTAACCCTCTTCTTTCTAAACAAATACAAATATGTGTATGTGTAGCTGAATACTTTAACTATCACTCCTATTTTTTTCAAATTTTCATCTTATTACTCTTAAAAGTAAAAAGGGAAAAAATATATTTTGTTTGTAACGTACCTAACGAAAATTTGCCGCCTAACACTTAACATAATGGAAAATTTTTAAACTTAAAACCCATATTTAGTTATGCTCATAAAATGAATGTTTTTATACCTAACAACATGTCGCATGATTTTCATTGCTTTCCATCATCTACAAAGAGGTTTTTTTTTTTTTTTTTTTTTTTTTTTTTTGTAGCTCAGAAAAAGCTAACATCGAATTACCTCCATGTAGGGAACGGCGTGCTAAAAAAGTTTTGTTATTGTTGTATAGTTGTATAAGTTTGTGTTGTTTTGTGTTTTCATATGTCTAAAAATTGTTTTGTAAGGGATGTGACTAATACTGACTGCGTATTAAGTCTGAACTCCGTTTAATAATAACAAATGTGATAAATTTCACCTAGCTTTATTATTTTTTTTTTACATATAAACATTTTTTTAAAGCTCTCACTTAGCAAATGTCATAAAAATGCATTTATATTAATCTAGGCAAACATAATAGCTTGAACAATATTTATTTTAGGGAAAATCACTCACATAAAAAAAAGAGATCTTGTGTGTCTTTTTTTTTGGGGGGGGGGAAGTAAAAATAAATCCAAATATTGTTTCTGTTTTGTATCATGATTTCCAAAAGCCTGGTTTATAAGATGTTTTAATTCTTTAAATATTTCCAGAAAAGTGCAAAATTCGTAAAAACAAAAATAAATGTCTTATAATTCGGCTAAAAAATCTGTCAATAAAGCCGAGTTTAATACATTACTTTCGGTATCCTTTCTAAAATGTATTTTCCAAACCAAATAGGCACATATTTTATTTTTATCGCCACTTTTAAGAAGGGCAACCTTTTAAAATATTTTGAAAATAATTCAAATTACGTCCTAAATTAAGTAGGTAAAATTATTTAACATTTTTAAAATGGGGAAGTCTACAAAAGACATTTTCTGAAACAGGGGCACCCATTTTCCTTCCTTATCCTTCTTTTCTTCTGAAGAGCACTTGGATGTATGATTATTATATTCATTGTGAATCTTTAATTAAGCAACACGAAGTAAATTATACCTATTTAACAGGTATTGGGTTCATAGCAATGAACCCACATAAATAAAACTATACATGAGAAAAGGTATCATATTTGTATCACTTAATATCAAATATCTAATTTACCGATAAATTGTCTGTAAGTCAATTTTAAATTAACGAATTATTAATTTATTACTTAATTCCTAAAAGTACGGTTATTTTCATAACCATCTGTTTGGAGTTAATTATATTAAAATGCACTGAGTTAAACAGTAATTTTCCCTTCATATACTTCAATCTACGTCCATCAATAACCTAGTACATTTATTTATGATAGGTATTACTAAATTTTCCTTGCTGATAAACACAATATGAAATCGATACGAGTCAAAAGCACATGTCCTTAAAAATGATTAATCACTTCCAATTCCAGAAATATAAGACAGTGTAACTGTCAGATCTTCGGGAGTAGTTTGTATTAGAGAATGGATTTAATAAAGTATTTAATGTCAATTTTTTTTAGTGTTATTAAAATGTTATCGCGATTATAGCAAGTTATTCAATAAATAGGAATTGCGAAAGTGTCACGAATTTAGTTTAATTTTAATAGTTGCTTTCAGAATTTTATTCGAAATCCCATAAAAATATTTTTAATCCCTTGGGGACGAGCGACACATATACGTGACACATAAAATGCTCAGAATCCTTGATTATTCCCACCAGTTACTTTTTATTGTAAGATTTACCTTATTTAATGACAGCATTTCTGCAATTCAATTAGGCGACAATTTCTGTTTTGAAAAACCGGTGGTAAAAGATTAAAAATTCTGTAAAAGACGCTCGTCACGAAGAGGTTAAATAAAAGGGTTAAATGTTTGTTATTAAAAGTATTTAAAATGTATACAACATTAAAAATAATGCATTCAAATATAATTTTAAAAAAAGGTTGAGGCAATACATCGAAATTATGAAAGGATTAAATTATCTTATTTTCAAACTTACAATCCTTGTATATAAAAGCATCCCTTCTGCCGTATTTGTTATATGAAAGTGTTTGCATAAATAAAAATAACACACGTCTTAATATTATTGTACGCAGAGGAAATATGAATAATTTTAACATTGTATCAATTATAACACTAAAATTGAGTAAATTTTATCGTGTCCACAAGTGTCATATTTCTGAAAAGAAGTTGAAAAAAAGCTATAATATTATTTATTGCAACATTTTCTAATTTATTTTTGGCATGAATCTTAAAAAGAAAATCGGGAGCAGAAAGCATAATTTATTACAATTAAATATATAATACAGCAAAACCTCTCAATAAGGGATACTTAGAGACAGGAGCATTTATCCGCTATTCGGAGGTGTCCGCTATTTAGAGGTAAAAATATACATATCTGTACAAGTTGGGGATTAGAAATGTATTCACTAAATATAAGTGCGTGTTATTCTGAAGTGTCTGTTATGCAGGTTTTATTGTATAACTATTTTCTTTATTAATAAAAAATAAAATTTAAATATATGAAGCTTCTTATAAATGAGAAAGCTATACGTGTGATACAATATATTTAAATATAAATTTAGAATTAACATTTAATATAGATAATAAATTTTAGTCATTAAAAGCAACTCCCATTGCGAAGAAAAAGAAAAGTATAAAAATTGCGTTTAAATCACGTAAAACATAAACGAATTTATAACAATATATGCGGAGTTTTACAAATGTTTTATGGTATCCTCGCACTTATGAGAAATAAAATTTTGATATTTAACATTCTACATGCATTTATTAAACGAAAGTATTAAAAAAGTAGTAGCATTTTTGAAATTATAGCAGCAAAAAGAACAATAAATGAAGAACTAGAGTGTAAAAGAAGGTGACTAACAAAATTCGAAAAAGTTTCGAGATATTCAAAATTCAAGTTTTTAAAAAAAATATTGTAATTCTTTCCTCTAAATCATCTGATTTATTAAAGCTGGACCTGCAGTTCACTAACGTGGAACAGGTTTTCTTCCTTAGATTTCATTTTGATGGACATATTTGCAAAGAGTCTTATTGTTATTAAAACTCATGTTTAAAATTTCTTTCATTATTAAGGTATGTATTGATTAATACATAAACCTTGTATTTTTAAAGGGATGTCAGATTGCAATTAAACAATTTTACATACAAGAACGAAAAATCAAGAATATCAGTTACCATATTTTACTCTCAAAATCTTCAAATATTAATCTTTAGAAACTATATTCATTCTATTAGTAAAATATTAAAATTTGTTCTCATACAACGAAATTCGAACGCATTTTATAACAATTCTAACGGAATTTAATATAATCTTTATTTATAAATAAGAAGAAATCTTTCATTTTACAATGTGCTATTCCAGGTATGGTGATTATTTTTGCATGCACGTGTCACACAGTCACAGATAATATCTTTCAACTTTGTAATGTGCCATGATTATACATAATATATATAATATATTTAAATATATATATATTGCACATATGCAGCTTCCATAAAACACTGGTTAATAGAACTGGTCCCGTACTTACATTAAACAACTAACAAGGAAAGGTTCCGACGTCGGGATCACATAATGAGGTGAAATCTTTGTGTATCAATAGAGTATAGTTAGTATATAAATATATGAAAACCATAAAGCGCAATACCCAGGGGCTTGAGAAAAGAGGTCTCAAAAGTGTCACATTTTATAATCGTCACATTTAGAATCGGATAATTTTCTACCTTTGGAAAAGTGTATACGCAGCTTAAAAACAATTGCTAAAAATAATTATTATATCGACATTTATTCTAAGTTCAAAATAAAAAATCTGAGATTTTAAAAAATCATATTAAAAATATAAAAGCATATTTTTTAAAAGTCATGAAAATTTTTAAATATTTGGATAATGAAACAAAATTAAATTAATATATTATAGATTTACATCATGTATTTTAATTTATTTCTTTGTGAAAATTAGTAAATTTTCTATTTAAATAACTCTAAATAATTTAAAACAAAAGTTGCACAGAAGACTGCATACACATGCAGAATTTCATGGTTAAAACTGTATTTAAATGCCATAAAACTTATTTAATTTATATTTTTCAGAAATTTCAATGATTATACATATTTTCTTAATTGTGGTACGAAAGTAACTAATAAAAATTTTCTTCGCGAAAAATAAGTCGGCTAATTAATATTCGATAATCTAATAATATTAATACTCGAACCGAAATTGAACATAAAATCTTGAATAAAGTACGTTTGCCAACCAAGCTACGGATGCGCTTGCCAAAGGTAAAAATTTATCCGATTATAAACTGTGACATAAACTTCAAGGCCCTTTTTCTCAAAACTCCTTTTGTATTGCGCTTTATGGCTTTCATATGTTTATATACTAACTATAGTTTATCGATACACAAAAGTTCACGGAATTTCTGTGACCCCGATATCGGGACCTCTCCTTGTAAGAAAACAAATCGCTATGCGAATTTTCAGTATTGTGAAATTAGTTTAATTTAATAAAATTTTGATTAGGAAATTTCATTCAGCGTTTCATATAGAAATGCAAAATTTGTCAGAAATACTGCATAGCATTCCAGAAAAGAAATTTTTCTAACATGTTAGTTCAAGCAAAAATAACTGCATTAAATGCAACAGATTGTATGTGTTAAATAAAATCTAATTTAATACAACAAAAATAAAACTGAATTTTATCTGTGTAATGTCCATCAGATAAAACTTTTCGCTTGGCAAAGAAGTTGTTTAAGGGCCAACTCCGGAATGCGAGCCATTGATTTGCCACTCTTCTTTTACTCCATGTAGCATGAGTATGCATTAGATGCATGGTTATGCATGAGTAGGCATTAGATGTATGATTATGCATGAGTAGGCATTAGAGTATGCATTAGTGCTATGTAGCATGAGTATACATTAGAAACGGATAATAAGACTATAAAAATTCGCTTTTAACGTCAACAAAAAATGCTTCAATATAGATAGGAAATAAAATTTTATCCTTTATATGTAACTTTAATGTTGTATTTTAAGTTAATATAATTACTTTAAACACATAAATGAGCAGATCTGTCAGTATCACTTATCATAGGAACTTTATGTGATTGTATAAGTAATGTGATAATATAAATGTGATTATATATATATAACACTTTTTTATCTGGAGCAAATTATGCGTTATGATGAAAATTTAATTTTTGTAAACCATGTTCGTACCATTAGAAATATATATATATATATATATATATATATATATATATATATATATATATATATATATATATATATATATATATATATATATATATATACAGGGTGATTCATAAAAGATGGGCAGAACTTTAAGGGGTTATAGTACACTTAAAGACAAATAATATTAAATAGGAGACTAAGGGTCCCAGACGTATTCCCAAGGAGATAGGGGGCATTAAAGTTTAGGGTCCGAAATTTCAAATGATTATAAAACATGGAAAAATTGGTCGATTCGTTTGCGGTTTTTGCAAAAAATTTTCTTTATGCCAGTATTTTCTTGAAATAAAATTTTAAAGTTCAATTTCAAAAAATGCCGATAGGGGGCGCTTTAGACTTTGGAGTAACAAACAACTATTTTTTAACGTTATTTTTTGTATTTCTTTAAATGATTTCGAAAGCTTAGACTTAAACTTAAATTTTGATCTAAAAATCTGAGTCCTAACGAGTAGTTAAGTAGCGTAAACTGAAATTTGAAATTTGAAACCCTTCTCCCCCCAGAACAAAAATCAGTTATTCCCGATCTTTGTGTCGTAGATTAGGCTCTAACTACTGCCGCGTTTTGCTAAAATTATTCTTTATGTCAGTATTTTCTTGAAAATAAATTTTAAAGAAAATTTTCAAAAAATTCCGATAGAGGGCGCTTTAGACTTTGGAGTAACGAACAACTATTTTATACCGTTATTTTTTGTGTCTCATTAAATGCTTTCTAAAGCTTAGACTTAAATTTTCAGCCCAAAATCTGAATCGTTAGACGTGGTTAAGTTTCTGGGGAGAGGGGTTTGAAATTTCTACTCCTGAGCACAGTTCAGTTTACCATGTCCACACATTGTGTGCTGTGATACGAGGTAAAAAGACACAAATTAGGATTATGTTACCAAAGCATATTTATTAACATGTAATCACAATAAATGTTCAAAATTGTGACCACCAGAGGTTATGCACGCAGAACAACGGCGACGAATGGAACGGCGAACATTCGCGAAAACATCAGGCTTTTCGAGCACTTCCCCTACAGCGGCGGAAAGTCTGGCGACCAGTTCCTCGGGGGATTCAATGGGTGTCTCATACATAAGAGCCTTCAATCGTCCCCAAAAAAAGAAATCGAGGGGTGAAAGATCTGGCGAGCGAGCAGGCCAAGCAACAGGACCACCTCGACCAATCCATCTGTTCGGAAATGTGATGTCCAGATAGTTGCGGACGTCTCGTACGTAATGGGCTGGCGCTCCATCGTGCTGGAACCACATGACCCGCCGGATGCGTGGAGGAACAACGTTTAACAGGTCTGGCAGCACATGTTGCAGAAATGTGAGGTATGTTTTACCGTTGAGGCGTTCAGGAAGAAGGTACGGTCCGATTAGGTGGTCTCCGAGGATTCCTGCCCAAACATTGATGGAAAAGCGTCTCTGATGAGCATGTGGATACGTAGCATGTGGATTGACATCCGCCCATACATGTGCATTGTGTGTGTTAAATGTACCTTCACGTGTGAAGGTACATTCATCGGTGAAAAGCACAGTTCGTCCAAAATGTGGATTTAGCGCGTTCTGCTGCAGAAACCAGCGGGCGAATTCAATACGATTTGGATAATCCCCTGGAGACAGTTTCTGGACTCGTTGCACATGAAACGGGAGCAAATGTTCATCCTTCAGTACCCTCCAAGTCGTGGACTGTGAGGTATCCACCTGGCTAGCCACTGCTCGTGTACTTGTACTTGGCTGCGCCGCTACTACATCCAGAATGGCTTCTGCAACAACTACTGATTCGTCCTTTTTTGCACGACCTGCATTCGACCGGGAAGCGAGAAATGATCCCGTCTCACACAACTGTCTGTGCAAGCGCTCGAAAGTTTTGCGGTTAGGCAACCGCCTGTTAGGAAATCGCTCTCCGTACATTCGTTGTGCCTCTGCACCATTTCCATCTGCCGCTCCGTAAATTAAATGCATCTCAGCCTTTTCCTTATTCGTGAAGGGCACCATCTTCCGATTCATTACTACAGCGACTTACACTTGACTCACCGTTCAGTGGTTTTTATGCCTGAATCGTGTCGAAATTTTGCATACGTGTTCTTCTTCTTCCCCATTTGACATTTGCATACTTTCTGTTTCCTTCTTCACCCGGTGACTAGCGTCAGGAATGGAGCTTTAACGTTTGCATGAGCGACGTTTCCAACTGTGCCAGTGCCTTTATGAGTGAATTCCGACTATGCAGTCCTTGACGAAAGTTGTATTTTTGCCTCGTATCACAGCACAGAATCGTTGGGCATGGTTAAGTAGTGCAAACTGAACTATGTTCAGAAGTTGAAATTTGAACCCCCTCCCCTCGCTACTGAACCACGCTCAGCGATTCGGATTTTGAGCTGAAAATGTAAGTTTAAGTCTAAGCTTTAGAAAGCATTTAATGAGACACAAAAAATAACGGTATAAAATAGTTGTTCGTTACTCCAAAGTCTAAAGCGCCCTCTATCGGAATTTTTTGAAAATTTTCTTTAAAATTTATTTTCAAGAAAATACTGACATAAAGAATAATTTTAGCAAAACGCGGCAGTAGTTAGAGCCTAATCTACGACACAAAGATTGGGAATAACTGATTTTTGTTCTGGGGGGAGAAGGGTTTCAAATTTCAAATTTCAGTTTACGCTACTTAACTACTCGTTAGGACTCAGATTTTTAGATCAAAATTTAAGTTTAAGTCTAAGCTTTCGAAATCATTTAAAGAAATACAAAAAATAACGTTAAAAAATAGTTGTTTGTTACTCCAAAGTCTAAAGCGCCCCCTATCGGCATTTTTTGAAATTGAACTTTAAAATTTTATTTCAAGAAAATACTGGCATAAAGAAAATTTTTTGCAAAAACCGCAAACGAATCGACCAATTTTTCCATGTTTTATAATCATTTGAAATTTCGGACCCTAAACTTTAATGCCCCCTATCTCCTTGGGAATACGTCTGGGACCCTTAGTCTCCTATTTAATATTATTTGTCTTTAAGTGTACTATAACCCCTTAAAGTTCTGCCCATCTTTTATGAATCACCCTGTATATATATATATATATATATATATATATATATATATATATATATATATATAATTTGCTCCTAACCATACAAATCAAAAACAAGTGTGTAACAACATATGTTTGCTCTGGCAAAATAAAACGAAAATACCAAGAATATTTCCCATTAAACATCCTAGTCATATTTCAATGCGTTAACCCATTAAATATTTACTGAAGTACAAATTATTATATTAATTTAAGACAAATATTCTTTAACGTTAGATCTTGTTTGAGATCCCTTTTAGCAAACATGTCTCAATCGATGACAACAAGAAATATTTCAAAACGAATGGGAGTAAAGTTTCGTTTTCTATTTACAAGAAGGAAATTATGATTGTTTTCGTTTGCCAACCAAAACATAAATGCTCCCCCCCCCCCCCTTCGCATTATATAAAAATTACTTATTACGCGAGGGAAGCTGCTTCTTTTATCCATCAGTAATATAATTACCCTAAATATTTGAATGATTTTGTGAATAAATATATAACACATATATAAATACTTTGTTGATTGACCTTTTTTATCATATGATACTGAATAATTTGCTCATAATGTCTGAAAGCTTAAAAACCAAGTTACGTGACTTTCATTATTTTGATATTGCTAATTGATTTTTTGGTTCTATATTTTGGGGGGTAATAAATGATAAATCTATGTTATAAGGCAAAAACATGCCCAAGACTAACGCTGATATCATATTGAAGCAACACTTGACCAATACATTTCGCATTTACTGCTTTTTTTTTTTTAACTTCTAAATATCGCAAAATTTCAATTTTTACATCATCGAATACAAAACAAATTCTTTCAAATGTAATTTATTTGAAAACTGTATTTCAATTTACTGATTTTTTATGATTTTAAAAATAATTTTCAACTTTGGATTTTTTAAAATCTAATATTATCTCGTGCAGGCCAATTACGAATGATTTAACCGTTTGCACTTAAAACAATATAAATAGTTCGGCATTTGTCTCCAGTTAATATTCCATAACAAAATTAATAACTTCACCAATAAATAAATAAATAAATAAAATAATATAAATAGAACACAAATTTAACAGACATGTAATCGAACTATCTGACTATATTACTGAAATTATCAGAATCAAAAAGGCTACTGTAAGCAGCGAAAACTTATATTTCTAGCTATTAATTCATGCCATGTGGCATAAGCGAAAATGACGCTTTTAAAATTTTCAAAACTTTATTTATATACATTATTGATAAAAATTCTTTTTTGATATTGTTACTCATCTATCTAATGAAATATATTAATTTAAAAAAATCTACTATTTTCCAAAAAATGTTTTCACCTATGTTCGGTAACCCGGGTTGGATCCCCTAGTACAAATAAAATATAAAAATCATCTAGAAACTAAATATTTTAGTACTTTATTTTGTTCCTTATACATAATTAACTGGAAAATAAAATCCCCCCCCCCTCGAAAGAAACAAAATCTCATTTCTTGGTTCACTTGTTTTTACATGTAAATATGAAAAGTATATTATATCAACTATTTGACGCATTCACATAGAACATAGAAATGTTCTATTCCTTAATGTTAAACATACAGATGCTGAATAATCCATGAGACAGATTTCAAAATAACTGTCTTTATGCATCTTTAAATCTAATGATTACAGAGTTATCTTTATTTTTGAATGGGTAATGCATTCACATTAGGTGCCATTATTTTGCCCGAGAACATATTTCAGAATACTGCACTGTAGATGCTGAAAATAAAAGAACAAATTATACATATTAGTCATAAAGAAACGCGGACGATATATGATACTTACCTCACCATTATAACTAGATAGAAAAATCATGCGTCAAGCATAGATTATGAAAAACTTTTCAACACTTCCAGAATACTTTAATAAACCTTCGCTGTTTAATAAGGTAAATAAGATACCTAAGTATATATTTTAGAAAATACGTAACATAGTTGAAAACCATATTTCAGCAATCACCTTCCATAACAAGAAAAGCACGCCAATTTTTTTGTGCAGCCCTGCATATAATCTGTAGATTTATATGTACTCTCTATAGTACTATGTAGTTTAGTATCTACAATGTACTATCTCCTCTGTCTACAATGTAGTTTAGTAAAAAAACACAGTTGAAAATTCACTTATAGAAGTTTCTACCAATAAACGGAAACATATTTGAATATTTTTGTACAGCCATGTAACTATATTATCCTAAGGTTTTAATACACGCCGCATTTTAAGTTGAAGTTTTATTCGGGCAAAACACGCTTCGAAGTACTGAAATAACTCTTACAGAAATTATCATACATAGGTAGCCATGTATTCAGTTCTTTGCGTAGACCTGTATAGAATTTCATTTATATTCTACAAACATCTCTTTGTATAATAAATATAGTTCACGTTCAAAATGCATAACTCGATTAAAAAACCCTTTTAATTAATTTATGCTGATGCACATTACTGCGTAAGAATTATTTTATGTAGCTCTGTATATGATCTATATCATTTATACACACTACATTTTATGTAAAAAGGCACTTAAATCTGAAAACGCATACTTAACTGAAAGTGCACTTCCTTCAATTATTGCTTATAGACAGGACTTCGGACACAGTACTGCATCCGAAATCGTTGGTGTGTCCCTGCACTATATGTTATGCACATCATATTTTACAACAACTAACTTATCGCAAACTTCAGTAATGTATATAAATGCATTGTATTAGAAATGTTAACATAATTAAATTACGCTGCAAACAGTTTTTCTCCTGTAGACGATTAGGAAACTGAATACTTTTGCGTGGCTCTGTAAATGCTTTTCACGCCATATTCTACAGAAACATCTTTTAGTGCACCTCTGGTAATTATATCAATTTCAATATGTTTGTAATAGTGCAAAATGATTATAATGCCAAGTATACGATTTTTCCTCATAGACCATAATATAATGTAATTCTTTTGAGCACTCTTGTAAACTAACTATAAGTGCTACACGTACTATATTAAATAGTAAGTATATTGTACTGAACTTTAATGATGTATAACAATTTCAATATATTTGAAACATTGCACCATCATTAAAATACACTGCAAATGATATTTCCCCATATATTATAGTACAAAAGCATTCATTTGAGTACCTCTGTAAACGAAGTAAAAGTGCTACATATTTCATTTTCAGTATCGAACATGTCATTGCAAACCTTAAAAATATATATCAATTGCATGTCAATAGGAGTATACTTAGTCGAGTTAGAGAATGGGAAAATGGCCAGACAGACAGACAGATGAACAGGCAGAGAGACAGACGGCCAGACAAACCGAATTCATAAACACTTTTAAACTATGTTAATAAAGTTTAAAAATTGTGAACATGGGAATTCGTGTATATTAAGGTATAGACTCAAGAATGGCGCAATGAGCGAAAAGCGAGTTCTTACAATTATGGTTATAGTGAAAAAAATCAACAATTGGAATAGCCAATATCTTTTTTTCGCCGAAAACATATCTTCAAAGAAAAAAAATAAATAAACGTCATTGAAACGGTACTTGTAGCATTTAAAACTGTGATTTGAAACACATAGACGACCAGTAGGAATAACATACTACCCCATGTAGGAGTCAAAAAAAAAAAAAACAACAACAACGACAAAGAAACAATTTTTTTTTCAGGTACAAAATTTACAAGTGTCCGTCTGTACAGACGATGACAGCAATGGATGGACAGCAATGGATTTTGGACAACAATGAATCTGTGGAAATTGTATCTAATTTCTTTTCTATATAATGCAACCCATTTTGGGCCTCTTTCGCTTTGCGTACGTTTGATCACAATTCCTGCGCAGCAGAGAAACGATTGAAACTTTTTTAACATTTTCCAACCTAGTTGAAAAGTGTTTGTAACTTCGGTTTGTCTGACAGTCTGCCGCCTGTCATCTGCCATCTGTCCGTACTCTAACTCGCGTAAAAATACTCGGATGTTATTGTTGTTTACTATAGAATGTTCCCTATTTCAACTGAAGTGAGTAGCACTTATAGTTTTTTTACAGGGACAGTCAAAATTATTCCATTACATTACAGTCAATGGGAAATAATCGTTTCAAGTGCATTTTGATGCTGCTACGTCATTTAAAACATGATGAAATTGATATATAATTATGAAGCGCATTTAAATATGCTTTTTGTAGAATATGGGGTGCAAAGCATTAATTTATTTATTCACAACCAAAATAATTCTGTTACACATTGTTTTATGGAGAAAAATCGTTTGCAGTGTAATTTAGTGATATTTCACTATTTCAAACATAATGAAAATTATATGCATTACTGAGGCTCACTATGAATTGCTCTCTTGAAAGTGTGGTGTGTATTGCGTTTATTTACAGGGACACACAAAATATATCGGTTACACTACATATGCGATATTTCAGTCTATCAGTGATAGGAGCGTTTTCAACTTTGGTTTGTGTTTTTAAGTCCAACTAAATTTTTTCATAGTACGTGTGTGTTTATAAACTCGGTTGTTCCTATATAGGGCTACACAAGGGAATTCCTAAGTATTACAGACTAGGGGAGTGAATTGCTTAAGATCAGTTTTTAATTGTGTTCGCATTTTCTTGCTCAACTATAATATATTTAGTATACTAATATAAGTTTGTGGAATATAAATAAATTCATATACAGGGCTACGCAAAGAAAAAGATACATTGTCGTTTACGGTTCGTAATTGCTGCGAGTGAGTTTTAAGTTGCCTTTTAGCTTAATATGGGGTGTGTACAAAAGTCTTCAGATAATATACAGGGCTGTATAAAGGATTTCGAGTGCATTTCCATCCATCGGAGAAAATTGCTAAAAGTGAACATTCTATCTGAACTAAATTTTATCATGCTAGCTATCCACATCTATTGATCAGATACAGGGCTGCACAATATAATTCGACTACTTTTTTGACACTAGAAGGTTATTTTTAAAAGTGTATTTTCCAATGTGGACTTACATATCTTCTTTCACCTAATTTAACGGTGAAGTTTCGTTACATTTTTCTGGCTGTGTTAGAAAGTGTTTTATGCTTGACGCACGATTTTTCTTTCTTTTTAGTTTTATTTTTAATGTGGAAGTAATTTGTCTGTTGACTAGAAAAAAAATATTTTTCGTGGCATTCAGAACGAAAGTAAAAAATGATTTCTTCAAATCTTGAATCTGTTTTATCATGGCTTTCTAATTTAAGAACGCAGCATTTGGAATACGAATATTATGATGATTATAATAATTTAAAACTGTAAATGTGTATATATTATATTAGTAAAATCAATAAAGTTTTAACGTGGCGTGTTTTATTCAAGTCTAAAAACACAAAAGAACATTCGTTTTTTGCTCAAGACCGCTTGAACGTAAATTGAAATATAAACATTCTCGTCTTGATTAAGAAAATTTAAATGCTGTCCTACCCTGGAAATACTCGGATAAATTATTATTTCATGATCCCTACTGAAATTTATCTGAAATTTTTAGCATAAAATGTTTCAGAAACATAGCAAGAATACAATTTAGAATCAAACGAATAAACATGTGGTATGTGGTGGTTTTTATGTTAATCGCACTTTTTGTTTAAAGTGTTTATCTGAGATCGTAAATGTGGAATTTGCAGAAATTATTTGGGTGACTGACGGGGGTGATGACGACTGCTGAAACGCGAAATGGTAATAGACGACAACGTCACTAACGTACTGTTAAAATACCGATGAACCATTCATTCACTGCTACTCTTTGGCTTTGGCTAATGTCTTTATTTTTAATGCTACGAGTTCTGTTTCACCATCGATTAATGTGTTTCACAATGAAAATTATTTCGCATTGAAAAAAACGAGATTTGAAATATTCATAATTTCACCATGTAACGATAGTTGTTGCTGCCCTGTTTTTGGTTTACACCCGATTCTTTAAGCATATACATTAAATAATATGAATTCTCAATTACACATTGTTTTCCTGAACGATACAGTCACTAAGGTATCATATATTGGTCATGCATTTTATGACTATCTGCATAACGTTTCCTTTAGGCATAGTAATGTGTTATTTTATATTGCGTCAGTCGTACAAAATATATTTCAAGATTTTTCAAAAACCTATTACTGTCAGTCTCTAAAAATAATGTAAAATATATTAAACTAAATACAGTATTCGAAAAACATGTAAAAAAAATATTACATTTAACGCTTTCTGTAAAAATGACGGATTACATCTGTAAATAAATTTTACTGAAAAAAAAGTCTGCAATTAAATACAGAAACAATTAACACAGTAACAATTTTTAGATAAAAAAATTTTTCAGATGAGATATTATGTTCTCAGAAATCAAACTGAAATTGTAATTGATATTATTAAAAATAATACAGTAAAATATTTACATTTTATTTTCATACTCTAGTATTTTTGTAAGCTTTCATTACTTACTTTGTTGTTCTTATTTTAATATGAAGCGTAAATATTAGTATATTGACTTATTTAATATAGTGAACAAATATTTCAACATAAATCGCGAAAATTCTTATTAAATTTGCTTAAAAATAAAGAAATTTTCTATTACGAAAAATTGCTGAAATAGGTATATTTCATTATTATTCTTTTGATCAAAATGATTTACATTCTTCTTTAAATAATTAATGTTTCTGGAAATAAATATATGCACTATATTGCCAAAGGTGACCGGTCAGTTGCGATTTTAGACGTTTTGTTAACTATCTAGAAAAATACATGAGGAATTAACCTGAAACTGCAGGTGTGTAAACAGTATAGTATAGGTTATATATTTTCGCGAAGATTTTTTCACGCAACCCCATAGGGGGCTGTCAACAAATTGAAAAAGAACGAATATCTTTTGGATAACCCTGTAAAAACTAATTTAGCAAAGGCGTTCAAACTCGAGATTATTAATAAGTGGTTTATTGTAATATACTGTGTTCATTTTTATGAGGATAGCATGTATATTCGTAGAGAAATTAAGGTTTTTATAAAAACAGTCCCAAATTTTGCCTAGTTTTTTGCTTATGATTTGCAGAATTCTTAATATAAAAAAAAGTTCTTTCAGAAAATATGACAAACAGCATTGTACATAATACTCTGCAATCAGAATTAAAAAATAATAAAAATTGGATGAAAAATGAGCAGGTTTATTAAAAAATGTTTGTGTATGCTATCTTGGCACTAATCAACAGATATTTGATACAACCCCTCATCTTTTTGCTTCTTTTTGGGAACAACGGATTTCGAGCTTATTCTATCAACGATAATTTTTAGAATTTTCAAGCTATGATTTTGAGACTTTCACAAAAGTTGCTCTATATACTTAGCTAATACATTATGTTAATTATATTTTGATTGCGTTCGCGCATGCGCCGTGAAACATCTTTTAGTAAACCAGCTCATTTTTCATCCAATTTTTATTATTTTTTAATTCTGATTACAGGGTATTATGTACAATGCTGTTTGTCATATTTTGTGAAAAGAACTTTTTTTTTATATTAAGAACTCTGCAAATTATAAGCAAAAAACTAGGCAAAATTTGGGACTGTTTATATAAAAACCTTAATTTCTCTACGAATATACTTGCTATCCTCATAAAAATGAACACAGTATATTACAATAAGCCACTTATTTATAATTTCGAGTTTTAACGACTTTGCTACATTAGTTTTTACAGGGTTATCCAAAAGATATTCGTTTTTTTCAATTTGTTGACAGTCCCCTATGGGGTTTCGTGAAAAAATCTTCGCGGAAATATATAACCTATACTATACTGTTTACACACCTGTAGTTTCAGTTTAATTCCTCATGTATTTTTCTAGATAGTTAACAAAACGTCTAAAATCGCAAGTGACCGGTCACCTTTGGCAATATAGTGTATATATATATATATATATATATATATATATAATGAATATTATACATATATATATATATATATATATATATATATATATATAATGATACATGGTGCAAAGCAAAGCCCAGGTACAATAAAATGCTACTGAACAAATAAAACGAGAATTCTGGAACAAGTGTCTACCTATAATAATATTACTATGCACTCTCTTATGAAAGTAACTGCTGCGGATTCTGGTGTCGAAATAAGAAAGTTCTATCTGGGAAAAATCAATTACAAATTTTTACAGCGTTCTCGGTTTAGTATGAAATGACAGCATACATGGTATGAAAATTAATTACTTATCAACTTAATTATATTGTTAAATGTTTAACGAAACGTAATGAAACACATTGCCATTTATCATAAATCACTAACTTTTCATACCACCATGATACATATTTGTAATGTACAAGCTCTAAAGTCCGGATACAGTCAAGTAATTTTTTAATAGATAAAGCTAGATTTATGAAATAAGTACATAGTAATACCACTTATAGTACATCGACTTGAGAAAGCGACTGAAACATCCCCTACTGGATCGAAAATTGGATGTTATGGAGCCTATGACGGTTAGCGAAAGTATTCCAAAAGTGTAGAACATCCTCGGTATACTCTAAGATTATTTTTCATACGAAAATGGGACTGTATTAGAATAACTGAAATATAAGGTTTTCGGTTATTAATCACCGGCTTAAAGACATCAACAATTAATTGTCAATATAAGACAAATATAAGATGGATACATATTTACTGATGAAATTAACACATATAAGCAAGATACAATTTATTGTAATAGGTAAATCAAGTCAAATATGCTCAGTATCTCCCCCATTTGTAGCAGTGCATGTGCATCATATGGTTTGTAAGAATCGGACTCCAAGCACATCTTCTTTATTTAAAAACAATCTGTATATAAGAACATATCTCTTGGCTTACACAATCATGTTTTGCAACAGAGATTAGGATCCAGTCTTAAAAATACGTTCTAATATACATAATAATAAGTTTCTGCATGAAATCAATTAAATAATACACAAAAAGAAATTTTGATGCCCGCTATTCATTTTAAAATATATCGAATTTAAGGCGTTCTGGATTCTTCAAAAAAGGTTCAAGGGCTGAATTATTTATTTATGAAGGTGACTTTTTTTGTATAAAACTATTCCGTGCTCTAATTATTTTTAATTAGATATTTAGATTTTCAGTATAACGTTCATACAAATAATTAGTACTTCAGCAGATATATAATAAATGAGAAAACATTTCTAAGATTAATTTTCAAAATATACAGCAAACTAATCCAATTCATTATAAAAATATATTACCTTGTAGCATTTATGATGATGTTGTTCAATCCTACTCAGTAATACCGACATCTTAAAATGAATTATAATCCGCAAAACCCCCACTAATGCTTATAATTTCCCTTGGGCGTCAATGTAATCAGTAGAAGGATATGAAAATTTTAATAATTTGCAAGATTGTAAATGCAATTTCCTTTTTTGTACTCACCAGCATAAAATTTAAAAAAAAAATTTCTACACAAGTTCCTGAATTTTTGTTTGAAACTCATTTTATATAGCTGACAATCTTTTGATTTTTTTAATATCAAATACAGTATTTTTTGTTGTATACGACACTTCTTTGTGTAGGTCGCATTTGAAATTCTAACGCTTTGAAAAAATATGAAATTAAATTTATGGTAATAATATAACTTATAAACTAATTTTTAATAAATAAATGAAATATTTGTTTAAATGTAATAATAGTATCTCCTGAACCGAAATTAAAAAAATATGTTATGTTAGAGCTTCAGTAACGCCTAAAAATCGAATTAGTAGACATAAGCAATGAAAGTGTGTATTTTTAAAAAGAAAATATGACTCTCCATATACATAAATTACGTTTGCAATGTGACTAATATATATATTGTGACTAATATATACAATGTGACTACTATATATATTGTGACTAATATATACAATGTGACTAATATATATATTGGATTTTTAAATGAAGTACTAACAAGAGCCTAATATATATAGCACAAACATGAGAAATACAAAGTGTGTGCAAAAAACAAATTATGCATCTTCATTGTATGTACATTACGCACATCAATTTTGAAGCACACTATAAAAAGTAAAAAAGTGCGTCTTATACAAGAGAAGATGCGGTACATGATCTTTTAACCAGAAAGTTACTTAATAAAATACTTTTTTTGTATATAGTTATTATTTCACCATTTTATTTAATACTAGTAAATCTACAGATCAGGAGCCTCAATGTTAGCTCACTTTTCATCTTATAATTCGCAATTTAATTTTTTTTATATTACATACATATTTATAGGCGTATAAAATACTTCGGATGTTTCAGAAATTAGAAGCGTTAAATTAAACACGGTTTATGCAATGATATTCTGAAATTCTTATGAACTTCTTATTCATGTAACTTTTTAGATAAAAAATAAACTGATATAAAAATAAATGCTCCATTTATGTCAATGGAATACAAAAATGATTTATTTTGATAATAAAATATTGCAGCAAAATAGTGCGAGTTACTTGAATTTTATTATTTTGATATTCTTTGAAATAGGGTTGCTAAACCACTAATAAATTAAAGAGCAAAGTAAAAAGAAATGCATTTTAAAATTTGTAAAGAATATGAAAATAAAATGTTTTATATTTCCCGAACAGATTTAAAAGAAAATTCCAAAAATTTAAACAATTAATTTCTGAATTCTAATGAATGTATCAGTAAATTTTCAAAGCTATTGGATATATTTAAAATCACCAATCGAAAATTTATCATCAATAATTTTACGTTTAAATCCATTATTCAAATATGCGATTTTCATTTTAGTAAAAAATGAAATTTGAAAATCGTCTGCATTTCCACAGGAAAGCATTATGACCTAGAAAGAAATGTTCTATAATTTTCGAACGAATGAACTAAACATAACTAAAACCTATGCAGCTAATTCCGGGTACTTCACCAATATACCCACTAAAAATCAACCTAATAGGACAATTTTTACGGCAGTTATCGTGGAACAGATAGACAAACAGACAGACAGACAGACAGACAGACAGAAACCAAAATCTTTTCGCTTCTCCACAGTAAGCCTCAACTGACGTTTGGCAGCTATGTGTTTACTATTCGATATTATGTATTGTGCCTATGTTGCATGAAATAAACTGAAAGTACATAAACTACAGAATATTACCATATGCAAAAAAAATTATACAATAAATTATTATTTTAAACTTGTTAAAATATTAAGTAGATAGAACATTTTTATGCCTAACAGAGACAGTGAATCAAGGTATGAAAAATGCTTTAGATAAATAAAATATTTGCAAATATGTAAAACTTTCAAAAAAGGGGACATGCGCGTTCATATACATTTACAGATTATTATGTCCCATGATTACTTTTGAAATACAAAGGATTTATGGGTTTCTGTATATATTTTTATTTGTTATTTATTAGCAAATACAATCCAATCTCTCGAATTTCTTAATATGAAATACAGTATTTTTCCGTGTATACGACGCTCCTTTGTATAAGTCGCACCTTAAATTCTAACGCATTAAAAAATTATGAAATTAAATTAATGGTAATAATATCATTTATAAACTATTTTTTTACATTTAAAATGAAATATTTATTTAAATACAGTGATATTATCTGCTGAACTTACATTTAAATGTTCTTTTATTTTAGAACTTCAGTAACGCATAAAAATGGGAATTAGTAGAAATAATAAATGAAAGCGTGCATTTTTTAAAATATTAATAAGTTTCTCCATATACGTAAATTACGTTAGTCAATGTAACTAACTATATATATATTAGGCTGGAAATAAATAAATAAAGTTCAAAAGTTCAAAATACAATAGGGATTAAAATTTGCCTTTTCACTTCCTATATAACAGAAACAAAAATCAGGTCAATCGATTAATGTCTTGATGGCACTACCATAACATGAAATCACAATTTCAAAATGCAATAGTAATCAAAATTTGCCTTTTTTACTTTAAATTTAAAGGGAAAAAATTGGAACGATCGTTTAATGTCTTGAGCCCTGTACCAGGCCATGAAATTACCAAAATTGACAGAAAATTGTGACGTATCACGTAAAAGTAAAGTTCATAATCTCAAAATACAATAGTAATCAAAATTTGATTTTTACTTGCTCTTTAATGGAAACAAATACCAGGTCAATTAATTAATGTCTTAAGCACTCTACCAGGCCCTGAAATTACGAAAAATAATCGATTGACCTGAACTTCTTTCCCATTAAATAAGAAGAAAAAAGAAAATTTCGATAAAAATGGTATTTTGAAATTATGAAATTAAGAAAAAGCACATTTTGATGATTATTTTATTTCGAAATTGTGAATTTTACTTTTACATGATACGTCACAATTTGCTGTCAGTATTCATAATTTTAGGGCATAGTAGTGGGTAAAAACATTTATCAATTGGCCGGATTTTCATTTTCGTTAAAGAGGTAGAAAAAGCAAATTTTGATGACTGTTGTATTTTGAAATTATGAAATTTACTTTTACATGCTACGTCACAATTTTCTGTCAATTTTCGTAAATCCTGATACAGCCGTCAAGACATTAGTCGATTGATCTGAAATTCCCCCCCCCCCGTTACATAGGAAGTAGAATAGCAAATTTTAATGCCTGTTGTGTTTCGAAACATATGAACTTTTTTTCCCTGATGCATCACAATTTGCTGTCGATTTCCGTAATTTCAAAGCCTCGCAAAAATCTCAAGACATTAATTTATTAATATTTTTTGTCTGTTAAATAGGAAGTGAAATGGTAAATTTTAATCACTATTGAATTTAGAAATTATAAACTTTATTTTTTTCACTCCACCTTATATATATATTGTATTTTTAAAAGTACTAATAAAAAAGTAATATATATAGCACAAAAATATGCAATACTAAACTGCATGCAAAACACAATTTATGTACAGTCAACCTTGGAGACTTTGTTTTAGACCACGGATAAAGACGTGTAATAAATACAATTTGTTACAATAAAACTAATTAGTAATGCCGAAATATAATAGATTGAAGGAGTAGATTAAACTTAGATTATTTAACTCGGCATTTTAGAAATTGAGTTTGGCATCATTTTCGTTGTTGTTTTGTTTTGTAAGTACATTATTCTATTTCTTAATATGTTTTCTTAACAAATGAATGATATGTATATGTAATAATTTGATATTTTACATTTTTTCTTGACTTCATTCATAAAGGGCATACTGAATGTGAGTTTGGGGCGAGATTGTTTCGAGACAAAATCACCGGAAATTTATATATTTATTATATTAAACTTTTCGGAAAATATAATCATAAAACTGAACATTTACTGCAAATATCAACGTTGTACTAGTATATATTTATTATTTGTTTTTACAGGTGTTGTTGAAATAATGGCTGGTAGGTATGAAGCTCCTGTAGATTGTCGTAATTATAAGAATTATATTAATAAAAGGTTTCCGAAAACGACAGCTGTTGTTCTACAACATGCATTAAGCGAAAAAAAAGTCTCTGAAAAATATTAAATTCCAATCACTACTTTAATGAATAAGCTAAACTGTTCTAAAAAAATTAACTTTCCAAGACCTATTTCTTCTAAAATAAATGTTTTTTCAGTGCCTGAAATAAGTGAATATGTCTAAAGTTTTATCTCTTGGAAAACATTAATCCTACCATGTCTTTGTAGTGGACTAGCAACCCTCTTATAAAGGCGTTCTTGTGTTTTAAATGCGAACATGATGTCATCATCTAACCTATGTGCACAACAGTGACATCTATAACATCTATAACCCTTTTACTCTAATTTTCAAAGTATGTGAGGATCCTTTGGAGTGTGTATGGAGGATCCTTTGTTTGTCTCTTTAGAGACTGTCACTCTGCTTCCTGTCTGGTTTCCAAGGATCTTCTGGTTCACCGCTCGAACTCTTTCTGCATAAGGAAATTCAATTCTAAATCCCACCGCTTGCAACCATTCTGTGGTGTTTTCGAACACGACGCTTGAAAGATGTTGTAGTAACGTGTATATCGTGTTCAAACACAGAAAATATTTAGCAGAAAATAAAATATTTAATTAATCCATATTCGTTAACCGTTGATTATATTAAGGAGTGGAAAATGTGGATACAGCAGAATATAGTTCTGGTTAACCTAGGAGATTATCTCAACAAAATTTGATTATTTAATGTTTGGTGTTAAAATCTCTGATTAAGAACTCTGTAGCTGTATTTTTTTGAAGTATCGTTGCCGGGGAAAGATTCACACCCTAAAACACAAGGCGCGTTCATACTAAGATCATTGATTGATCTCTTCCTCTAAAAATCTCCGGCTTAAGTTCTACACTCTCTCATCATCAAGTTCATCTTTTCTCTCCAAGCTCAGGAGTTGGTCTCCTTCCACTCTCAAAACCAGACATCCTCTTTTCTCTCCGAATCACTCTCTGTCCGTCAAAGCCTTTTTCTTTCTCTCTTCTCTCGAAGGAAAAAGAGAGTGGGGGAGTGAGACGTCGAATCGCTTTTCGTTTCGATTCTATCATCTTTAACACAGTTTCTCATTTGATGGGAGAATCTTTTGTTACTGCCCATGGTATCTTCCCCTCTGGATGTCCTAGGGGGCTTCAAGTCTGTTGACGTGTTCGTTGGTGGTCCCGACGATTTATCAAAGTGGTACTGTAACGAATTTATGCCTTCATCTTCTATTTACTCGTTGTCTCGCTCGTTGATTATTCGAAGAGTTATGGCTTCTTATGATGTAGCTGCATCGTGGGAAACTTCTCAGAGCTAGGTTTTTAGAAAAATGTTCTGGAAAATTCGAATCGTCACACCGGGAAAACGATCGTTTTTGAAAGACAATTTTCAAAGTGTTAAGACTATTTTTCCGAATTGATTACTGCGTTTATCACGTAAAAGTACGAACTTTAACAACATGTTGTCCAATTTTCCGTGTTTTATACGGTTCGGCTGATGAGCGTTAAAATAAAAGGGCACCAACAAAAAAAGCATTTGGTTCTTCCCTTCTATGTTCTGCAGAAAGCAGGGACTGAGCCTATGCTCGAGAGTCTGCCATTTTTGTAAAAACATTTTGTTTTTTTATGAGTTTTTAATTCATGTCTCAACTATTTATCAAAAAAATAAAAACCCGAGCATCAGGTTCACAAAGGCTTGCTTTGGACAATCTTCACTCAAATTTTCAGACTTTTTTAAGCGCTACATTTGGTTAGCTATCGCACACACACACAGAGGGACAGATAAAGTTTCTTCTTTTATTAGTATAGATTTTACTTGACATTATGGTCTTTAAAATCAAACAATGATTTTAGTTTAACTATATGGTATATTTTGTCTCACTTATAGAAAGTAATATATATATTTTTTTCCCTATCATTTTTAACACTTTTCAACATAGCTGAAAAGTGTGTATGTATTTGGTTTGTTTGTCTGCCTGTCCATGCTATAACTCGTGTAAATATACTCGGATTGCCATGTAATTGATATATGTTATTGAAGTTTACTTTGGAAGTTTGCTATTGGGAATAAAGTGTTTAGCATTTATAGTTTCTTTACAGGAATACTCAAAAGAATTCCATTACATTATGGTCTATAAGTGAAAGTCGTTTGCAGTGTATTTATATAATGATGTTACACTATTTCAAATATATTGAAATTGATTTACATAACTGAGATGCACTATAAGACACTTACTATATCACCTGGTGAAAATAGCATTTATCGTTCAGTTACAGGGTAACGCAAAATGATTCTATCACAGTTTTGTCTATGAGCAATATTTTAAGGAAGTCATTTTCACCTTTGGTATGCGTTTATAAATTTAACAAATTTATTACTTGGTATGTATAAGTTATATAGTCCTGATACAGGGCTGTTAAAAGAATTCGGGTATATTCCAATTTATTGTGTTGGAAAGTGTTTCATAATCTATACTTGGTCCGTGATTTTTATTTCTTATTTTACTTACTAAAGAGTTCTATAAAATTAAAAATAGTTGCGAATTAATGTTCCCCATCTTAGCAACTATTTCTTGAAATAAGTTTAACAAGTCTACTCATATTTTTAATGAAAGATTTTTTTTCAAGTTCTACCATCGAAAATATTATAGCATACTTACTATACGTATTCACAAATAACTACATTTTTTGCATAAATTTCAAAAACAATTTTATGTATCAAAATATTTCATGTTTTCTCTAAATATTAAGGGAAAAAAGCAATTATCTCTATGTATCAATAGTTCGTTTAGGCGAAGTTTATTGAAAAGAAATTTTAAAATCCTCCTTATTAACTTCTCGAAGTACATCAGATGCCTTTAATAATAAAAGATACATGTGCATCAGACAGGAATTTTTAACGTAAAGAAGATAATAAATGTCTATGAAAAATTACTTTATATTATGTAATATCTATTATTAATTACGTTTGATCAGTTTAAAAATATCATTAGTACAATTGAGTTTTATTTTAGAGGTTTTTTTTTTTTTAATAATTCGTATAAGAAAATTTTAGGCATTCAAAATTTAGAACTGAAAATATTATACTGATTTAGAACTGAAATATTTAACTAAAAATATAGAAGTATTGAATCAAATATATCTGAAATCATGTTATAAACAAAGAAAAAGAACTCGTGCTGAATAAGTTTGTACTTACAATTTTGACTTATTGTTTGTATTTATTATTGATTATTATAAGAATCTAGAATACTTATTTTGACAAATCAACGAAATGCGTAATTTTACAAGTGTAATTAATAAAATATATTTAATCATTTATAAATACTTCATATGGTTAAAAGAAATGCATCAAAGAAATTTTATAAGTTAAGTGTTATTAAAGAAAATTGATTTTTACTTCAATTTTTTTTCAATTTTGTACCCCCCCCCCCCCCCAGCAAATGTAATTCTACTTTACTTGAATAAACCAAAATATGAGCAACCTTAGAAAATATCTCTTTAAACTTTCTCTCATTCGCCTTTAAGTAAGCCGACTGGTAAAGTTTCATTATTTTTAGTAAAATATAATTTTAATACTTTATAAATTTAGAGTGGAATGTAAAAAAAAATATTGATATATTTTCTTCATTGTATGGAATCTCAAGTTGGTTTAAAAATTAATCTTCGAATTTTCCGTATTTATTTAAGTAATTTTTTTAATGTAATATTTTGATTGCATCGTTTAAGATCCCCCCCCCAAAAAAAAAAAAAAAAATAAATAAATAAATAAATAAATAAATGCCTTGTTTCATTTTTATTTCATTGCAACAAGTTTAAAATAGTACATGAAATGAAGAGTTTTTTTTTTCGTTCATATTCACCATCTACTCCAGTTCCCGTTTAAGCGTAATAGCCGCGGTCGCCCGAACAAAAGAAATTAAACATTAACCTGATTGGACCTGATTGTATCCAATCAGGTTAATATTAAATATCATTTAAGCGTTCGACCGAGCTATTCGCGCTAAATCGGGAGTTGAGGTAGATGGTGAATACGGGCATAAGAGTTAAGCGTCTATCATAATGAGATATGGAATATTACTTGAAAAATAAGGATACAACGCAGTTCTTAAGATCGCTACAAAAAAGAGTAAATATAGATTAATATTGATTAAGTTTTACAAAATAGTGGTGTGCGCCTGTACTTAAAGAATTTGAAAAAGATTCCAATCTGGCATTCTTAATTTTTAAATCATTCTTTCCTTCTTAGGGTTTTTGTCGTGTGAAATCCTTCCTGATTGATTGTTTTTCTCTTGTCTCTTACGTATCCCACATGTTTTGCTCGTTTATTTCTTCTGTTTCCTGTCACCCTGTCTACTGCTGTCGTAGAGTTAGCTCGTTTTTTTACTCCTTAAAAAAAGAAGAAAGAAAGAAAGAAAAAAAACACATATGTCAAAATTTATGTAATTCTTAATTTTTTTAGTATATTTAGGAACTTCCATTCCCCGCAATTAAATAATAATTAAAAGTATAAAATATTTTCTCCCCGTAGAAATTATTTTTAACACTTTCCAACATAGTTCAAAATGTGTTTATGACTTTGGTTTGTTTGTACGTCTGTCCGTACTTCAACTCTCGTAAATATACTCAGATTGCAGTATAATTTTTATGTGTCATTGACATTTACTGTAGCACGATCTCTATTGAAAATGAAATGTGTAGAATTTAGAGGGACAATCAAAAGTATTCCGTTAAATCGTTTCAAATGTATAATAAGGATGTTACATCACTTCAAACATAATGAAATTGATATTCATTTATGAAGTGCATTAAACCATGCTTTCTATAGGATATGGGGTGCAATGCATTTATTATTCATTTACAGGGTCACACAAAAGAATTCTATTACATAAAGATCTACGGAAAAAATAGTTTGTAGTGTATTTTATGATGTTACACTACTTCAAACATAATGACATTTATATATGTTACTGTAGTGTAAAATACGTTTTTAACTGAAATGTATGATGCACATTGCATTTATCGCTCATTTACAGAGACACGAAAAAATTTGGGCTACAGTACTGTCTATGAGTGATAACTGCTGGAATTTCGTTTTTAACTTTGATTTGCGTTTTTAAAATTAACTAAATTGTTTCTTCTTATGTGGTATGTATAAATTTTATTGATCATATACACGGCTACACACAGAAATTCGTTAGTATTACTGACTGTGGGAATGAATTGCTTAAGGGTAATTTTTAATTCTGTTATGCATTTTCCCGCTGAACTATATTTAATATACTAATGGTAGTTTGTAGAATATAAATGAATTCATATACAGCGATGCATTGCCATTTATGGTTAGAAATTGATGGAAGTGCGTTTAAGTTGTGTTAAGCCTTTTTTCTGAATATAATTTTAGCTTAATAAGTGGAATAAACAAAAAGCCTTTAGAGAATGTATGGGGAACGAATTCGAGTGCATTTTCAGCTATTGGCGAAAATTGCTAAAAGTGATTTTTCTAACTAAACTAAATTTTAGCATGATATGTAGGTTACATGAAAATCTATAGATCATATACAGGAATGTAGAAAATAATTTGACTACTTTTTTTAGTGTTGAAGGTAATTGCTAAAAATCTATTTTTAAATGTGTTATACGGTTTCTAAACTGTTTACTTACTTATCGACTTTCACTTTATTTAACGGTAAAGTTTCGTAATAGTTTTTTGGATGTGTTGGAAATTGCTTTATAATGTATGGTTGTCACATGAGTTTTTGTTCTTGGTTATAAAATACAAGGTTGCAGCCCACAAATAATTATTATACACAAAAATCGTATTAACAGAAGCTTGAAAACCTCCGCATTATAATGTTTTATACCGCAGACATTTTTTTTTTTTTAATTCAAGATATTAATAAAAGTTAGTAAAAAACATAATAATTTGCATTCATCCTTCCAAAACTTTTAGCAAATATTCAGATGCCATAATTTTATATGAAGTTTAAACAAAAAGAAAACTAAAAAAGATTCCACCGAACATCATAGCATACAATGTGGATTGTCAAAAAAATATATTTTTTGTAAAAACTACTTAACGGAAAACTGAATCGATAACAGAGTATTCGTAAGAGAATTTCGTAAAACTTTTTTATAGACAATGGAAGTAAGTTTTATAACTTGATGTCAAAGGCTGATCTTAAAATATACAAAAAAGATTTCCTTAAAAGTTTCTGGGACTATAAGGTTTTAAACAATATAAAGGAAAACATTTTCTTGCTTTCAAGGACAAAAATTTTCTCCTGTAATATTGAATTTTGTGTTATACATATGAAAAAAAGACTTTATTTTTCCTCATTTATATACACCTCTAATAATATCTAAAAGTTGGATTAAAACTTTGTGCCGTTATATTAAAAATAAATGTGCAACGTTAAATTAGCACAAATTAAAATCATTTCTAATGCAAACAGCTGTTTCAGAGCCCTTAAGCTCCATCTTCATTTAATTCATCCTCATTGCCCCCCCCCTTTCTGTTTTTTTTTTCTCTGCCGTACAAAGCGTTTCAAACGTCTGGCTGCGTTTCGCTTAGTTCATTCTCTTCGTCCCCCCCCCCTCCTTTATTCGCCTCCACACTTAAACTTTCCCGGTCGGCGGAGTGTTCCTATTGGTCTCTCTGTCACGTGTGTTTCCTCGTCTTCGCTGTTGTTTTGAAAAATTCAACGCCATTTCATCTGGCCGCGGGGCGAGAGATGGCAGGCAAGCGGTCATGGCCTAGGAGTTTTTAATTCGTTTTTACCTTTTGAGTTGGCACTGAAGATGGAGCTTAAGGGCTCTGAAACAGCTGTTTGCCATTAGAAATGATTTTAATTTGTGCTAATTTAACGTTGCACATTTATTTTTAATTTTTAACCTCTAATAATATTTTAACGAAAATGTGTTTATGTTGCAAAAATAAGCAACAAATATATATACGAGAGTAATATATTTATTGGATATAACTGAAATTTATAACACGTCTTTTGTAAGTATACTGCAGTATTTATTAAAACATAAAGTAAATAATTTTATTATATTCACATTATGAGTACCATATTTCGACATATTACAACCATATAATTAAAGCGCAAAGCTGATCTGTATTCAAATTCTGCAATGAGCATTGAGCATTTTAAGTTACTTTTCTGTTGCTAAGCGATGTGGAAAATCTATTACACATAAACTTGACTTGTTTAATTTGACTATAAATTTCAATATTCCAGTACTTTTGCGCTTTCAGAAACCGAATAAAACTGTGGATTTCACTCTTGATGGTAATTTTCTATAGTCACTAACATGTTCCAAACATTTCTAGCAATCGAAACATGAACGCAAGGCTACAATTATTAGCTGAGACTAAAGCAGAGGTTGGAGATAGACACAAACTGCGTGATTGTTCTTTCTGGGGAACTGCGCGATTGGTGTCTCTGGGGGAACTGTAATGCGTGATCGTCCTTTAATTGCTGGATGGCACCTATGTATTTTATTTTTTGAAATTACATAATGGACAAAAATAAATTGTATAATTTATTTTAGTTATTTATTAATTTAAAAATATCATAAGGACAAAAAAACTTTCACTTTTATTCTGATATAAATACATTAATTTGTCATTATTTTTAAAAGCATATATAACTTGTGCGAGAAATTTGGGAGAACTCGAAATAGATTTATCATATATATTATTTATGTTGTCAGCATTCTTTTTTCTACTTCCATACAGAACACACGACGATTCATAAGTTTTTATTTGAAAGATTTTTGACCAGGCTTCTGACATAATATTCTCATATTTTGTTAAAGAATGATGTTTGATTAAATACTGCATTTACTTAAAAAATCTTATAAATGAAAATGCAAGGAAAAACGTTAATGAGTTCAGGCACAACATCGATTTTATCAAATGACATAAAAGATTTTGTGATCAACCAAAGTTATCAAAATGGCAGATAGAATTTTTATCCCATTTAAGCGTGTAGGTTTCTATTAAATTCAAAAATGTTTTAGTTAAATACAGAATAATTAATATCTTTCAAATAAAATGTTTTTTTAGTTCCTACATTTTAGAAAAATTATACACAATTAAAGAAGATAAAAGAAAGTACTTTACAGAGTTCTAGAAGAAATATAATCAATTGTGTTGTTTGAGTATTCCGCTAAGACCACAGCTTTCTTTTCTAATGAATATCTTCTTCTCTATGGAAAAAAATCAACTCAAAGAAGACAAAAGAAAAGTTTTGGAAAATTCTGAAGACAAAAGACCTTTACATTGTAAAGATAATTCTTCTTCGATTACTTTTGCACACTTGAGTTTTTAATGTAAAATCTTGTTCCGATTCTTTTTTCAATTAATTATAAGTTTTCAGAAGAATATTACAAAAGCTCAGAAACTTTATATACGTTATAGAGATATATTATTTATATACGTTAGAGAGATCGTAAAACGAAACAAATTGCAGGAAAATTATTTATGTCACAATATACCCTAATATACACATTTAGATTTTTTAATCCTGCTGTGTTTGCAGATTCGTCCATCTTTCTTGTGTTAACCATGAGAGTCTGCCTGATTAAAACAAAAACAAAATGTAGTACCCTAAAAATACGGCGATCACAATAACGAGGCTCTCTCTGCATTTGTGCTCATAAATCGTTAAAACGACAATCAGAAAAAAATATATCTTACTTTGACGCAATCATAATGAAATCTTATCCCTAATCTTTATAAATGAGAATACACGTTCTGTATCGAGTGTGTAACAGACAAATGTACGAGTTTCCTGGCAGTGCTGTAAACAAAATGGAAAACATGCTTCAAAATGGCGAAGCATTTAATGAAATACTATTTCATATGACTTTATAATGAAGCATTTACCTTAATTAAAGCCTTGACACTAATTTCAAAAAAATAAAATGATATCGAATGATGATAAAGCATCATTTTAAAATGGAAACATTTCCATCCATAAAATTAAATCTATCAAGGTTACTTGGAAATGGATGAATTTGTGTTTGCTTTTCTGCGCTAATTCGAATATGCATTATGTTTCTATTAGAAATCGTAACGACATTTTTAAGATAATATTTTTTTTTTCCTGAAATTGAAATGTTTGCATTATAGTAGATGTATTAATTCCAAAGATATTTAAATTAAAGTACTACGTCCTATTATTGCACTTATAGTATTATAATTTTATTTTATATAGTTAAAATGCCTTTTACATGCTTAGTGTCTCGTCAAATACGCTTTCCGTTTGATGTTGAACTGACTGTAAACAAAACGTTGCTCCGTTTTATTTTATATCTTGTTTGTATCTAGGCTCTAACTTAAAAAAAAGTGTTTTAAACTCTGTTAAACACTGTTAAAAATAATCCGAAATTCCTGGGAATTTTTTTTCTTGAATTTCACAGGAAAAGTCCCTTTTCACGACAAAAGGACGCTGCTAAAAAACAGAAAATTTAGTATTTCTGTTTAGTGTTAGAAAAGGGATTAAAATGATGTGATTGAAAGCGGAGCAAGGCAATCCTTTTCTATATGAAGAACAATTTTAGCCACCACTAATTTTCAAGTGACTAATTAGGTTGACCACCCAGTTCCACCGCTTTTTCCTAAGCATGGCCTTGGTCATCAGTTTTAAATTTTCAAACAACCAAATTCTTTCGTATATATTTAAAAGTTACACAATTTAAAAAAAAACTCCATGAAAAAAATCGAATTAAAACAGGGTCAATAGGAAATTGGTTATGTGCACTGTAACTGGTTTTTAATTTTTCCTCAAAATGTGTTTTTGCTACTTGAGCGAATCTGTAGAAAAAAAAATGATTCAGAAAGATAATTTCCTTTACAAAAATATGTATGAAAATATTATACATACAATCTCTTTATATTTGTTTTGTAAATTAAACGATGCAAATTTTAGTTGTTGAATTAGTATCTGCTGTTTAATGTATATCATGCTAAAAAACAATATTATAATTTTAAAAAATTGAATTTTTTCCGATTAATTGACAAAAAAGTAGGTATAATCATTTTATACAGAACTGTACAAAGCAAATTACCTGCTTGCAAACGACTTATTTTAAAGTGTTAACAAGTAGCAAAACACAGTTTTCAGAAAAGCGTACGCAAGGTTTAAAATTCAATTGTAGTCTGTGGTAAAATACACATTATAAATTTCAAATTGATTCTATTTTGATTTGAATATTTTCAAGATTTATTTTTTTCCGATTTAGAAATGTATACATTTTTTTTTTTAAATATGAAAATAATGGATTTTTTAAGGTTTAATACTGATGACTCTATATAGATTATAGCATATATAGTTGACAATAAATTTTGATAGTTCTTTAAAAAAAAGAAAGACGTATCGATATTCATTATAAACAAATAAAATTAAAAGTAGGTGTTAAAAATAAATAATTTAATATTTTCCAAAGTGATGTACTCTAGCGTTTTCTTTAAAAATTTCTTTTGTTTCTTAATGACTGATTTACCCTCAATGAAATAACTTCAAATCAAAGTAGAAGCCACTTCGAGAAGTTTCAGAAAATCCCGCAAAAAAACTACATTTTTTTTATACCTCTTTGATTAGTTCGTTCTTTTTTTCCTTTTTAAACAAACATATTGCTATACGTCTGTTGAAATAAAGTTATTTTTTTAATTTAAGAAACGAAATTAACGTAAAAGAAATAAACTATGATTCAATTTAAAAATGCATATATATTTCCACCATTTCCGACAAAAAATTGCAGAATTGATGTTTTTGTTCATTTGGCAAAATCAATGTTTTTTCAATTAATTTTCAACCAAGAAATTACAATCATAAATATAAATATTTTGTATCGCTATACAGTAAAAATAATAATCTGGGTATTGTAAACATCTGCTTCTGGATTCCTATAATTATTATGAAAATTATTTTAGCACAAAAAATGATTTTTGGAGTTGACTGTTTGAAACTCTTCAGAAAAAATAAAAGAAAAAGTTGAAGTGAAAGACTGTGTAGTTTCTTTGTATGAAAAAAGTCTATTTTTTTTTTAAAGTGTGTTACTTTTTTAAAAATAAATTATCTTCAAGTGATCAAGCTAAAAAATATTGCCGAGCAGACTGGAATATGACATGCTGGTTTTTATTTTACAAGAACCACATAGAAATAAAATTTAAAAAAAGAAACATATTCCAGAGAATACTTTTCCATAATTAAAACTCTACATTAAAAATAGTATAAAAAATAATGTATTTATGCTACTTGAAAATTACATTTCACGATGTGTCAATAAATTAAAAATCATTTCGTCTCATTTGCTGTTTTTGCTTTCAAGGGTACTTCACTTACATTCTTCTTAAAGAATTTTTTGAACAGCTTAGTTTGCATATATATTTAATTTTATCTTTTTCAGTTCCATTCTTTTTCTATTTCCTTTTCGCTTGATTTTTTTAAAGGATACTTCATTTTTTTTCATTAAAATGATTTGGAATGGCAAACATAAAACTCAAACATTTTTTATGCCTGCAATGAAATAATACTACTTATAAAGAAAGCAAGGATTATTTCAATCATTTACCATAGGCAGTGGACAATTTAGAGAAGATTTATCGACCATATTTTAAATGAAACAGCATGTAAACTTTGAACCTGCGTTGTTACAAATTTCACTCCTACTTAACTACTGCTGAATTACGAGTTCCATACAAGATAGTGTTTTGGCATTAATTTAGATTTCAAATATTTTTTATTTAGGGAAATATTTCAAAGTAAGTAATCGAAAATTTTTATTTGTCTATTTGAAATTCGAGAGTCATACAACGATCGACGATAATAAAAGGGGTTAACATAGGTTTTAAACAGGATTTGTGCCGAAATGGCATGTTACTGTCACGTTAACAATCATTTCAGTAAATTATTCTGCGCAGCATATTTCACAATATTTTCATAAAAGTCAACAAAAAGGGCGATAACATGTTGACTATTGGATTTAGTATGTTTATTTTTCTGTAACCAGACAAATGACAGAGAGTCTGACAGACAAACTAAAGTTATATATTTTTTGAACTAGGAAACAAAGACATTCGTCTATTTGAAAGCGTACAGTACCATTTTTGCACTTTCGGCATTATAGATATATTCTAATGTATCTGCATTCTTTTCTGTAGCCCTGTAAAAAACTAAATTTTACACATTATATTTCGAATTCAGAACATGCTGTTGTGAACCTCAGTAATATATATAAATATCGTAGTGTTTGAAATAATATAATGACACTAAAATGCATTTTACATAATTACCGCCTTTAGACGGTTCATTTTTAAGAATTTTATATTGGATTGAATGAAAAGTTCTTTTTTAGCAGTTGTTACCATAAAATGCTGAAATATTTAGACCGAGTTATAGGGGAGATTGGGGCTAGTTGGCCCATTTTTTAAAAAATATTTTTAATTTATTTTATTTTACGAAAAAATTTATTTTATTTTTTGTTTGTTTGGACAATCAACGCATCTCAGACATAACAACGTATGAGAAATTTTCTAAAATAGTAATTAATAGTTACTATATGAACTTCAGCAGGACATCAAACGGGGTAGACCCCATCAAACGGGGTAGATTGGACCTCTAAAGTGATTTGATTTTTGGAATGCTAACGGATATGAAAAGACACATAAAATATCAAATGTAATTTTAATTTGGTATATAAAATTTTCAAAGGATAAGAAGAGATATTTTGTTCAACTTAACTACTTATTACCTTCATTGAAATCTTTCTCGTACTCACAATGAATACAAACATAAAATATCGTGTTCCCAGAGACACAAACATTTTCATCTGGTACATTGAATACACTCTTTTCCTGATTTACAATTTTTGAATGATTTAAAACAGCAAAGACACAGGGAATCTTCTTTCTCCTCTAGTTCTTGCTCACTGGATGGATTCTGTTTCTTCCCTGATTGATCGCTTGAAATTGCAAAATTTCCTCTGTCTGATTTTCTAATATAAATACAAACCATTTTGGCAGCTAGAGATAATGCAGTAGCTCTAGCAGGCTACAGACAAAATTTAAAATGGAACACATATAGGGTAGTTGCTTTTAGAGAAATCTTAAATAATGTCACTTACAGTTTTTATTAATAATAGACAATGCAATAAATTAATACAATTATTTTATTTTATTTTTTCTGAATATAAACTTTTGAAAACTTCTTAGATTTCAAAAAACAACTAGTCCTCGAGTCTCTTTTACATTACATCGTTCTTTCGTCAGTTATTTGCGAAATGAAAGAAAAAATATTTTGCGAATTTAGAAAAGTTACAAAATTTTAGATTACACTGAAGTGCCAAAAGTCATGGGACAGCAATATACAAATATCCAGATGGCAGCAGCATTGCTTATGAAATGTATAAATATTCAGTGCACTGTCAGGGCTTTCATTTGTACTCAAGTGATTCATATGAAAATGTTTGTGACGTGATTATGTCCGCAAGACGGAAATTAATAGACATTGTACGC
Organism: Maratus michaelseni; assembly: GCA_963931845.1. Lineage (NCBI taxonomy): Eukaryota > Metazoa > Arthropoda > Arachnida > Araneae > Salticidae > Maratus > Maratus michaelseni. The sequence continues at coordinate 76,677,252 of OZ007590.1, read as the reverse complement.
GAAATGCTGGCTAGAGCTAGACACATGAGTCATTACATTTCGAAAATTGTTAAGGAATTCAACATTCTTCTATCCACATTATCAAGTGTTTGACGAGAATATCTAATTTCAAGCATTACCTCCAACCATGGACAACGCAGTGACGGATCGCGACTACTTAACGACCGAGACCAGCGACATGTGCATAGAGTAGTCAGTGTTAACAGACACGCAACATTGCATCAAATAACAGCAACAATCAATGTAGGGCGTACGATAGATGTGTCCGTGAGGACCGTGCAGTGAAATTTTACGTTGTTGGAATACGGCAGTAGAAGACCAATTCGAGTGCCTTTATAACAACATGCCATCGATTTCAGCGCCTCTGATGGGTTCGTGAACATATCGATTGTACCCTAGATGATTAAGAAAAGGTTTCTTGGTCAAATGAGTCATGATTCCAATTGGTAATAGCTGATGATAGGGTTCGAGTATAGCGCAAACCCCACAAGGCCATGAAGCCATGATTTCAACACGGCGCTGTGCAAGCTGATGGTGGCTTCATAATTTGTTTGGGCTGTTTTTATATGACACGGACTAGGTCCTCTAATCATATTCAACCAATCATTGGATTGAAATGGTTATGTTCATCTACTTGAGGACCATTTGCAGCCATTCATGGACTTCATGTGCCCAAACAACAATGGAATTTTCCGGGATGACAAAGCTTCATGTCTTCGGGCCAAAATCGTTCACGATTGTTTTGAGGAACATTCTGGACAGTTTCAGCGAATAATTTGGCTTCCTTGATTGCCAAACATGAATCTCGTCAAATATGCATGGAACATGATCTATAGGTCAGTTCGTACAGAAAATCCTCCACCGACAACACTTTCGCAATTATGGACAGCTGTGCAGGCTGCATGGCTAAATATTTCTTTATAAGATTTGCGATGGCATGTTGAATCAATAGCATATCGAGTTGCAGCAATATGCCGGACAAAAGGAGGTCCCACACGATATTAGCAGGTATCCCATGACTTTTGGCATTTCAGTGTATATGAGATTTTTTATAAAATTTTAATAATTTGTATTTTTTTTTCTGTTTATAAAGCCAAGCTCCTCTGATTTACGGAACTTTGATCTATTGTCTTATAAGTCAATTAGTTAATAACCCCTTCCCAGTAACACACATAATTATGTAATTTTATTGACTTTTATAGGCTTATGAATATAGAAAACAGATGTTTGGACTTGGGCCTACGTGCCCCGGTTTAAATGGACCAAATTGACCCTTATCGCCATATTTGTTTTTTGTTCGTCGTATCAGAATATTCTGTTAATATATTTTTAAATCATTTGGTCGAAAATTAGCTCTGAACAACGGCCTGTTAGATTGCCATTCACCAAAGTGAAACTTTAATTTAGAAACAAATCAGAAGTGATTATTTGTGAGTACGAAAATATATATATACTAGCAAGCTACGCCCGCTACGCTGGTCAATTTCTCTTAACGAACCTTTAATCAAACAAAATATTGACATTTCATAATTCACTTTTATATTTTAACAGAATAATAAGGATACTATAATTTGTGACTCGTGCTATAGTCAATATACACGTCAGGACACGTCGCCCTTATCATTATCTTTTTTACGCGTGAATGTTTCGCTATGGTACTCTATTGTGAAATTTGGCAATTTTAGAAATTCAATAGTTGAAAAATCGCAGAATCATTAGATCATTTTTCTTTAGAAATTGTTCTTAGACCGCATTTAGATCTTATAAATAACAATCATGCCGAACTTGAAGTTTCTAGCTCCTTCAGCATCGCAAAAATCGCAATTTTAGAACGTTTTTCGCTTCTGCACCCCCCTCGGGGTAGTGGCACTGACATAAAATATAGCCTATGTTGGAGCAGGGATTGTCACCATCCATTTGCCACCATCACTTTTGAAATCGCTTTAGTAGTTCCAGACATTCCATACAAATTGTAATTTAGAATGTTTTTAGAAAATTTTTTGCTTATTTCAGCCTTTTAAATTTCGAATTTTTTTAGATTTTGTTCTTATAGAGCATTTAAATCTTGTAAGTAACGACCATACAAAATGTCAAGTTCCTAACTCCTTCATTATTGAAAATATAATAATTTTGGAACGTTTTTCGCTCCTGCACCCTCTGCGGGCAGTGGCACCGACAAAAAATTTAACATATGTTGGAGCAGGGACTGTCACCATCCATTTGCCACCATCACTTTTGAAATCGGTTCTGTAGTTTCAGAGATTCCATAGAAATTGTAATTTAGAATGTTTTTAAAACGCTTCTTCCTCATCTCACACTTTTAAATTGCGAATGTTTTTATAATTTGTTCTTAGAGAGCATTTACATCTTATAAGTAACTACCATACCAAATTTGATACTTCTATCTCCTTCAGTACACAAAAAATCGAAATTTTAGAACGTTTTTCGCTCCTGCACCCCCCCTGGGGGTGGTGGCATCGACATAAAATATAGCCTATGTTGGAGCAGGGATTGTCACCATTAATTTGCCACCATCACTTTTAAAATCGCTTCAGTGGTTCCAGAGGTTACCCCCTACAAACAAACAAACAAACAAACAAACAAACAATCTTTACTACTTTATATATTAGTATAGATAAGGAGGAATTAGCCCCTTGTCCCCCCCCTTTATACTTAAGCAAACAATCCCGAAAACTAATCAGAGATGCGCCTTAACACAGTGAACCTATAAATAAAATTTGAAGGAAATGGGATAATTCTGCATGAAAAACCCATTTACATAAATTAAGGGGGGTATTAGACGCCCGTTCCCCCCCTTTATACTTAATCAATCAATCCCGAAAACTAATCAGGGAAGCGTCTTAACCCAATGAATCTATAAACAAATTTTGAATCAAATAGAATAATTCTGCATGAAAAACCCATTTATATAAATTAAGGGGGGATTATCCCCCGTTCCCCCCCTTTACACTTAACCAATCAATCCCGAAAACTAATCAGGGAAGCGCCTTAACACAGTGAACCTATAAACAAAATTTGAAGGATAACGGAATAATTCTGCATGAAAAATCCATTTATATAAATTAAGGGGGGGGATTAGCCCCCCCCCCCCGTTCCCCCCTTTATACTCAGCCAATCAATCCCGAAAATTATCATGCAAGCGCCTTAACACAGTGAACCTATAAACAAAATTTGAAGGAAAACGGAATAATTCTGCATGAAAAACCCATTTATATAAATTAAGGGGGGGGGAATTAGCCCCTTGTCCCCCCCCTTTTATACTTAACCAATCAATCCCGAAAACTAATCAGGGAAGCGCCTTAACACAGTGAACCTATAGACAAAATTTGAAGGAAAACGGATATTTCTATGAAGAGTTATCGCATTACGTACGTACATACATACATACAGAACCGGCTGCCAAGCTCTCAGGGATTGACAGCCAGTGTGATAACTGAAAAATCGCAATTTTTAGAACTTTTTTGCTCCTGCACCCCCTGGGGTTAGTGGCACCGACATAAAATATAGCCTATGTTGGAGCAGGGGTTGTCACCATCAATTTGCCACCATCACTTTTGAAATCGGTTCGGTAGTTCCGGAGATTACCCCCTACAAACAAACAAACAAGATTTACTCCTTTATAATATTAGTATAGATATATATATCTAAGCGGAAATTCGAAAATTTGACGTAACTTTCGTTTGATTGCTTCTTCGCGGCTGATGCTGTTGTGGGTGAAAAAAAAAACGAGATAACACACGCGTTGCTTTGATACTAACAGCATACGCCGGATAGTTTCAAAAATATTGCGGATGGGCCAACGTCTACCCTACAGACCGAGACCTCAGATTAAAGGGAAATCCGTCACACTACGTGTATCACAACATGAATAGATGTTTGAACGTGACACATCTTGACTTGTACCGTTTTAATAACTAGGCAATCGATCAGTTTTGCTTTAAGTTTCATAAATCTTTAAAGCAGCATATTGAGAGTGCATGGAAAAATTTTTGGTACTTACCTATCATCCATACCAGGGTAGATACACCGGGCCAATAATGTTGCCAATTTTATTAAATAGAACAATCCTTTTTTTTATTTCTACATTGTAACTCTATAGTTAGCATTTAGTAGTAGCAAATTTCAGAAGCATTAAAGACAATTGCAGAAGCATTAATATAAAACTGCAATAATATAATATAGATGTAGAGATATGTATAATATTTATAGATATAGTATGTGTATGCTAGATTAATTATAACAGATGCTGTGATCAATAAGGTTAACTGGTTGAATTAGGTCCTCCAGATGGCTCAGTGGGATCACTCAGGGATGTCTCAGTTGGTAAAGCACTGGCAGCTTCAGCCAAAAGATCCCTGGTTCGATTGTTGCCCCGGACAGTTCTCGCCCAGTTGAAAAATTACAACTCGTATGTGTACAGTCTATTTATATATTATATCCATTCCGGTGAACTTAACATTTAAATCTACAATCGTAAATATATTTTATAGCTAAAAGCCGCCAATTTGATGTCATATGTTTAATAAATGCATACTAAACTATTGTTTTGTATTATTTTAGTTTGTTTTTATATTATTTACTATTTTATATTTTTTTCTGATATTATGTATTTAATAAATGTATATTAAATTACTGATTTGAATGCGATTTACGACTAAACACAACATGATTGGCGATTAACGACCATTTTCGATTCATATCTTCCTGGTACGTATAATTCGTAAGTTCAGAATTTGTTCCTGTTGCCTGCTGAATAGCTCTATTTTTAAGTGCAACTCAAAAACAATTTAAGATCGAAGTATTAAAACGACATTTTGAAAGTTATAAAGAACTATATTGTAGTTCCCATAATCATTTTACATTTTAAAATGGTTTAATTGTGATATGGTTTAATATTTTTAACAGTATAATATAGTCAAATTAATTTGTGCGTCCTTGTAAAAAGATTATACGTGTTATATACACCATCACCAATAAACATTTTGCTATAAATGATTACAACAACAAACTATATTACTGCCCGTGTTCACAAACACGACAATTGCTGGTTTCTATAAAAACATTACAAAAATCGTCGAATGATAATTTATATATATAGGGAAGATATCTTATTGATTTAACAATCTACGTACAGTGCAATCTACCAGGAATATTATCAAATACATTCTTTTTCCGTTAAAGAAATATCATGAATCAGTACAATCTATAATCATTCTCTGATCGTAAAAATACTTAAAATCAAGTTTTAAATAAAATGTACTTTGATATCCCGGTATACCCAGATTTTTTCAACTGATTTTATCACCAATGATTTTGGTATATATGACAGATTAGATTATGCTGATAACGAAACTGCCAATCAGCTGGTGCATAGCATTCTACACGCCGCTGCAATTTCAAATGATTGGCAACCCGGTTACTGATAATGCATGCGAGTTGGAGTATCATCAGTTATCGGTTGTCATTCTTTTCACTCAACAGGCTCTGGAATGTTTCTATGATAACACTGCCCGCTAGTGCGCCAGCTGACTGTCATATGTACCAATATTATTGGTTGCAAAAATGTCACCTTGCCTTTCGGATTATGATATGTATATATATTAAAGAATTAATAATAATATACATTAATGATACAGGGTGTCCAAAAAGATTGAAACGGCTTTATTTTATCACCTGTTGGAGATAAGTAGGAAATGTAATTGAAAAAGTTGCCAAAATAATGTACGGAATAAGACTACGTTACTGAAATTGTCTTGACATTAATTTTCAAAAGTTACACTTTTTGAACTTCACATGATCCGCATAGACAAAATTTGCCGTTAAATTATGTTTTTCTTTTTGCTGCGACAAGATTATGACAAAAACGTCTTAGGTGTAGCTTTAAAACTGAATGAGTTATGCTTAACTGAAAATTGACCTTTATGATGGGGGTTTACACATCAAATTAAAAATTTACATCTGTGAAATATTGAAGAAAACATAAACTATAACAAATACGATGTTGACCTTAAAAAGTAGATAACCGATATGTGTAGCAATATTAGTGGCAATAAAATTATAAACATCTCCAGAAGTATACTTTAAGAAGAGCGTAGAAAAGCTTGGAATTCAGAGAAAACAATTTGAGAATTTGACTTTTGTGAATTGATTTTCATATTGTTTCCAGAATTTGAAACAACATTTGTCTGTTAAATTATTTTTGCATGTGTAATTCTTTATATATATGTATTTGTGCAGAAACTTTTTTGCACTTGTTAACATACTTTTGATCTAAATTATGCATTCGTCAATTTGTATTCGATACCTATTTTCAATTTATGAAATTGTATTTTAAATGGTTCGAAAAAGTCAGATTTTTAAAATTATTATGAATTAGTTATTTTTTTAAAATACAGGTATGCAGATTTTTTGTCAAACATTATCTTCAACAGTTAAACCATTAAAGCGCGTTTCAGTCTTTTTGAAAAACTCTGTAAATTAATGTGAGCACATTACATACTTAATACACTTAAAATTTTATATAAGCATAAATACATTCACAGTTGCAATACAACGTCTTTATATAATGTCCCATTAAATCCATTTGATTGAAAAATGCAGTTCCACCCATAACAAAAAAAACGACATTCCCACATTTAATCGCAGATTATTAAAAAAAAAACACAAACGTGAATACAGACAATTGCGTATATATTAAAAAGTGTACAGACTTAAGAAAAGTGTTGTCACTTTCATTCTATAACAAACACTGTTAAAACTTTGTGTTCCTTGCACGCCATAAATGAATCTATCACTCTTATTTTTTTTTATCTCCATGCAGTAAGATATTGTTAAAATTTGAGAATAGAAAAGTTGTTAAATCCACGTTACGAACTTTAAATTATATCTCACCCCAAAAATATAAGATTGAAACGTTTCTTATCCCCCACAAGAAACTCGAAGAAAATAGAAAGTGATTTATTACGTATAAATACAATTAACGGAAAAAGAAATACTTTAAACAATTCCAGAAGAAATGTACTCCTGCGTTTTCTTTAAGTATTCCTTTCAGCAAACCTCTTTGTTTCTTAATGAATGATTTATTGGCGAAAGACAGAAACTTGAAACGAAAGAAAAAACAATTTCAAAAGGATTTGGAAAATCCTCAAAACAAAAGCATATTACATTTCTGAGATAATAATTTTAATTAGTTATTTGAAATTGCATTCATGGTGTAGAATATTACTATAAACTTTTTTCAAATAAAGTTGTTTGGTTAATTTATGAACAGAAACTATTTATTCAACTGATTTAACGTAAAATATAAAAAGCAAAGCTCAGTTTATTTTTTTTATATTCATATGCTATTATAAACATTATTAGGTAAATAAAAAAAGGGTGAATTGTGAAGATATTCTATGAAGAACCACGAAGAAACCCTCAATTTGAAAATAAATAACTCAAAAACGGTTATAGATAGAAGCATCAGACCATGGTATATTTATTAAAAAACACGTAAACATCTGATACAGAAACCTCAAAATTTTAGTAACAAATTGCGCTGATAGACTGCGCTGCAGGTGGCATACCATGGCTGTATTACATCAAAAGCTATTCAAAATGTGCACATTTCAGGGAAGACACATGTCGCAAACGAAGAATTAAATTGTCAGTGACACTCCATAGTATACCACCGGAAATCAACACACAAGGTTTACAAATAGCCTCCTCTAGCTCGCCGAGTGTTAAAGGATTGTTGCGGTAAACAATGTCCTTCAGTGTCCAATTCAGAATTTCTCTCACTATGCGCTAATAGCGATTATGTTTCAACTGCAAAATCTTCGACGGCTGAATGTTCTTGGCGGCTGAACTCTTTTTATAGGGATCGGTAATGCTGCCTGCAGAGCCATCTATCGGCACTATTTTTAACCACAATTTTGAGGTTTCTGTATCAGATTCTTACGGGTATTTTTATAAATATACCACTGGTTTCATGTTTCTATCTATCACCGTTTCCGAGTTATGTATTTTCAAAGTTAGGTGTCCTTCGTCAAACACCCAGTAAATTTAATATGCATTTAAGACATACAAATGTTATTTCCAAGTAAAGTTTCCAAAATCTTTCGAATAATAAGTACGTTCTGATTTAAACGAAGACAAATATATATATTTGCAATAACTCTGCTGTACAACCAGAAAAGATTTTTATGAACATACATGCAAAGTGCACAATATATGTCGTCTGAGCTCTCCTTAGATTATAATCTAAATTATCACAATTATTTTAAATGTGAAAAGAGAAGATTAGAATGTAAAAATACAGAATATATTAAAAATTATATATGTAGTTTAAATTACAAAATCGTATTGGCAAATATTATCAAACACCCAGTAAATTTAATATGCATTTAAGACATACAAATGTTATTTCCAAGTAAAGTTTCCAAAATCTTTCGAATAATAAGTACGTTCTGATTTAAACGAAGACAAATATACATATTTGCAATAACTCTGCTGTACAACCAGAAAAGATTTTTATGAACATACATGCAAAGTGCACAATATATGTCGTCTGAGCTCTCCTTAGATTATAATCTAAATTATCACAATTATTTTAAATGTGAAAAGAGAAGATTAGAATGTAAAAATACAGAATATATTAAAAATTATATATGTATTTTAAATTACAAAATCGTATTGGCAAATATTATGACAATTAACTAATATAAATAAAATGTTTTCTGCAATTAACTATCTGATTGTAATAAATTTCTTTCTATTCAATAGCATTGTACTTTTATATATTAACCATAATATCTATGATTGCTATTTTCAAAAGTTATTTCTGTTAATCTGTTTTAACTGTGCGAGTTATTTTTTTAAGTTATTGTTTATTTAACTACTTTTTTGAAAAAAGCAGCCGTATTTACTTGTCACACGTTATATTTTTATGTATTTGAAAATGCTTCACTGATCAGTTAATCTTAAATAAATATTTTTGCTTTTTCTAAAAATTCAAATCTACAAACATTTGTTCGCTGATACATAATCTCTACCAATATGACAAATCTGTTCGAATAATTAGGAAAGTTTTGAATTTCAGATGATTTAATTCATGAATTAAATGCTCTTATATCACTTCGCACGATTGAGAATAATAATCTACTTCAACAATTGATCTTGATTATCCATATGTAACACTTAACGAACGAATGCCGCCATATTCGAGACATTTTTTTATTTTTGATATGCGTTGTTTCCAATTATTTTTTGACACCACTTTTTCTGACAAACTTTTTTTTGCATTATTTAATTGCTGAAATTTTGAAATCAGATAAGGCGAAATTATTTGTGCAAAAATACTGGTGTAGAAATTCAAGGATTTTGCACATTCTTGCACGTATACGTGTAAAATTCTTGAATTTGAACACCAGTATTTTTGCACAGAAAAATTTCCCTTATCTAATCTCAAAGCTTTAGCAGTTAAATAGTGCAAGAAACGTTTGTCAGAAAAAAGTGGTGTCCCCAAAAATGGAAACAACACATATGGATAATAAAAAATGAATGTCGCAAATATCGCGGCATCCGTTCGTTAAGGGTTACTTTCTATCTATTTATTTTTTTATTTTTGTTTCTATACTGGTGTCCAGAAATTATGGGGCAGTGACCAATTTCAGACGTTTCGTCGAATATCTTACAGAAACTCCTGTGGAAATGCCCAGAATGCCATTGAACTTTGAGGATGTAAAGGACATGTTTGACTTCATGTTTTTCAATGACGATTTTGTCGCGAGGACATTAAGGGGGGGAGTAATAATAATTATAATAATAAAATAACATTTTCGATCACCCAAGTACAAAAAATGCTAAAAATGGTCTGTCATTGTAGAAATGACTATGTAGGCCCTGTTCAACATTTGTGTGTATTTGCGTAAGCATACCACGTATATTCGTGCAGATGTTAACGTTTCTGTGAAAAATTCCAAAGTTTTTTTTTATAGCATGCAGAGTTCTCAGCCGAAGTTAACACCGCTTTCAAAAACTTGACACAAAATGGTAGAAATAGTATACTGTGATTGAATATTAATATATAGAATATTTGATGAGATATAAGTATTTTTATGAAATAAATTTTAACTGCGTATGCGCAAGCTACAGCAAAGATTTTTTGTCATGATTTGATTATCAATACTATACAGCAACTCATATAAACAAACCAGTGAAATATCATGAAAACTCAAAAAATTACAGCAATAATTGAAAAATTGAGGAGAACATCCCTTAGGATTATATCACTGCCCCTTAATTTCTGGACACTAGTATATATATATATATATATATATTAAGAAAGAGCTTTACTATATGGACATCAACTTTTTCCCTTGTCTTTTAGATTTCAGATCATCGATATCATCCTTTTGCTTTTAGAAAAGTTCTTTAGGGATTTTTAAACAATTATGTAGGTTTCTTTTTTCTCCTGACGATCCTGGCAAACGGGTTTTCTGATTAATTTTTAGTAAGATAAATTAAAAAAGTTAAATATAATGCTTCTAGTTACAGCCATTGCAATAGTAAGCAGATACCAATATTTTTATTTAACTATTCCCTACAAATTTATCTTAAAATATGTAATAGATCTTACTTAATCAATCCGAAAAATAACTATGCGCTATAGCTACAGCGGTGGATGCGCCTCGGTAGCAAGTAAGATAAAGCTAGGAGAGTCTGCGCACAATTGAAAAAAATAACAATAAAAAATATAAATATTAATTTTTTGCTAAACTATCCATGAATAATTTTTACTTCATTTTTTTATGCATTTCCATTGCTATTTTGTTGCAATGTTGTAATAAAACCAAGAAAGTTATTTCGCGTAATCTGTCCTTACATGGTTGGTATGATTGCGCACATGGGTAGGAGAGATGCTAACTAATAATAACTACAATTAAATTACTAACAATAATATTTACACTTAAATGACATTGTTGTAAGGTTTTTGTGAACAACTATTATTGTATTAGGAATAAATATTTCAACCTAATGATTAAAGAATCAGAAAAAGGAAATAATTTTAAAAACGATCAAAAAATTTTAACTAAAGGAAAGAAAAATAAAGAATCAGAAAAATCAAGTCCAGATAAGATTACAAAATAACATTAAGTTACTTGATAACACGTTTAACACACGTTGATACACGTTAGTCCATTTTAATATTTCATTTTTTACACAAATTTACCAATAAGCTGCGTAATCGCTCCTAGCATGGAAACTAAAGGGAACTATGCGCCATCTCTCCTAAGTAGCAATTGCGCAAACTCTCCAATTTCGGTAGGAGAGATTGCGCGGCCTTTTATATAAACATGGCCGCAACTAAAACGAACTGTTGATGTTCACATTGTTAGTCTAGATTAGTAGCTTATGAGAAATCGCTTAAGTTTAAAATATTATGTACTACTGACATTGTATGGAAATTCTGATGAATAGCTATAAAAATTCAAGCACTTACTTTGGGAAAACAAAAAAAAATAGCAATCATTTATCTTAGACGCTCAAAACAATCAACGTGCACTTTTAAATAGACACTCCACTACTGCTGTTGTACAACTACCTGGAGAAGCAGCGCGCTCACTCTACTCCTTCCCCCCGAACCTCTATGTGCGCAATCTCTCCTGGCTTTACCTTATATCCGCCAGTCAAAGCGGAACAAATATTTATGGTTGTTCAGAATTTAGAGATGAGTTAGGGCTTTTATTTTGGAGCTCGAATCCGCCCAAGACCAAAAAAATTTGTGTCAACAGATCCCGAGATCATTACCGAAAATACTCTGTAGGGAATTGTTAATAACACCTGAAAATAATTTCCTCATTTAAAAATATCTTCTTATATATATATATATATATATATATATATATATATATATATATATATATATATATATATATATATATATATATACAGTGAAACTTCCATTTAACGAAGTCTCATCGTTACACTTAAACACTTCGTTATGAAGAAAATTCGTTAAATAGAAATCAGCTTAAATTTAAAAAACTTGTATACACATAACACACATAAAATGGAAAGTACACATAACATGGAAATATTTAAAAAGAAACGCCTCCAATGATTAACATTAGCTTGGGAGTTTTGTCTTGTGATATGTCAAAGTTCGATCTTCGATCTTGTTGACTCAAGCAGGAAGAGTTCTAGCACAAAAACGACAATTAGGTGTATACACATAACCATTCGTATACACATAACCCACATAAAATGAAAAGTATACATAAAATAGAAATATCTGAAAAATATATTTTTTAATTCAGGCCGTCCTTTTTCATGCAATGTAGATATGAGAATAATTTATTGGAATATTAAAAAAAGAAAAAAAACATATAACAAAGAGAAGTAAACAAAAACCGAAGCGTACCTTTTCTTTTTTTTTATTAAAATGTGATTAAATGTGTGTGATGTTTTGATTAGATGATTGAAATGTGTTCATTTTCATACAGTCCGCTGAAATAAATTCATACACCCATCGTAACAGCAACCTCTCCGTTTGAATACTGTACACACACGAAAGTGAAATAAATTTCACTATATAGAATACGTTTTTCGTAATATGGAGATTAATTTACATGTTAATGATGTTCAAAATCAAGGTTCTGCAGAAAATTTCGTTAAGTAGAAAACTTCGTTAAACAGGGACTTCGTTAAAGAGAAGTTCGACTGTATATATATAAGTATTTATCTTATATACCCTCTCATGACGCAGAAAATATATTTAAAATAGCAATTATTTTATTTATAGCGGCCACTGACAGATATCTTCAAAAGTCAAAATTCTCATTGTTTTAAAATAATCGTTGTATAACTATGAGTTCTGTTTTCCAAATATTCTGGAAAAGGACTTAAACAGAAAGCGTGGGGATATCCCACGCCTACTTTATGTTAATAACACTGACAGTACAAAGGATTCAGTAACGTTGTAATACATTTCTCCTTATATCGAATCAATAACAACCTAATTCCCTTTAAAACTAATGACATTTTTTTAACAAACAGAAAGTTTAAAAAACTGACAGATTTTTAAAAATATTTTTGCTTGAAAATTATTTTTCAAAGCATGAAAAAATAATGAATTAAGATACAGTTTTGAAACAAACTGCATTTGAAAGAAGATATTTCTTTCAAACATTTCTCAAAAATTAATATTGTGCAATGTTTAGAAGTTAAAAAATTGCAGTAAAAGCAAAGTTTATTGGACAGGTGTTGCCACCGTCAATGTGACGTCATGGTTACTCACGAACATATTGTTGCTTTATAATATAGATATTAGTTAAACTATTATAATAGTTATATTTAATATTTGGAAGCATTCATTTTATTTGACATTTTTAACGAAAATTTATGTTTCTCATTTTACGCTCTAAAACATCAAACAAAAATACGAATGAATATTTAATTTCGATTTATAATATTAAAAATCTCATTAATATATAACTTTTCTAACTAAACATAATTACCTTTCTTAAAAGAGTGAATGATTTAAAATTCAACATGCTAATCGGTATTGTCAAAAGGCTGGAATAAACTTTTATGAAATTTCTTTCTATTACATTCCTGTGTAAATAAAATTGATAAATAAATTTGTTGAAAACAAATTTTATTCTTAAAAAAATACACATTTATATGTATAAAAAAAGAATATAAAAAACGAAGAAAGTATTAGTAATGCTTCAAAATTATATTTCATGATCTCTTATTAAATATAAAGATGGTTTTGTCACATTTGCTTTTTTTCTCATAAAGACATAACACTTCAGTCAATCATTATATTCCTCTTTGAGTACTTTTTTGTATTGCTTTCATTATATTTTACTGAATTTTTGTATTTATCACCTGCACTTTAATTTGTTTAATTTTCGCTTCGTTTTTCATTAATTTTTTCTTTCTGGAAGAGGATTTTAAATGGAAAATGGTTTTCCTTTTAAAACGTAAAAACGGTTTGTTTAAAAATGTTTTATGTAAAAAATATTATTCCTGTTATTTTTCCTACAAATACAAATTGTAATGTTTTTAGCACTTTCCAACCTAGTTGAAAAGTGCTTATGACTTCGGTTTGTCTGGCCGTCTGGCCGTCTGTCCGTGCTCTAACTCCCGTAAATATGCTCGGATTGCTCTGCAATTTTTATATGTTATTGTCATTATCTATGGCATGTTCCCTATTTCAACTGAAGTGTGTAGCACTTATAGTTTTCTTACAGGGACACTCAAAAGAATTCCGTTACATTGCGGTCTATGGGGAAAAATCATTTGAGGTTTATTTTAAAAATGTTTCACTATTGTAAACGCATTGAAATTTATATAGATCACTAAGATGCATTAGAAGAAGCTTAATATGGAAGAGTAGGTGTATAGCACTTAGAGTTACTTTACAGGGACAGTCAAAATAATTCCGTTACATTACGTCTATGGAGAAAAATCGTCTGCGGCTTATTTAAATAATGTTCCACTATTTTAAAAGCATTGAAGTTTATATATATTACTAAGGTGCATTACAAGAGGCTTACTACAGAATAGTGTGTGTATAGCAGTCATCGTTCATTTACAGGGACACACAAAAGAATTCTCTACTGTCTGTTAACAATAATTCCTGGAATTGCGTTTTAAGTTACTAAACGCAATTTTAATCTTAACTAGCTTTTTGTCTATTACGTGGTGTGTATAAATTCTGTAGATCCTATACAGGGCAGCACAAAAATTCGCGAACACATTTCCGTTTATTGACAGAAACTCCAGAAGGAGAATTTAAACGGTGCTACGCGTTTCCTAACTAAACTAAAATTTAGCATCCTATGTATATATACAAATCTATAGATATATACAGGGCTACATAAAAGTATTCGGATATTTTTCCGAATATTGTATATATTAAAAATTCCTGAAATTACGTTTTTAAATATGTTATGCTTTTTCCAAATTGTTTACTTAGATGTCATCTTTCAGCTTATTAAACGGTAATGATTTGTAAAATTATTTTAGAAGCTTTGGAAAGTGCTACATAATCTATGCTTGACGCATGATTTTTCGTTCTTGTTTTAATATCAAAGACAATTACATGTTATTAGTGGATCTCTTTTAAGAATACATTACACAGACTCATAAAGTTATACTCATTTTCAATACTAATACAACAAGAGTCTTCATTTGGTTATTCTAGCATTCTTTTGTGCACTGTAAGAACGTATTCTTTAATTATATAACTTTAAAGAAATCGTTTAATAACGACTCCAAACCAAACATTTTTAGCTTTGTTTTAATGTGAAGAAAAATTCTTTGAAAATGCGATTAAATGATTACCTCTTCATGAAAAAAAAAATCATTAGTTCCAGATATATCGTATAAAGACTTGTTAGAACTTCACAATGTCTCATTTGTGGTGTACTTGTGTGGATTGACATTCACACAAGGAATTTAGTAAAAACATTCATACGTAAATTTGTAGTATAAGGAACTTTATATGTTTGATTCACGAAACACAAACGTTTTCCTTGTATCCGAAACTTTGGAGATACTGGGTGGATCTGTATTACGTTTTTTGTTTTCAAATATTTATTAGTATTCAATAGTTACAGACACAAAGTCTAAATTACATTTTACGTATTTTTAAAAACTGATCTATGTGATAATTTAAATTATTGTGTTCTTAGCTTCAATGTCAATCATGGACGAATGGAGTCAGCAATGAACAGATGTAATATAGTCACGTAAACAAAATACACAGACAGTCCATACACATCATTTAACATATAATTTAAACTGAGGAATAGTTCTGAGTGTTTATTGAGTCAACTAGGATAGAGATCGCCTTGTCTAATCACAAAACTTTCAATTAGTGTTCACACCAAAACCAGGTAAGTAAAATCATTTTGTTGATGTGTGTCTTAAGGTATCAGCATTTGCGCCATATGGATCTTGTGAGGATACACATTTAAATCGCAAAACATTTTGTACCACTAAGTACATGTGAGAGATACTTCACGTGACATTGCTTGAACATTTGTAAAAGATTAGCAGGAACAGGATGCTTTACTGTCATCATCGTTTACTTTGTATGCCAAACTTTGGAGATACTGGATAAAGCTGTGTTACGTTTTTTGTTTCAAATATTTATAAGTAGACAATAGTTACAGACACAATAGAGTCTAAATCATATTTCATGCATTTTATAAAACTGATCTATGTGACAATTTAAATTGGTGTGATCTTAGCGCGAATGTCAATCATGGACGAATGGAATCAGCAATGAATAGACATAATATAGTCACGTAAATAAAATACACAGTCAGTTCATACACATCATTCAACATATCATTCAAAACGGGGAATAGGTCTGAGTGTTTATTGATTCATTTAGGGTAAAATTCATCTAGTCTGATCACAAAAGTTGTAATTACTGTTTCTGCCACAACGAGGCAAGTAAAATCATTTTGTTGATGTGTGTCTTAAGGCATTTGCGCCATATGTATCCTGTTAGGATACATGTTTAAATCACAAAACATTTTGTATCGCTAAGTACAAGTGAAAGATAATTCACGTGACATTGCTTGAACATTTGTAAAAGATTATCAGGAACAGGACGCTTTACTGTCATCTTCATGGTAACACACTTAAATCTCAAGCTTCTTTTATTTTAGTAATAAACTTCTTTAAAACTCTTTTCGACTTAGACCATTTTCACAAGCTTTCGAAGCGTCGATATTTTCGCAGTGCAACTTAACAATTATTTCAATTCCCGTAATAAAACTTGATTAGCAAATCTTTCTTCTGTAACGGCACGGTGAAAAATAATTTTCCAGCATTAATCAGTTTCATTATTTATTAATATTAATATCCTTTCTGAATTGCATGACAACCATCATGACATAGTCGAAATTTGAACTATCATTTTGTAATAAAGACTCTTTTTTTATCTCATAGACCATGTTAGACATACATCAAGTTTTTACAAAATACGTCAGCAACGGATTCTGGTGGTCTTATTAAAGTTAATTTAAACAGAACTATTTTATATTATTGCAATGTATTTTCGTTTATTATCGAAAAAAAAAACACTTCTTTTATTACATATTGTTTTTATTTTCTTAGCTAGAACAGAAATTTACATTTTACACAAGCTGTTACCGATATGTATAACAATATTTTTGGACTTGCTGAGCACGGAAAATGTAGCTTAAAAGTACATCAATTACTAAACGTGTGCTTTTCACACATACATAATTTGGTCATCGATAGACTAGTGTATAAAATTAATTAAATGGGAAATTATTGTGAATTTTTCGCTTACGTGAGATTTCATACGATTTTAAAAAACAAATATGCATGACACTGTCTACTTGAAAAATTTAAATATAATTAGAGGTTTTAAAAATTAATCTTAATATTTTACTAATTATCACATATACACTGGTGTGCAAAACATAAGCAACAAACACAAAATGCTAATTTCTGAACACGTGAGTGCTCAAAAGGAAATTCTATAAAGAGCAAGTGTAGAAAAAAAGTACTACCCTAACAGTACGGCCAGTCGATGTGAAGTCCCCTTGACGTCACACATGGTTAGAAGTGTCACAATCGCTACGGTGAATCAAAATATGGGATATTTCACTGTATGATTATTACTCTAAAATGATTGTTAACACTGAAAAGTCTCTGTGACTGTCGCTTTGTGATGGGCCACTAGGTGACATTACAATGAAGTCACCTTGTGATTCTCAAGTCACTGTCAGTTGAAGACTGAATTTTGAAGTCATTGTGAGCATTGCATTGTGATGACTCGCCAAATAATGTCACAATGACTTTCCGGTGATCGACACTCTATTGTGAAGTCATCATTGCACTCATTTGTGAAAAGTCACCAGATGATTTCATTTTCTGTTACTTGGGAACTCGTCACAAAACAGCTATCATGATGACTTTAAAATGAAGTGTCAAAATGACAGTCATGTGAGAATCAAGAGATGACTTTATTGTAAAGTCACCTGGTGACTCGTCAAAAAGCAGCTGTCATGGTAACTGTTCAGTGGAGTGACCAAATGAGGGTAAAAATAAGACGAATGAAAGATATCACATTTCTGTTCATTGTAGTGACTGTGACAATTGTGACCATTTGTGATGTCAAGAAGATTTCACATCGACTGTCTGTGCTGTTAGGGTAGTACCTATTTTCAACACTTGCTGTTTATAAAATTTCTTTTGAGCAGTCACGTGTTCAGAAATTAGCATTTTGTGTTTGTTGCTTAAGTTTTGCACACTAGTGTATTATTTTTGTTGTAAACATCCCTTTTTCTGTAAATTTACAAAACACACAATAACGAATGAGGTATCATTCGAACGATTTTTGAAGCGCCTTCTGACACAGTACACGCATATTTGGTTAAAACATGCTTTTTGATTAAAAATTGTTGTTAATTAAAATTTAAACTGGTATTGTTCTCCTAAATGAAATGAAAAGTTTTTCTCAAATTAGTCTTGCCATAAATATAAAATACCGTATTATCTCAACAATGATAATAAAAAAATAATCAATAGTGCAAAAGATATAAAATGTAACGTTTTCTCACGGGTTTATTTTAAATTAATGCTTACAAATCAAAATTGAAATTGAAACATTTAGAAGAAAAATATTTTATTGATCAATCAAAGCAGTGGTGGCATAAAAGTCTATCGTGTAGGTCACGTGTAGCATAAAAGGTATGATTAGTTATAATGGATTAAATTGTAATTACATTGTATTTCAATTTAGTTTTCTTTGTTCCGTCTTCTTCCCGAAGAGGATTACATCATCCTCTAATGCAGTTAAAATACTTTTTTTTCTCGCGCGTGCCTTTTTCTGTCTTCGATGGATTTTACTGTTAGGATTAAATGAGATGATATTCTGGCTTGACTAATATTGTTTGCAGATATTTTTATCGCTAATTTTTCTGTAGAAGTCTAAATCTGCATCTGAAAAATATTAGGTATTGCTGAAAAGTAATAAAATGCAGTGCGAAGTCCTCGCACTGCAGTTTAATTTGCAGTCTTTAATAATTGCAATTTAATAACTGGTATATATAATTTCTGTTGTCAACATCCCTTTTGCTATGCATTTACAAAACGCACCGCAATGAATGAGATATCATTGCATAGCTTTTTGAACCAGCTTCTGACATAGTATACTCACGTTTCGTTAAAACATGTTTTTTGATTAAAAATTGCAGATAATTAAAAATTAAATTAGCATTATTTTAATAAATGAAAGGAAAGGTTTTTTTTAAATATATGTTGCTACAAAAGTAAAATACTGCACCATATCATGGTCAGCAATAATTATAAATTAAGCAATAATTATTTTATATTTATGACTTAAAAAGAAAATTGAAATTGGAATTATTAGAAGAAAACGATTAGATACAATCGATTGACCGAAGCAGTGGTATTTCACGTGTAGCCTAAAAGGTGTGCTTTGTTATAATAGATTAAACTACATGTTATATGTATTTAATTTATTTTTACTTGTCCCATGTTTTCCCGAAGCGAACGACGCCATCCTCTAATGCAGTTCAATTACGATTGTTAATTTTTTTTCTCACGCGTTCTTCTTGTCATCTTCAATCAGTTTCTACTGTAACTTTGATGGAATAAACGAGATGATATTTTTGCTTTACTAATGTTTTAAAAAAAAATAATTTCATCTTTAATTCTTCTAAAGAAGTTTACACCTGTATATAAATACATTAGATATTGCTATAAAATACAGACGGCATTGCGAAATTCTTTCACGGGTCCACTATTCCAGTGGATTATATTATTTTGACTTTTAGTTTACAAAAGTAATAAAATTATATTTCATAACATACAAAAATAAAACAAATTGCTAGTAAAAACATATTTTTGATTAATTTTCTGTAGCCTGAATTCATTGAGGTTTTGGTCGAAAGCGCCAGGAAAACTATGCACCTTTTATGCACTGTAAAAAAAAATTATCAGGTTACAAATTTTTTTTTAGTATATTTGTATTCCACAGATTTTTTTAGTAACCGGTTCTAAAAATTGGTACTAAAAGACTAAAAAATTTTTTGTATTCTTACTTACTAAGTATAAAATCTGTAAGAATTACTAGAAAACAGCTAGCAACATTACTAGAAAACAGCTAGCAACATTACTAGAAAACAGTTAGCAATGATTCCGATTTTTAGTACCGGTTACTAAACAAATCTGTGGAATACAAATATACTAAAAAATTTTTAGTAATTTCCAAAAAATTCTGTTAGAAAAACTAAACTTTTTTTAGTAGATCGACCCATTTTTTTTACAGTGTATTCTTCAACTATTCATTTTCTATTTTATAAAATATATACAATCAATTTTCTTTTTTCGATGCACTTCGTGTCCGGTATTTACAAAAATCATCGGCAATGTTTTTTTTTTTTTCATTTATAAAACCACCACATGTAATAAACAATAAAAACAGAAACCCTGAAATCAAGGAAACAACTTAATTAGCATATTTCATGATAAATTACCCGAAAGAGGACACCTGATTGTTTCTTTACTACGGTAACCACAAGAGAAAAAAAATTAGAAATGATTATTTCTAATTGCTTCTAAAATACGTGAACCATACGAGTAATTTAAGTAGCAATTAATAGTTAACAGAACTCATAAACTCGAGATGTAGGAATTAATAAAAAATGTGAGTTCATTTAATTATGCTTCACATTTTAGTTTTTTATTTTGTAAAAAATATGCTTATGTCCGATTCATTTGAAATATTGATCATACATTTCTTTTTTAATTATTCTTATACGCATTTACGTCGAATATAAATAATTATGGATCTATCTTTTGAAAATTGACAATGTTTTCATAAACCAGAAATTTCTGGGTTTTTTTTCTTTATCATCTTTCGATTTTTTTATAGTTTTTGTGTTTTTCATAGTGGAGTATTTAAAATTATCCAGTATGTAAAAATCACTCAATTTCAACATATTCCATTACGATATTTTCTTTTCATTTGCGTATGATATAACATACCCAAGGGCGTATGAAATTTACATTTGACACGACTATTTTATATTATTTGAATAGTATTCTTCCGTTTATTTATACAGAATTTCTATTAATTATCTGTGATTAAAGATTAAGATAATTAGCATTTGGAAATATTGACGTGGCAAAAGTAAAAATTTTACGAACCCATGTATGTGTGACTGTTGTCGTGTTAAAAAAAGCAACGGCATATTCTAGTAATTGAGATTAGGTTTAATCTGTAAGTTTGTGTAACCTTGGGTCATTCTTTTTTTTTCTTCAGGCAATAGAAATCAAGAACGAAAAATCATGCGTCAAGCATAGATTATGTAACACTTTCCAATGCTTCCAAAATAATTTTACAAATCATACCGTTTAATAAGCTAAAAGATAACATCTAAGTAAACAATTTTGAAAACGCATAACATATTTAAAAACATAATTTCAGGAATTTCCAACATATACAATATTCGGAAAAATATCGGAATACTTTTATTCAGCCCTATATAGGATCTATATATTTGAATATATACTACATAGGATGCTAAATTTTAGTTCAGTTAGGTACACACGTAGCACAGTTTAAAATTCTCCGTCTGGAGTTTCTGTCAATAAACAGAAATGTGTCCGCGAACTTTTGTGCTTCGCTGTACAGGATCTACAGAATTTATACACACCACGTAATAGACAAAAAGCGAGTTAAAATTAAAATCGCGTTCAGTAACTTAAAACGCACTTCCAGGAATTATTGTTAACAGACAGTAGAGAATTCTTTTATGTGTCTCTGTAAATGAACGATGACTGCTATACACACAATATTCTGTTGTAAGCCTCTTGTAATGCACCTTAGTGATATACATAAATTTCAATGCGTTTAAAATAGTGAAACATTATTGAAATAAACCGCAGACGATTTTTCTCCATAGACGTAATGTAACGGAATTCTTTTGACTGTCCCTGTAAAGTAACTATAAGTGCTATGCACACCGTATTCCATATTAAGGTTCTTCTAATGCACCTTAGTGATATATATAAATTTCAATGCGTTTAAAATAGGGAAACATTATTGAAATAAACCGCAAATGATGTTTTCCCCATAGACTGCAATGTAACGGAATACATTTGAGTGTCCCTGTAAAAAGAACTATAAGTGCTACACACTTCGGTTGAAATAGGGAACATGCTATAGATAACGACAATAACATATAAAAATTGCAGAGCAATCTGAGCATATTTACGGGAGTTAGAGCACGGACAACGGCCAGACGGCCAGACGGCCATACGGCCAGACAAACCGAAGTCATAAACACTTTTCAACTAGGTTGGAAAGTGTTAAAAATAAGTATTCTATTCTTGTGATTTCAATAAATGTTTATTATGTTTGTTTTTTCCCATCAGGACCGATTTCATTAAAAGGTAGGTGCCAGTTTTATGAGTATGTTCCTGATATGGTCATCCCCTATTATACGTTAGCTAACCAAACAATTCGCCAAATGGCATGAACCTACCGTGAACATACCGCCTCCTAGTATATCATGTGCTCACTCGCCATTCAGCGAGGTTGTGAAATTTGACGCCAATTTCGTATATTATAGTTCTGGTGTGGTCGCTTCTTGTTTTTATCTGATGTCTGATTTTTTATGCACGTTAAAAAATATCTACATTATAAATATCATCATACTCTGTTCAGTTTTTAATGGTGTTGTCGTTGATTGTGTATATTTTACACTGTAAAAAATGACCAATGTTTCTTATTTTATGAAAATATACTATAACCACGAATGAAAATATAATATAATCTTCTGAGTTATCCGACATTCCGAAAAGCCTGTTCCATTGTCTTTTGAATCCCCAGAAAGCAATACATTTCCAAAATTTAAAGAATTATTTATAAAAACAAAATTTTTGTAGCTTCCCGTATTTTTCAGAAACGTTTCCGAATAGTTTTTTATGGTGTATCAATCAGTTTATTCAGCCTGGAATACCTATTTATCGAATGTCATCCATTCTCAAGTAAACGTTTTCAGCTGCATAAGTTAATTTATACATGAAAGAGTAAAGAAATAATCTTAATTTTAATGTTAATGTTAATGCTGTAAATTTTGCATGTTTGTCTGTTAAACATAATTGTTGAACATGAAAATGTTTACTTGAGAATGGATAGCATCGGAAAAAACTATATTCCGGGCTTAGAAAACTGATTAATACACTTTAAAAGCTACTCGTAAACGTTTCCGAAAATTTCGGGCAGCTAGAAAAATTTTGTTTTTCTAAATTATTCTTTAAATCTCGAAATGCCATTGATGTCTGAGGTTTTTACAGATAAAGAAACACTGTTCAGAATCATGGTTAACAAGGATGAGATTATATTATAAATTTATTCGTCATTATATTATATTTTCGTACATTCAGAAACATTCGTAATTTTTTACAGTGTATGAGGTGTTCACAATCAAACGATTTTCATAAAAGCTGACCTGCTTCTCATATGATCATGAAGGTGGCCATATCAAATACACTATGCAAGCCTAGGATAAAGAAATTTTTATTTGTTCCAATAATAATAATTCAAATGTAATAAATAAATTGTTTTAACATTTTTTTTTAAATTCTAATTTCACATTTCCGCCCCAAAATAACAACTTAAATTGTAAAGACAATTTTGTAAAAAACTCAATTTTTGATGAAGGATCCTGAATTAAATCCACTTTTGAATGACAAAAACGAATTATTGAATATCATGTTTATTTATTTTATACCAAAATAATTTAATTTAGCAGAACGGTATTTTTAAATTTAAAAAAAAATCACGATTTCTGAAACATGGAACAATGGTGGCCATATCATGTGCACATGTTCCTGATACGGCCACTTGGTAGACTTTTGGAATTCCGTTTTTTTTTGAACTAGTAAAAATATTTTCATGGGGAATGCAATATTTTTTTCTGAAAGCCCATTAACCTAAGAACGTTAAGAAAAACGATTTAGATTTTTTCAAGATGGCAGCAGGAAAATTTCTTAAACTTTAGCATTTCCATTATCAGGGGCACCGACCTAACATTACTTCTTTATGATAAAATCACTGCCTAGATAATATAT
The DNA here is from genome assembly GCA_963931845.1 of Maratus michaelseni. Classification (NCBI taxonomy): domain Eukaryota; kingdom Metazoa; phylum Arthropoda; class Arachnida; order Araneae; family Salticidae; genus Maratus; species Maratus michaelseni. The sequence continues at coordinate 76,653,084 of OZ007590.1, read as the reverse complement.
ATCTACAAATTTTCGCTTTCGTTATTCTTTAACTATGCAACCAATTTCAATTTCCGAAGCGATATTTTTTCTGAAGCAGTAATGGTAGCAAAATACATTTAAAAAAAATAAAATTTTCACTTTAAAAAATCTAAAATAAAATAAGCAGTATATAACAATTTAATAGAATACCAATTCAAAAATTAAAAGGAAAAAAAAAAATAAAGGAGATTGAAACAGCACAATATAAGTGACAAATATGTTATTCCTATTCTTCAAAGATTTATAGATAATAAAAAAATGTATGAATTATCCATTTTTGTTGAAAACTTTCCTAAAATAATACTTTTTTTCAAATAAAATGACGGATTCTAATGTAAATTACTGTCCAATAACTGTCATTTTACTTACCCATCATACGTAGTATAGGGTAAGTCTTGTAATCGTTTTGAAAATCGAAAAAAAAATTTTGACGGATTTACACGTTTTAGACACTGAAGATTCCGAAAAAAATATTTTTAGAAAAAAAAAATTTGTCGTCCGTCTGTGTGTCTGTGTGTCTGTAAACACTCTATCTCCCAAAAAAAATTGAGATAGACACTTGCAATATGGTATGTACTTAGTATGTAATAATGGGAAGAAGCCTATTTCATTTCAATAACCTCGATTAACCGGAACTACTTTTTTCGGACTCTCGAAATATTAGTTCTGATAAAAGGTATATAAAATTTTTCGAAATTGTTTATTTTAAGAAATGTATACAAAAGACAATAAAAAAACATAAATTTTGCATAAAGCATGAACTTGATCGGATAATTAGTTGCCGAGATATTTGGAATCCTATTTTCACACTCTTCGATTTTTCATGACCCTGTATTTCATCCAAATTTCACTTTAAAGATATATTTTAATTGGAAATTTGACGCTTAATCAGATGCAATTAACCGCTAGTTAATAGGATTATAATTTTTGGACTTATAAGGAAAAACCTCTTTCAAGCAATTCAGTAACCGAGCCTTTAAAGTTTATGACGTCATCAAGCCACGATTTTATTTGAATTGCAATGCATTTTATAAGTAGTTTACACATTTTTATTTTAATATTTTACATTATGCATATCCATGATGGGTAAGTATTACGGTGGCCGCCAACGACTAGTTTTATTTAGCTGTTAATTGAGAACAGATATTTCAATATTATGTATCATATTCGATAATTTCGACTTTTAGAAAAAAATTAATGAATAGTTATTAAATTATTGTAAATACTTTTCTTTACATATATAGGTTACTTTAGTATCATCAGATTAAGAATAAAAAATACGTTTAAAATATTTTGGCATCTTTAAAGGAATAATAAGGTAAAGCCAGGACAGATGGCGCGGTCGCGGAGATTGCGCAGTATAGAGGTTCGGTGAGAAGGAGAAGAGTGAACGCTCAGCGACTCCAGGTAGTTGTACATTAGCAGTAGTGGAATGCCTACTTGAAAGTGCACGTTGATTGTTTTGAGCGTCTAAGATAAAGCATTGCTATTTGTTTTCCCAAAGTAAGTTCTTGAATTTTCATAGCTATTCATCAGAAATTCTATACAATGTCAGTAGTACAAAATATTTTTAAATTAAACGATTTCTCATAAGCTCCTAATCTAGACTAACAACGTGAACATCAACGATTCGTTTTAGTAGCGGCCATGTTCAAATAACAGGCCACGCAATCTCTCCTACAAAAATCGGAGAGTTTGCGCATCTGCTACTTAGGAGAGATGGCGCAGTGTTCCCATTAGTTTCCATGCTAGGAGAGATTACGCAGCTTATTGGCAAATTTGTATAAAAAAATTTAAAAATGAAAATGGACTAATTTTAAATTAAACGTGTTATTAAGTAATATAATGTTATTTTGTAATCTTATCTGGACTTGCTTTTTCTGATTCTTTAATTTTTTTTCCTTTAATTAAAGATTTTTAATCGTTTTTAAAATTATTTCCTTTTTCTGATTCTTTAAGCATTAGGTTGAAACATTCGCTCATAATTCAATAATATTTCTTCACAAAAACCTTACAACAATGTCATTTAAATGTAATTATTATTGTTAACAATTTAATTGTAGCTATTATTAGTAACAATCTCTCCTACCCATGTGCGCAATCACACCAACCCTTTAAGGACAGATTGCACAAAATAACTTTCTTGGTTTTATTACAACTGTTCTATTAAATTGCAACCTAACAACAAAATAGCAATGGAAATGCATAAAAAAAATTAAGTAAAAATTATTCATGGATAGTTTAGCAAAAAAAAAAAAATAGTATTTAGATTTTTTATTGTTATTCTTTTGAATTGTGCGCAGACTATCCCAGCTTTACCTTACATCTACTCTTCTGCCATTTTCTAAAGATATGTTTTCAGCGTTGAGCTTTTGAAATGTGTTTACATGCTTTTATAAAGTACTTTGAATTACAATAGTTTATTTACATTACTATAAGCTCAATCTCTTAAATTGTCAATATAATATGTAGATCAAATTCTGGTGAATTCTGATAGAACAACTGAAAACAGGACGTAAATAATAATTTCAAAAGCTCATAAATTATTGAAATGTGGTTTAATTATTTAGAATTTTAACATCCAAAGAATGATAGCTTAAATATTTAAATTGCAAACATATAGTATAATATAAATATATTTCTTTAAGCACTTTTTGAAATAATATTGAATCGAAATTTTATAACTATATTTACCATATGTGGAACAAATCTATGACATTTATTTTTTTTTGAAACACTTAAATGTGGGATTTGTAAAACGTTGATGGTAATGTAATTTTAGTATGTTGTTACATTCACATACAGCATGTGTTTTCTTGAAGAAAGGGTATTTATAGTTATTGGACAGACACGTATAATTCCAAAATAATTTGAATACACATTTCTATCGGCGATATATACTTTAAATGCATTTTAGTGCTATTATATTATTTGAAACTCTACACATTTTGTATATGTTACTAAGGCTTACTCAGGCATATTCTCCATTGAAAGTATGGGATGTAACATTTATAGTTCTTTTACAGAACAGATCAAAATAATTTACATACACTATCGCCGTATAAACTTAAATTGCCTTTTAGTTCCATTACATTATTTTAAACTCGAAATTTATATATTTTAATAAGGATTACTGCGGATTGTCCTCTGTTAAAAATATAATGCGTGACATATATAGTTCTTTTACAGAGCCACAAAAAAAAAATGAATATACTACAGTCAGTAGATTGTACTTAAAATGTATTTTAGTGCAATTATGTTATTTGAAACTCAAAATTTGTATATGTTATTAAAGCTTACTGAAGGATGTTCTCCATTGAAAATGTAGGGTGTAATATTTCTAGTTCTTCTATGGGGCCTCACAAAAGAATTCGAATACACTACCGACTAAGGGCGATATACACTTAAAATGCATTTTAGTGCCATTTTGTTATTTAAAACTCTACGAAATTTGTATATGTTACTAAGGTTTACTGCAGCATGTTGACCATTGGTTGTTACATTTAAATTCATTTTGCAGAACAACACAAAAGATTTGGCTATGATGCCATACACTCACGCACAGTTTTTCTTTTTTTTTTTTTTTATCGGTTATAAAAAGGAAAAAAGTCGCCATATTGAGGGGTTTTTTCTTTTAATGACAACCTAGCCATTGTATTAAGTTATTGGTTTGGCGCGGGCTTGAAAATCTCGCCAACCAAAAAATCGCCAAACATCGCTGCGTGAGTGTAACACATATGTTCTAAAGATTCAGATGCATTATACAGGGTGATTACAAATGAATATCCCAAATTTGAAGGTCTATTTCATCTGAACAATAAAAGGTAGTGTTCCATTTCACACATCGAAGTGAGTGAGAAGTTAGGAAGTTTCATAAATGCAAACATTCCTTTTTAGGCGGGAGATGGCACAACGAACGGTGGGTTGAAAGTGAACCGGCATGTTCCGTTGCAAATTCATTCAGTCAGTTGCAACAGGATGGGGCACCACCCCACTGGCACCTTTCTGTACGAGAGATTTTGAACGAGCCACTGCCGCTGGTCGCAGAACAGATTTCGATGTTGCTCTTCATCAGTGGTCCCCACCAAGCCCGGACTTAACTACATGCGATATTTTTTCTTTGGGGATACATAAACGTTAAAGTGTTGTCTCCGCCTCTACCAGCTGACACTGCTGAACTGAAAACGAGGATAACTGCAGCTATTGTAATTGTAGCACCCGACATATGCCCTCCAAGATTGCACTAAAATTCAAAGGCTTTCGCCGGGTATCCTGGGGTGGTCATCTCTATCCCTGTAACACCCGACATTCTGAAAACCGTGTGAGACGAATTCTCTTACAGAATGGATGTCGTTCGTGTTTCTGCTAGTGGTCACATTGAACATTTATAAAATTTTTGCTATTAGTAATTTCACAATCTTCATTTTTATATCTTTTTCACAAATGCACATGTCTTTTATGCTGAGAACAGCGTCTAGCAGAGACAAAAGATTACCCAAATTTAAATATACATATATATATTTTTATGTATCACTGCACTACAGCTCTTATGATAAAATAGGATTGTATAAAAATTGATTTAAAACATTTTTCTTTTTCATTTATAGCGACCCATGGAAACTATCTACTTTTAAATGAAATGATATTTTATGGTTTACTGTATGAAGACATTTAAGGTAATTACTTTGAATTTAAATTGATTCCATAAAGCAAAGAAATTTTTAAATTATTAATATGGAATCAACTATAAATTAGCAATTTATTTCTGTTACTAAACTATCAACTAAACTGTTACATAAAACAGTCAAATGCCAGGTACACGCAAATAATTGGTTTTAATGCCTGTCTATCCATACTTAATATTAAATTCTCAAAACGTTTCTCAGTTAGAGAATTTTAAATTTGTTATTGGGTAAAATTACAATGTGTTTCTACCAACTTTCCATCGAATTAGTAACAAGTTGGCAAAGCGCCAGTCTGCTGAAAGTCTGGGGGATTGAACTCTAAGGGAACAGGGCACATAGCCCCTTTTATAAATTTTGAAAATGAACTATTTATTAAACATATTTTTCAATTGGATTTTTTTTCCCGCAAAAATTCATGTCTCAGAATCGCTATTTTAGTTGTATTATAAATTGCCTTTTACTATGATGGGAATATTTATTTAATTAAATATAAATATTTTATAAAAGGCACATATTTTCTTCTTTCGTAATGAATATTTGTATGAACAGAATTTGTCCTGTCTGAAATATAACAAATAAATGTATAAAAATTTCATTTACAAAATATTATAATTATTATATTTTAACACAAATAAAATTTATTTATTTATAATTATAATTATCATTATTATTTTAGAATACGCGAGTCTTTAAAATAATATTATGTAATTATACAAATATAAAAGGAATCGATTTATATGTTACGTATTTAATTTAAACGCACGTTCTTAGGGCAATTTTTTAAATATAAAATTTCTCCTTGTTATGTCTGTAATGCATTACGCATTGATAATTTAAAAATGAATTCCAGTATGGAATTGACGTAATATAGGTAATATTTAGAAACTCTTTTTGTCTTATTTTTTTTATCGTTTATCAAAAATTATTATTTTGATTTAATGAAAGATAGACGTTATACATTCTGAATATACTCATTACTTTGTGTTGTTTCACAATTTTCTATCATCTGAATGAAATCGGAATATTACTCTAGACTGTTAGTGTAAAACCGCCTTAAAAATCTTTCCTTTTTGTACATGAATCTGTTTTTATATATAGTTTGCAGTTTGGAAAATTGAATTATTAAACGGCATCACTAATTTATATTGGATAAGAAGCAAAATTAAATAATCTTCCTGTGTACTTTTAAAATGTTAATTATTTTGCGTTTATTTTTAGTATAAAATTCAAAATTGTTTTCTTTAATAAAATCAGTATTTTTTAAACTTGAATACTTGCATTTTTAAGCTATTTTGGTAAATTATTATTACAACTTTTATTACTTTCATGCTAAGAAAAGAAACACATTCATTGGTTTTAAAGAAATGGTATGTTATTCTCATATTTCCTTATAAATTAGTGGAAAAAACAGCTATTTCTAATTTAATTAAATGCGAGCAGATATGTAATTAAGTCTTCTAACTGGCTAGAAAAAAATCAAATTTTAATAAGTTTTGTTCTTGTAATTATTTACTTTTTCGGAAATGAGATTGTAAGACCTTATTGTTCTTTAAAACAGCATATTAATTTTTTTTAATTTAATTTACAGTTGATTCTTATAATATAGTTTTTTCTTCTAGTATCTTCATTTTCTGGAAATATTCTAAATTATATGTAACACTCTTGTAATAAGGAATAGGGTTTCAAGATAAACAAGAAGATGCTTTCTTAATGGAGTAAAGTAAGAAATAAATGCGATAGTCTTTAAAAAATGATTTTTATGAAAACTAAAATATAGTTCTTCGGAAAAGAATTAATTAAAAAAAAATATATATATATACATTAACATAGTTATTTTTCGTTTGTGAAACAGTGCGATTTAATTTAATTAAACTCAAGAAATGTCGGCTTAATTAAAATCGTTTATTAGTGTTTGGTCATTATTTGCTTCCTATTTGTTAAATACAATAATTTTGTTTTAAAAAGTTCATAATTTTAGAAATCAATTGACTTTTTGTCTATATCTCCATTCCTTCAAGGATTAAAAATATAGTTTACTCAATGGCTGCATTTTTTCGAAGGAAATTGTTTTTTTATTTTTTATATGTATACATTATTTATGTAACTGTTGCATAAAATGTCTAATTAAATAGTTAGGAAAATATTTTCAATTTCAGGTTTCAAAAAATTTATGTTCAGAAGTTTTTTGAAAGCGATTTTTTTTTTTTTTGCAAAAATTATTATCTTGTAATTTAAAATCAATATACAGATAAAACTTTATCTGTATATTCTGGTTGTCTTATATTGATAAACGTAAAAAAAAATTATTTAATTTTTTTTTTTTATGTACATTGTTCTTTTGGACTCGGTATTAACATTGATATTAACTTTGATATTAATTATGCTAATTACATATTTTATACCAATAACTGAAAAGGTGATGCGTAAATAGATTTCCCTTTCAATCAAACCCCATTTTTTGATATTAATATTAATATACATTATACGGGTTTTTCTTAAAATTTCAAGATTTGCACATCTGTATATCAAAAAGTATTCCAGCCTGTATCAGTAGGTAAAGGTAGCTTCCTTTACCTTGTTTTTAAAAAAATCTGCTAATTTTACTCAAAGAATCGAAGCTAAAACGCTTGTAACTACAATCAGTCTCAATTCAATCCCAGTTTTAGTCAATACTGAATTTGAATGAGAATTTTGCCAACCTAGCCAGCTATATCCATGTTTATTTGGCCTCATTTATGACGATTTATTATTGGTCGACAAATTTGGTGGTATTTCACTAAGTATCGTCAAGTTTGGCGAGAATTGGCTCTGGCGAATATAACTAACTATTTTTAAACATATGTTTGAAACATATGTTTCAAATTAGCTAAAGTTTTAAGACGCTTCAATTTTAACATTATCTTTAAACCTGTCAATAAATTCAAATTCCCCTCCACTAAATCTCCTGTTCCTGATCTTCGTAAATGGGGAATTTATATGTTCCTTGTAATGGCTGTGATTTATCTTATATTGGTCAAACTAAAAGAAATCTCGAAATCAGCTTAAAAGAACACTCTCGTTATGTAACTAATCAAGAAATTTCTAAATCTTCAATTGCCAAGCACGATTGGGATTCCGGCCATTGTTTTAATTTTAAAAATGCTAAAATTATCTTTAATGCTAATAGTATCTCTGAATTGGACTTTCTGAAAAATTTAGCTATTTATCTTAATCGGGAAGTTATTGTTAATGATAAATCCGATTCCACAATGCTCTCTGCTGCTTGAAAAACCTCTTCAGTACTTCCATATAATTTATTTTGTATTAATTAATTTTAGTCTGTTTTTATATATATTTATATATTTTGGTTACTTATTTAATTCTTAATTTTCATGTGTTTCCATTTTTTTTATGTATTTGTGTGCTTTATTTATTTTTATTTTATTTATTTATTTTTTATTTATTTATTTATTTTTTTTTTATTTATTTATTTATTTTATTTATTTATTTATTTATTTTTTCAAATTAAGTTTTATTTATTTATTTATTTATTATTTATTCATTTTATTTTATATATTTATTTATTCTATTTTATTTTATTTTATTTTATTTTTTTCACTTCCTTATTCCCCTTCTATTTTGTATTCTCTATTGTTTTGTTTTTACTCTTCTGTGATTGGCTGTTGTCTTCTGTTTTCCTATTGGCTGTTGTTTTCTACTTTCCTATTGGCTGTTGCATCTTGCTACTGCTTTCATAGTAGACGCACGTCTTTTTGCGCCTGACGAAGAAAGACTCAGATCTTTCGAAAGGCCTAGCGCATTTTAAAGTTTTTATGGTGTTTTAAGAAGTTATTTTAGTTCTTAGTGTTTCACACCAGTTTCAACTTATTTTATTTGCTATATCTCAGTCAATTTGAAGATAAAGGCAAAACAAAAAATGCTCCGAAATCATTCTACCAAGATCTCGACCGAGATTGTTGGGCAGCTTCAACTGCCATCTTGTTTCAAAATGGCGACCACTTATTTTCTTTTTTCTTTTTGTACATTATTTTGAATTTTTAAAGATTAAAAAAAATAAGTTGTCGAAATTTTGTGAGAAGATTGCGGAGGAAGCTGTCCAACGAACTCGCTTGAGATCTTGGTATGTACTCTGAACATTCTCAGTCACATCAAAATCGGTTAATAAATACAACTGTAATCGCATGACAAAATTCAGATGATTCATAAAGTCAGCGACCCTAGATTTTTTAACCGCTATATGTGAGCCAATTTTTAAGATATAGGCGAAAAAAACATGCTCTGAAATAATTCTATAGAGGTCGAATACTGAAAGCATAAATCATTTTCAATTTCAATTTTTTTTGTCATCATTTTGAATTTTTAATAATTTTAAAAATTTTAAATGGCCGTCATTGTGCAACAAGATGGCGGATGATGCAGCACATGGAACTCAATCAAGATCTTAATAAAATCAATACACATTCTCAGTACATCCAAATCCGCTGATAAATATGTTTGCTATTGCTTGACAAGTTTCAGAATGTTTCAATATGTCAGCCACCCTAGAATATCAAACTGCTATTTCTCAGTCAATTTTTAAGAGAAATGCAAAACAATAAATGCTCCGCAATCCTTATACCAAGGTCGAATGCATAAAAGAAAATACTTTTTAGATTTTCAATTTTTTTGTACCTCATTTAGAATTTTTAAATACTTAAAAATTTTTAAGTGGCCGACATTTTGAAACAATATGGCGTATGAAACTGCTCAGCGAACTCGGTCGAGATCTTGGTATGTCCTGTGCACGTTCTCAGTCACGTCGAATCGCTTTATAAGTAAGAGTGAAATCGAATTACAAAATTCAGGTTGTATCATAATGTCAGAGATACTAGAATTTCACGCTGCTATATATCAGGCAATTTTTAAAATAAAGGCGAAACAAAACATACTCCGGAATCCTTGTACCTATATCAAACACTTAAAGGAAAACAAACTTTTTTAATTTCTAAAATTTTTGTACTATTTATTTTTATTTTTTTTAAACATTTCAAGTGATCGTCATTGTAAAACAAGATGGCGTATGAAGCTGGCCAACTAACTCGGTCGAAACCTTCTTATGTCCTGTACATATGCTCAATTACATCCAAATTGGTTCATAAATAAGAGAGTTACAGCATGACAACTGTTAGATATATATATTACAAAATTAAAAATTCTATACCCTATTAAATTTGTTGTATAAAAAATTCCTTTTATTAATATTCCATTTACAACCCTAGTTTATTAAAACATTCCCTTTCTTAACAATATTCGATTACTGTCTATATTTGAAACATTAATTATCCTTATCTACTTAAATTCACTTTTTATTTCCCAAAAATAAGATGTAAAAATCACACTTCATATGAATATTTCTTCTTAAAAATCAGTTTTCTTAAATTCTTTATTATATTAAATATTTCCTATTTATTCCCGCAGTTAAATCTCTTTTATTTCTTTTAATCTGTGTAAATTCACCATTTCCTTTTCCTAATAGTCTAAAAAAATCATTCTTTTAAATTGTTTCGTTATAGAGAAACTTATATTCTCAATACGTAAAGGCCGAAAATTATTCCATTAATCTCCCGCGCTTTTTAATTTCCACAATGTTCTAGAGAATTCTTTTTCCCGCCAAAATCCTAGGAGTCCTAGTCAATATTAATTCACAGATGAAGATAGTGTTCAGTGAAAGTTGAACATGCATCGGTTAAAGTTCTTCTTGTGCGCTGCTTGCTTAAAATGAACTGACAGAGAGAGAAAGAGATGGGATTTTGTCGTTGAACTGAGGGTTTAAATAAGCTGTTGCCGCCGTATAGTTCTAATATGTTTCTTCATAGAGATTTTACCGTCGAATTGGTGCCTAATAAAAATGCTGTTGTTCTTTGATATGGGGATTTGTTATGATTAACGTTATGTAAAGAGAGCACTCCCCCAGAAATTAAGATGATTGGATTGAAATAATTAGATTAGAGTACAATCGTTTTCTTTTTTTCTTCTACCTACATTTATACGGATACTACTGGTTAAATTGCATAATACGATTGTATTAAATTAGCAGATGTTTGCCATCTTTTTTCTTCAACTGCTGGATGGAGCTAAACAAAATAGCAGAAAACAGCATTTATATAAATCAAAATTTGAACGGTTTTGGGGTCTGGGGGTCATGATTGATGAAAATATACCAAACATTTTTGGAACTGCTTTCCTCCAGACGGCTGCAATAGGTAGCTGTTTACTTTTTGTATTAGAAGCTACATAAAACCTTCCCCTTTGTCTAAAATAAAAGCAAATTTCATTCTATAAATTTGCGTTTAAAATGTATCATAGAGATAATAGATGTAAACATTGTGTCATTTGTTTTACATCACATAAATTAATACAAAACTTAAATGTCAATGAAATGAAAAAAGAAAAATATATAATAATACAAGTATTTACAATATAATAAATATTAATTGGAATTTTATTACTCTCTAAAGAAAATCTTTAAATTTAATCAAAATGCCGTGTATGTTTTTAGTTATACAAAAGAGAGCCAAACAGCGATGTTTTTAACCTTTCAGAACAATGCCTTTCAGGGTACACAATGTCTGATACTCAGAACTGCAGATACTCGAACAAATAGTACAAGAACACTGCAGACTGACTCTAATGATAAAGAAAAGCGATTACACCATTAATGTGAAATATTCCCGTTGCAACAGGATTTTCTGTTGCTCAAAAAGTTAATATTTCCTAACAGTTATCACGTTATAATATAACAAACGTTTTGCGTTTCTACCATGAAAATTCTTCGTTTTGGTTCAATGTTATTGAACAGGCATTTCCAGAGTCTTGTTTAAGAAAAGATTTGTTTACTGGATAAAATTATTTCTTGTAGAAGATATGGGATTGCACAGAGGATTATCTCTTTTTATAGTACCTTTGGGAATTAATATTCCTCTAACCACTAACATTTCCCAACATTTAGTTTGAATTAACTTTTTAAACTATCGAATGCGCTGTTAACATGATAATGTGTTTTTGTTCATATAAATGAAGTTTACTTGTATTTTGTTTTAGAATTTTTCGGTTTTACTCTTATTCTTTTCCTTTAATAAAGGAAAATAATCAAAGTGTCAGTTGTAAAATAAAAAAAAAAACACTCTGATTGAGTTTCTGATAATTGTATGTTCGGTAATTTTAAGTTCGAATAATCGGTTCTCTGCTGTAATTTATCGCCTTGTCTCTGAGTGTATTTAGTAATAATGTTTACATTATTCAAAGTATTTCTGTATCCTTAAAACGACTAACAATTTCTAATGTTCTTTTACTAAAATTAATACTCCAATGATTTTTAGAAAAATGTTTTAAAAATTGCTTACAGCAATACCTACAGTAACACTGTTTTTATTTATACGAATCCCAATTACTACCCAAAAACTTTTGATTATAAAAGTTATTTAAACTGCATGCTATAAAGTGGTAAATAAAATTTTTTATTTCTTAATATAATGTCTTTGCAGATCAATTACATTTATATGTATTAATTTGTTATTATAGATTTTACATCGACTTTATTTATAACTTGCATTTTGAATTCCAATTTGAGGTGAGATTATCTCAGGTGATTTGGGTGATTGTGAAAATCACCCAAAACTTAGTTTATTTATTATATATAATTGTTCTCAAAATATAACAGCAAACATTCACTGCAATATATAAACGTTGCACTAATATATATTTATTATTTTTTGTACAGCTTCTGGTGTAACAATGCTTCGTATGTAGAAATTTCCTGTAGGTAGTCGTAATTATAAAAATTATATTGATGAAACGCTGCAGAATGCCGTAGATGTAGTTTTAAAACATGCATAAACTCAAACATATGACACTGAAAAATATTCAATTCTAATCACTACTTCCAAGAATATTCTAAATTGTTCTAAAAAAACATCAACCCTCCAAAACCTATTTCTTCTCAAATAAATGTTTTATCAGTGCCTGAAGTAAGTGAATATTGCTAAAGTTTTGTTTTCTTGAAAAACCAATTTTACCATGTCTTAATTCTTGAATATTTTTACATGTTGTTTTACATGTACGTAGTGGTAATTTTTGAATAAAAGTTTGTTTTTATATTTATTTTCATACAAATTTTGTGGGTTTTTTACGAAATGATATAGTTTTTTAATTATTTTATATTACTCTATCGTAATAGGGGGTTTGCATTTTCTTCCAAAAATTTTAAGTCTTAATGATTTCCTAGTTCTGAGACAAAGTTACCCCATGCCAAGATGACTTTGTCCCAGTTATTAAGAAATAATTTGCAGAAAAATTATTCTTTAAAAATACTAAATATGAATTTTAAAATTTACTATTGATATCCTGAAACTAGAAAAAAAAATTAGAAATTGCTTAAAAGAAAAATTTAATAAGTTTTGGATATTTAAAGACAACAAGAGGCCAAAAATGAGACAAATGCAGCTTAGTTGATGGTAACTAAAATCATCAATTATGTGAAACAATTTAGCAGTTTATTTCAGAACAAATCCATCAGACAAAAAATCCACATTGTACAAAATTGTATCTTGTTGCATAAATCCATTCGCGTGAAATTAGATCTCGTTAATCACACACATATAACTGGCAACAACATTCTTAATAAAAATTATGCTATTTTAAGTAAGTTTCAAAAACACGTAAATTAATAAATGTCTAAAATAATATTTTACTTGCAATAAATGCTACATAAACTATCCACAATTTCACAAACTAACTAACTAAATAAATTATTAGCATAAATTGCATAGCATTTTTTTTTTTTGGATATATTACTAAGTGTTTTATTACCGTTCTTTTTTATATATGGGAAATACACTAAATGTGCATATTATGAAGAAAATCATATACTAATCTCATATCTTTGGTCGGTTTAATTTGGGGTATACTGAGAGTAGTTTCAGTATATATTGAACTTTTAACTGTAGAAACTTACCATTTTATTTTAATTATTTGAATTATACCATCTGTTTATAACATGTTTCTCATTATTGGTTTCATATAACCAAGTTTTTCTCTCTATAGAAAAACTTTTTAGCTGGTATTTCTTAATAAATCTGTGGGTAAAAGCATCAACTTCTAAACCACATTGTTTGAAAATCATTTGCGCTACATTTTCTAATTCGGAAATGTTTACATTACATGTATTTACAATAATTAAAGCCAAAAGTTCAATGTAAATGGAAGTGGTGAGTATACACTGTAAAAAATGACCAATGTTTCTTATTTTATGAAAATATACTATAATCACGAACGAAACTATAATATAATCTTCTGAGTTATCCGAAATTCCGAAAAGCGAGTTCCTTTGTCTTTTGAATCCTCAGAAACCAATACATTTCCAAAATTTAAAGAATTATTTATAAAAGCAAAGTATTTTTTGCTGCCTTTATTTTTCAGAAACGTTTCCGAATAGTTTTATAGTGTATTAATCAGTTTCCTCAGCCTGGAATACCTGGTTTTCGAATGTCATCCATTCTCAAGTAAACGTTTTCAGCTGCATAAGTTAATTTATACATGAAGTAGTAAAGAAATAATATTAATTTTAATGTTTATATTAACGGCGTTAATTTTGCATGTTTGTCGGTTAAACATATTTGTTGAACATGAAAATGATTATTTGAGAATCGATATAATCGGAAAAAATTATATTCTGGGCTTAGAAAATTGATTAATACACTTTAAAAGCTACTCGTAAACGTTTTGAAAATTACGGGTAGCAAGAGCAATTTTGTTTTTATAAATGATTCTTTAAAACTCGAAATGCCATTGATGTCTGAGGTTTCTAAAGATAAAGAAACACTTCTCAAAATCGTGGTTAACAAGGATGAGTTTATATTATAAATTTATTCGTGATTACATTATATTTTTATAGATTAAGAAACATTTGTCATTTTTTACAGCGTATAATTGTAATTTGTAAATGCATTTAAAGCATGTAAGGCGAACATGCATGAGGTATAAGTGAATGATCCCAATAAGAATATGTAAAGAATGACTTTTAAGTGCATCCTGCAGCAATCATTTTTATTCTAAATTTAAGCATAATAAATTTTCATTAAGGGAAGGTTATCGTTCAAAGATCCGAAAAGTATGACAACTTCGGGATTTTTTTTAAATAGAAAAAAATAAAGTAACACAATAACTGAATTTATACAATTATTATTCATAATGTTTAGAATAAAAAATATTTTTATTATATAATAATTATTAATAGAAGTGGATATATTATCAGTTACATGTAGTTATGCTGTGCACGCGTCACCCTGTTCCGTATAGTGTACAACTTGTGAAAGTCATTAGAAAAAAAAACAAAATCAAATTTTGCATAAAATTGAATTTTGGAAACCATGAGCTTATTTTTAGGGAAATTGAAAGAAATTTGGTAAAAAGGTAGTTCTTAAAAAAAGTATAAATTTCCCATCCTATTTTCTCTAACTGCATCGTGGCTTGAAAAATATTATTATTTTTTTTTTTTTTACTCGTGAAAAGTTTATGGCTCCACAAAATAAATAGTCTTTAATTTCCAAAAAGAAAAAAAAATGATTCGTTGATTATTTAAACGCTTCCTTACATGGTGCGTTGAAGACTCTCGTTTTAAAAAAAAGCGTTTAAAGTTTTATTAAACAAAATAGTATAAAAATTTTGAATTAATCGTTATATTTTTCAACTTAGAGTTAGTCGCGTTTCCTCGATTTATACCTACAAGAATTCAACATGCGTGTAGTTGTGTCGCGACTTCTCCTGCAAACCATGCTTCTCCACCAGACCGTGCTCGCTTTTAATTGACACGAACTTCTTAAATATTTCGAATTTCACTTAACTGTTCTAGGTGCTTATTTTACATACTACAAGAAATTGAAAAAGGTTAAAAATAATAATAAATCAGAATCGATTTTTTTTTATAAACGATAACATTCTTTTAATAAACATCTAAAATGGTTTCTTTATTTCTTAAAACAACTAAATTTACCTGTAGAATTAAGTATAGCACAATTTAAGAATAGATAAAATTATGATCACTTATTTTATGAATATATTTATTTTCTTTATTAATTTCAAAACAATGAAATTGTACTTTCAAACATGACCAAAAATTGCCATACTTGTTTCAAATGTTAAAATGCGCCAGGTACGTCACTTCTGCTGTTTATGATATATAAACTCTTTCCTTTGCCATTTTTGGTTAGTTGATAAGCCAGTACTCAGGGCTATAGGCAAGCGGTTCTTTGACCCACCCTCCCTTTTTTTTTACATTGATGAAGGGGATCTGAGTTATCTTTTAAACGGCCGTATGTGGTTTTAACGTTTGGCTAGTTTGAATTCGTGTGTTTTTAACATTCTAAAGCTTTAGCTGAATAACTTCATAGACCGTGCAATTGTAGAATATTCTTATTTGTTTTGATAATGGCTTCGATGGAGTCAAAACATGTCAACGGTCTAATAAAACATATTTTACTGTTAATAAAGTTTTTGTTTTATGTGTTTAGTAATTAAAGAATTATATTATTATAAGGTGTTATAATTTGCTGTATTTTTATATAAAAAACTTTCATTTAAAAATAATTTTAATCTATTTTACTTTCCTGGATATGTATATTTTTACAGAATCACTGATAATTTTTGTTTATCTAAATAATCTGTAATAACGCAAGAAATAAACGTTGATATTGTCTATACGTCTGATAGTTGTTTTTTTGTGTGTATGTAAATATTTCTCTTTTTAAACATAAAAATTCTATTATAGTACTACTTAAAAATATATAATCATTCATAATATTACGCATGTTAAAATTTCTGAATTGGCTTATTACTTCCAACGTAAGGATAGGATAGTCATAAACATATTTTACCAATATGTCATAATAGATATAAATATAGTTTGCCTAACGAGGGAAGCTTAATAAGACATCGAAATAAAATTTCGAAAAAAAATCGTAATAAAATTGATTATACAGTAGAATCTCGTTACAACGAACCTCGATTTAACGAATGTTTCAAGTTAACGAATATAATTTGGATTGTAAAAAAAGTCATATTATTCTATTTCAGTATAAAAATATTTTCACTTTAACGAATATTTCGTTATAGCGAATTTAATCAGTGGTCTCCAGAGATTAGTTGTAACGAGATTTTACTGTATAGGTAAATAAGATAATCAGAGATGGAAAATCAAGAGATGATCCTCATTTTTTTTTCAGATGGTATTTCATAATACACGGTTATAGTTTCGAAAGCAGATAATCGGAAGGTCTAATCATCAGGGGGAAAATAATACAGAATAGTTAACCCAACAATGGTAAACACTTTCTACGAAGGTATTTTTAATTCAGCTATATATACATAAAAACGAATAGGGAAGTAAGTGAATGCCTCGTACCAGCAATATAAATTTCATTAATAAATGACGATTTCAGGAGGAATCAGCGGGGGGGAATTTCCTCTCACGGATTCCTTGAATGAGATTTGAAATGACTTAAATATCATGTTAATAGAACATACTATTTTAAACTAAATACTATGTAGAATTGAAACCGTAAGAAGTTCGAATACATATCCAATAATAATCTTTTATAAATTAAACCAACCTACCACTTTTTATTCTATATTAAATACTCGTCCTTTTTAATAAAATGCACACGTGCATGTGTATTCCACTTTATTAACTAAAATTGTAAAACATTAATCATCTATGAAGGTTTGTTATTCTTAATATTCATTTTACAGATAGATTTTAAACAAAATCATAAAAATTCATTTATTATAAATTTTTAATAGAATGCCATTTATGTTATAATAGTTATTTTTCTAAGAGATATAAAAAATATTACACACACACACAAATGTATATATATATAACTTTATTTTACGTTTTATAATTTTTAGATTGCAATAGTGTACGAAGTATATGCTCATTAAAACATTCAAAGTAAATAAATAGATTTATATGCTTAACCTCGAACATTTACTTTTACGATTTATAATATTATGAGGAAATAGATTTTAGTTCCATTTGGAGCAAATGACGGAAGTAATTGTGGAAAGAGTTATTAATAGGTATTTCGTACTGACGAATATTTCCTCTACCTAAAACAATTGCTGAATCTCTAAAAATGCTAACGGAAGATATCTGTGGCTGTGTTTTTATAATAACTACAAAAAGCAGCAAACAATTTGGATAAGGAAATGAATTATAAAAATGTAAAATAAGAAAGAAGATTATTTTTTTACGTAATTCTTGAGAATAACGTAAACTAGAAATACATTAATGTTATGTTTTGTTTTTCTTTTAAATTTAATATCACATTTAATATAGGAAATCACTTTATAATTTATTTTAAAAAAATCTAAACGAATATTAAAAAATGTTTAAATTGATATTTCGATACATACCACATATGTAAATAAGTACTTTGAACACACTCTTTATGCAAATGATCTTCTATTTAAAAAATATTACAAAAAATATTTATTGTCTATTAACAAAATTATTAAATAAAATCTTATTTTATAAAAAAAAAAAGTATCTCACACCTTTCTGTTTGTTTATTTCTTACTATGTCTAAGAAAAGAATGGAAAATAATTTTCGTTTCTTACTATGTCTAAGAAAAGAATGGAAAATAATTTTCGTTTCTTACAAATATCAGAAAAACATTTTTAATATTTTTAATTTTAATTTTAATTTTTATAAACGCTGATTAATTTAAGTGTTTTTGTGCAGGTAAATACTATCCGAAAAAATTTAATGAAACTTTGGAGAGCAGTACATGTTCTTTATAGAGACATTTCCGAATAATGTATATTTATTTTAAGACACAGATTCCCAAGTCCCAAATGTAGAGCAGTTTATTCACAATCGATTTGTACCAGAATCAATTTTAACACTTAACATAGTTTCATAGTCAGCACAGTTTAAAAATATTTATAAATTTGGTCTATCCATCTGTCTGTTTGTCTGGCCGTCTGATTTTTTTACTCTCAATTAAGGAACTCTCCATTTAAGGAATAGTAAAATCTTCTTTTCAACAAAAAACTAATTTATTTCATACATTTTTTTTTTAAATTCTTTAAACATTTGTAACCAGCCATTGAAAAAACGTTTGTGAGATTTCTTTCACTGAAGTAGTGCATAGAATCGTTTCAACTGGAAAAATTTAGTCTACAGTGGAACTCCAGTTATACGTTTTGCTCGGGACCGAACAACAAAACGTATAACTCAGTAAAACGTACAACTCAATTGATGGTCTACCGGAACCATTTTTTAAATATATCCTAAAAACTTTGTTCCGCTGAGCAGTTCCAGTTACGTTTTATATCGAAAACGGAAATTTCTTAAATATTACTGCACCCATGATATAAAGTTTCGGAAATGGAACAGAGTAGAAAAAAGGTACATAAGTAAAGTATACATGAAGTTATTTTATCATAAAAGCTTTATTAAAAATATTTTTAATACACATAGAGTACTTAAAAGAAATCATTGGAATCGCCTTGGTATGTAAATCATTTATCAAAAGACATTTCAGTAGTTTACTGAATATTGTAGAATTAATCACTATTATTCGATTGTTTCTTTTCGGCAGTGCCGACATTGAACAGCAAACTTTGCATTTCTGTTAATAATGCAGCCATCTTATCGTTACTGTTTTTACTACTGACGAACCGCTTTATTACGTTAAAAGTCCTCAGAGCAGCTCCGAAGTTTGAGTGAGATCTTTCAAATCAGACTCATCCGACGCGTCGTCAGTGTTTTTGTTTACAAAATGCATAAATGAGACAAAATTTCGGCAAGGGATGCAAAAACGTAACGTATAACTGAGGGAAATGTGTAACGCGAAACGTATAACTGAGCTAATTTTTAATGGCAAGCGGCCGGGACCGCTGAGTTGAAACGTATAAATGAGGAAAACGTACAACTCAGGTAACGTATATCTGGAGTTCCACTGTATTTAGATTATGAAGAGTGAGATGGGAACCAAGAAAAACTGACAATTAAGGACAAAATTTGGTTATCAACCTTAATATGCATAAAGCAAAAAATAATGTCAAATGAAATTTACTCTTTTACCTGGATACCTAAACAGATGTACATATTCACATTTTTATGTTTTCCTTCAGATTCGTTTAAACATAAATTACCTATTATATTTATTTAATATGTATTATTCACATAATTAAGGCAGAGACTTTAGAATCATTATTTCTTCTAAATTTTTTCTGCGATCTCTTCATCAAATTGAATAACATATCTGTGCATGTAATATGATTTTACTTTTTTTTTCACATATACTTTCTAATAAAGGACAACTCTATTTAAAAGACAAAATATTACATTACAAGTCCCATGGGTGTCCCTTATTGGGGAGCGGGGGGGGGGGGTTAATGTCATACGTTTTACGCATTTTTATTGTGTATGTAGTAGATATATTTTTTTAATTCCTCAGAGTTTTTGCCCTTTATAAATATAAAGCATTATAACATCCTAATATTTTTAATAATGTGTTTTATCTACTTATAATGTGTTCTGTGAATTAAAATTTCAAAAGTTGAAATATAAAAATAAATAAAAATTACATTAATATACCAGTTTAAATTCAGCATACTTTATCAAAATATTATATTAAAAGGTTTAATTTTATTTGCATTGAAATTACTTAAATATATCTTTTATTTTAATTAAAATATCATTTAACATAATATAATTACATCTTGAAATATAATATTTGTTTCAATTTAACTTCACAAAATCAGTCGTGCATTACATATTTTCAGATATTCTAAAATAGATAAATAGATAGACCAAATAAAACAGATCGACAAAAAGAATTTACATTTTATTTAAAAAGGAATTAAAATAACAAAATTTACTAAAAAATAAAAATTATTTGAAATTCTGTAAATTTTGATATATGTATGTTCTTTAAGGAAGAGAAGCTGTTTAAATTATTAATGGTTTTCTTTATGAAGCCAAAAATGTCACTCCATGGTACAAGATAAGAGATCGGTTGTGTAATTCGTGCACTTCAATGTTAAGTAGTAAAACTATTACCAGTTTATCAGTTTTAAACATATAAAAGTAATATTTTTAAATAAAAACATTACATTTACCTCACTTAGTTTACATTATAAACATTATTCTGTTGGTTTAATTAGCAAATATGTTTTATTTTTGAATTCTGAGAAAAAATATTAAACATTTAAATTTAAAGCAAATTACAGAATTACAGCACATTTAAATTTAAGAAATCGTCTTAAATATTGCACTTGTATCTCATTAAGACATCTTTTAATACTAAAAATAAGATAAGTAAACAGTATTATTTCAAAACTACCTTTTCAGATTAAATTTTTAAGTTTACTTATATATTTATGATACAAAGGTGTAACAAAATACATAAATTATATGAATTAAATATATTTTGGATGTAGTTGAATGCACATACCACTCATTTCATTGACACCATGAAAACCTTTAAAATATTTCATTCAAATATGTATCTGTTGGCTGATTAAGCAATACTAATGAAACTTATGATTGAAATATTTAACAAAAGCGATGGATACTAAATATAAAATATTGCATTTTGATGACTGATGAATGCAAAAATTCCTTATTGAATTAACTGAGCAATCATACATTCATCCAGTGTTCTGTATTAACATTACGATGAAATTGACTATAACTTGCATGTTTGAAGTTCTCAAAAATATATATCCATTAGTAAACAAAGATAAGTTGAAGATAAAAGCTTTTTATTTTTAAAGAACTTTTTCATATTAGTTATAATAAAGC
This sequence comes from Maratus michaelseni, assembly GCA_963931845.1. Lineage (NCBI taxonomy): Eukaryota > Metazoa > Arthropoda > Arachnida > Araneae > Salticidae > Maratus > Maratus michaelseni. The sequence continues at coordinate 76,631,528 of OZ007590.1, read as the reverse complement.
GGTAAAAATCAAATTAATTATTCATATTTTAAATAATTAGTTCTTTTTCTAAAAAATTGTGCACTTAAACGCAATTTGGTTTAAAGAAAATCACTGAAAATTTTATTTCTTAAAAGAATTTGAATTAGAGTAATTATAGTAATGAGACTTTCTTTTAACTTTTTATACCTCGAAAAATTGTTTGCTCAGAAAAAATACCATTAGGAATTAAATTAAAAAAAAAATAAAAATAAATATCATTGAAAATGATTTTGGACAAAAATAATTAGTTTTTATACTTAATAATTAATAAGCAGTTAAAATTGGTTTTGAATTTTAAACACTAGAATTTTTAACTTGTTAAATTTTTAGATTGCTAATTAAATTTATAAAACATTTTGAATAAAACTTAAAGTAAATCATGATGTAACTGCAGTAAAACTAAACAAAAGAAATATTTTAAAATATTTAAAATGTCTTCGATAGAAGTTACATAATAAAGTGAACCTGTGAATTAGTATAATAGAAGGAAAAAAAGTAATTCTTCAAACGTTTATAAAATATAATAATTGTATACCACTCAACGTAAACATAAATGTAATACTTTCCCATAGGCTTCGAACTTATCAGTTTCTGAAATGTAACAACAGAAAAATAAATGGATATTTAAGGGAAACGTTTTATCCCACATTTTCAGAAAAATATAACATGGGGAAAGATTGATAGTATCAAAATAACTTACATTAGTGACATTACATAGAAAAAAATTGAGCATGTGTACGAATCAAGAGACACACGCACACGTATATCCGTAAATGTTTTTTCAGTGTATGTATATAGCTTTTAGTATTATGAAGCATGAGCATACTAATGGGTATATACACTGTAAAAAATGACCAATGTTTCTTATTTTATGAAAATATACTATAACCACGAACGAAAATATAATATAATCTTCTGAGTTATCCGAAATTTCAAATAGCATGTTCCATTGTCTTTTGAATCCCCAGAAACCAATACATTTCCAAAATATAAAGAATAATTTATAAAAACAAATTATTTTTAGCTGCGCGTATTTTTCAGAAACGTTTCCGAAGGGTTTTTATAGTGTATTAATTAGTGTCCTCAGGCTGGAATACCTGTTTTTCGAATGTCATCCATTCTCAAGTACACGTTTTCAGCCGCATAAGTTAATTCATACATGAAAGAGTAAAGAAATAATCTTAATTTTAATGTTATTGTTAACGCTGTTAATTTTGCATGTTTGTCTGTTAAAAAAAAAAAAAAATTGAGCATGAAAATGTTTACTTGAGAATTGATAGCATTCGAAAAACATGTATTCCAGGCTGAGGACACTATATTAATACACTATAAAAGCCCTTCGGAAACGTTTCTGAAAAATACGGGCAGCGAAAAATACTTTGTTTTAATAAATAATTCTTTAAATTTTGGAAATGTATTGGTTTCTGGGGATACAAAAGACAATGTAACATGCTATTTGAAATTTCGGATAACTCAGAAGATTATATTATATTTTCGTTCGTTGTTATAGTATATTTTCATAAAATAAGAAACATTGGTCATTTTTTACAGTGTATGGAAGAAAGTGCGTTCTACGTTGGAGTTTGTTCATTAGGTTATAATTATAAAGCATTAATTTAACAAAACAATAAATATATATTCTAACTAGCGATGCTGTGAAAACCATACATTAATCATACATGTAACGCATATATAGCAAAATTTAAGTGCTATCTTATTTTGTCTTTCTTGTATTATACAAAACTAACATATAATTAATATATGTCTAAAACATACCTTATTTTATTTTTCTTGTACTAAACCAATCTTCTTGTTTAACTAATTCAATAATCATTTACCTTACTATTTAAAAATATTTTGCAGATGCATAAGAAAGTATGCAAATATATCATTCACTGCTAAGTGAAATTCACTTTGCCTGGATAGTTTTGTACGATATATACTATAGTATATAACATTAAGGTAACATTTACAATTCGACTCTAAAAAAATGCTAAAATTTTTGTAATGTAAATAATAGCTATAGAACAATCTAGGACATCGTTGCATAAAATCTTAGTTATCAGGGTCCTTTTTCGTATATCGTCTGGTCGTTGTGGGCAACCGCAATTTAAGTCTAATTTCTATGCTCTAGACCCTACTTAAAACTATAAAAGTCTTCGAAAAATATTTCTTATTAAGAATAACATCAATGTAAACAAATGAAATTATAATAAAGTTGAACTAATAATCTATTTCAAGTCATCAATGAAATAATTCTAATATGAAAAGTGAAATATTCTTTTAAAAAAAAAAGAAGGTAAAAATATTTTTAAAACAAAAATCACAAAAAAAAAAAAATCTAAAATACATAAGAAATAATGCCAAAAATACTTCAAAATCACATAAAGAAGTTTGATTATTCGTATTTAAAAAAAGAAACGTAAAATATTGCATTTTAAAGATACAATAATGCATTTATATTACGCTGTAATATTTCATAATTATTAGAAAGTTTGTTCGATAAATTTCAGAAACTATTCTCTGTATATGAAAAAAAAAAAAAATAAAAGGTTAAAACAAATTCAGCCTCAATTTAATATATATATATATATATATTTATATATAACAAAAAAATAAAATATATAAAATAAACTATATTGAATTTATTTTGATTAAATCACTTATTTTTAGAAAGTTTTATTCAAGTTTCATTTTTAAAATTTTTATTTTTTCTGAGACAGAATATTTTTTTTTTCAACATTTCCGAAACAGCCTGTGAAACTTGACGTGGAGATTTCATTGATCTAATTTTAGATTTCATAAAGTAACAGGGAAACAAAAATATTGCAATAATTTCAGCACACTATTAAATATTTAATTTTATTTTTCTAGAAAATTACAATGTAAACATAAAATATCAGAAGTGTAAGTAGTTATTCTTCAACTTATAAAGTACATGGTGTCTTTTTTTTTCTCAATTCAATAGTTAAATAAACTAGACATATATTGTCTTGACTAAATTTCTCAGAACTAAAAATATATTTACATCCATTTTCAATTTTCTTTAAATTTTTCTGAAACTTTTATGTGGTTTAAAGTTTATTATTTTTATATTGGTAATATTTTTATTTATTTTCTGAAAGAATAAATTCCCCTGCAAGTTTTTGTAAAATTTATAAATTTGCAAAAAAAATATATATAGGTGCACGTATTGGCAAATAGAAGAATATAGTGACAAAATAGTTGTGAATCCACTCATCTTTCTGAATAAAAAATGTAAAATTTCAAATATAGAAAGTCTGTAAATGTTAATCGTTAATTATTTGTAGAGATTCTGTTGGATAATCTCCCCAAACACAAAATTAGTCCACTGGAAAGATCTATCTCTAATACCATATAACAAAGCTGCTGGTCTTGATGACTACCTGTTTGTGGCGAGGAAGTGTGCTCACAAGATTCTGCTGGTATATCACATCTAGTTGACGCTACTTTATCATGCCTAGACCACGTAAGGCTACCATGTTTCGGAAATGCAATCGTCTCAATTTTATTCGCCATTCTTAATAGTCCACAGATTTTTTTATGCAGTTAAGATCAGGTGATTTATAAAGTAAGTCTAGATGTGATAAATTTATTTAATGTTCATCAGATCAGTCACACGCAGCCCTGTAAACCTAGCTGTTATCTGAATGGAAAATGAGAGTGCCCATTGCATATTCACCATGAAGATATTGAACAAAGAGTAATACTTAATCAACAATAATGTTTATATAAACGGCCTGATGTATGTTCATGGTAGCATCAGTCAGTGAGTTCAAATGATAGAATAAAAAAGAACCCCAAATCATAGCAGAACTATCTCTGACTGAAATATATCAATCACATAATGCAGGTTAAATGCTTCTTTTGGCCGTTGGTGCACTAGATGCCTTACGTCTACTGAAAGAAGGCAAAATTACGATTATTTGAACCACAACAACATGCATTCAACTCTATGTGACGCTGTATGTAATTGGCTATTGGGAAGTATCCGGCTTAAATATTCATTTGATGCATTTCCTTTTGTAACGTTAATTCGGAAACATTTTGATTCGTCGCCTTACTGCAAAAATCTCTGTCGGGACTGAAATAAATGTTTATTGACAAGATATGATACTCATATATGGTCCATCTGAGCTTGAAACTGTATCCGTTAACAGTTTCAAATCCATGTGTTAAGCTGACAGTTAAACACTATTCCTTATAGACACGTTGGATAATTCGCTTTGTCCATTATGTCCTTTTGAAGTAAAAAAAAATATTAGATTTCCCTCTTTGTGAAAGTGAACAATCCAAAACACTACGGCCCCTTTTTTACCACCCGGTTACTTTCGTGCATTTACCTATCTTATATCGCTATTCCCATACTTGACGAAAACTTACACACTTCACATTACTGCTGCAATCAAAAACCAGCCGTCTACGTTTAGATCTATACGTGACATCTGTGCAGCGTCATCTATATTGATATAACAAAATCATTGTGCTTCAGCGCAAGGGTGACTATTGTTTTGTCTAGGAAGCATACTACCAACAGGAATAAATAAAGTCATGTGATACTTCAAATTTTAGCAAAACCCACAAAACAAACGATATATTTTTCACTTCCTTTGCACTGTAGTATAAAAAAATTCTCCAGATTATAAAATTGTAAAAGAAAGCTATATTTACCGAAGCACTTTGTATATATTCTTTATTTGCAGGTAATAGTCTAATTTTGTAAAAAATATTTATTTCTTATACGAACTTCGAAAATTCCAAATAATTAATATGTATATATATAAAATAGAATTTTTCATTTCAGACTTAGATCAAATGTAAAATGTCATTGTGGAAAATTATTCTAACACTTTAAGCTATTATTTTCCACAAAATTTAGAACTATTGGACAAATAGGATAAGTATTACGATGCAGACCGCAGTGCAATATAACAATATCTTATTTTTTTATATAATTTTTTGAAATATAAATAGACTTATTGAATTCTAAATTATAATTTTCGTTTGCCACAAAAATTCCATTATTTTTCAAGTCATATACTGCAAACGGAACTCCGGTACGACAATTTGTTATTTTTTATGAATATTTGAAATGTGAAATTACTTTACTCTGTAAACTATTGCTTCTTTAACACAAAAAGTGACAAGGCTTATGTTTGCTTTATGACGAAGCTTATTGGGAAAATTTTCTTCGATAGGACTGTTTGTTATTTTTTTATGAATGTTTTAAACGTAAACAGAGTTATAGGAGCAATGTATAGTGTGGTTCATTCGCCTTCATTTCAATGTTTTCTCTGTGCATGTGAAAGAACTAAGACATGAAGATTTTGATAAAAAGTCTATTTAAAAAAAATTTCAAGTACATCAAAATTTAGGAAATAATCCAAAAGGATTTTGGCACCAACAATGAACTTTTTAAAAACGAGAAATTCTATTTCGATGTGTTTTATTATTTCTTTTCTATCTGAATTTAAAAAAAAAAAAAAAAAAAAAAAAAACGAGATTTTAAATAATAAACTGATTTTCAAAATTTCTGTTTCTTATACAATATTTTCGTCATTGTTTACATTTTTTGTACATTTACGTCATTTTAAATTCTGTTTATTTTTTAATGTGGATATTTTTATAATTCTTTGTTTAAAATATAGTTAATTAGTTGCATAGACATAAATAAAACAGTATAATTGTTAAAGAAATATGAAATTTGAAAACAATATGTTCCTTGGATGCTCTAAATTGCATAAATTTTATTTATATATTTTTAATCATGAAAATTATATTCGTATGTCAAGCATTATAAAATTGTTTCCAAATCTAAATAATGTTTAGTATTTTGTAAAGAATATCTGCTGAACAGTAGTTTCAAAATATTCTGAAAACTAATAAAAAAAAATCAAAAATACTCTGACAAAAAAGATGAAGTTCTGTAAAACAAAAAGTACAGGACATTTTTGTTTTTTACACATTATTGTATTTTTCTTCTATAAAGTATAATTTTTACTATAATGTATAATTGAAAAGTTTAAATAAAATAAAAAAATGGATTTTTTTTTCTTCACAATATTTTATTTTTGTCTTTATTTTTCTTTTCTGCTGTTCTAAACTCTGTTTATTAATAATATTTATATCTCTTGGTTTATTAAAATTTTACATTTTTATAAAATATTAAAATTCATTTATAAATGCAGCTAGATATCAAATAGGAGAGATTCGTTAAACATAAAAATAAATATATACGCATTAAATAATTCAATTTATTTTTATTTTTTAACTTTCAATCGCAAAAAATAATTTTTAATATATTATAAATGTTTTACAACTCTTCTCATAATACGTATAATAACACAAAGAATATTTCATTTAAAGAACTTTTTTTTCGTGTTTTAATAAACTAAAAGTACAAAATAAGAGAATTAGATTGAAAAATCTTATTCTTGTTCCGAATTAGTTTATTGTATTTCAGAAGATTTCTAAGATAAGCTATATGAAACTTTTTTCATGTTTTCACAAACATGTTTTATGTTTTCTTGTCATACTAAAAATAAAAATCTTATAGACCGGGAGGCGGCAGCACAGACAATCACCTCATCGAGTTCACGGCTGAAATTCCAGAATTAGTTCAAACTTGATTCGCATATTAAAATGCAATCGGTCTGCCAAGTCATATCTTGGTGGAAAACACCCGAAAACCCGATTTTAGCGGTTGGCTCGTAGGTTTACCATTATGTGTTCTTGCTCCCAGTCCTCCATGTTTTCATACCTTTGGGTGCAGGAAAACACAATGGTAAACCCACTAGTCAACCACTAAAATCGGGTTTTAAGGTGTTTTCCACCAAGATATGACTTGGCAGACCAATTGTATTTTAATATGCGAATCGAGTTTTAACTAATTCTGGAATTTCAGCCGTCTCGATGAGGTGATTATATGTGCTGCCGGCTGCCGGCTCCCGGCCAATTACGTATATTAGTTAAGAAAGAATTATTTTTATTTACTATACTAAGTATACATGTAGACTGAGAGTAATTGTTTTAAAATCATACTATGTTTGCTAACTCTGGGTACAAATACATACCATTAAAATCCGTTACACTGAAAGATTAAATTTAAAAAATGTATTTCACCATTATGAACAAATTATTTTTATCCTGAATGTGTTCAATATTTATTCAAACTTACCAGCATATATTTACTTTTAGTATGTTATTTTATGATATTCTCAAGCAATAAAACACACAACCAAAATATCAATAACAAACAACAAAGTAAAATGAAGAAATAAGTTTAAATCTTACAAAAAACACAAACTGGTAATTTAAGTTTGTTTGGCCATTTATTACGTGTAACAAAACTTAAAAACAAATTCAGTCCATTTAAATACACTTGGAATACACTGTAAAATAAAAGATTGAAACTGAATTTTGTATGATGCTTCATATTATTATTTTTTTTTTCAAAAATATTTTAAATCTTTCATGTTTGATTCTTGACAGGAAATATTTTGATACATGAACTATTATTAAATTCTGCTCATTGTTAGGCATCTCCTATTTCTTTCGGATACAAAGGCCATAATATAAAAATAAGTACCAAATTCAATACATTTAACCTTGACATACACTGTGTAAAAAAAGAAATAAATAAAAAATAAAACGGAAACGGAATTTTGTAAGAAGCTTCGTATTATTACTTTCTTTCTGAAAAATATTTTAAAACTTCCATGTTTGATGCTTGCCAAAAAAAAAAAAAAAACTCCAAGGCATGAACTGTTATTAAATTCTACTCTTTGTTAGTACCTCATATTTCGTTTTAGATAAGAAGTTCATAATATAAAAAATATACGCAAGGAAATTCTTAGAGAAAAAAATTTCTCCATTTCTGTCTACAAATAGAGAGTTATGGGAAGTATTATTTGGCAACTTTGGATCAAGGCAAAAAATGAAGGTAATCCTTCGAAAAACAAAATTTAAGATACGTAAAAAGGGTGAAGAACTTGAAATTCATTTGAAAGAAGAAACACCGAAAATGACTGATATAAAGAGAGAATGATGGTGAATGTCGATGCTCGTAAAAATAAGAACAATGATAGACTGTGTAACAGATATAACTAGATGTGACTATCATCGTTCATTCCCCTGGTCCATTAAATCTAGATATGAAAATGTTGGAATAAGTATTGTTAGAAATTTATTTTAACAACGCGTATATGATAAAATTTAAAAATAAAACAAAATTATAGATAATCTTATTTTCGTATGATTTTAAAAATCATTTTCATTCATAAAACGTATTTCGTGGTATTCTAGTTTTTAGAATGTTAACGTTGAGTTAGTGAAGTCAGATAAAAAAAAAACAGAATTTTGAAGGGATACAATTCAGGAGAAAAATGCCAGATAAATTGGAAAATGTCATACATGCGTAAAATAGCGCATTTGAAAGAAAGGGAATACTATTGCAATATATCTTCTAAATCTATAGCCCAAATTTCAATCTTTCTTGGTATTTCTGTATTGAAACACAATATATTTCAATAACAATCTACTGTTCTGATTTCAACAGAACTAATTACATTTAACAAATTTAACATTTTTAGCTTCACCCGTAGCCTTTAATTACTGTTTTATATAGAGAATACCACTATTTTAAAATTACAGTTTTCTCAACAAGTAAATTTATGTTCCTAATAACAGTACCCTGCCCGTATTCAGTTGATGAATTTTATATGTCAAAGTTAGTGATTTGTTACTGAGCTCTTGACCACGCGCCTCTACGCAGACCCTCCCTCAAAGTTTTTTCTGTAACTGTTCTGTATTTCCATAACTCAATAATAATGATCCGAAATTCTCCAAACCAGTTCCATTTTGCTAAAATATGGTAAAAACAGCATTCATAGCTTCAAGGTGTATATCTAGAAAGCAGTTAACAGTATTTCCGAATAATAGTCTAAGACAAATTTCCAATTAAATTCCTAGTTTAACCAAATGAATCAATCTTTAAAGATGCATAGTCAAGAATCAAGAATAAGGTTCAGTGTGCCTACATGGGGCGTAATGCCCATGTTTACCGCTGATTGATCTGGGTATATCTAGGCAGAGTTCATCGTGATTTTGATGCAGTTCTGAGACAGTTCTCGAAGGGAGCTGCGGTGGAGAATGCAGGATGAGCATCTGTGCTTGCTTCTTGATCAATGATTTCTTGGTGAGCATAACGAGAGGGAGGGGGGGGGGGAAGGCCCATGAGAGCCAGTTGTATATATTTGTATTATTTGGCATTATCTTATAATATTTTTATTGTACTTGCTTTTTCATAAATTCATACTTTTTCATTTTATATTTTGGCATGTAATTTAGAAAAAAAAATAACATGCATAGTGGTTCTCCTAATTTGTCATTTGCTGAAGGTCACTTGAACATCCGTTCCCAACGGACTCTCTCTCAAGGCGTTTTCTCTAACTAACTGTGCCCTGTTTTCATATCTCAGCAACTAATATTCCCATTTAAGCGCAACTTAAGCCAGGGTTTCATTTTTTAAGCGGTCAGGTAACCTTTGAACTCACTAAATATATGAAAAAGGGATTTCCATAAGAATTACAGTAACTCCGTAACTAATTGACTTTGAATTATAAAATTTAAAATATATATTAATAAAGGTTTATTTTATAAATTAAAATTCTCCAAAAATGTATACACTCATATTAAGTTTTTAAATTTATTTTTAAATATAAAAAAAATTTACGAAAGAATTATTCTTGCATGTATTGCACGCATGATTTTTCACATTTGAACTGCTAAAAACAGCCAAATTGTTTTTTAATGAGTGCCTATATAATGTGTTCTCAAAAGGACCTACGATAAATAAAATAAATGTGTAGATCCCGAGAAAAAATTTTTTTTAGAGAAAATTGAAATATCGAGGGGGTTTTTTTAATACAAAAGTAGTCATGAATTCTAAACTTGTTACTTGAGAAACACAATAATAGGTGATTTTGTTCCTCTGTATGGTTAAGACATTCATTCAATATTTCATGAAATTCTAATCAACCATTTTTTTGAAATCGTGCGCGCAATGACCAAAATCGTCGTTTTGAGAAAATTGATTTCAAATATCAAACTACCCCTTGATCATATAAAAAATCTCAGACAGTTTTAGACATAACTCCTCTTATAAAGTGATTTTTGCATGGGGTTTATTTTAAATTGTTCCTAAAGAATCATATTATTTAATTATAAGCTACTAAAAAAATTTTCGAATTTCTGACACTATAAAAATTACCTGACCCTTTAAGAGATATGTTCATTATACGGGCTCCGTCAACGCCGGGCGGGTCATCTAGTAAATTAAGAAAATACAGCCCATTTGTTTAAACTTTAAATTTAACATCAGATAAATAATTAAATTATTAAAACTATTAAAATATGCCATGCTTCTTTTGTCTTAATCACTTGAAATATTACCAATACTTTGTAATTGCTATTAAACCTCCTAGAACAATAGCGAAACCAACAAAAGCTTTTGTCACACATTACTATTCATGTTCGAAAAAGATGTTTCGTGATGAAAATATTCAAAATTGTATTTGAAGTGCTATTAAGAACAAGTTGAATGCCAGAAACAATCATTAGAGTATAAAAGAATAATTTTATGTACGGTTTATTCTAAAGTGTCATTAATAAAATAATGATGAATAAAGCTAGTCATATAAAATTAGCATTCATTTAAGTGAGCAATTAACATATAAAGCCTATACAGGCTGAATCTAAACTGGGCAAAACTTTAAAGGGTGATAGTACACATCAAGACAAACAAAATTAAATAGGAAACTAAGGGTCTCAAACGTCTTCCGAAGGAGATAGGCGCCATTAAAGTTTAGGATCCAAAATTTCAAATAATTATAGAAAATGGAAAAATTGGTCGATTCGTTTGTGGTTTTCGCTAAAACTATTCTTTATGTCAGTATTTTCTTAAACATAAATTTTAATGAAAAAGTTTTAAATAATGTCGATAGAGGGCACTTTAGAATTTGCAGTAACGAATAACTATCTTTTATCGTTATTTTTTGTATCCGATTAAATGCTTTCAAAAGCTTAGACTTAAACTTAAATTTTAAGCTAAAAATCTAAATCGTTGAGAGTGGTTAAGTAGCGCAAACTTAACTGTGTTCAGGAGTTGAAATTTGACCCCGTTATTCCCGATCATGGTGTCGTAGACCAGGCAGAAACTACTACCCCCTACACGTAAAATAAACGATAGAGGGATGACAAAATTAAATAAAAAATTTATTTTAAAAATAAATTTAAAGATAAAGTTCAAAAATGCGGATAAACTTTGGAGTAATGAACAACTATTTTTTACCGTCGACTCCAACGAGGACCTGGTTGCGAGGATTGCCGTCGTAGCAGGCGATATCCGGGAGATTCCCGGGGTATTCACTAATGTTCGCAACTCCCTCCGCCGGCGGTGTGAGGCCTGCATCATTGCTAGTGGGTACTCTTTTGAGCAGTTTTTGTGATTCCTCACGAAAATCATGCGTGTACCATTTTCTACGTGTCAACCTTCATTCATATTGCGCACTACATGCATACATCAAATTGTTTCTTTTTAACACTTTCCAACTTAGTTGAAAAGTGTTTATGACTTTGGTTTGTCTGGCCGTCTGTCCGTGCTCTAACTCCCGTAAATATGCTCGGATTGCTCTGCAATTTTTATATGTTATAGTCGTTATCTATAGTATGTTCCCTATTTCAACAGAAGTGTAGCACTTATAGTTTTTTTACAGGGACACTCAAAAGAATTCCATTACATTGCGGTCTATGGGGAAAAATCATTTGCGGTTTATTTAAATAATGTTTCACTATTTTAAACGCATTGAAATTTATATATATCACTAGGGTGCATTAGAAGAAGCTTAATATGGAATAGGGTGTGCATAGCACTTATAGTTACTTTACAGGGACAGTCAAAAGAACTCCTTACATTACGTCTATGGAGAAAAATCGTCTGCGGTTTATTTAAATAATGTTTGCCTATTTTAAACGCATTGGAATTTATATAAGGTGCATTACAAGAGGCTTACTACAGAATATTCTGTGTATAGCAGTCATCGTTCATTTACAGGGACGCACAAAAGAATTCTCTACTGTATGTTAACAATAATTCCTTGAAGTGCGTTTTAGATTGTTGAACGCGATTTTAATTTTAACTCGATTTTTGTCTATTACGTGGTGTGTATAAATTCTGTAGATCCTATACAGGGAAGCACAAATGTTCGCGAACACATTTCCGTATTATTGAACTCCAGACGGAGAATTTTAAACTGTGCTATGCGTTTCCTAACTGAACTAAAATTTAGCATCCTATGTAGTATATATACAAATCTATAGATCCTATACAGGGCTGAATAAAAGTATTCGGATTACTTAGATGTTATCTTTTAGCTTATTAAACGGTATGATTTGTAAAATTATTTTGGAAGCGTTGGTAAGTGTTACATAATCTATGCTTGACGCATGATTTTTCGTTCTCGTTTATTTTGCGAGGAGAAATTGCTCATGTCTGTTATGAGTAAATTTTCTATTTAATTTCTCATTACTCTATCGTTTATTTTATGTGTTGGGGGTAGTAGTTTCTGCCTGGGTTAATTTTACCACAATTATTCAAATTGGTAAAGAAATCATATGAGTTGTAATTTTCCAACTGCATGAAAAATGTCCGGGCCAGGATTCGAACCTGGGATCTCTTGGCTGAAGCTGCTATACTCTACCAACTGAGCTATCCCGGTTGAATCTGGAGAGCATGAACTGGATGAATTCAGCCCTCCAGATTCAACCGGGATAGTTCAGTTGGTAGAGCATGGCAGCTTCAGCCAAGAGAACCCAGGTTCGAATCCTGGCCCGGACATTTTTTGTCCATTTGGAAAATTACAACTCATATTGTTTTTGCCTGGTCTACGGCAACAAGATCGGGAATAACTGAACTGTGTTCAGGAGTGGGGGGGGAGGTGTTTCAAATTCCAACTCCTGAACGCAGTTCATTTTGCGCTACTTAATCACTCCCAACGATTCAGATTTTGAGCTCAAAATTTAAGTTTAGCTTTTGGAAGCATTTAATGAGATACAAAAAATAACGTAAAAAATAGTTTTTCGTTACTCCAAAGTCTAAAGCGCCCTCTATCGGCATTATTTAACTTTATCTTTAAAATTTATTTTTAAGAAAATAGTGACATAAAGAATAGTTTTAGCGAAAACCGCAAACGAATCGACCAATTTTTCCGTTTATTATAATTATTTGAAATTTTGGACCCTAAACATTAATGGCGCCTATCTCCTTCGGAAGACGTTTAGGACCCTTAGTTTCCTATTTAATATTGTTCGGCTTGATGTCTACTATCACCCCTTAAACTGTTGCTCAAGAGTTTAGATTCCCCCTGTATAGTAATAAGAGATAATTGAGCAGCAGTTTTTATACATAAATATGTAAATGTAAATTTTTTTTTTCTTGTTGTAAAGTTATGTGACTTTTCCACTGATATATTTGTCTTTTTAATGGTGTAGGGGTGTATTGTGATTCTTTATAATTGACATATAATTGTAAGAGAAATGACGAAAAATGCAAATTTTAGTCAAATGTTGATAAAAGCGTTTTATTAACAAATTTTTGCATGATCGATGTATATTAAAAATGGCTTGCATTTAAAATTGCAAAGCAAAGTTTTAAATATTTAATATTTCACAATTCGAACGTTCATAGAAGAGCAATTACACAAATATGTAGCATAAGATACCAAATGGCATATATTTTGAAATTAATATTTAAAAATATACATGAATTGAAACTTATGAATGTTTTGACAAAAGTCCATTCAAACAAACTTTAAATATGCGAATAAAAAATTTCAGCTCATTCCACCATGTAGTTTATGAGTTATGATTAAACACAAACCGCATTGCAGTTTGTTTTGTAACTACTTAAAGGGAATTTAACATTAGGAGTTACAAACTTTACATATGCACAATTCTTAAACTTCTACATTGAATGACTTTCCGTAGGGTTTCCGAAAATAAAATGAACCAAAGAATTTGAATATGATGTCAATATTGGGTGTTCGTTTTGAAAATTTCAACAAGAACGAAAAATCATGCGTCAAGCATAGATTATGTAGCACTTTCCAAAGCTTCCAAAATAATTTTACAAAACATACCGTTTAATAAGCTAAAAGATAACATCTAAGTAAACAATTTGGAAAACGCATAACATATTTAAAAACATAATTTCAGGAATTTCCAACAGATACAATATTCGGAAAAATATCCGAATACTTTTATTCAGCCCTGTATATGATCTATAGATTTGTATATGCTAGGATGCTAAATTTTAGTTTAGTTAGAAAACGCGTAGCACAGTTTAAAATTATCTTTCTGGAGTTTCTGTCAATAAACGGAAATGTGTTCGCGAACTTTTGTGCTGCCCTGTTTAGGATCTACAGAATTTATACACACCACGTAATAGACAAAAAGCGAGTTAAAATTAAAATCGCGTTTAGTAACTTAAAACGCACTTCCAGGAATTATTGTTAACAGACAGTAGAGAATTATTTTGTGTGTCCCTGTAAATGAACGATGACTGCTATACACACACTATTCTGTAGTAAGCCTCTTGTAATGCACCTTAGATATATATATATAAATTTCAATGCGTTTAAAATAGTGAAACATTATTTAAATAAACCGCAGACGATTTTTCTCCATAGACGTCATGTAACGGAATTCTTTTGACTGTCCTTGTAAAGTAACTATAAGTGCTATGCACACCCTATTCCATATTAAGCTTCTTCTAATGCACCTTAGTGATATATATCAATTTCAATGCGTTTAAAACAGTGAAACATTATTTAAATAAACCGCAAATTATTTTTCCCCATAGACCGCAATGTAACGGAATTCTTTTGAGTGTCCCTGTAATAAAACTATAAGTGCTACACACTTCCGTTGAAATGGGGAACATGCTATAGATAACGACAATAACATATAAAAATTGCAGAGCAATCCGAGCATATTTACGGGAGTTAGAGCACGGCCAGACGGCAGACGGCCAGACAAACCGAAGTCATAAGCACTTTTCAACTAGGTTGGAAAGTGCTAAAAATTGTTGTAATTTAAAATCCTAAGAAAGTTTTAATGCGTCGGATACCTTTTAAACTAACAAATTGCATGTAAATGTGACCCTAATACCGATTGCATTAACTTTTGCAGTCTATACAGCACCGATATATTCATTATTGCCGATTGCAGTCTCCACATGTGATTAACTTTTAGATATTATAACATTAACATATAACATTAACTATATAACATAACATATAATATTAACTTATAACATTTTAAGCTCAAATTAAAAGAAATATATTTTAACAGTTAATATTCTGAAAAAAAATCTAAATGCATATAAAGTTTTTCAATTACAACTGAAATTTAATGCTTTTTTTAATAAATGAATTCACCTTATATGCCTTGCGTGCAGGATTTCTAATAGCGAATTGTCGCAGTGAGCCAAAATTTTTTTATTGAGTAGAGATACAATATGTGTTTAAAATGATCTACACAGGAAAAAAAAAGATAATAGTTAGTTCTTGAGAAAAGAGTATTAAAAAAATATCTCAAAAGTTTATTTTTTTTAAATAAAAATGTTTACAATTCCTAAATTTCATACTTGATGCATATAATGGTTTGTCATTTTGTTCATCTTTAACGTTTAGAACTTCAGTCAAAATTTCATAAACTTCTATCCAGTCATTTCTTAGAAAGGCTGTATAGCAAGCAATTTTATCCATTTTATCTGTATTATGCATTAAACATTAATACATAACATCTGTATTACACGCACAAAAATAAATTTTATCTGTATTTCTGTCTGTATCATTGTAAAGTTTTTATGTTCATTATTTCTATCCAGTCATTTCTTAGAAAGACTACATAGCAAGCAATTTTATCCAAATCACCATTTTGAGAAAATTGACTTTGAATATCAAATTACCCCTTGATCATATAAAAAGAGCCCAAATTGTTTTGTACATAAATTCTCATATAACGTGAATTTTTGCATATCTCTTTTAAACAGTTCACAAATAATCAAATTTTAATATAAGTTAGAAAAAAAATGATTTTTTGACACTTTAAAAGTTACCGACCCCTTTAATAGGATTTTTAAAAGATATAATTCCCAATTGACAGGTTATTTTAGTTTCTTTTCTGCGACAATTTGGCGATTAAATACATGGGGTGTTTGTTCCTTTCTTTAGTTTTATTTTTAAATTTTGACGACTGTACAATAGCTAAATTGTGACAAATATTAACTCATGCAATGGGATGTAAATTAAATTCACAGATCGTCAATTTGTTTTGTTGCAGATTAATTTAGCCTTAAAAGAAACCAGTTGTTATCTTTGGTATTATTGTTTTGTCTTTATGTTTTATCTTTGGCCGGTAATATCGCATATTAAAAATAAATCTATGATTAAATTTAATATAACAACTAGCCGGCTTCGCCCGCCAGCGGGCCCCTAATTTACATCGGTGCCTCGAATATTTTGAAAACTCCCTTTTTTTATAAAACATCGAAACGAACGACCCTCTGGATCGCATCCACCTCGAGCTGAACGAACCTCCGAACCGGGTCCCCGCTGCCTTCGGCGCCGGATAATCCCTTAATTTCCACATTGAATAGTACAAACCTCTAACCGAACGAACCTCCGACCCTGGTCACCGCTGCCTTCGGCACCGTATGTGCTGTGCACGCGCCCGATAATCCCTTAAATTGCACGTCGAATAGTATAAACCTCTAACTGAACAAACCTCCGGCTCGGGTCCCCGCTGCCTGCGGCACCGTATAGCAGTGTTGCTGCGCACGCACTGCAGTATACGTTAGTCCCATCGATAACGGGCAAAGCCCGCTTTTAAACAACTTATTTAGACTACCGGAGTTCCAGTTCAAAGACAGTGAGCTGTAGAAAAACTTAAAAGTGAAAAAAAATCTGATGTCTTAATTACATAAACCGTCAGGATTCGATAACGGGCGAAGCCCGCTTTTTACTAATCGAAAATAGTGGTAATTTTTCTATACATATAAACAATCAAACGTTTAAAAATGTTAAATTTGTTGAAATGGAATTGGTTTCCTCAAAAATAATACAAATGTACAAATATGTCTTAATTACATCAACCGTCCCTATTCGATAACGGGCGAAGCCCGCTTTTCCTTATCATAATATCCGGTTGCCACTCTAAAAGAAAAACTTAAAATAATCGTCATGCAGTTTTTAGACGCGGCCTACTTCTTAAAATCCTAATATCTAGCGGGTACTGTCATGGAAATCTTTCTTTTGCTTTAATAATACGAATGATGATTAATTATACAATTAAATAATATATCGGCTCGTAATGGAGATATGAGAATAATTTTTAGATATTCTGAAATCAGAATCAATTTTGCGCCGCACTGTCAAAGTTAGGAATTACTGTGCCCCTTAGATTCGGAGATTGGACCCCCCTCTGAAAAAACCCAGTTGAAAACCACGTGACCTCCGTCAAAGAAAATGCTCCTCGCCTCTTGAAAATTGATCCAGACAATCGTCTGGCCGCCTGTCTGCGGTCTGGCATTCGCAGTGTGGAAAGAAATGAAAAATTATTTTTTATCGATCGATTTTTAAAGGATTTTTTCGGTTCTAATTTTCGTACGGAAATGATTTTTCGAATTTATGAAACCGGACGCCGTCCCGGTTGTGTAAGTACCGCTTTCGAATTTCTGGGCCGTAGAATTTCGCAGATACGGGCAGGGGCGCCATTTCGGAACTTTCTTGGGGGGGGGGCATAGTTTTTTTTAAGGTAGTGGCATAGCCGAGGGTGGAGTTCGGGGGGGGGGCTGCACCCCCCCGTAACCTCTCCGAACGAAAAACGTTTACTGAATCATATATACAGAGACAGCAATACTTCTAATACGGAATCTTAAGTGACATCTGAGAAATTCCGTTTTAGACAGGTTTTTGTCTTAGTAAGTAGAATTTTAAAATATTAAGAAAGTTTTCAGTTATAGACAGGTACCGTTTTTTTTTCAGGTATTCTTTAAAACTGTTAAAACCTCCTTTTTATAAAGCACTTCTGAAGAGCATAGGTGTATTACAGTGAAACGTGTCAAAGCGAAACCTGTCTATAACATAATTATTTCTCAAACGGGCAAAAACAGTCCTTTTCAACTCATCTTTGCAGATTTTACTGCAAGGCGACATTTCATGAGTTTCTTGGAGAGGGGACGGGGGAGGCAAAGTTTTTCTTAGAGACAGGAACTAAAATATCGTGCACAAAATAGAAATAGGCCCCCACAATAAAAAATGCAGTGTGAGATTTTGTCTCCTTATCTTAACTTCTTTTACAAACATGTGATTCTTCAGCGAATATATATTTAATTTTAGTGGTAGTCCGTGAATTTTTCTTCTTCTTTTTTACGCAAAAGCAATTCGTCAACCGATCGCGGTAAACATTGTGAATTTTACGAATTGGAATTAGAAAAGAATAGTTAAATTGGCAAAATTAGTCGCGGAAAAAATCGTTAATTTTTTCAAACGACCGTGAAATAATATTGCGAATTTCGCCAAAGATCACTGAAACAAATAAGTATTTTCGTAAATCCGTCGCGGAAAAGAATCGCGAATTTAGTATAACTATTGCGGGAAAATATCGCGAAATTCATCGAAAGATTGAACAAAAAAAATCACGAATTTAGTCAAACAATCGCGCAAAAAAGGAGAATTTCGTCAAAGATCGCGCAAAAAGATATCTACTTTTGTCAGTTGGTTGCAGAAAATTACTTCCGAATTTCAACAAACGATCGTAGAAAAGAGTCGCGAATTGCGTTAAAAGATTGCGAAAACAAATAGCAAATTTCGCCGATCAGTTGCCAAAAAAAAAATGTCGGAAATTTCGACAAATGGTGGAAAAAAATTCGTCAGCAATCGGGATTTCCTCAAAGGTTGTGCAAAAAAATAGCAATTTTTGATAGTCGGTTGCGGAAAAAGACTCCCGAAATTTCAACAAACGATCGCAGAAAAGAGTCGCGAATTTCGTCAAAAGATGGCGAAATCAAATAGCGAATTTCGTCGATCGGTTGAAAAAATATCGCGAATTTAGACAAATGGTCGAAAAAAATCAATTCCTTCAATGATTCACATAAAATAGCGAATTTTGGAAAATTATCACAAAAAAAATGAAACAATCGCGAAAAAAAGTCGTGAAATTCAATCGGTCACGAGATAATCAGCACACGAACACCATCAAGAAGTTACGAAATTTGCAAATGTTGTAATCCATAGGTATAAGAAAATTTTCATTAATGATTTTCTTTCAGTAAAAATTTTCCGCAATCATTTTCTGCCTTCCTCTTCAGACTATGATCTAAATTTCATACAATTCAGAAATCTGCAAAACCCTTGGTCTCAGGTCCCTTGCTCCTGCATTGGGTGGGGGAGTTTGTCTGGTTAAAGTCATGATTCGAGTCGGTTACAACCAAATCTGGACAGGACTCTAGTGTCAGGCTGTGGAGATTTTTAAGAGCATACTGTATATACAATATCAATTAATAAAGCATATGATTTAACAGCATTATAACGATTGGAGTAAATATAATGTGACACTAATAAAACTAAATTAAGAGATCATATAATTAGGAAATTGAATACACCTCCCCCATCCCCCTACCCCCGAAAGAAATAAAAAAATGCCCCTTAAATTTTTGGGTAAAGAGAGAATTTATCACTAAAATTCTAGCCTTGGGGATGACGAGTTTTCTTTTAATCATGCTGTACACAGCTCAGAAGCAATTCATAGTGTTTTTTCTCACATATATTTCTAAAACTAGCCAACATACTCATTAATGATAAATGTCTCACTTATAGAATATTGCAATAGTAAGGCTTTAGAAAACATTTCAATGTTTAAAGTGTTTATTAAATGTTTATTATTTCCTTCTATCTTTACAAGAAAAAGGTATTGGATTTATGAAAATTTGCCACTTCCGGTTTTTGACGAATTTATACGTTTTAGAAGTTCCTGAACACAATTGGACTATTTTTAGAAAATATCTGCCTGCGATTCTGTCTAAGTGTTTGTATGTGACAAAAATTTTGTGAGCGCTGTATCTCAAGAACTAATGCAGGGAATTTGATAAAACTTTATATTCAGTTAGACATTGATATAAATAGGTGGTGTTTAGTTTTTGTTGTAAATCGCTCAACAGATGGCGATGCTATGCTACATATTTCATGATTTTTGCGATAGCTATATCTCAAGAACTAATGCACAGAATTTCGCTAAACTTCAGATTCGGTTAGACCTTGACAAAAATAGAAGTTTATTACGATTTGGTATAAATAGCCCAATAGGTGGCGCTGCTATGCTACATTTTGTACGATTTTTACGATAGCTATATCTTCAGAACTAACGCACATAATTTAATAAAACTTTAGATTCAGTTAGACCTTAATATAAATTGATGCTGATTTGTTTCTGGTGTATGTGAAACCTGTATGAGATAGAACAAAGTTTTGGGATTGGCACATCAGACTAGTTTTTTTATATTGTAATCAAATCTGTGAAATCTAACGTTATTTTAGCTTTTGATCATATTTTGATTTTTTGTTTTGTCTAACCTGTGATAACTGATAAATTTTCTGAAATTTCAAATTCCTTGGGGGGGGGGGCACCCAACCTGGAGCCCAGCCGTAAGGCTGATGGGCGTACCACCAGGCGGAAAATCCCAACTACCATCCAAATCCACCCAGCCACAGGAGCAGACTAAGTCAACGAGCGTTAATTAAAACAATAATCAAACTCAAAAGCAAAAATGGCGACATCGCCAATGAATCCAGTTGATTCATACTACTAAACTAAAATATATAAACTAATCCTAACATAAAAAAAATAAAATAGCAAGGTAACACACAACCTCCTTATGCTAAAAACTAAATAAAAATTAACTACAAACAAAACAATAAATGAAACAAAATTTTAAGACCAGTATGGTTACACAAGTCTAAATATTATGAAAATAATAGGTGTCTACTGCAACTGTGCTCATCATTATATAAGACAGACTATATTGAAAAAGTTCATAACAGTTC
This sequence comes from Maratus michaelseni, assembly GCA_963931845.1. NCBI lineage: Eukaryota > Metazoa > Arthropoda > Arachnida > Araneae > Salticidae > Maratus > Maratus michaelseni. Next base: position 76,610,325 of record OZ007590.1, on the reverse strand, counting down.
ATAGTCTATAAAAGTTCATAGTCTAATTTGAAAAAGTTCATAACAGTTCATAGTCTATAACAGTTTATAGTCTATTTTGAAAAAGTTCATAAGTAGTCATACCAATTTAACTCCAATATATGTACGTCAATAAATAAATGTGAAGTTTTCTTGAGCAGTAAAAGAAAATTATCAATTTAAAAGCGATATCTGATAAAAGAATAAAGATCATTTAAAATATTGTAATTGTCAGCCAGTTTTTTATAATTAGCGGGATTATTCAAAGTTTTGAATAAATTAGGGGGGGGGGTTCCCCCCCAGCCCCTCCGAAATGGCGCCCCTGGATACGGGTCGGTTTAAAAACCCGTACTGCGGTTTGGGGCTTAATTTGCTCCGCGGCACCGCTGCCTTTTTCATTCCCTGACCCGAGAGACCGGCAACCCTTTTCGGAGGCGAAATTTTTGCGGTTTTCAGTTCTTTTGCAAGTTCGGTTTCGGTCGGTAATTAAAACACTTTTGTTAATTAATAACTCCCCGGGTCCGGGTCAGACTCCCGACCCGGCCGAACTTGAGCTCCGAATTTTTTCCGAATTTTTCGGTCCGCGTCCGCCGTCCGTGCGTCGCCTAGTCCCGAAGCCTTTGCGTGTACAGAGGTGGAATGCACAGACAGAAACACAGACGTATACCAACATTAATAATTATCCGATAAATCATGCAGAAAATTAAAATCAGAATGACGGATGGAAGTTTAGCGATTTTTAGTGATTTCAATATGCACCTGTTGTGTATATTGTATGGTTGTATATGTATATTAAAAAAAATAAACTTATTTGAGTAATAATGCGTTTTTTTTTTTTAAACGGATAAAATTTTAAATTAAAACTGAAGTACATAAATAATAAAATCCAATAAATTACTGAAAGAAAACGTATTTTTTACGTTAGAAATTAAATGAAACTTCATTAGCTCAGTGTAGGTTATTAAAATTTTCCAGACTTTTCCTTCTTTTATTCTCTTAATATTACCGTGTATAATGTTAGACCAGGATTATTATATAAACCTCATAGAACAATATTAAACAAATAATTTTTATTTGTTTTTATCATCCTACAGTTTATTTTTTTTAAATCTATGAAAAGAGTCACAATTACATTTGTGCCATTAAAGACGAACATTAGAAAAAAGTGAACATTAGAAAAAAAAATATTACAACGTAAAAGGATAATTCAATCAAACGTTAATTCAAGATTGTAATTTAAAAATAGTGAAAAGGAGGCTTTCAAAAATTATGAGCATTTTAGTAGAACATATAAAGAGTAACGAGTACCCATAAAATATTGGCTTTTATTACAATTTATATTTCCATACATACAAATGTTTGCTAGAAATGACAATGTATTTAACAAGCCTTAAATTTCTAATTAATAAAGTGTGTTCCTTAAACACATAACAATGTGGATGTTCGTTACTTTAAAACATAAATACATACTTTAAATTTGAAAATGTTGCTAAAAAACACATTTGTTAAAATAATAAATGAAACTTTAATCCAGTAAATTTAGTATAAAATATACAACATTTCTATACTTATTTTACCTTTACCTCTTCAAATATTAATAGCAGTTTTCAACTGTCAGTAATCCTCGTATTAAAATAGCGAAACGAAATATATCTTTTGTCACAGTTTCAAAAAAGTTGCTACATGATGAAAACACTGATAGTTACATTTCAAGTGTCTTTAAGTATTTATTGAATGCTGGAAACAATCATTAGAACACAAAAGAATAATTCAACGCAAAATTTATTTTAAAGTGTCATTTAATAAAACAATGAAAAATGAAATATGACGAAATTTCCGATCGTTGTAAGGAACAATTACCATACAAAAATAAACATAAATTATGTAAAAAGGTACTTTTGTTGCAATTTTTATAAACTTCAAAGTGTAAAACATTATCAAGCGCTCTTCTTGAAGATTTAGTTGTGGTCTTTTTATGATTTGTTATTTATTATTGCTTGGTGTAGTACAATTTTTTATGCATGAAATATTATGATAGAGGAAATACAAAAAAATACAAATTACAATCAAATTGTGATGAAAATATTTTATCAATATATTTTGGATAATTATTTTTGTAATTTTAATCGATACTTACATGCACGAAATTTTTTCTGGCAGCTGATATTTAAATTTAAGCTCGAATATTTGTAAATGTAATTAAATTTTAATATTTCATATACTTTATGTAGAATTTTATAACTATCTTTATAACTAGATAAAATTTGAATGTAATAAAAATTCTTATACATTTCTTATACCTAACTTCTTTATAGAACAATAGAAGTCACAGACAATCTTGTAACATCCTGCAGTTTCAGAAAAATTGCTCCATGATGAAAACAGTCATACATATATTTATATCATTAAGGATGACATGAACTTCATGAACAATAATTGCACCCTGAATGGATAATTCATTGAAATGGTAATCCTAGAACACAGTTTAGAAAACACTAAAAAGACCTGTTGATAAAATTGATGATCATTTAATCTTCTCATGCACGCATACATTAAATGCATGGAAGAAAAATATATTTTCAATTAAAAGAGGATGAAAGTGGACGAAAAATGTAATTTGAAACTAAACTAGAATAAAAATGGATTTCTAAGAGCAGACAACTTTGAAAAGTTTAAAACATCTTACATTTATTGCAAAATTAAAAAACGAAACTTATATGATGTTTAGAAGCATTAAAAAATATTAAAAGTTATTCAATAGTTTTTGTTTTAGTTATAATTGAAATTTTTGACACCTTACGGCAAAACAAAAAGTAAAAGTAAAAAAAATAAATAAATAAATAAATAAAAATAAAATTAGCTCATGTTTTTGTTTAGATAAATATACAAAAATAGGATGAACAACACAAAACTGACAAAGGCAAGAAGTTTATGTATGATATAAGAATAAAAGTAATATATGGATTTTTCGCTGGAGGTATTTTTTAACACACTCGTATATGCTATTTAAATGCACAAAAGGATTTAGAGAAGCATACAACGAATAAGGAGTGCATACCAGTAGATTTTATCAGAATTTTAAATTGTAATACATACAAATATTAATTGTGTTGAAACGGACCATATATTTAACAAGTCTTAAATTTATAATTAACATGTATATTCCTTAAACATATAATATTCACAATGCAAGTAATTTTATTTTAGCAAAAAATATTAAACTCTTTCATACTTCTTCATTCTTAAATACTTAATATAACAGCAGCAATTTGAAGCTATCACTACCGCTCAGAACAATAGAGAAATGAATAAAGGCTTTTGTCAAATATCATCATGCAATTTCATAAAATGTCTTTATGATGAAAACATTCAGAATAATATTTGAAGTATTATTAAGTACGATGCGAATTCCAGAAACAATCAGGACAGCACAAATGGATCCAATGTAAAATCCAATGTAAAATTTATTCTAAAGTGCCATTTAATAAAACAACGAAAAATGAAGCCTGCTCTTTTGAGTGAATAAATTGCAAACAAAGCTATTATGAACAACTATGTAAAAAGATAACTTTGTTCCAATTGTTATGCCGTAATTCACAAAGTAAAGTGTTAAGCTTTAAGACACATTTTTCTTGTAAAGTTAGCTGGATCCTTTTTATTACCTGTTTATTATTTTAAAATCTATAGCAAAATTTATTACTCATAAAATACAATTACAGGAGAGAGTGAAGAAACACAAATTATTATAAAAATATTTGATGCACTAAGTGTTACATGTCCACTGAAATCGAAACGTACTTCTCAGAAAATATTTTCTACCATTTAATATTATATTTTCTCTCAGGTATTTATAAATGCAATATAAAATTCTAACCTTTTTTATAGTTAATGTAAATTGTTTAAACGAATAATTTAGATAATGATAATTTCAATGATATATTTATTTCAATATAAACAGTGCTATCAAAATAACTGAAAAATATGTTTAAAAAGAAAAGCAAGTTCTAAATTAATAATACTCAATTCAGAACTAAAAAGAACAGGGTGCTAATCACTAAAGAGAGCACTAGTTCAGTATAAAAGGGCATTATTACAAGAAAAGATGTATTGTTGTATTTAGTAATTATAAAAGTAAAGGCCGATATGCAATTTGTAGCTATAATAAAGGAAGTAAATTCTCTAAAATAGGAAAAAACCTGGTAGTCAGCAAAAATAGCTGATTGTAGATAAAATAAAAACTCCCCTCCCTCCACGGAAATGTAGATAAATTTCTTTATAAATTGATTGAGGAAAAAATGATTATTCCTGCAGTACAGATATATCATGACTTGTTTGAATTCTCCAATTCAATTAATTAATTACTGTTGAAAAATATTATAAACAGTTGTCAGTTAAAATATTTTTGTTGTCAGTGGCGATTTTAGAACAACAATTTTAAGCCCTGAATAAAATATCATTAATTTCAAATGATTTTAAAAATTATAAATTAAAAATAAAGTTATTATAACTTGATCAAATAATATCCTATGTTTTTCTCAAATACACGATATATTTTTTTCCCTTGGTCAGTTGGATTTATAAATGCTGTGATACAGGTAAAAATTTTAAAAGATATCTCTGGATACAATTAGTGTAGCGTTGCCATGTCTCCCGATTTTTGTACACCAGTATTTTCTTTGAAAAATGTTGGTCCTTTTAAATTGCAGGAGGCTCTGATTAAACAAAACAACATTTTCTATACTAAAATACTGGTATCCAAAAAACCGGAGACTTGGCTGCTCTGAATTAGATGTACATTACATTATTTTAAAATAAAGGTGCCTTTTGCCGATTTAAAAAAGGCAGATTATAATAAAGGCAGACATATTTAAATAAGGCCTAGCAGTGAAACACTGCCATCTGGAATATATGTAAAAAATATTTTTGCAGTCTTGGGAGTATATTTTAATATAAAACTGTGTCTTATAAATGACCCCAGAAACTGCGTAAATTAAATCCAAAACAATTTTAATAAAATAAGCATTTAACTGACGGGAGATACTGATTTTTTGAATGAAATATATTTTATTGTTCTAAATTTTGTATATTTCTGATAAATATTATTGGCTTTTAATCATTTTCATGGTGAAGACTCATTAAATATATATATATAATAGCTAATATCCCTGAATGTTTGCTAATAAAATTTCATTCATGTTGATAGAAATTAAATTGATTCTAATTGAAATGTGCATTCTTGCAAAATAAATCCTATTTTAAAAAATACGTAAGTAGTGTGAAACTCCCAGTAACTGACTCTTGAAGGATCTTTTCTTGTTCAAATCATTATTACAAAATTTTAAATCTATTTTATACTAATCTTTGTTTTTAAAAGTATAATAAAGATATATTAAAAATTATTGTTGACAAAATTTTGAAAAATTATGCTTTTTATTACTAAAAATTAATTTTTGTCATAAATATGGTTAATATCTCCAGTAACTGACACCATCCGTATTTTGAAAACCAATAGCTGAAAAAATTTTGATAACAGTTAATACAAATAAGTTGTCACTAGATGACATCACTTTGCAGAATTTTACAAAAAAATACTTATTTGAGTTAAATTTCTGCTGAAGTATCAGTTACTGGTTAGGTGTCAATAACTAGGGGTTTCACCCTATGTATTTCCAAACTTTCTCAAGAAAAAAAAAATTGAAATATTTATATGCTATTTACATTTAATATTTCTCTACATGTTGGAAGGAATGTGTTATATTTAAGGATGGTAGTGTTAGGATTTCTTCCAGTGTTACCTGAGCGACATCCACTAATATTTTATGAATTTATGATATATGTTCTGAAGGGTAAGTGAATAATTATACTGGTAGGAATATAAGTCAATTTTTAGCTCACGATTTCATTATAAGAATGTTTAAATTTTGAATTGCTACTTTGAGAATATAATTTAATGTCAAAAATTATAGAATGGTATAATGTTAGGATATAGATTTAATTCGTCTTGGTTTTAATTTCAACAGTTCGGGGATTTTTAAATGGTTCAGTGTGTCAGATTCTTTCTCAACATTTTATTTCGTGGGTTAATTAGAGTTAAATATGCAATGCTCTAAAGAAACCGTTATGAAGTTTCTCGTTATTGTAATATTTGTAAAGTGTATGAAATTAATATGTTAATATAAATTTAATAATAAAAACAAAACTTTAGGGATGTAGTAAAATTTAAGTATATTTATAATTGTTTTATATAATGAAGTATTAACCTTTGATTACGGCCAGGATTAGAGACTATTCAATCGTACTACAGTTCATAAAAATGTTTCTTTTTCGTAGGTTTCTCTTGAAAATACCCTAGTACGGCTTGTCCTAGTAGTCTATGACAAAGATAATTTTTCAGAACGTGGTATGAATAGAATAACAAATAGTCGACTAGGACGTATATGTCCCAACGCGTAATCGAAATGTTATGCGAAAATAAGGTAAAATATATGGGCTAGTGTGAAGTGCTACATTAAAAACATTAACTTATACATTTAAGCATGGTTATTAATACAATGAATTCCAATAAACCTGTAAAAAATCTATTCATAATTCCATTACCATTTAATAAGACTACATAATTTTCCATATCACTATAGATCTAAATATTATTAAATTTTCAGAAAATAAAATATAATAATAATACTGGTAGGAATAGAAGTCAATTTTCAGTTCACGATTTCGCGATTTTCACGAAGGGTTTAATATTTTAAAGAAGTTCTAGATTACAAGATATTTTATTTAGTCTGTAGTAATTTAAATGCAAATGTATTATAAAGTGCAAGAAAAAACAATCAGGTTTAAATAGCGTTAAGATCCATCTATCATCTTATCATTTACCAATGAAATCTGTTTTCTAAATGTAGAATTAAATTAGATTACTTTTTCTCTAAAAAGTCGAAAGATCTCCTGTAATGCAAATATAACACATCGGGCGGCTGCCCCAGCTAGTTTCAGGTTTAAATAGCGTTAAACTTCATCTATCATATTGAAACAATACGTTTTCGAAAAGTAATGAAATCTCTTTCAGCATGCCATCATTAAATATATAGATCCAAACTGTTACTTTTAAGTTATTTTAGAAATTATGAAATTAAGATAAATTAAAAAAATAATAATTGAATATAATTGCTGAATTTTTGCTATATCAGGCATGAAACCAACAGAGTGATAAAATGTCCAAACCTGGATTCCAAACAGGTCCATTGGCATTGAACGCCAACGCTCAACCACTGAGCTACCCGGACGATATACAGCATGTCACTCCTCATTCATATAAGTTGGCAAGACTATAGCACAAAATGGAATATTTTTATGAACTACAACCACTGTGGAAAACATAAGACACGAAATGCTATTTATTCCAGCATCGATTTTTATATATAGATATATATATATATATAATTTGTAGAACACATTCTCATGCTTGCCACAGTGGTAGTAATTCATGAAGATATCCCATCTTATACTGCAGATGTAACCTTGCCAAGTTATAGGAGTGAGGAAGAGATTTGGCACTCTTTGCCAATGGCCCTGGTTTGAATCAACGCTTGGACACATTTTCGTTCTGTTGGTTTCATGCTTGATGTAGTACAATTTAGAGATTTAAATATTGAATTAGTATTTCTACAGGCGTATTCCATTTCTACAAATTATATAAAAATATAATGTTATTTTGTAAATTCTGATATATCGTCGAATAAAATGTTTCGAACTGAAAGATAAGTGTAACATCTAACACTGCGCAATTTGTTCATTCAAATGTTTTCCGTAAAAGTTGATAAAAAATTCCAGGCAATAGCTTCTTTCAAATGGGTTTAGTTAACGTATAGAATAATACATAGTATTATAAAAGTCTAAGCATAATCAAAATTGCATAAAACATAGAGGTAAAATATTACGGTTATTATTAAGGAGACTATTTTTTATATTTACTCCTTTTTATATTTACTGATATTGTATGAAATAAAAAGATATAATTCAGAATTTTATTATCATATAATAGGATAGAACGGTAACTTTAAATGATCTTTATATACGTATTTTAATAACATTAAACTTAAAATTGTCCTTGTTATAAAAGAAGTGTTTAAAAAAAATGGATGCATAACTCAAACCAAATCTGATTTTAAAAAATGTCAGTTTTAAGTAACAGCTTCTTTTGAATGAGACTAATTAAATTATAAAATATTAAAAACAATGATAAAGGTCCAAACCTAATGTTTATGCTCACAGCAATAAAGATTTTATGAAACGTAGACAAAAATTAAAAATGCTCTTTCTTCTATTTATTGATGTTGTTTGAAATAAAGAAAAATAAATATTCTGAATTTTATTATTAAATAATTTGATAAAATTTAACAGTAACAATAACGCACTTTGCATTATTTTTTACATGTTTTTGAAAAATAAGTTACTAAAAATTTTCTTTTTAATGACAGAAAAATCTGCACGAATATCATAAAAAATAATTTTGGATATATAACGAAGATTAAGCAATAAAAATTATAACAAAAGCAATATTCACAGAAAGCCAAGAAAAAAAAATTATTCATCTTAAGAGAAAAGATTTCACAAAGAATAGAGATAGACGGAATTTTTCGACATAAAAGAAGCTGCATTGTCCGTATATTCTACATTAAGCTAAAATGAATCTGAAAATTCAATAAACTGGAAAAGAAAAATGAGATAAAATAGAATGCTGAGATAAATTACAACAACACTGAACAATACGACGTGGATATTAATTTTACAAGTGCAATTTCAAAGCACTGGAAAACAATGAATAAATTAAGATAAACAAAATGTGAAGATAATAATGAAATGATGATTAAATGTCTTTATAAACGTATGAAAAGCAATTGTTTACTATAATTCTATTATACATTGATTTGCTAATATGTACTATTTTTAATATTTCTTCTAAACCCTATAAATTGTATACATAATCTTATATAATATGATTTACAAAGTACATTTTTGGCTACTATTTTGATGAAAGATGTTGAAAATAAATAATCGAAACTTTTTTATGTCAAACGCTTTCGAAAGCATCTGATATATTCTTTTTTTATAACATTGTAACTTACAAAATGTCGAAAATAAAATATTGAATGACTTCCAATGAACAATGCCCTACAAATTTACAAACCGCTGTTGTACGTAAAGAGGTCGAGTCAGACAGAGTACAAGATCAAACAATACAAGTTTTTGACCGATAGTTCTCTCAGAGAAGTTTTATAAATAAAATAGGATTATTAACACTTGACGGCGTTATATAGCACAGCTATGTAAAATAAATTTTGTAAATAAATGTACCATGACAGAAATATAAAAAAATAAAAATATAGTATCTACAAATTTCATTAAAACCAAAATAGATCACATATACTAATATATTGTATATAAATATATTACATTTTATATATTTTATATATATACTAGCTGACCCGCACGGCGTTGCCCGAGCCCTTGTAATAAACTTAAATCTCTTAAAAAACGGAACTCTGGCCACGGTCTACGATGACTTCGGAACCGTATACCGGGCATGCTCGCATGCTCTGGAAAATCTTTTATTTCCCCCTACCACCGCCAGGGGAGCATTCTGTTCTAAACAAACCTCTTTCCGAACGAACTTCTGAGACAGGTCCCCGCTGCCTACGTTACTGTATAGTAGGCGCGCTACAAAATTGAGCTGGTTTCGAGAAGATTGGAACATTATTAGCCCAGTTATTGAAATAAGGCACAGTTAGAGAAAATAACCTTGACTGAGGTGCCGAGGAGAGGGGGATGTCCGAGTGTCCTTCAGAAAATGACTAAATAAGAGGCCCACTATGCATGTATAAAAATTCGTTCGTTTTGTTAAGCTAGAAACTTAATTACAAATTTGCATTAAACTTTTATTCGAAAATAGTGGTAACCGCTACTCATAAATTTAGTTTAATGTTATAAAGGGTGACTATTAAGTTAAATATAATGTTTGGAATCACTTGCGTTGAAATCGGAAAGATAGTTGCTGATATATAGAAACGGGGCATAGTTAGAGAAAAACCTTGAAGGAGGGGCCCGGGGGGGAGGGTTGTTCAAAAACCCTTCAGCAAATGACTAATTAAGAGGAGCACTATGCATCTTTAAAAATTCGTTCGTTTGCTTAAGCTAGGAACTTAATTACAAATTTGGCTTACACAATTATTCGGAAATAGTGGTAACCACTACTCATAAATTTAGTTTAATGTTATAAAGAGTGACTATTAAGTTAATTATAATGTTTGGAATCACTTGCATTGAAATCGGAAAAATAGTTGCTGAGATATGGAAACGGAGCATAGGTAGAGAAAAAACCTTGAAGGAGGTCCCGGGGGGGGGGATGTTCAAGTGCCTTTCAGCAAAATTATATCTTTCAAAATTATTTCGTTTCCTTAAGTTTTGAATTGAATTACAAATTTGGCTTAAACTATTATTCGTAAATAGTGGTAACCGCTACTCATAAATTTAGTTTCATGTTATAAAGGGTGACTATTAAATTTATTATAATGTTTGAAATCACTTGCGTTGAAATCGGAAAGATAGTTGCTGAGATATGGAAAAACGGAGCAGAGTTAGAGAAAAAACCTTGAAGGAGGGCCGGGAAGGGGGGGGGGTTGTTCAAGTGGCCTTCAGCAAATAACTAATTAGGAGGATCACAATACATATTTAAAGATTGATTCATTTGGTTAAGCTAAGAACTTAATTTGAAATTTGGCTTAGACTAATATTCGGAAATTCTGGTAACTGCTTTCTAGAAATACACCTTGAAGCTTAAATGTAATTAGACCCTTGCCCCCCCCTGCATTCCCGCAAATATAAAAAAGAATATGTTAAATAAAGTTTTCTGTATTAACAATCTCCATCATAATAATAAATGTCATGTAAAAAAAAACTTAAACCCGACTAATTGTCATGAAGAAAAATGTGCCAGGAAAATATTTCAAACGGAGGCTAACGAAAAAGAAAGGCTACCGCGGTGCTTTAAGCGTATCTTTTTTTACAGAACGCGGGAGTCACGTGATACTCGAATCCACCAATGCAGGTGTACGAAAAGAGCACACGTGTCACTCACTCACACGTCACTTTATAGACTCTAGCGGTCTATAAAAAAAGATACGCTTAAAGCACCGCGGTAGCCTTTCTTTTTCGTTAGCCTCGTTTCAAACATTGTGACGTATGTGTAATTTGTCATGTACAGGTGGCGCGACGTTCGCATGGCTCCTCTACGCTGATAATTTCAATCCATATTTACACTATTTAGTTAGAAATCCTTATTTATGCAGCACTACTCTGGTTTATTTAATTACTTCTGTGAAGAATCGATGCAACCAACCAGTGAACCAACCAACCCAAGAGAATAAAAGCGTATTTTTAATGAGAGTTCTTTGTGCATTTTAATTAATATTTCAGAAAGTATTTAAAATATTAAAATTCTGACACTCAGGTATATCAGGAGAGGGTTTGGACTACCTAAATCTAAATTTACAGACTTATAGGTGCGCTACATTTTCCTAGCCATCGCCAACAGACAGACACACACACACACACACAGACACACAGAGTGAAACTTTCTTTTATTAGTATAGATACATATATATTGATTAAAATGAAAAGTTAATTTTGATGCACAGTGTATTTTGTACATTTTCAAAAGGCTAAATATTGCCTTTTATATTAGCACTGTATTGTTTTCAGATTCTTCCTTTTACTTTATCTAAAGTATATTTTTTGTTAAACGAATACGTTACGTATTATTTAATCGTACAAAACTTTTTTTTTTCCATCAATGACATTCTCGTAACTGATAAAGTCTCGTTAATAACTTATCTTACTGAATGAAGTTAAAAGAATGATGTCCTATTTTTTTGTCGATCATTTTCTGTCATTATGGAAAGTGAATAACATGAAAATGTTGAATATTAATCTGTTTTAAGAAAAATATAAAATAAAAAAGATGATTTTTTTTAAATTTAAAACTACACAAATATAATATAACTAGTAAATATACAAATGAGACGCCTCAACGTCAGCTCTACAAATAATTGTTCATTAATCTCACTAATTTTTAATATAATCTGAATAATATTTGATAGCCTAAAATTAATTTTTTTAAAGTTATTTATACATTTATGAAAATATAGGATTTATTAAAAATTCCAAAAATTTTAGAAGTATCACATTAAACACAATTTTATGTCGGATAAATGATAGGATAAACTACTTACTACTGCATTTGTTTCAGAATAAGATTACATATCTTCAGGGGGGCTCCGCCCCCCTGAACCCCCCGTTGTCACTTTAAATTTATATTATCAATTTCCAGTAATTGTGCACTTTCATTAATCCAGTATATGTCTCAGTGCATTTGCTATTTTAATTTCATAAAATTAACCATCTTTTTGTACAGGAGGTTTTATCCTATCCTTAAAAGAATACTTATTTTTCACCCACTAAATATCATATGGTGCTGAAATTGAATTACATTCCTTGTATTAAATATGATTATACAAATGTAAATTTCTCTTATGAGACTTACATTCCATTTTCACATTCAACGTTTTTATATTTTTCGTTTGGAAAGCCGATTTGGTCATCTTTCTTTAGTAGTTAAAATAAATTATCATCTATTTCATTAGAAAAAAAATATTAAAAAATTAAATCACCTGAAAATTAGCTATTTTGTTAATAACATTTCGCGTCTAAATAATTCACTTGAATTTTCCTTTGTTGATAATCTTTGAAAGATAGTTGCTTAGCAACCATTTAATGAAAGAGAAAAAGAAATTGCATTGGAAATTTTTGTAAAAAAGGAGAAATTAAAATTTTCATATCTTTCAAATTAATGCGTAAAATTTCCCAATAATTTATACAATTAATTTAGAAATTTTAAATATATTGGGACACATAAATATATTGGGAAATTTTCAAAGCGATCAAATTAAGTTAAGATATCCATTTCATAAATTTAATATCCATAATTTAGCATGTACAATTATCCTAATGCGTGATTTTCTTTTCGCGGAATGTTAAAATTAAAAAATCGTCTGACTTCCTATTGAAAGGCATTATAACTTATAATAAAATGTTCTATATTTTCCGAAGGAATGAACCAAATTTAACCAAAAACTATATAGCTAATTCCGGATACCTCACCAACATACCCACCAAAAATCAACCTAATCGGACCATTTTTGCGGCAGTTATCGCGGAACAGACAGACAGACAGACAGACAGACAAACAGACAGAAACCAAAAACTTTTTGGGTCTCAACAGTGAGCCTTCACTGACGTTTCGGCAATTACTTTAGAGTAAAGTTTAGGTTGAAAGTATTTTAGAGTATCAAATAATGATTTGAGTGATTAAATTTCAGATAAGGTCTAAAAATATGCACACAAAAATTTCATAATTAATATGAGTACTATTATATATATCAGATTAGCGAACAATGAACATTAAAATTTGATTTTTGGAATTGATTTTGGGCGTAAACAACCCAATGTTGATATTCACCATCTGTCTCAAATACTGGTTAAGCCTGAAGACCTCGATAGAACGATCAAATGTTAGTCACCGTTAATCTGATTGAATCTGTTTGCGGCCGAAGTCCAATCAAGTTAACAAAGAATACCATTTGAGAGTTCGACCGATCTTGTCACGCTTAACTGGGAGCTGTGGTAGATGGTGAATACGAAACTTAGCATACTTGCCATTATCGCCAAGATAGCTCTTATTTACTTGTCTAACTTGTTTAAGTGAGCAGGGCCTAAGAATTATCGGAAATTTCTGTAATGTGGATTGCTATAGATTGGACAAAAACTTCCAATACAGTCATGCGTTCTGCAGGTATTTCACTACTGTAATATATAAATTCACTTTATATTTAATGACGTAAATAATAATGCAGCTTAATAATGTAATGATATCTTTTAAAAAATAATTCCTTCATAATTTGTGTTCCAAATTCATTACACAGGAAACAATCCTTACAAGGGAAACAAAAACAAACAACAGAGACTTCTTAATAATTAATAAATTAAAAGTTAATAAAAAATTAATAAATAAAATAAATAAGCATCATTTTTTAATCTCAAAAACATATCTTTCTTTCTCTTAACCCATTAACTGCCGAAACTATATGGGCGGAGTCTTCAATGTTTTTACAGAAAATTTGTTTGCCACCAAAAATTTTGAAAGATAATATTCGGTATCTTTAATAGCAAAGTTTTTGTCATTAAATAAAGTACAGTTTAACATATTAAAATAGTGGTAGCTTGGTAGGTTTTTTTTCTTTCATACACTTTTATTTTGAATGGTACGAAAACGCACCATTAGCAGCGAATTGTTAAGTGACGTTTTTCTTCTACAATACTTCATACTACGTATACTTTTGTATGCTTATATTAAATTTGTTACTTTATTGTAATGGTTGTTATTATCAACATTCTTGCATTCTGGAAAATAACTTATTTCATAACCTCTAGATCACGATGTGCTTGTTTATAAAGAGATGCAAAATCAATCAAGTATAAGATAAAATATGCATAATTAACTGCATTACGTGCATTTTTCTTCTTCATAAAAGTTTAAATAAGAAAAAAATAAATTTAACAGCATTTATGCTTTAGATTCATACCTACTAAATTATAACTTAACACTGTCCAACATAAAATGTTCAGAGCAGTTTTCCTTTTTGAAATTGTTTTTAGTTACTTAGAATCTATAAAAATATATCTAATTTTAATGTTTTCTTTTTTTATTATTTGGTTTTTATAATGTGACACACTGCAGTGTGCAATGGGCAATACAATTTCTAAACAATGCCGATGACTTCTAAAACTATTATACTAACTACAAAATGTGAGAAAAATTATCAGTATTGATTTTACAAGGCATGGTACATCGAAGTGGAAATAGAAAAACAACCTAAGCAATGTCGAAATGTCGCAAGTAGAAAGAGCACCAAGATCCCGGCTTTCTATGCTTGTAGCTGACGGATCTCTGGGAAAATGACATCATATTGATGCAATTATAAACAAAATATTAATTGCAATAATGAATTGAGATCCATATATAAATGTAAATCGTTTTTATATTAATAGCTATAGTTCGTAGCAAATGAATTAAGTAAGTCACAAAAGATAATTAAATAATAACTTACAATGATGTTCACTTCAAAACTATTTTTATTTCTCAACATATTCTTCACCAATATCTATGAACTTATATCACCGTTTTATCAGTGTCCAAACACCAGCTGCATAACATTCTTTGGGTTGCTGTCTCAGACACATTAGGACTTCAAGTTGAACCTTTTCATCATGTGTGAACATCATCTTGCAACTTCTTCAACATCCACGATACTGCTTCGATCTAGCTCCAAGCGATTTTCATCTGTTTAGTCCACTGAAAACTATCTTGTAAGCAAGATGATGTTCACAAATGATGAAAAGGTTCAACTTAAAGTCTTGTGGCTGAGACAGCAACCCAAAGAATGTTATGCAGTTGGTTTTTGGACACTGATAAAACGGTGATATAAGTGCATAAATATTGGTGGAGAATATGTTGAGAAATAAATTAGTTTTGACGTGAATATCATTGTAAGTTATTATTTATCTTTTGCGACTTACTTAATGACTTTCATTCGTAAATTGTTTGCATGTAAAAAAAACCATTACCCGAAAATATGACCTAATATGTCTTTTGGAGCAATTATTAATATAATACCGGGTCTTATTTTCGGGGAAGTACGGAATTACTCCGTTCGTCTCTAAATGAAAGAAATGCTAATTAGATAATTTAGTCTCTTTTATCTCGTAAAAGTGTCAATCACACATATTATGGTACGATCTGAAATAAATTGTTACTGTGTCTGGCGTGGTTCCAGCTTCGGCAAGTACGTGTGGTTTTTTTTTTTTTTTTTTTTTTTTTTTTTTTTTTTAAGACCGAAACGAGTTGTACATTATGACGCGTTATTTTTTTAAAAAGACCGAAACGAGTTGTACATTATGACATTATGATGCGGTTTGTTTTGGGCCGTTTTCTTTTTAAAAAGCCTTTTTGCTTTGACATATTTTTTTAAAAAATAGCTGAGATATGGCAGTTTAAAATTATAGGGTAGCTGAAATCTTGAAACAATCTTATTTTTGTTAGGTTGTAACGCTCGTATTTATGAACCAATATGAATGTGACTGAGCATGTGTACAGGATATAACAAGATCTCGATCGAATTTGTTGGCCAACTTTAGATCTGCCATCTTGTTTTAAAATGCTGTCTTGTTTCTTTTTCTTCCAATTAATTAAAAATAATTAACTTGTTAAAAGTGTACAAAAACTTAACAATTATTTTTTTTAAACTTTAAGTGTTTGTCTTTAATACAAGGATTGCGGGGCATATTTTGTTTCACCTTCATCTTAAAAATTGGCTGAGATATAGTAGTTTGAAATTCTAGGGTACCTGACATTTACTAAGGTCTAGACCGCGTTCGTTGGCTAGTTTCATCTGTCATCTAGTTTTAAAATATCGCCCACTTCAATACTTCAAATTCAAAAAATTGTAAAAAAATGAAATCTAAAACTCCACCGCCCCCCTTCCCTTTTAAGTGTTGGCCTTGATACAAGGTTTTAGTAATATATTTTGGTTTTGCCTTTATCTTAAAAATTAACTAACATATAGTAGTTTAAAATTATAGGATTGCTGATTTTTACCTAAATAGGATTTTTATGAGCTTTAGCAAACACAGTGTCTCGCAAATTTACTTTAATTGTTATAACCATTTTTGTTACTCTCATACATTTATTACAGAACTGTATCCGCCAGCATGAAATTCTTGCCAAGTTTGCACTTGGTGAAATATCGCTACGTTTGTCGACAAAACATAATTCACCATAAAGGAAGTCAACTTGGATACTGCTGACTTATTAGGCTAAATTCACATTCAAATTCAGTATTAACGAAAATTTGGATTGAATCTTCTTTAATCGGGCTCGAAGCATTTTAGCTTCACGTGTTTGAGTAAAATTAGTTTTTGATTTTTAAAAATAGGGAAGACAGAAGTTACATTTTCTTACCGTACAAGCCGGGAGGTCTTTTAAAAACTGTTTTTGCCGTTAGTGAATGCGTCCAAATTATGTTACAAAGGAAACGTTTATGAATAGGTTAACGACCATTCCAATTTGTCTTTATTTTTTTAGCAATACAAGTCACAAGTTTAATAAATTTATACAGCCCGTAAAATAAGGCAAAAAAAGGAAATTACCGTGAGAGGTAGATTCGAAATTATAATAATACATTACACACATTCCAATACCCGTGCTTCATATTACTCTAGTTTTGAAGCAAGAATATATGTAATGAAAAAAAATACATTGCTGAATCATAAAAATTATATGATAATCTTGAAGAGCTATATGTAGTTAACTGTATTTCATACGTACCAGTTAATTCTGATAAAATTTACTTTTAATTATAGTACAAATTATTTTATTACCAGCTATAACTGCCTTATTACTGTATAAATGAGTTTATCCGTGTGAAACATGCGAATAATTGCGTAATTTGCATAGCTTTTAATGTACAGGTTTCATGTCATCACTTTTTCAGCAAGATTTACATATCTCTGAAACAATTTCTGCAAATTAGCGACTAGAGAAATTTAATCTTACAAAGAACAACACGTTTTTGATAAAAAATTGAGCCGCCACAGGTATCTGCATAATGAATCCGCAATACTAATTAATCATTGTACTTGTGGGTTAGTGCCTTTTGGGGTAAGGTTAACGCCTTTTTATTTAGTATCGCATTTATTGTAATTCATCGCGCGGCCTCTGGCGGCGGCTTTTTCATTAATTGAGAACTCTTATTAATATAAAAAAAGTATTACTCAGAAAAAGATAAAACACCAATAAAGCTAAATGTTAAAATGTTAAAGTTAAATTCGATTTAAGAAATTTAACATTTTTAGATTTACCCGTAGCGTTTTATAAATTTTATATGTAGAGAATATCTGAAATTTCAAATACCGATTTTCGAGAAAATTATATTTATGTTCCTAATAAAATTGCACAACCCATATTCACTTGATGCATACCAACAATGAAAGTAAGTGGTTTGTTGTTGTGTACTTGACCAAGCACCACCTGGCGGGTAATCTTACAAGGCTTTTTCTCTAACTGTGCTTTCTTATATGGTCGATTCTTCTATGGGCCCGATCACAGCGGGGTTTGCTTGATTCGACTTGGTTTTCGATAGCGTAACAATTTTAGTTCCACCTTCTACCTCCGGCACCGTATAGCAGGCGTGCTGCGTACGTGCTGAAAATCCTTTAGTTCCACCTTCAACCGCCAGGGGTTGCATTTTTTTCTCGAGTTCTATGGACCCGATTTCGACAGGAACTGATTATTCAACCCCCTTGATACAATGGGTACCCGTTTCGGATGGTCGTATACAACAAATTGCACCCCCTGGCGGTGGAAGGTGGAACTAAAGGACTTTGCTGCGCGTACACAGCACGCCTGCTACACGGTGCCGGAGGCAGCAGGGACACGTGTCGGAATTTCGGTGTTTTGTTTGGAACAGAGTGTGCCCCCTGAAGGCGGAAACTGAAACTAGAAAATTTTGTAATGCGTGCACAGAACACCTACTATACGGTTCCATAGGCAGTGGGAACATGTGTCGGAGGTTCGTTTAGATCAGTATCCCCCCCCCCCCGCTGTCGGCGAAGGTGGAAATAAAGGATTTTCTGACGCGTGCGCAGCACTTTTAAATAAATAATTTAATACAAACTCGGGTGAAAGATAAAAAATCATACAAACTTTAGATCTGTTTAATTTTATTATCATGGGTTAGGGCAACAATGGGAGGGTCAGCTAGTTTAAATAAATTATTATGTTCAAGCGCCACAATAATTACCACATTTATTACTATTAGTCAAAATTTATACTGTACAGATGTGTGTTCAAACAAAACATTAACTTAAATAATAGTTTCTTAATTTTAATTGATATTTAAATAGAAATAATGAAAGCTATTCTAATAACATGGTGCATATCAGTCTTCTATTATATTACAATTTAAAATATGAAATGTATTTTATTAAAAATTTTATAGCGTGCAAAGTTTTGAATTTATACATGTCCTTAAAATAATCGCATATGCACAAAATATGAATAATGCATAAAGTCTTTATTCTTTTCAAAGCATTTCGAACAACCAGAGCATTTAAAGATTTCGGATTTGAGACGTTGTTTTGATTCTAGTGAATTCATACGCAATATTTCGCAGAAGTAATTTATTCTTTATTGCTACAAAATTATTCTGCTACAATTTATATACTTAATGTGCAATTGAAGCGAAAACAATATAAATCGTTAGTTTTCAGAATGTATTTCATTTTTAAATAAAAGTAACGGAAACTATGATAACAGAGTGGTAGATATCAATCTTCTGTTCTACTAATTATAATTTTAACAAATACGTTATCCATTATTTGAATTGCTGCAATATGCAAAGTTTTAAAATTATACATTTTGGTAAAATAATCCTGTATTCTCAAAATTCAAATGTTTACATGCTCTTCACACCTTAAAATATTTTCAACAATCCATGCCTTCAAAACTTTAAGAAAAATATACGTTAATTTCATCCTAATGAATATGTATACACATTTCTCAGAAATAATTTATTTAAAAATCTCACGACTCTACAACCCATTCTTTTACAGTGTTTCTCTAGAATTAGTGTGTTATGTTATTTCATGATATTTCATGTAATAATAGTTTTGAATTATTAAAATGTATTTCTTTAATTTTAAGTATTAATATATAATACTTTTCCTTATATTAGGGAACATGTAAAAGATATTTTAATTAATGGAAGAAGTTTTAATAAGCGATGTTACACTCAAGAGCGATAGTGATAATAAATAAGGGTAAAATTTTCGCAGGAATTAAAGAGTTGATATTTAATTAGAATTTTATATCTAATATTACAGCGATTACACGAAAACTCTACACAGTGTCGCAAAAAGATTGAAATACGCTTTAATATTTTACCTGTTGGACATAAGTAGGCAATGCAAAAAAGCAAATGTATTCAAAATAGTTTGCGAAAAAGTCAACGAAACACAGTCCACACGTTATATTTTTTAACAAATACATTTTTTAATTTTTATGCGATTTGTCTAGATAAAACTGATCAATTAGAATTTGTTTTCACTTCAATAAGATTATTTCATAAAACATATTCATTAACGCCCGTATCTTAAAAATCAATGAAAAAAAAATTTGACATTTAAAATGCTATTTCATTTGTAAAAATACACTCCATTTATAAATTGATTGTGAGCAAAAATGTGTTAAACAGAAAAAAAAAAATTATCTCAAATACAACGAAATAATGCATTACTCAGGTAGTAACCATGTACACAAACGTAGTTTTAAATTCTAAAAACATAATAATAAAATATACCCTCAAAAAATGTTTTCTCTAATCTGCAATTCATACGGAACTCCGCTAAAAATGTACTTTTTTTGGAGTTCTTTGCCACTCTTATTGTTACAAGCATTGATTATCTATATCTATATTTATATAGATAGATAGGTAATAGATAGTTGGCATTAACAAAAGATAATAAATTCTGTATATATAAATGGGTCATATATACACCCTATGGGTTATATATACACTCATATATATATATGAGCGTCTGATAGATTGAAAATAAATGTTTTTTTCTAAACCGAGTTTAAGATATTAAACAGAATTTGTATCACATTGTAATCTGATTTTGTTTTTAAAATACTTTTTATTGCAAAATTATATTTGAAGTTTCAATATTAAATTACTTAGAATTTATTTTACTTTATATTAAGTTTCAAGTATTAATTTAAATTAATGATTGTTTTTCTTTTATCTTTACAGAAACTGTTAAGTGTGTTTTGTCTAGTTGCAAAACCGGCCATCTCTAAAAAATAAAATTTTGGGGAAAAGCTGATTTTTTGCCACATTTAGCCAAAATAAGATTGGAACCAAAACTCTTTAGTTTTATAGTCATTAGGACAGTATATTTGAAAACACGAAATAAGGTGGCAGGGGCACATGAAATGACGGGGTTATTTAAGTCTTTGTTTTCGATTTGGCCACTTTTGCAACTTACTTTGCAGTTGGCCGGTTTTGCAACAAACCAGGAATTAATTTTTGCTAAATTTAATGTGACATTGGGTTTTTAAGGGTAGCAAACACACAAAAACTGTTTAAGGAGGCATTGAAGAGCATTGCTATGCTTTTGAAGAGTGCCCACAGCTTGGATTTCTTGGATTACCAGTAGGGTAATAACTGAAAATAAATAATATCAGAAATTATTTAAATGTTATCACAAATGTATTCTCTCAGATTTTAACTAACAAAAGACCGTTCATTCCACATCTACAATCCTCAAAATACTAACATTTACAAAAAAATTAAATGGAAGAATATTTTATTAAAAAATTAAATAGATTAAACAATTCTTAAATTTATCAGAGCACTTACAGTTTTATGAAAGCTCAGGGGGAGGGCGCAGAAAAGCATTTTTGCCTAGAGCATAAAAAAAAGTTAACATTACCTTTGTAGTTAATATTACCTAATCACAGGTGTACATTTCCTTTGAACTTTGGCTTTGTTCCTTTTCCACGTCGTAGGGTCACTTTTCCTCTTTCTTGATTGATTAGGAGAGACTTCTTCCACAAACTTTTCCATAGTCGAAAAAAAAAACACGAAACTAAATTATTAGAAACTTTGTATGCACCAAGGAGGAGCTGTCACAGGCAAGAGAAAACCCTATAACGTTAATCTAATTAACAAGTGAGAGGTTATTGTGGGGATAAGCAGATTTTACCGGATATGAAGATGGCCGCTTTTGAACCTCACCGGTTGATGGATTTGGCCGGTTTTGCAGCACATCGTGTTTTTCAAATGCATATAACACAGGAATTTCACCGGCTTAGGGTTGTTTATTGTTTCCAGATGGTAGAAACGTTTACATAGAACTTAAAAAGCTGAAAAAACACATTATAAAATTTTGAGTAGTTGGTTAGTTTTGCAACTAGACGATACATATATAATATTTATCTTTTTGAGTATAGTTTGTTATTCGTGGCTATAAGAAATTAATAAAAAAATCTGATAATTCTTTTGTAAGATATGTATAATATTAACTATACATTCAGTAAAATATTTTTGTATTTAGAAAACAATGGTGAAAATAAATACGAATAATATGAATATTAGTGAGGTAAATTCATGAAAAAGTTATTTTATTTGTTATTGTTTTTATTAATTCATTAATTTATAAATTAGAAAAAAATTCAATGGCAGTTCAATTTTATTTTTCAGGTACATTTTAGATATACGGGTGGAACTAAGAACGTAAGCTTCTCTGGGGTACAGCAAGTAGATTTTTAAATCAACACTATTAAACGAATATAGACGACTTATTTTTAAGCATGATCACCAAGGACATTGATGTTTTTGTCGTAACACTTTCTAAAGTTTTAAAACACTGTTGGAAAAAAGTGCATACCTAAGAATTGTTTTGGGGTTGTTTCTTCTTCTTCATTGATGTCAAGGTACCTTTCTATCAAATTCTTCTTCAATTATAAGAGCTGGAAATCTCTTGGAGCCTGGTCTAGGCTGTAAGGCGGATGTGCATGGCACTCACAACCGATTATAGCAATGATACCTGGACCACACACTTCCTCGAACATTTTATTATTTTCAGCAATCTTTGTCACCGAAGCCGAATCATAATGTTCCCTAAACTTTACGACCGAAAACAATATATACTCTTTATTCTGAAAGTTTCAAACTGAACCACTCAAGCGAGATCTCTGCTAACGATGGGACAGCGCCATTTTTTAAGCTTTCGGACGTATGTCACTAAGTGGCGTATGGACAAATCTCGTTAAAGTGGTATTTAGTCTTGTTTGCCTGTTTATTTACCATTTCTCGCTGGGGGGGGGGGGGGGGGAGAGGAGAAACTTTTCGAATAGGAATTTTCCGATTTCCTCTTCTATAAAGAAAATTTTCTTTTCTCTCTCTCTATCTATATATATTGTTATAAGAAACACAATATTGCAAGTATTTTTATTTCTAACAGCGTTTAGCCATAAAAGGTATTCACTTTTCTATCAATATATAAAATATATCTGCATTTTTTTTTACTGCAAAAGGTATTCTTTTTAAAGAATTATTTTTGTCATCTTCTAGTACACATTACTAGATAAAGCCTCGCATTTTATTGTAATATATTATTTTAAATGCATTTATTTCAGAATGAGACAAAATTTTTCATTGTTTAATTATATAAACAGAATTTCCGCCGGTTTAAAAAAGGACAGGTCGCCGTTGCTTGGAAAAGAGCACTTGTTTTTAAAGCTAATTTTAGTATTTCAATGCCATGGCACGTTTTTCAAGACATAATGAAGCAATTGCTTTACTGAGGGCCAAAAAGGGTTTAGGTTTTTTTTTTTTTTTTGTATGGAGGACAAGAAGGATTCATTTTTTAATCCAAAGCAGACAGGGTGCGGTATTCTCCTGAAACGGTCTGGGGGAAACCCTATACATAAGTATAGATTTTTTGCTATATCAATTAAAATATTAATATTGAAAAATATTAAGCCATAAGAAAAAAAAATGCATGTAATATCTAGCAATACATTGAGAACATATTAGACTTATAATTCATCTTATCAATGTTAAAAAACAATTAAGATTGGGAATATTAAATATTGATTTTAAACTTAGAAGTGTTATTAATAAATCATAAATGTTTGTATTATTTTATATTTTCGGTAGAATTTCAGCAATGTTAATTTTACTAATATGATAGTCTTCAACAATAGTCAAATTGAATCGCATGTTTAATTTAATAATAGGATTCGTAACAAACATTATATCTTACCAATTAAAATTAAACTCTAAAATATTTTTTAATACAATGCAGGTATTACCTCTAAATGGTAGCTCGAAGCTAACTACTAGTCATTTTGCTATCATAATACATTTTTACACTTGATTAATTTTAACACAATTATTATAATTGATAAATAATTCATACGAGTTTTAAATTACATACGAGTTACTAATTTTTCCACTGAGTGAAAAAGTGTCCAAGCCAGAATTCGAACCAGGGACCTCTTGCCTTAAACTACTATTTCTCTGCCAACTGAGCTATCCTGGAAGAATCTGGGGAACAGGGGTTAGCTGGTTAGCTGGGTGAAATGTGTTTGCCAGATTTTCCAGGACAGCTCAGTTAGCAGAGACACTGGTGGCTTAAGCCAAGAGGTCACTTGTTCGAATCCTGGCCTAGACACTTTTTCACTCAGTTGGAAAAATACAACTCATAAGAATACAGTTTTAGTGGGTCTTAACTTTTTTATGCCGGAGTAGAAAAAGTTTAATTTATAAGGGTAATGGGTGTTAAATTTCTATTATTGTGTGTAAGGTTTCTAATAATATTATAACAGTACATTTGTCTGAGGATATATCTAGCTACACAGTCTTAAAAAAATGCAAAGTTAACCAATTCGTATGATTACATTACATAAAAAAATATCACTTTTTTTTACTAACATGTAATAATATTTTATCTCACTAGTGATCTAATAATGGCTAAAAGCTTAAAAATTGTAAAGATGTTCTTTATTTTGTTTATTATTACTGCGTTTAAGTTATTATATGTGGTGTACTTAAATTTATGTATATAAATTTGATCTTAATAATTAATGAGTACACTAAAGAAAAACTAGTATCTAATATGAAAAGATAATTCTTATTAAGTATTAAAATTTAAATACAAATTGATAGAATGATGATGAATAAAAGTTCACTTTATCCTACCTAGTTAATATTTACTCTATTTTTGAGTAATTAATTAATTTAATTAAAGCCACCATTTGCCTATTAGGTGAAAATGCACCCCGTACTGTTTTTATCTTGATATTAATTTACATCTTGTTCCAGTTAAGACTTAATAAAAATTAAATAACACACTACAATTAAATTATTCCCCTATTTGTACAAGTTTTACAAAATTTTAAATCATGCCCATTTAGATTCAATTGTGTATAATATGGTATCTCAGTAATGATATCTGAGAAACATGTATGTCATATCTGAGTAATGACGTTTATGGAAAAATAAAAGTACTGATAAACAAGTTTTCAAAATATGCATTGAAAAATCTTATTGTTTGAAATTAAACTATTTTGAGCTTACTGACAACTCTGAAAATAGTAAATCATTATACAACAAACCTATTATATTCCTATTAAATTTCTATTACATTCCTATTATATTGGATGAAATATGTTTAAATTGTCCAGAAAAATCAGAATTTGCAATTTAAAATTGTTGTTTTTCCTATCCATATCCATATTATACACTATTTCAGTAACGATAATTTAAAGAGGATATTTTGATTTTTCGGCTTTCGATGTTTCCCGTTGTCGATCGTTCTCATTAGATTGTATGTAAACAAATTCAGTTATACTAAATGTAATTGAACTTTATTATAAAACCATGCTCTCCACGATGGATGCAGACGTTAATTATGTGTGTAATTTAATAGATATTATGAATTTTGATTTGTCATTTTCCCTTGCCGATTGTTTTTGTTAGATTGTACGGAAACAATTTGGATTCTACTAAACATATTTAAATTTCATTTTAAAACAGTGTCTTGAACTTGTTCTGTGCAATGAGCTAAAAATTTGGACTTTTTTTTTCAAATAATGCAGAAAGAAAATTTTACACATAATACAATTAAATGATATTTCAAGTTATATATGGTGCACTTAAATTTATGTAGATAAATTTTATCTTAATAATCAGTGAGCACTCTATACGAAAAACTAGTATCTAATACGAAAAGATAATTCTTATTAAGTATTAAAATTTAAAAAAATTGCTAGAATGATGATGAATAAAAGTTCACTTTATCCTACCTAGTTAATATTTACTCTATTTTTGAGTAATTAATGTGTTTAATTAAAGCCATCATTTGCCTATTAGGTGAAAATGCACAGCGCGCATTCCCTTGCACGCTGTGCATTAATTTCAATTGCATTGCATTAATTCAATTTTGTCAGACAACATTTTGGTCTAACAAAATGTTGTCATTTAAATATTTTTGTGTTTTCTTCGAAATTACCTGTAAAATTACATCATATACCTTTAAGCTTCACTTTTGGCTCATTTCAATAGGATCAAATTTTTAAAAAACGGTCAATAAGTTTCACAATCATATTTGTAAACATATCTGAGTAATGACGTTTCTGGCAAAGTAAAATTACTGATAAACAAGTTTTTCAAAATATGCATTAAAAACTCTTATATTTGACAATTAAGCTGTTTTGAGCTTACAACTCTTAAAATAGTAAATAATTATGTAACAGACATGCTTTATATGATATGTCAGTAATGGAGATTTAAAAACGATATTTGAATTTTACAACTTTCGAAGTTTAACGCTTGTCTATGGCTCTCGTTAGAAGGTAACAAAACAACTCAATTCTTATAAATGTAATTTAATTTCATTTTAAAAGAATAATGTCTTGAACTTGCGCGAAAATTTTCAAGAAATAGACGAAAAATGTTCAATTTGTCTACCAAAAATTCCTGATTGTCATATATTTAAATCTCGTTTTCTCTTTCTTGTCAAGTGTATGTAAAATTCCATTTCATTACTTTACTAGCTGATACGCCCAGCGTTGTCCAGTCCATCAAAAAGTAATACGAAACGCGAAATCACTCTAAAAATCGCTGCAGAAAACCGTTCCTATAGCAACTCTTTGTTTTTCGAAAATGAAATTGAGATGGACCCAAATTTAATACCACCCCCTAAAATGTCTGGATTATTTGATTCAAAGTGGGTAAGTTTTTAGTTAAGAAAAAAAAACAATTACCGTGGGATTTTCGCAAAATTAGTATTTTCGGAATTATAAATATAAACTGCGTACAGACTGTGAGTTTCGATTCAATACCTCCAATATTTTTATTAATACTCGAGAATCAGTAAAAAGGAAACTATTTCGTTGTCTGGGATTTTAAAATTGATAAATTTCTTTTGCGGTTTCAATAAAAATAGCCATTTTCGGCACGCGCAAGAAAATATTTTAGTTCACCGCTAGAGCATGCATACTGTTCTAAACAGACTTGCGACACACATCCCCGCTGCCCATGACACCGTGTATAGCAGTCGTGCTTCGCATGCATTGCAAAATTACTTAGATCCAGTTTCCACCACCAGACGGAGCATTCTGTTCTAAATAAATCTATTTCCGAAGGAAACTCCGGCACTCGTTCCCGCTGCTTACGGCACCGCGTAGAAGTCTTGCTGTGCACTCTCGAAAAATTTGAGAGTTCCACTTTCCACCGTAAGTTGGTACCAAATCTATGTCTTAATTAATTAGCTATATTTTAATTAGTTCATGTTAAGTTGAATGAACCGATTCCCGTTGAAATCGGTTCCATAGAACCCGTGAAAATAAATCCCCCCCACGGATATTAATATTCATATATGGTGGTTACCAAGGGCTGAAAAAATTATACCGAAGTACCTGGAGTACCGTAGTACCGAAGTACCGAAGTACCGAAGTACCGTATACCGAAGTACTATTTAGTACCTGGGAGACGTCGGAAGAATGTTAGAAAAGATTTATTTTGAATCGAACCAAGATTAAATTCAAAATATTTTAGTTACATTTTCCACCGCCAGGGGGCGCACTGTTCTGAACAAACATCTTTCCGAACGAAACTCTGACACGTATCTCCGTTGCTTATGACACCGTACCGAACGCGTGCTATGCGATAAAAATCTTTTAGTTTCCTTTTCCACCGCTAGAAGGCACCAAATCTATATCGTAATTAGTTATCTATATCTTAATTAGTGCATGTTAAGTTGAATGAATCAATTCTCGTGGAAATAGAGTGCTTTGTTTGAATCGGAACTAAATAAAACTCTTTTCTATGGAAATATTTTCACGTGTCCCTGTTGCCTACGACACCGTATAGCATGCGTGCTACGCATGCTCTACAAAATTTTTAGTTCCATTTTCTACCGCGATGTGGTGCTAAATCTGTATCTGAATTAGTTATATATATCTTAATTAGTTCGTATTAAGTTGAATGAACTAATTCACGCTGAAATTGGGCCCATAGAACACGAGAAATTACCCTTCTCTGTTGATTATTTTCCAAAAATAGTGGTAACCAAGGGCTCTATGCCGAGGTTTATCTAGTACATGGGGGACCTGAGAAAAGGTGTTGTTTGAATCGGATAAAAAAAAAAAAAGTTATGATTTTGGAGGCAGGGGGGAATTAGGGAGTTTCGATCAGAGCATTAACGCAATATTTAAATTAAAACTTGACAACCCTTCCCCAACACACACACGCACAAAATTAAACGAACGAAGTTAAAAAATTAGGAATTATCATTAACTTTTGAAACAGAACATTGAAATTTGAAACTTTTTTTATTCATATAAAAACAGTAAGTTATTGTTTCCATTATCTGAAATGAAATGCATAAATAACGTCACGTACGTATCTGGAAAGCACATTTTTATCTGTAAGGATCTGTTTCACATCTCTCCAAGATAAAAAAAAAGAAAAAAAAATGACGATTCTGAGAGTAACTGAGGCCGAAATTGAAGCAACCACCGAACCAATCAAGCATTCTGCGCAAAATTTCTTAGTGTCAAAGGAAAAAAATCGCCAAATATTCAAAAATCGCGGTACGAATTCCGAATAAACTTTATTGAAAATAGGATAAAACTTACTATATTAGACTAAAAGATTGGAACCAGATTCTTGTTACTAATGCGAAAAAATTGAAGCAAAACGTGAAAAAACGCTAAAAATTTAAATTAAAAAAATCTATTCAAAAATTTCAAAATTGGGCTTCGAGGTGGAAAACTACATACTAAGAGGTACGTTCCCACCAAATTTTGTAGCTATGTGTGCAGTGGTCTCTTCAGAACACAGCACTTAAACACACAAACACACAAATACACAAACTTCCTTCTTTATTTTTTAGGGATGTTTCAATTAAGGTTCATGTGTATGAAGCAAATTTCTTGCTCACAAATTCCAAACAAGGTGAAAACGTTTCATAAGCATATTTGTAATATTATCTAAATAATGGAGTTTAACGAAAATAAAAATGAATGGAAAACATGTTTTTCAAAATATGATTTTAGTTGTCTTATTTTTGTAATTTACACTGTATTAAACTTACTTTCAACACTTTAAATAGTAAAAAATTATACAATAGAAAATATTTGATATCATATTTCAGTAATGTTGATTTAAAAACAATAACTTGAGTTTTAATATACGACGTTTCCCATTGTTGATTATTTTTGACGGATAGTATATTTAACAAACTGATTCTAAATGTATTTAAATTTTATTTTCAAACCAAGCTGTCTTGAACTTGCTGTTAAATAAGCTATAAGTTGGGAAAGTTTTCAAATTGTGCAAGAAATATGTTAAAACTGACTAGCGAAATCAAATGTATTATTTAAAAATTCTTGTTTATTTTTTTTTCCTAGAAAATGATTTTAAAACCACAATATATGAATTTAAGCTTGACTTTTCGTTCTTTGTGCAGATACAGAGGCAAATAAAGAGGTGAGAAAGTTTCATAAGCTTATCTGTAACCGTAGTGGAGCAATGCATTTTATCGTAAAGTGAAATTACTGATATTTAAACTTTTTCAAAATATGTACTTAAAGTTCTTAATTTTAAGAATTAAACTGTATTGAGCTTATTTGGAGCACTTAAAATTATAAAACCTATTAATTGTATTAATTTAATGCATACCTTGTTATCATATTTTAGTTATGTTCATTTAAAAGCAATAATTTGAATTATAAACGTTCGCAATTTCCGGCTTGTCGATTATTATTTTAACTGTACCTTTAACAAACTCAGTTCTACTAAGTTTATTTGAAAAACGTAGTTCAAAGCTCTTGAAGTGGATATTGCTTCTTGCTAATTTTGTACATGTCGATGTATATTAATCGCTTTAAAAATAATATTTAGTAAAAAAATATTTAAATCTAACATGCAAATATTAATGTTTTATTCTGTTTTTTTAATCTTGGAACAGGAATAAATTGTATCATAATTACGTGTCGTTTTATAATAATTTAAAAGAAATATTAGTAATCTATTGATACCTTTCTACCATGTATAGTCGTTAATGAATATGAATAGATATCCACTTGCATGGAATATGTAATTTTAATTCATGTTTAAAGCTAACAAAGCGGTGTATTTTCCATAACATCGGCCATCAAAGCACTCGATCGCTGCATGACATCGTGCCAGCTTCACAATGTTTTATGGAACCGAGCACTTTTATCTTACCATTGCTATTGACATAAACAAAGGCTTTGTGTTAAGCGTTCGTCATATTTTTACAATGATCTGACATTTCCCCGTTTTTTCTATCTCTAGCCAAATTTTCTGACTTCTTGAACAATGATCTAGAATTCATTGAAAAGGTTTATCTCGTTTCTCCATGAGTTCAAGAAGATTTTGCTTCCCCATAACTTCATATTGCTAAAATCATACTGCATTTCAATATAAAAAAAAATACGTAAAAGGAATGTTGGAGTTGCAGTTATCACACACAAAAGAAATTTTATTTCTATCTGTGTGTTCAAGAAGTATGTGAGGACTTTATAATAATGAACTGTGGATGGTAATGTTTTCTTAAATTTTCATAATCTCCAAATCATTCATTTATTCCAACTACCAAAGCTTTTGAGACAACAGGTACTATATTTCATTTATTATAAATCCAATTAAATGCCCTTTTTCTGGTTTATTAAAGAAAATTATGTATGATTTGTAAAAAGTAGTGAGAAAAGTATGATTTGTACAAATAAATATATTTTTAATATAGTAATGCCGTTTTAGTATGAAAGATATGCTTAACTAAGAAATAACACAAAATTCATGAATTTCAACAGAATACAAACTTACGCATTTTATTAAATAATCAAAGAAAATATATAAACATAACTTCATTTATAGCTGCTCACAAGATCTTTTGTCCTTATATGCTTAAACATACTTCAATACATCCAGTACACTATAATCAAATGAAAGATTCCCTACAAAACGGAATATTTAAGAAAATGTTAAAGAATTTTTCAACCATTTAAAACTTTCATAAGTTTTCCATCTTAAACGTAATATGCTTTTGCATATTAACCATTGGTAAATTTTACTTCCTCAAATTAAAAATTCACATAATTTAATAGTTAAACCTTTTAAACGAACAATAATGTTTTACAAAACTTAATCATTCTGGAAAGGTTAAAGTAAATGTTATGTATGCATTGAAATTAAATATTTCTTGAAATGTATTCTATCTTTGTAGATTTAAGTAACTATTAATTTCCAGGAATTTGAAGCATATATGATATGATGTCAGCTTATGTACAGTTGGTTAAAAAAAGGAGCCTCATATTATTGTATCGCTATATTTTCCCTAGTATTATAATATTTATGTAATGTTAATGGTTAT
Source organism: Maratus michaelseni (assembly GCA_963931845.1). Classification (NCBI taxonomy): domain Eukaryota; kingdom Metazoa; phylum Arthropoda; class Arachnida; order Araneae; family Salticidae; genus Maratus; species Maratus michaelseni. The sequence goes on along the minus strand of OZ007590.1, from coordinate 76,578,687 downwards.
TTTGAGAATTTCAAGACTTCAAACATTTCGACATTTATCATTCAATACAACGATTGGAGCAACAATCACCTTTAAATTCTATGCAGTTTGAAATTTCGCTCTATCAGCAGGTTTAATGGGATTTCAATCTACATAACTGATTAGATGGATCAGCACGGAATGTGAATTATGAGCGTTTGCCACAAAAGATAAAGATATAGGCATTCAGTGCTATGCAAATGCTTTCTGCTATTACAGCTGCATGACACTGAATAGAAATTAAGCTGTATAATTAAAACTTTGTGTTTGCAGAATTTCATTTTGATATTGAAATTTTTATTGCTAAAAGTATTGCGGGAAATAAACTGCCTGTTGTTTTGTCAATGTTTTCAATGTATTAAAGCGATATTTAACCAGGTAGATAATGTTATGAACTTTTTAATTTTTACCGTTCTGTAATCATATATCTTTAAACGTATTCTTCCAAATAAGCTGCTTATCAAAAATAATATTTTTGAAAAGTCTGTCAATGTATGATTGGCCTATTATTAAGAAATCAGTTTACACCAACATAATTCACGTTATCAGCTTTTTAAATTTCATCGCAATGTATCTATAGGTTACTTAAAAATAAAGTACAAAAATCATATTATATAGTTTTTATATATTTTTTTTATGTGCGATTTAAAGCTAGACCACACATTTGATTTATCACAATTTTTGGAGAATTAGCTTCATTGTAAGGAAAGTTTCATAAGTAGCCTTTTGTAATATTCATGCATTTGAGAAAACTATTTACATATTATAAATAAAAATTTTACAACGGGTAATAGAATTTTACTTTTAATGTATTATAAGGTATTTTATATTTTTCTAAATAATAGAAATGTAAATTAATTGTTTATGAAAATTAATTCTATAATACATTTTTATATAAAAATTTTCTAAACCATATTTTTCAGCCCAGTGATTAGCCTGCTGGCTAGAAAACGAGAAGCTTTTACTAATATACACGTGTTCGAAAACAGCATGGCTCATACGGTGCGACTGTGCGATGATTTTGAGTGTTATGATTGTATGATAATAGTAATTCGAGTCTCAAAAGGCCTTCTTTTCTTACAGCAATATGGCCGAAACTGGCTAAAACTGGCCGATGCTTAAGAAAATTCTTCTATCCATCCTGAAATATATTTTATGCTGATCAAAAGCAAGGTTGCATAAAAGTAGTAAACTTTACTATCATAATAATCAGTACAGTGACAGGGGCTGGGGGAAGCTGGATTCGAAATTAATTAGGGGAAGATGAAAAATGTTTTAATCCCTTTATTTTGTTAATTCTGTAGTAAACAATCTAAGATTTCCCTCTCCGGCTAGGCACTTTAGCTGCTACATGCAAATTTGCAGTGAAAAGCCATGTTTTTGTGTTTAAATAAAAATATATCATAAAAACACCAAAGGCAAACGGATAATTGTTCGTACAAACGTTGCAGTCATTGAAATTTTGAATAAAAGCGTAACCACATTTCATACTATAATGGAATGTGAAGCTCACATCGTCACAACTAAATTTTACCTAAAACGCAAATAAAGCGGTTGGAATCAAATTATCAGTTTATTCTTCTCTTTTTCTTAACTTTTCTTGGGTCATTAGTGATGTTTCTGTATTTGTTTCTAGAGAGTATGTTATATATTTTGATGAAAAATAAACATTTGTACAAGCATTGCAGATATCATTGAGAAAAACACATCCCGAATGTCCACAAAAAATTTCTCAAATCACATGAGTAAAACCTTCAACATTGATTGAGAGGGTAATACGTGAAATTGCTAGACTAAATTTTAGAATTTATGTTTAACGCCTGGAAATGGTTTAAAAATTTTTATTTCAATTTGTTTTAGATGTTGAAAATGTGATGTGTCATAATCAACATGGTCCGTTTTTCACCGCTACTTTCCTCGTGAAACGGCTACATTTTTCCACTAAATCAACTTCTGCAATCAGTTCCTCTTTTCTGATATCAATTTCATCTGCCTGGTTAGTTCTTTTCCAACTGATATCGTTATTTTTCGGAGAGTTGGTACGCACTTGCTCTTTGCAGTGATAACAAATTGTAGATCGGATTTCCTACAGGTGCAGTTCCCTTACATCCTTTCAGGAATCTTACATCCTTTTGCACGTTTTCAAAATATCGGTGACAGAAGTTCAGCGGAGGTTACTTGCTAGTTCCGTTTTTCCAACCCCAATCCAAGGAGTTTTTGGCATATCCACTCCACAGTTCAACTTGTAGCTACGAACGGAGAAAATGTTAATGTGTAACTAATTTATTATTAGATATAAACACTAAATTGAAACATTTATAAATGATTTTTGAAAAGATGAAATATGAAAAATACAGTGTCTCTGTTCTTCCTTTACCTATACTAGACTGTCAAAAAATTTGTCTAATTTCATCAATGTCTCCATTAATATCCAGAAAAATATTTACAGCTTCATGTGGTTCAATGCTCTTCAGCACTTTTTTAAAATTCATATTTTATTGTCTGAAGAAAACACGGGTGTAATATCAGAACCACTAAATGAATAAAGCAAGAGTATGTTGTCCCCTATGTTTGGAGGAATTTTCAAAGTTGCTGTTTGGTATAAGTCATCTTGTGCCTTTCGTCTCCTACGTCGCAAATAGAAATTTTGGAAGGGGACGGTGCATACTGCCAAGATAATCAGTAAATCAATATTATTACTAACAACTACAGCCCATTTATGATTAAATTCGATTTACAGTGCATTTTTGCATTGTTACCAGCTTGCTTCGCAACAAAATTGCTTTTTTAAATTTCTGAAATTTCTTACTTCCTGTAAGACTTTTCTATCCTTTTCATTTAATAAAAATTTTGCTTGAAAAGTAGTAGCTGACATTCACTTATCCAACATTATATCTCAAGCTGTATATTTCTTTGTTCGTTAGACACATTATGCTAATTTTGTACTCTTCCGGCAATATCTTCAGAGTGACCAGCAAAAAATATTGTGACACCTGCATTAAATTGATTTTTAGTATATTTAACATATTTTTGGATGATGGATGTAAACAATTAATTTCGTAGGCATGTGCAAAGGCAGAACTATATCTGGGAATTGGCATGATTTTGGAACATTTGTCCCTTTCGTACGCCGCCAAAGTCGATTTTTTTTAAATAGAGAATATAAACCTGAAGTAAGCTAAATTGCAAATTTCTATTTAGAGTACCCGTGCAAAACATTTTTAAAAATATTAAAATAAAAAGCTGCACAAAAATGTAAGAAATTACAAATCCAAAAATTATGCTTTTACCAGCGTTTTTTCAAGATAGGCAGTTTAAACTTTTTAATCTCTTTTTCTTCAGAGTCGTGGGGCTCTGCCCCTCGGAACATACCATTTAAGATTATTTTTTAACACAGACATAAAATTGTCTTCCACGAGGGCTGTTCCAGGTTGCGCCGAATTTCTGAGTAAAAATTCTTTAGTTGATTTTTTTTTCTCTTTGTATTTCAATATTAGTAGGTTATTTAACCCTATAATATTCTCGTGTTACAATAAGAGTTGTCAGTTGTTCAGGTTTATTGTTTTAAGTACATTGCTTGATTTCCACCATTTTTTTCAGCAATCAAGCAATTTGAAAATTAAAAGCTCGTCGAATGGTCAATACTAACATATTTGCTATAAGGGCAAAAGGATTAGAAAGAATAAATTGTATTAATTTTAATCAAAATCCTCAAAGAAAAATATCAAAATTCAGAAAGGAACAATGCCTTTCAAGATCAACCTTTGAAGAACATGATTTTCGTTATTTCTGTAATTGATGACGAAATCGACTTAAATCATCTGATCAAAATGAAAATAAAAATTATGAAATTGATAATTTATGTATTACTCTGTCTAAATAATATATCTAACATAATTTTCGAAATAGAAAGCTATTTTTCCTATCTTTCACTATTCTCTTTTGAATTTCCCGTAATTTAATTTAAAATAATTATATTGAAATAAATGAACTTGATATATTTCAGGTAAATAATATCGATGCTAAAATGCAGTCAAGTAGTTTCTTTAATCACTCTCTCAACCAATGTCGAAATATTTGCTGCCGAAGTGAAGTATTTTTCTTAGTGATAACTAGAGAGAAACATTAAATGATTAAATGCTTCTATTCCTCTCAAAATATGTGTATGCACTCCTAAAAAAATTACAGAAACATCACAAAAAGCTCACGAAAGTAAAAAGAGGTTTGTAGGGGTGGGAGGGGTAGAATGGACTGATAAGTTGATAAGTTCTGGCTTTAGAAGCTTGATATGCGTTTTAGACAAAATTGTGTTGATCATAGTATAAACTGTGGTTACTCGTTTTATTCATAGTTCCAAAATCTACAACTTTTGTATAAAAATACTTTTTGGAGAGCATTTGTTATTTTTGTTATTTTATTTTTAAAAAATGGGTTCTGAATTTCGCATGTAGCGGCTGAAACTTACCTGGTAGATATTTTTACAGACCAAAACTGAAGAGATTAAAACAATATTCAGGTTTCGCCTAAATAATTTGTCTTCATTTGCTTCCCAGTCACTGGGGTGGCACAAATTTAAATAGCCAATCAAATGTTTATAAGAAGAAAATACTTTTTTATACATAACATTTATTTTAGATTATTTCACTGGATAGAAAACAATATATTCATAGCAACAATTATAAGTAAATTGCATTTAATGTAATTTATTGTAATATTCCCTTTTTTTAACTATTTTTGTTTAAGGGAAAATACTTCATAAGTTTTAGAACATATATTATTCAGTTGAAGTGAAATGAATGTGGGAGAATTTTGTTTCTAGCCACTGAGAAAAATAGACACATTTGATTGAATTGCGTTTCATTGTTTTCTATCTAATATATCCTATTCATCCAAGAATTGAATTTTATTCTATTAATCTTTTTCAGGGAGTTGTTTTCATTTTACCTTATTCAAAAGAAAATGCAGGTTTATTCAATAATAGTCAGAAGTTAATATAAGTGAAAAGAAAAACTGCTTTGTTCGTAAAGACATTTATTCCCGGACGAACGAAATTAAATAAAAGTACTTCCAGAATTTTTATAGTAAAGAATAAATAAATACGATAAAATAATGCGAGAGTAGAATTTTGTCTTTTGTGTTATTTGTGACTTTACTTGATATCTTTTTGTATTTACCAATTTAATGATATAAATTGAAAATATAACGTTAGCAATAAGTTAATTATAAAAAAGTGCATTCTTTATAACCATGCATATGGAAAAACTGGTCTAAATAACCCTGAAATTGTTAAACATTGTAATATATGCAGACTATGTCACAAGCTTTGAATTGAAGATTTCTTTAACTGTTTTAAGAAGTACTTTAAATTTCTGTTATTCTGTGCTTTTAATATGTTAAATGTTGCTTGTAGCTTAAATAAGATATTTAAAATGGTTACGTCTGTTAAGTTTTGATTTTTAAGGAATGCTTTTTATCTTTAATATGTGATTGAAAAATGCTGGGTTCTATCACAACTTTTTTACATTTAATATTTATAAAATTGCTTAAGTTTCGATTTTATTAAGTGCCTATTTTTAGGAAAGGCGCAGTAGTTTGGGACATAAGATTTATAATCAGAGTTCCAAGCGTTGACTTATTAGATTACTAGATTACTACATTTAATTGCACCATGAGTCTCACTGCATTTCAATTAGCTACCGGAAGGCGGAATCTCCCACCTCCGCATTTCTAACTCACCTGCCAGTAACATACCTGCTAAATTCCAACCAAACTTCCGTACAATATGAGTTAATTTGATATTGGTTAAAAACGTTTCTAACCAGAAAATATATCTGATACAATAATATCTACTTAGTTTCATGTTCGTACGTCATGTTCGTCGTGGCATCTACGTCAGAAATTATGGTACTCCAGTTTTATTTTAGTGGTATACTTGTCACAAACACACAGTGCAGATGTATTAATAAAATCTGCAAATGATGCAGATTTTTAATATTTTCCCAGCATTACGTAGAGAAAATGGGATATTCAATGAAAATAATTATGAAACATGCATAAGAAAAATTACTATATCAATGAAATCTGGAGATAAGGCAGATGTTTAATGTTTTCGCACCGTTGCGTAGACAAGATGGATCGCCGAATGAAAATTATTCAAAATATATATATGAAAATTTCTGTATTAATGAATCCTGAAAATGAGGAAGATTTTTTGTGTTTTCCATGCGTTACGTACAGAAGATAGGTTGCTGAAGGAAAATAATTATAAAACATACGTAATAAAATTGCTATATAAATAAAATATGCATATGAGGCAGGTTTTTAATGTTTTGTAACATTACGTAGAGGAAATGGGTTGCTAACGAAAATAATTATAAAAAAAATATATATATATAAGAAAATTTTTTCAATAATTAAATCTGCAGTTAAAATAGATTTTTAATGTTTTCTCAGCGTTACATAGAGAATTTTAGTTGCTGAATAAAAATAATTAGAAAGCATATATAGGAAAATGCTGTATCAATAAATTTTCTGCAGATGAGGTGGATTTTAATGTTTTCCCTGCATTACGCAGAGAAGATGGGTTGCTAAATACAAACAATTATTTTTTTTAAAAATTAAAACAATTCTGTAATGATAAAATCTGCATATGAGGCAAATTATTCATATTTTTCCAGCATTATGCAAAAACGATGCGTTGCTGAATGCAAATGATTACAAAAAAGTAAGAAGAAAGTTGTTTTATTGACAGATTTGATTTTAGCACCTGATCGATAATTACGGTTAATAAACACTATTTTTATAGATAAAATTTGCCCGACTCCCGTAAAGGTGTACAAAAAAACTTTGCAGGCAAGACGAAATGTTATTTTCCTAACTATCATGACGTAAAAATAATGTATCGCTGAATGAGTAATCGCAGACACTCAAGCAGATGTTGAGATTATTTTTATGTTAAATGTGCTACAGACTTAAAATTATAATAAAGTTACCACTAATATCAGGTCATAAAAAATATAAATCGTATCTGCCAATACCGCAGTATATACGTACGTATATACGTACTGTGAATAAATTCATTCAGCAACTCATCTTCTCTACGTAATGCTGAAAACACACTAAAAATTTGCCTCATCTGCAGATTTTTTTTATACTACAATTTTCTTACATAATTTTTATTTTTATTTTTTGAATGATTTAATATTAAAAATAAAGTCAGATTTTTACTATTACTTGAACAATAATTAATTTAAGGTAAAGCCAGGAGAGATGGCGCGGTCGGAGATATTGCGCACATAAAGGTTCCGGGAGAAGGAGTAGAGTGAGTGCGCAGCGACTCCAGGTAGTTGTACAACAACAGTAGTGGAATGTCTACTTGAAATTGAACGTTGAATGTTTTGAGCGTCTAAGATAAAGTAATGTTATTTTGTTTTGTTTCCACAAAGTAAGTGCTTGAATTTTCATAGCTATTCATCAGAATTGCTATACAATGTCAATAGTACAAAATATTTTAAACTTAAACGATTTTTCATAAGCTACTAATCTAGACTAACAATGTACTGAACATCAACGGTTCGTTTTTGTTGCGGCCATGTTTAAATAAAAGGCCACGCAATCTCCTCCTACCGAAATTGGAAAGTTTGCGCATCTGCTACTTAGGAGAGATGGCGCATTGTTCCCATTAGTTTCCATGCTAGGAGAGATTACGCAGCTTATTGGAAAATTTGCATACAAAAATTAAAAATGAAAATAGACTAATTTTAAGTTAAACGTGTTATTAAGTTACATAATTTTATTTTGTAATCTTATCTGGACGTGCTTTTTCTGATTCTTTAATTTTTTTTTTGATTTAATAAAATTTTCTTAATCGTTTTTTAAATTATTTCCTTTTTCTGATTATTTAAGCATTAGGTTGAAATATTCACTCCCAATACAATAAAATTTGTTCACAAAAACCTTACAGCAATGTCATTTAACTGTAATTATTATTGTTAACAATTTAATTCTAGTTATTATTAGTAACAATCTCTCCTCCCCATGTGCGCAATCACACCAATCCTGTAAGGAGAGATTGCGCAAAATAACTTTCTTGGTTTTATTACAACTGTTCTATTAAATTTCAACATAACAACAAAATAGCAATGGAAATACATAAAAAACAAATGAAGAAAAAATTATTCATGGATAGTTTAGCAAAAAATTAATATTTAGATTTTTTATTGCTATTCTTTTGAATTGTACGCAGGCTCTCCTAGCTTTACCTTATATAATTTATAAACATTTTCACTAATTAACCTATTTTTACTATATAACGCTGTGAAAACATTAAAATCTGCCATATTTACATATTTCATTGATACAGCAATTTTTCTTACATATTTTTTATATTTAATTTTATTCAGCAATCTTTCTTCTATATGTAATGTTGGGAGAATATTTAAACTCTGCCTCATCCGCCTTTTTTATAGATATTTCTGCACTGGGCGTTTGCAAAAAATGTACCTTAAAATATCAATGAAGTATTTACTAATCTTTTACACTCAATCGCGTTAATGAAATCTGTCAGTAAATCAGTTTTCTTAAACATTTTAACAAGCAGTTCAAGCTCCTAATTTTTTTTTACTACTAAACGTATGAAAAACATTCACTAACTTAGACATACTGAAATAAACCTGAATAAAACCAATCTGTTTAGACAAACAAGTAGTCATTTTCTAATTATAATAAAACGGCATAGGCTCTTTGCAACGAGTCTGAGAAAAATAGCTGATTGAGAAATAAATTGATCCAATTCGCCTAACTCTCTACAGGCTTTTTGCAATACACCTGAACCATATTAGGCTGATTAGAAAACGGAAGATGATTTTCCGTTTAGCTGGGCTATTTGCAAAGTGTCGGATTTCTCAATCAGCCTACGACATATGTAACAATCGGATGATATTTAAAAATGCAGATAAATGTTGCCAAAAAATATTTTTGAAAAAAAAATATCCTCGTGAAATGTAGCTCCTCCTTTTTTTTCTTTCGCACCAATGACCCTATAACAAGCACCTACCTTAAATTAAATATACAAGTCGTCAATTTTCTGTGCTCCAGATTATTTTAACCATATACAAACCAGTTTTTGATTTCTGTAGCATTTTCTAGTCATAGTATTTTATCTCTTGTGTTTTATCTTTCGCCAGTAATATCGAATTTGAAAAGTAATCTATCACTGAAAATCACATAATAATTCTTCATGCAGAAAAATATCATATCATAAAATCACGTGTGCGGACAAGCGATTTCAATATCCACCTTAAATGTTTGAATCTTGCAAAATTGCATATCTAACAAATTATAAACTTAAACGTGTATTCTGCAAACGAATAACATTTTGAATTTATGGTTTTTAAAAACTGAAATATATAGGTAATAAATCGAATACGTTACTGAAACAAAAATACATTTGTTTGATATTAAAAGTTAAATGCAAATTCAATAGCTCCAGTGTAAATTATTAAAATGTTCCAAATGTCGGTTATATTATAAGCTCAGAATTATGCATAAAATAACACAATATTTACACATACATTTTTATATCGTCTTACATTTTCCAAAATAAAATAAATAAAAATTTATATCCAAAATTTTCTAGTTTATTGTTTTTATCGTTTAATGGTGTAATGATTTTATTGGTGTCACTAAAGACGAGATGAACGTCAGGAAAAATAATTATAACATAAAAGGATATTCAATGAAATCCAATTTAAATAACAATAAAAAAAGAGGTTTTCACCAAAATTATGATAATTTTAGTGAAATATATAAAGACCAACGAGTACCTATTTAAAAGTAGACTTTTCTTACAGTTTTATATTGTAACTAGCTGATCCACCCGAGGTTGCCCGGTCCGTCAAAAAAGAATACGAAATGCGAAATCACTCTAAAAATTACTGCAAGAAACCGTTCCTCTGGTAACACTTTGTCTTTCAGAAAATAAATAGAGAGATGAACACCGAAGCGAAAGTAAATTCAATACCACCTCCTCAAATGTCTGGATCATTTGATTCAAAACGGGTCAGTTTTTGGTCAAAATTTTTTTAAAAATGTTTACCGTCAGATTTTTAAAAAAATTGCATTTTCGGATTCAGAAAAATAAACTACGTAAAGACTGTGAATTTCGATTCAATAACTCCAATACTTTTCGTGATACTCGAAGATGAGTGAAAATGAAACTATTTCGTTGTCTGGGAATATCAAATTGTAACTTTCTTTTGCGATTTCAATAAAAATAGCCGTTTTGGCTGCACGTGCAGGAAAATCTTTTAGTTCCACTGCCAGGGGATGCATTCTGTTCTAAACAAATTGCCAACACATGTCCCCGCTGCCTACGATACCGTGTACAACAGACGTGCAGCACACTCGCTGCAAAATCTTTTAGTTTCAGTGTCTACCACCAGGTGGAACATTCTGTTCTAAATAAACCTCTTTCCGAACGAGACTCCGGCACAGTGTAGAAGGCGTGCCGTACACGCGCGAAAAATCTTTTAGTTCCAACTTTCCACCGCCAGGGGGGTACCAAATCTATGTCTTTATTAATTAGCTATATCTTAATTAGTTCATGTTAAGTTGAAAGGACCGATTCCCGAAGAAAACGGGCCCACATAACCCAAGAAAAGAAATCATCCCGCCTGAATATTAATATTCATAAATGGTAGAAACCAAGGGCTCAAAAAATGATACCAAGGTTTATTTAGTACCTGAAATCCTGAGTGAGGCCATTTGGTCCGGCGAAGCCGGATCGTTGAGCGTTACTGCCTCACCCGAGGTTGTACCTGGGAGACCTCGGAAAAATATTAGAAAATATTTCGTTTGAATCGGATAAAGATTAAATGCATAATTTTGTAGTTACATTTTCCACCGCCAAGGGACGCTCTTCGTTCTAAACAGACCTCTTTCCGAATGAAACGCCGAAACGGGTCACCGTTGCTTATGGCAACACATAGAAGGTGTGCTGTGCACGCGCTAAAAATCTTTTAGTTCCACTTTCAAACGCTAGAGGCACCAAATCTATATCTTAATTAGTTATCTATATCTTAATTAGTCCATATTATTTTGAATGAATCAATTCTCGTTGAAATCGCGCCCTTTTAATCGGACCAATTTTAAATGCAAAATCTTTTAGTATCACTTCCCACCGGTAGGGACACAGAGCTTTCTAAATAAAACTCCTTCCCATCGAAACTCCGGCACGTGCCCCTGTTGCCTACGACACCGTATTGCAGGTGTGCTAAATAGTTTAATTAAATTTTATACCGACAGGTGGCGCCAAATCTGTATCTGAATAAATTATCTATATGTTAATTATTTCGTATTAAGTTGAATGAACTAATTATCGTTGCAATTAGGCCCATAGAACCCGAGAAATTACCCCTTCCTTGTGATGAATGTTCAGATATAGTCGTAATCAAGGGCTAAAAAAATTATACATAAGTTTATTTAGTACTTGGGGGACCTGAGAAAAGCTTAAGTTTCAATCGGACAAAAAAAAAGTTCTGAGTTTGGAGGCAGGGGGGAAGGAGGTAGTTTCGATCAGAGTATTAACACGATATTTAAATTATAACCGGACACTCACATCCCCCACACACACAGAATTAAACCAATAACGTTAAAAAATTAAGACAAAACATGAACAAAATGCCTTTTTTTGGCAAACAGTAAGTTATCGTTGCCAATTTTGGAAATAAAACACATGAATGACGTCATGTACATGAAAAAAACTCTAAAAATCCCATAAAACAAATCGCCACAAATTCACAAATCGTTGTTCGAATTACAATTAGCTGACGACCTTTTCATCTGCCAAACACAATTGCCCGGTTGACTTCCAGCTGTGCTTGCAATCGTAACAACTACCAATCACAACTTCCCTCCAATGGTATTTGAGATTATACTGAGTGATTTGTGACATCATATGAAACAAAAAACGCTTCAAAACATGACAAAAAATGGTTAAAATGCTCATAAAAATTGAAAGAAAAAAATGTAATCAAAAAATGCAAATCGGGATAATTAATAAACAGCCTTTCACTTTTAAAGTCATGATTTTTTATCTGTAAAGAATTACCATCTGTCTTCAAGCTAAAACAAGAGGGAAAGTGGGGAGAGAAAAAGCCGATCCTAAGCGTAACTGAGGTCGAAATGGAAGCAACCACCGAACAATTCAAACATTCTGGGCAAAATTTCTTAATATCAAAGGAACAAAATCGCCAAAAATTCAAAAGTCTCTGTACTATTTCTGAGTAAACTTCATTGAACAGAGGATAAAACTTACTATATTAGGCTAAAAGATGGCAACTGGATTCCGGTCACTAATGCGGAAAAATTCTAATAAATGCTAAATAAATGCTAAAAGTCACATAAAATTTTAAATTAAAAAAAAAAAAAAACCTTTTAAAAAATTCTAAAATCGGGCTTCGAGGTGCAAAATTACATTCTGAGAGGTACCTACTCACAAAATTTTGTAACTCTGTGTGTAGCGGTCTCTTCAGAACACAGCACGCAAACACACAAACTTCCTTCTTTATTATAGTTAAGGATGCATACAGATTCATACAAATATAGTTGTCCAGGGAAAAACATTGTATATAGCATGTCCTAAATTTCGAAGTAATGAAGTGTTCTTCATAAATACATAACATTGTGAACGAACTTAATTTTGAAACCTTAATATATTCTGAATGCAAAAAAAGTTTTTGAAAGAGCATTTGTTAAAAAGATAAAATAAACATTATTTCAGTAATTTTAGTATATAATATTAAGTTTCTATAAATTATTTTCTTTTAGCTCTTAGAATAGTAATAACATTTTATATCTATATTCACTATTTGTTAAACAATAGCGAAAAGAATAGATGCTTTTGATACGTAAAAGTTGTTAAAAAATAGTTGCCTCTTGATGGAAACATTCATAATTACATCTGAAGTGTCATTAAGTACAATCTGAATGACAGAAACAGACATTACAATACAAAAGAATAATTCAATACAAAATTTATTTTAAAGTGTCATTTAATAAAACATTGAAAAATGAAACCTGACAAAATTCCTGGTAGACTGAGTTAAAATTTGGTATACAAAGCACAGCTAATCAATTATGTATAAAGATAGTTTTGCTGAAATTTTTACGAACTAGCAAGTGTGAAGTAGTATCAAAACTTCTTTTTAAAAATTTAGCTGCGGTATTTTTATTATCTCTTCATTATTGTTGAATTGTAAAGTACAATTTATTATTAAGAAAATATTATTGTAGGGATAAGATAGTAGGGACAGATAGAGAAAAAATATATGTATAGAATTTATGATGAAATATTGTATAAACTTATTTTAGATAGCTATTTTTGTAATTTTAATCGAAACGTACTTCATGGAAAATCTTTCTGACAACTGCTATTTAAATTTAAGCTATTTTTCAATAGAATCAAATTTGAATATATTATTATTTAATCTACAGGGTGTTTCTAAATGAATATTGGAGTTTTAACACTTGGTAGTATTTATTAACTAAAACTTAAAATTGTAATTAATAGATAAAAAGGAATAGCAACTCAAACAGTTTTACCTACAAGCTTACAAGTGTTCAATGTGAACAACTTAATATAGCTTAAAATAGAAACTTAATATAGAAACACTCCAATAGCTTTCGTCACACGGCACACATCAAGTCGATAGCTCAGTTCTTCCCAAACATTAATTAGTGTTTGTGGTGTAATTGTTGCAACAGCTGGCTGTGGGATCACATCTGACCTTTTCCCGGAACTCACGTTGCACGGTAACTACAGATTTGGTCTTTGCAAACTGCAGAACACAAAATGCTTTCTGTTCACTAGTCGCCATTTTCGTTACTAGCGCTTTCTAACGGATCACAGAAGAAACATTGCCTACGCATGTGCATGCACAGGTAGAAACAAACTGTTTGAGTTGCTCTTTCATTTTATGTATTAAGTATAATTTTAACTTTTATATAATAGATACTACAAAGCGTTAAAACCCCGATATTCATTTAGAAACACCGTGTATTTAATGAATGTTGTAACTTTCTTCAATTATCGATAAAATATGAATAATTTTAAAACTGCTATAACTTTACTATAACACCTCGTAGAAATAAAAATAAATTTAATATGTTTCTGTCGTTTTAAATACATTATTTCTGATGAGAAGTGTAATAATTTTATGTCATGAAGGACATGTTTGTGTATATGAGAGCATATTTGTGTCATTAAAAACTAGTCGCATGTGCCAATACCATAACTTTCTTCTATCTCACACGGGTTTCGCTTACACAAAAAACAAATCAGCACCAATTTATATCAAGGTCTAACTGAATGTAAAGTTTTATTATATTCCGTGAATTAGTTCTTGAGATAAGACTATCGCTAAAATCGTGTAATTCCTGAAAAATGTAGCACCGCAGCGCCACCTGTTGGGAGATTTACACCAAAATCTAATCAACAAGAACGTATGACAACGTCTTACTAAATCTGAAATTTGATGAAAATCCGTGTATTAGTTCTTGAGATATATTAATCGTGATAATAATGAAAATAGTAGCATAGCAGCGATACCTGTTGGGCTAAGTACACCAAAACGTAATCAGCGTCTACTTATGTCAAGGTCTAACTGAATCTGCAGTTTGATGAAAATCCGTGCATTAGTTCTTGAGATATCGTGAAAATCAAGAAAAAAGAAGCATACCTATACCTGTAGCATACCGCCACCTGTTGGAATATCTACACTAAAACATAATCAGTGTCTAGTCTATTTATGCCAAGTTCTAACTGAACCTGAAATTTGATCAAATAAGTGCATAAGTTATTGAGATAGAGCTCTTGCGGAAATCACGAGAAATGAAGCATAGCAGCGCAATCTGTTGGGCGATTCACACCAAAAACTAATCAGCACTAATTTATTTCAGGGACTAACTGAATGTAAAGTTTTATTAAATTCCGTGCATTAGTTCTTGAGATAGAGTGCCCACAAAAAATTTTGTCACATACAGACAGGGAGTCACAGAGTCAATGACTCACAGATAGATATTTTCTAAAAACAGTCAAATCGTGTTCAGGACCTTCCAAATCCGTCGAAAACTGGAAGTTGAAAATTTTCATAAATTCCAATACTTTCTTCTTGTAAAGATAGAAGACAGTAAAAATATGAACACCACAAACAATATCTCACAACGGAAAGTGACAATTCGTTGAAATAGTAATCTTAGTGTACAGTTTAAAATACATTAAAAAAAAAAAAAAAAAAAAAAACATGAAAAAATTCAGGACCATTTATCCCTCTCATGCATGAATTATTTTTAAATGAGTGAAAATTTTATTTGGCAGTTAAAATAGATTCAAAATGGATTTCTAAGTATAAATATATATTTATTTATTTAAAAATCTTACACATTCGAAAATTAAAAAATTAACCTGATATGCTTTTATGTGGTTTCCACGAGTTGAAAAATTATTAATACATATTAACTTGTTTTTGGGTAAGTTTAAATTTCGGTTATTTTATTATTACAAAGTAAAGAAGGGAAAATGACCATGGTTACGTTTAAATATTCATCTGAAATTCTTTCGTAAAATCTTTCCTCGTCCAGAACATTAAATAAATAATCAAAGACGCAATTAAAAAATAAAATTGAAAATGAAATAGGTCTATTATCAATTGTTGTATTACATAAGCAGATTTGAGCTATTTTGTTTGAGCTATTTTAAGTTTATATGTGGTACATGAATAAAAATAACATATCCACAGCTCGTTCATGTTCGTTCGTCGTTTTTCAACACAATCTCATATGAGTTTGCTATGCAGGAAAGGGCTTATAGCGTTCTCTAGTCACGCGAAGACATTCTAAATTTCTCGCTTGCATTTAATATTTTAACCCTATCCCCCTCCCCCTAAATTGAAAGATCTAATGCAATACAAATGCAACATCAACACAGCGGGTTTCAACGCTAGCTAGTTTCATAGTTAACTACGTTTAAAATTCATCAATTATATTGAAATATTTGTTCTCAGAAACTAATGAAATTTATTTCAGAATGCCACCATTAAATTTATTCATCCAAATTGTTATTTATAAGATAGTTGAAGACTGATGCAATTCAGAGAAATCCAAAAATATAATGTTATGTTGAAAATTCTCAAATAGTCTCGCATAAATTGTTTACGAATTGAAATAAAATTATAACATCTAAGACTATTTGCCCATTCAAATATTTTGCCAAAAATCTCATAAAAACAATTCAGGTATTTTAAGTGATAGCTTTTTTCGAATGAGGCCAGTTAACTATAAAATAATAAAAACAATAACAAATGTAAAAATATAAGATTTTTGCTCGCAGTGATGATATTTTTAAGAAACATAGTCGTAAAATATTAATGTTATTTTTTTTCAGCTAACTGATTTTATTTGAAATAGAATAAAAAATTAATTCTGAATTTTATTATCAAGTAATGGCATAAAAATTAAACAGTAACAATAACGCAATTTGTATTATTTTTATATGTTTTTTAAGAAAGAAATAACGCAATTTTTTTCTTTTAATAAAAGAAGAATGTAGACGATTAAAATTAAAAAATAATAATGGCTAAATAACTCACACCAAGCAATAAAGGCCATAACAAAAGCAATATTCATAGAAAGCCAAGAAAAGAATGTTATGCATCTTAAGAGAGAGACTTACACAAAAAGAGAAAGAGGTGGAATTTTCCGACATAAAAGATGAAGTATTGTCTGAACAATTGTACATTTAACAAACTTGAATCTGCAAACACAGTAAATAGGAAAGGAAAGATGAAATAAAATAAAATGTTAAGATTCATTATAAGAACCGTGAACAATAATTCGTGGAGATAATTTTACAAGTGTAATTCCAGAGAATGGGAAAATAAAGTAAAGAATGATATAAACAAGTAGGTAAGTGTGATCACAGATTGCACAAAGTGTTTCGTTTAATATTCCTTTCAAAACACTTTATCCTTTCTTTAATAAATCCAACTAAATGTCATTAAAATATATATATATATATATATATATATATATCATATTTTTTATAAAGTAAAAATTTACCGGTCTATGTTTCCCCTTTTTTCGCTATTATACTCTGTCATAATAATATCTGTTATGTGGACTAAGTACGATATTAAAAAAAAAATTTTTTTTCAAAATTAAACATGCTGTACAGAAACCTTCAAAATGTTAAAATATGCCAATATTTCCATAATCGGGTTTTTATCATGATTCAATACGTTCTTCAAACTCATATGACGTTATAATCGCTTGCTGACATCATATCTACTTGCTTTCTCTATTACTCACATTGATACTCTTTTTGTATTATTCTCAAACATTTGAAAAAACCCGTCAAACTTTCATTATGACGTCAGATTAATTTTCTTTTTAATTCTTTAATGACATCATATTAACCTGCTTTCTGTACTTACACATACTCATACTCCTTGTATTATTGAGAAATATTTGAAAATTTCCGTTTTATTACCAATATGACGTCATATTAATCTTTTATTCAAATGCTGAAACTTTTTATTTCATTTTCATTTTTCACGTGCAAATCTTTGAATAGAAAATTAATTATTGTAGAAAGAATTTTATTGTGGATTTTTAATTGTTGGCAATTGCTATAACGAAACATATTTAAACTTAATAGGAAAAGGCTGTTAGATTTTTGTTTTTTTATCTCTGTATATTAAAATAATACGATGAGCTTCGTAGTAGGTATTTAGCTATAAGTACACAAATTTCCAAGTCTGTAAGTAATATATTTTCTGAAAACTGGCTCTGTGACAGACAGACAACCTAGCGGGACGAAAGGGTTTCGTGAGATGAACGAAACCCTAAAAAAGGTGAATACAATAATGAAATAATGGTTAAATGCATTTCAGTAATAATTGTTTATTAAAATTAAGGTATACTTTAATTTACAACTAAAGCAAAATATTTATACATTTTTTTAAACCTTATATATTGCATTTTAATCGTGCTTCAATATCTTAATTTACAATGTTAATTTTTTGTTCTGTAATTCGTTCAAAGCGATTGAAAATAAACGATAAATTATGAGTATTTCAAAACTTTTTCGGGTCAAACACTCTCGGGAGATTGAACTATGTTATTTTTTCATTTTATTGTAATTTGCAGAATGTAGATAATAACATATTGAATGACTGCCAATGAACAATGTCTTACAAATTTTACAATTTGCTGTTTCAGTAAAGAGGTCGAATCAGACCAATTACAAGATCTCATAATACACGTGCGTGACACACTGCTCTGCCGGAAATGTTTTATGAATAAAATAGAATTATTAAAACTTCACAGTGTTATATACCACAACTATGTAAATTAAATAGATGTAAATAAATGTACCGCGACAGCAATATATAAAATTAAAAATGCAAATTTATTTTATAACAAAAAGAGACATAATATATATATTTATTTGAATAGAAATTTTATTTCATTGTCTGGTATATTTTTTCACATTTCTGAAAGAAAAAATACAATGTGTTTCTTATATTCCCGCTAGTTTTCTTTTCAAATTTTTCTTTTCCATTGACTTTTTTGGTTCAATGGATGCATTACATAGCTTTTAATATTACTAAAGCTTTTACATTGATTCAGTCTTTGATAATCTCTTAACTGACAAAATCTTTTTAATAGCTTATGGAATGACACGAAACGAATGAGTTCTTCATTCCTGACGATGATTGGCTGTCAGTAAAGAAAGTGAATAAGAAAAAGCAGAAAATAAAGTATTCAAAGTGCTTCTATTTTTAAAAAAGTATAAAATATAATATTTAAAGTGCTGTTTCTATTTTAAGAAAAGTTTATATAAAAAAATATACATTGGATAGAATAATTTAGAAATTAAAAAAAATAATTAACACTATACTGAATTAATTTAGCATAACAATGATTACTGAATTCACATAAAAAATCCAGATTTAAAATTTGACTGAAAAAAAATTAGTTACAAAATTATTTAGCAATTTAAAACGGTTGCTTACCCCAATTCCCAATAAATGTTAGGCTACATGAAGAATTAGGCCATAACTCGAAACAAGAACTTTTATTAATCTTAAATAACGACAACTGCAGAAAACACGAAAAAAATATCATGTTAAATTACCCATACTGGGATTTAAGAATAAGAATGCTGTAAGTGATAGAATTAACATATCATGAATTGTACGTTTCAGTCTGAATTAATATGACAAATATGAAGAATAGTGATTTCTCACATCACTAATTTTGTGTACTTCTCTGCCATTTTGGTTGTTTAACATATATTACAATAATATGCGCATTTAAATCATGAGTAATCTTGACATGAATCTCTTCTGCGACTTAATGACCAACAATGAGAATAAAAATCGCGTAGAATATCTTGGGCCAAATCCTTTGACACCGAACAGAATAAAGTAACATTTCGAATCAGATTTGTTGAAGAGACTGTGAAAGTTTGAATAGCAAGCTTTTAACTCAGAACGATTTTTTGCTGCTATTGTGTCTGCATGTGACCTCACGCATTCGACGTCACGCCTCCGTCACTTGCCGAAGGAGAAATAAACTTTACTGGGTGATTAGTCTTTCCTCCATAACCTCCGGGGGGGATTTACTTCAGGGAATGAAGTGATTTCATATTTGATCTTATTATTATTGCAAAATAATAAGTTAGAGCCGCAAGCTATTGACCGCAAGTTAGTTGACCGCGCTAGTTAAACGCGCTACTTAACCGCAAGCTGTTGAATGGTACGCTTGAACGTACCCCCGTTGGTTCAGATAGTCACGACCCTAACTACACCATCAGACCCAGGATGGACTTGCTCGATGAGTGCTAACTTCCACTGAGTTGGATGTATGGATGACTCTCTGACCAAGGCTAATTGGCCTGTCTTGAGACTGTGGCTGTCCTTTTTCCATTTGAGTCTTAAGGACAATGTTTGGAGATAATCTTTAGTCCTGCGTTGCCAGAAATTATCTAGATCCTTATTACACAACTTTCACCTGGAAGAGAGGCTAATGGGTGGATTGATATTAGGGAAAAAATCACGCAAAACAAGTAAAGGAGCACCAATGAGGAAATGTCCTGGAGTTAGCACAGATAAATCATTAAAATCCGTGGATAAAGGAATAATTGGACGATAATTTATACATACTTCAATAAGGCACAGGGTAATGGATAGTTCTTCAAATGTCATAAGAGTCCCTCGGCAGGATTCAGTTGGATGTCGTTTGGCTAGTTTTATGGAAGACTCCCATAAGCCTCCAAAGTTTGGACCATAAGGAGGTATGGAATGCCAAAGAATCTGTCGTTGAGAACAGAAGTCTTAGACTTTCATGCGGTCAGCGGAAGGAAAATTTTTTCTCCTTGTCACTCCACTGGTTTGGCAACACGCTCGGTAGCGTCACTTGAGAGTAAAATTCGGAAACAACGTTACGGCTCAGCAGCATTCCTTGTTCTGCGAATGCTGACCGAAGCCGATCTGTTTTTGAATTCTACGTGATCAAATGAATTTTTTAAGAAATACTTTTTTCATTTATAGACGATCAATGTAACTTTTAAAAGAGACGTAATCATACGCAAAAGATCAATGATAATGAAGAGTTTCACTGAAATTTCTGTTCGCTGTTTCTAGAGGCCTGACTTCGCCATCTTTCAGAGGCTAGTATCGTCATCTCAGATGTCTTTTTCAGTTAAACTAGTGTATCATCGATCAATAGAGTGATCATCTTTGGTGTCATTGAATTGTCTTTTATAATGTGCATCAAACCAGATAATTCGCGTACTCTAAAAATTCCTGTTTACCTCGTGGAGTTATCAGTGATACAGAAGAAAGATATTCTAGATTATTCGACAAATTGTGTTTCAGTGTTTTTGTGAATAAGTGATATGCTGAAGCTGATAATTTACAGAAAATATAGATTGAATCCTACTGTCAAATTAGTGTGCCTTTTGGTGATAAACATCACGAAACAAAATTCAGTTCATATTCTCATGATAAATTGAGATTGAAAATTTTCTCCCCAAAACGTGCATGAAAACATTCAATGTCTGTGTGACCTAAACAAATGGCCCTAGTTCACACACAGAGAATTATTACAGAGTTCGATTTCATACTTGATCTTATTATTATTTATGCTTATTGATTTCTGTTTACTTCGTATGACTTTCTTTTTCATTGGCAATTTTTATGTAATAAAATAATCAAGAGATATCATTTATTAAAACTTTCAGTGTTTTACAATTTATTCATTTTGCAAAATAATTTGAGTATATGCATTATTATTTTTTTTCGACGGTCATGCCGCTATTTATATATTTAAAATTTTAAGTGAATTAATCATCTTTAACTTAACTTAAAACACAACGCTTTCTCTCTTGCTATTAATTCTGAATCGTATTTCTTTGGTTCAGTTCCTCAAGTTTAATAATATATTGGCAATTGATCGCAAGAATTTCCCTTGGTGCTTATGGGGCCTTTTGGAATCATATTTGTACATCTGTGAAGTAATTAATATAAATGGTAATATGTTTTGATGCACCATTATCAACAAACCAATCATAACAATTTTCTTCAGATGAAAATCCTTCTTCGTCTAGAGCTATTAGTCACATATTTGCTGTAGCACTATCTTTTCTTGAGAATTTAATATTCTAACTGGGCTTTACTGGCTCTCCATCGGCTATAACTTTCTGCAAAGTTTTACCCAGGGGCCATATTGCTGACAATAATTGCATTTTCCAATTTGCTTTTTACGTTTAAAAACTATTTTTATTCTACTGGTTTTTGCTTCTAATGCTTCGTGATTTTGGACATCACTTTTTGACTTTTCTTCTTTATTTTCTCTTGCGTGAGAACATAATTGAGTTGATTGAATTGAGTCATCAATTGCTCTTTTATCTTTATTCAGTAGTAGCCAACTCGACTTGAAAGTACGGTACTCTCGAGGTAATGTGTCAGGAATCTTTCAAATTAGTAGCATTTGGGACAGTTAAACTTCTCGCTTTCTTTGAAGACCCAAATTTAACTCGCTCTAAATGTTCTTTAAATTCGATAGATGAGCAAATATTCTACCACTCACTGTCCACTTGCACTGAAATAAATGTAGACAAATGTTATGTAATTGATTGTCAAAATTAGCTTCATAAAGCTTGTGAAGATCTAGCCATACCTCTCTTCCATTATCAACCTCATTATTTTCTGCATGGTTTCTCATTGTACCATCATGGCACAGGTATTTGCTTTTTTATATTTTCCAAGGTCTTTGTACTTCGTTAAATTTGCTTCATTAGCTTCATCGGATGGCTGATCCGGTTCAACTATCTTTCCTTTGAAAAGTTCTAAGGCGTCAGCGAACTTGGTTCTGAACTTGCAAATTGGCCAATCGTTTTCTCCACTTAACGGTTTTATCTGCAACTTTCCTATTAACATAATCCGTTCTTCACTCTTAATGCACTATTATCTATGTTTCAGACATATGATAATAAACTCATAATATTCAGTCCACTTCAATCATAATTTCTTCTAGGGCTGGCTTTCTACATTAAAAAAAATATATTTCCGAACTGGTGTTAGAAGATAGAATAAAGAAGGAAAACTTACTTTTCTTACCAACTGTGTGTTAGGATTAACTCTATAACGATAGTATAAATCCTTTTTTATTAAAAACTTTACTTGCTTTATTCTAGCGCACAAAGCGTGCATAAAACCAATAACCTAAGGTACTTTAAAGATAAATATCACTATAGAATCAAACTTAATATTACAAAGAATAATCGTTTAATAATGGTATATAATTTTGAAATGAGGTATTAACAACCGTTCAAATTTTGTTACTTGAAAACAGAAGATAATAATAATACAACGAGAGAAAGATGTTGCCAAACACAAAATATAAAATTAAAACTACATTACTTGTTTTACTCTACATTACTCGGCCCCACCAGTGGCTGAGAGGTTCTGTTCTCGAAGCTGGTAGACGGGAGGTGCTGGGTTCGATCCCAATCGCGCCCGTCGGCCTAATCGTTCGGAGTTTTCGTGGTTTTCTTCGAGCCGTGGATTTATCCATGAGTAAATACGGGTTAGGTTCCCTTAGAAAGACCCCCACGAAGGGCACTCCCCCCGGGCCTATATCCCTAGTGTAGATAATTGGCCGCCATTAATCAACCCAACTCTACATTACTCTTTAACAAACTGCAACAAATGCCTGACCTCATATTGATACCATGTTCGAATATTTGTTGCAGCGATTTCGATGGGAAGTCCTTGAATAATCCTGATATTTTTCTGTGGTATTATCATATTTTTGGACAACAACAAAAAACAAAAATCTGCTAACCACAGGAGGTTAGTCACAAACAAAAATGAGTTCCGGCCGCCATGGAAGAATGGCTCCGCACCAATCACCGGAGGTTGTTGGCTCAAGGAATTCACAATCCCATACACTGCTAGAACACCTCTGTTTCAATCTTCAAGTCAATTTTGTCTCCCCAATATGATCCATAGGTATAATTCTTTATTTTTTATACATAACTCACTGATACAATTATGCCATTTGTGAAACCAACAGGAGTCTTACTTTCATTTATATAACAGGGATGAAAGCGTTGCACCACAAATGGCCAATTGTTACCACTCAATTTTAATGGTTTTATTCGCCTTATTAAATTTTAGAAATTCTGTCATTAAATAAGCTGTCAAATACTATTAAAATTTAGTGGTGACAATCAGCCATTTGTGGCGCAGCGCATGCATCCATGTAGTATCCAATTATAAAAGATATACGGGGATTTAAATTATACCATTAAAATAATTATGTCTTTCAATTACTATTTATATACTTCGATTTGTTTGTGTGTGTATGTATGTTTTCATACTCAAAATATTTCGTGAAAATAACATACATTTTTTGTTCAAATATAGAATCCATATCTGAAATTTATTAAAATTAGTATTTCAGTAATTTTATGAAATTTTATTAATAACCGTGGTTTTTTAATGTCACCGAAACAAACGTAAATAACAACATTTGAGGTGTTTATATAATATATATTTAAAAAAACTGCTTAGATATAAATAAAATCAAACTAAATTTAAATAAATGTTATTTGCAAATTTTCGTTTTAGTTTTGTATTTGTGTTTGTGTTTGTTTCAAACATTATAGTTTTGAAAACATAATCTTCGCATTTAAATTTTATGCAAATATTTTCCACTATAATAATATATATGTATATTGCAAATACTTTTTATTCATAACTAATTGAAGTTGAATGTATATTAACTCATTTTCTTTCTCAAACGAGTGAGGAGATTTTTCATGAATTGAAAAATAAATAAACAAATAGATTTTTTTTATGTAGATAATAAATTTCAACTGCATATTTATTTATTTTTACTATTAACATTTCTTATAGTCAATTTAATTACATAAAGTATTCATTCAGCAAGAAGTATTTTCTTTTTTTATAAGAATAAGTATTATACTGCAAAAAGTTTTATTCTAAAAAATAAAAATAATAATAATTTCGTAAATGAGACAGTAAGAAATCCTGGGGGATATAAAAGAAATAACCAATTGGAGTTATAGTGATTGCAATTAATTCTTTTTATTAAATTTGAGAAATAAACTTTTAATAAGTTTTAATGTTATAGAAAATAAACCGTATGTTATCAGGCAATTTTAGTAATTGTGTAATAATTATCATAAATAAGAGCGTATCATAAAAAATATAGTTAAAAGTCTATATTATTATTGAAAATAGTAAATCTCTTAAGTATATCAGAAAAGTTTTGAGAAGTAGGAAAAATGTATTTTTTATAATGTTTGAAAAATTTCGTACATATTGTCCAAGAAGGAAAATTCGTAAAATTACGACCGTACGAGCCGTAAATGTTAAGCGGTGCAAGCCCGCGATATTTGCGAAGAGCAAAACTTTAAACTAAATTATAAATTATATTATGATTATAAAACATAATTATAAACTCAATCTTTAAACTAAACGATCGGCCATTGCAAAAAATTGTTGGTTGTTGAATCAAACCTTTGTTTTAAATAAAATGATCTCTAAACCAACTTATATACTTAAACTTAAAGCTCTTGAAGTACTCTATATGTATAAAAATAATAGAAAATATTGTTAAATATGACTTCGCTATTTTTCTATTGTCAGAGTATTAGAAATATTACATAAAATTATCTTTTTCTTAATTTTTACTATATTTTTTTCTCATTACCAGTTCTCTTCCATGTGCAATTTGCTATTGGATTTTCCCTAAAATTTCTTGTAAGCCTATTAGTCTATAAACCTAACCCCTAAGTCATTTTCTTCTTAACGTATATGACAAGAATTCTATCAATATTGCACTGATGACGGAATGCTAAGTACTACCGTCATCAATTAGATAAAAAAAGTAGTTGTCAAAGTATTATCATGCACACATTTCATCCTTTTATTATGTATAGATGTTGCAATAATTATCACATATATTTATCTTGTTCAAAAGTTATGCGTTTGATATTTATATATACTAGGGCATCATACCCGGTCTTCCCGGGATAGAGAATATAGGTTAAAAACCATTTTTTTTAATTGAAAACTCTAATAGATTTTTTACATTTAATATTATATTTTTAGATTGCCTCTTAAAAACACGAAAGAACATTTTTCTATGAAATATGTCAATTATATATTCAAATAAAATTTTGAAATTTATTAAAAGCAGTGATTTCGTATTGACCTCGTGCCAGAAGTTAATAGATGAATAAATCGCTAAAAATTTCGTTATATACAACAACTGTTCTTATTCTGATAATTTCAGTGGTTTTACGATTTTATTTCAATTAGATTTCTGTTAAATTTGTGTTTTATTTATACTATTTTATTTATTGTTTAATGAGTTTTAATTTCGTTATAAAATATTAGCTGGAAACAAATGCTAATTTCTTTTATTGTTTAAAGTGCAAACGGATTAATATTTTGTAATCGTCTGGCAAGCGATAGAGATAGATTTTTTTTTAAAAATTCATGCTTGATATTTAATTTAAATGCTATAATAAATGAGTAAATTGCGTTACAGTTTTCAAACAAATTGCATTTGAAAGTATTTTTTTTCCTATATTGCGGTGTAAAAATTAAAAATGCGTGATGTTCAGAAATAAAAAAAAAATCAAGTATCAAAAATCGCAAACCCGAAATTTCATCGTCAAGTGTTGCCGTTCGCAAAATGCCGTCGGCGTTACGCACGGACACGTTTGTCCTTTATAATATAGATTGTGTTTAATCAAACAAAACAGTAACATAAATCTCTATTTCCCAAATTTTAATTGATATTTAAATACAAATATTGTCAACTATGCCAATAGCCTGATAAAAGTCAATCTTCTCGTCTAGTACAATTTAAATTATATCGTGTCCTTTATTAGCAGTTTTCCAGCTTGAAAAGTTTTTAATCTGTATATGTCGGTAAAATAACCGTATATTCTCAAAATATGAATAATGCATACCATCTTTAAGCCTTACAAAGCATTTTCAACAATCAGACATGAGATTTTTTTTTATCGAGTATGTGTAAAATATTTTGCAGAAGTGGATTATATTTTATTGCTAAAAAAGAATATGTGATTGCAATTTATATACTTCGAACGATGTGCAATCGAGGAGAAAAGCAATTTAAATCACTGTTGTGGAATTGAAATTAAATTTTAAATAACGGAAACTGTGCGAACGTCGCGTTAGATTTCAATTTTCTATTTTTATAATTGTAACTTTAACAAATACGATATCTTTATTTGATATGATTCAATGTGCAAAACTTTGAAATTATTCGTGTTGGTAAAATAAACCTGTAGTTTCAAAATTCGAATATTATGCACTTTTTAAACATATTGTTAACATTCGTGCTTTCAAAACTTTACAAATCTGAGAAGTTCTTTTTATCCTAATAAATATGTGTATGATATTTCTCAATATTAATTTATATTTCAATATCTTATTAGGGATAAAACACAGCACAGTACAGCAATTTATTTACAGTTGTTTGTCTAGAATAAGTTTGTTATGTTACCTCATGATTTCTCTTATAGTAACTGTTTAAATTAATTAAGTTTTAAAATGCAGTCCACAGCTGAAAATCTACGTGCAGCAATTATTGTTCATAACCAGTCCAGTCCTGTAACGAGATTCTTTTGTGTGTCTGTGTTAATGAATGTTAAATGCTACGCACTTCGTAATCTATTAAAACAACTATAAAAACTCTTCTATAAAAATACATGCAATGAACTTCATTGATGAAAATAATTTAATTACATTGGAAGTAGTGTAACATCCAGTGACGCATATTATCTTCATAATGTTCCAAATACACCATAACATCATTAACAGAAATAAAAGTGCCCAGTTAAACTGGTGTCATTGAGCTCGCAAACTATTCACACTAATTGTATATTATACTCTTATTTCAAAGAACAATGCCACTCGAAAAAAAATATCGATAATAAATCTTTATATCAAATTTGAAACAAATCGAATAATTCTGCATGAAATACCCATTTAACTATATTAAGAGCGGTTAACCCCGTTTCCGCCCTTTATACTTCACCAATGAACCTCCAAATCTAATCAGGGAATCGCCTTATCAGAATGAACCTATATACAAAATTTGAAGGCTATCGGATATTTCTATCAGGAGTTATCGTGTTACGTACATACATACGTACGTACATACAGAACCTGCAGACATATTAGCTCTCAGGCAGGCTGTGAGCTAAAAAGCACCACAAACGTTTCTTTTTTTTATCAATAGACCATTTTGTTTTGCGTCCCTCTAGACGAACTGAAAATGCTACGCACTTCATTTTTAATTGAAAACATTTTTAGACTAAACTTCATTAAAATAATACTAATTACATTGAGATCCGAGATTTAGAGAACGGCAGACAGGCTGATCGATAACAGACGATAGACAGACAAAGCAAAATCATAAACACTTTTGAACTATATTGGAAAGTGTTAAAAAGACATACTTTCATTAACTG
The DNA here is from genome assembly GCA_963931845.1 of Maratus michaelseni. Taxonomy (NCBI): domain Eukaryota; kingdom Metazoa; phylum Arthropoda; class Arachnida; order Araneae; family Salticidae; genus Maratus; species Maratus michaelseni. The sequence goes on along the minus strand of OZ007590.1, from coordinate 76,550,564 downwards.
AACGGCACGGACTGGGCCATTCATCTAAATTCCTGACAACGCTTAGCTGACACAATTTAGATAATCACGTTAGTACCCACTAAATGACGTACAATAAATGATGGCTCTCATTAAATTCCTGTTATGTTTAACAAATTTCTTTTTGATTTCTCGGGAAAAAGAAAGCACAGTTTTTTTCTGACATTTTTATGAAGAATATTTTTTTGGGGGAAAAATAGTGCAACCATTTCTTTTTAAAGTGTTTAATCATACAAATGGTATAATTTAATCTCTCAACTTATGAAATATATTTATAAAACTTTCTTCAAAATGCGTATTATGTTTAGTATGTATTTTCATTCTTGAACATACGTTGATATATGAAGCCTCATAATTCAGTTTGGTATCTCTTTTAATAAGTATTCAGAAATTATATAAAGTCAGAATAATAAAAAACATTTCATTAATCAATTACGCACAGCAAATGGGCGATAGATAAAATATCCATTGTCTTAATATATATATATATATATATATATATATATATATATATGTATGTATATATTGTGAAAAACATATATTAGATTATGAAAAAAAAAAGTATAGGTACTATTTCGGCCATTGAATTCATCACATATTAAAATTTCCTTATTCTGTATCATTGTTACAAGACACACAAAGTTTAATATTGTAGTTTGACTCTGTTTCAAGATATTACATTATCTTTTATTATTTCTTCTCATATGCATTTAATTAAAAACTTGTTCTGCTGAATTATGTATGTACCGATATTTTCTTGGTAGCTATTGTTTCCTATAAATTGCATGATACACTGGTTAATGTAAATACACAAAATTACTCCATACTACTCTACTTTGAAGAGGTAATTTAATTAAATTAAAATGCATGCTTGCTTTGCTTTTTTATTGTTCACCTCTTCAATGATTTTCAAATCTAGCTTAATATCCGTTTCCTGCATTCATTAATTGTTCATGTTTTTTTTTCTAATATTTCTATATTCTAATAAAACAAAGAATGAATTCTAAGCATACTTGCATCTAACAGTTTTATATTTTTGCAAATAAAATTTAATTTCATCCCAATTTCAAGACGTTGGTGATAAAGTTGATAATAAAATATAATATACATTAACTACTTACCCATCATACGTAGTATAGGGTAAATCTTGTAATCGTTTTGAAAATCGAAAAAAAAATTAACGGATTTACCCGTTTCAGACACTGGAGATTCCGAAAAACATATTTTTAGAAAAAAAATTGCCGTCCCTCTGTTTGTGTGTCACTGTGTGTATGTGTGTGTGTGTGTGTGTGTGTGTGTGTCTCTAAACGCTCTATCTGACGAACAAATTGAGATAGAGACTTGAAATTTGGTATGTACTTAGTATCTAATAATGGGAAGAAGTTTATTAAATTTCAGTAACCTCGATTATACGGAACTATTTTTTTTCGGACCCTCGAAATATTCGTTGTGATAAAAGGTATATAAACATTTTCGAAATTGTTTATTTTAAGGAAAGAATATAAAAAACAATAAAAACATAAATTGTGCATAAAGATGAGGTCAATCGGATAATAATTTGCGGAGATATTTGTAATGATATTTTCCACACTCTTCTATTTTTCATGACCCTGTATTTCATCCAAATTTCAATTCAAAGATATATTTTAATGGGAAATGAGAAGCTTAATCCGACGCAATAAACCGTTAGTTAATATGATTAACGTTTTTCGAGTTATAAAGATGTTTCTTTTACGCAATGCAGTAATAGAACATTTAAAGTGTATGATGTCACCAAGCCACGATTTTATTCGAATTGCCATGCATTTTATAAGTAGTTGACACATGTTTTATTTTCATATTTTATACTAGGCATAATCATGATGGGTAAGTATTACGGTGGCCCCCAACGACTAGTTTTTTTCTTAAATTCGTTACAACAACTTTAAGGAGACAGGACAACGTTTTTGCAGCAGAAAATCCAAAACTTGTGTACTCACTAATATTAATGCTATCAATTCATCTGTTCTTTTTTAGTGCCGGAAAGCTGTGAAATTTTGTAAAATTCAAAGTATCATAACTTGGTGAGTATTCATTGTAGAAGAATTGAATTTTTACAGTTCTACTTGTCAGAACTAGGATAAAAATGTTCTTAATATAACTTAAATGATTATTATTATAACTTTTAGAAAAAAATTAAAAGTGTAACTCTTTGAAAATTAATGATAGGACTTATTCACCAACTTTATTTTAATTCCTATTTTCTTTAGAACACTTTTGATATTTACATTGCTTACGTATCACCAAAAGTAAAAAAATTAAAGAGCGTTTCAATCTGTTTGGAACACCATGTATATGTAGGTATTTTTCACATTATTGATATTTCAGAAATTCTCATAGTGAACGAACTTCAGTTTTATATATAAATACTGAAGATAAATTTTAAATTACAGAAAATATAAGATGAAAACAAACAAAAGAAATAAATTCATGCAGCAAATTAATTTTTTATTATTATTATTTTGAAAATTTCTTATATTTTACTGATGAAACCAAAATTATCTAATGCGACATAATAAAAGCAAATGTTTCCGATATGTTTTCTGGAATCTAAGTATAACTCATAAATATAATATAAAGCAAATGTTTCCGATATGTTTTCTGGAATCAAAGTATAACTCATAAATATAATATAAAGCAAATGTTTCCGATATGTTTTCTGGAATCTAAGTATAACTCATAAATATAATATAATTTGATTTGTTTTTGTATATTGTAAACAGCTGACAAATTTTGTTCAAACTGACTTCTGCAAAACATTTTATTAATTATCTTTTTAAGCATGTTTGTTCTCCTCAAAAAGTCATAAACACAAAGAAATCAAATATAACAGTTCAAATGCAATTGCGCGGTAATTAAAATTAAAATTTACTGTTTTCTGTATTATTACTCTACTAATATTTCAAACAGTTTGTGTATAATATGAAATTTAATCTTTTAAAATAAGGGTTGTAAAATTCCTAAATACTAGATTTAAAAATTGATAGCCTGAAATACAAATACATGTACATTATATAAAGTTATATTACCACTGTACTTAAAACAAAAATAATGGAATAATATTGCTAAACATACAACATTGTGCACTGGTGTAATCAGAAGGTTCCAGCTCACGTTTCTTTGAAAATTTTTAAAACATTAAAAAATCTCAGACGTTTAATAAATTTATAGATAACAATAATGATAATTCAATTATTGATCGTCTGAAATTCTTTATATATTTCCAAACTTATAATTGTTTTAATTAATAAAAGCATGTAGAATACCTTGTTATTTAAGAATACATTTATATATTAGTTACCTTTTTTAATATAAGTTTAAAGATTTTTTTTTCAGAAAAAAACTTACAAGTCTTCGATATTTTTCTAAGTAGTAATGAAGTTACTTTTAACCTAATGTATGATACTTAAGGAAAGTAAATTTAGTTTAAAAAATGCTAAAAATATTAAGAAAATAGTTTAATTTAATAGTTAATCAAAACAGTATATTTATTTTGTAATTATTCAACATAAACTGTAACCTACTGATTTTGCCCATGTATACGTATATTCCAACTCGTGTACCCACTCTCAAAGGTTCGTTTATTTATCATCATCAATCTAAAAAAAAAATCTGAACAGTGTTCTTTAATAGTACGATGAACATGGAAGTTACATTGGTGAAATCGACCCCGCCATCTCCTGGGTTCACAAGATAACCTTAGTGGATGTGCGTTGAACATGTCTGCTAGTACCAACACTCTATAGATTTTTTAAAAATTCTTCAACTAAGTTAAACATTCTATTCGCAGTCTGAGACATTTAAAATCCTAAGAAGCAATCTGTAGGCGTTTCTATACTCGGTGCGTTCGAAAAGTTAGGTGAATGGTCCCATGTTTTAAAAACCGCGCTGGTTAGAATATTGCGCCAAACGCGTACTCATTGAGAGACATGTCAACTGATGTCCCGTATCGTCCAAATCACTAAAGATACTCAAAGTGTCTCGCTACGACCTATATAACGTAGTCAGTGTGAGAACTAGTGTCATAACGAAATGGAGCAGCGCGTGAACATAAAGTTATGCTTCAAATTCGAAACAACGGTGACGGAGACGCATGAAATGTTAGTAAAAGTGCATAGTGTTCAAACAGTGAATAAAAAGTTTGTTTTTGAGAGGTTTAAACGTTTAAGAGAAACTTTCTAGCTAAACTCAAGGTGACAGTTCTTCAACATAATCTCTTGATCTGGCGTCTCCAGACTTCCTTTAGTTTCTCCACCTCAAAGGAGTCCTGAAAGGGATATTCTTTGTAAACATTGCGGAGATCCAACGACGTGTGACAACGGTGCTTCGAGCGATTCCCAAAGAAGCCCTTGCTAACAGTTACCAGCAGCTGTACATACAAATAATGTCAAAAGTGTTCTGTAGCTAATGCTGATTACTTTGTATGTCAGGAAAGGTAATTTGTTTGTAATGCTTGTTTTCTTTATTGTCTGACTCCATTCACTGAACTTTTTGAACGCACCTTGTATATTTGTAATTCACACATTCCCTTACGTAAATTTTATAAAAGGTAGGGGTTAAACGCAAAGCATTTTTTTTTAATTTAACACAAAAAAATATTTTCCGTAAATACACACTGATTCCTGCTCTAAATGTGCATAGTGCTCAAACAGTGAATAAAAAGTGTGTTTTTGAGAGGTTTAAATGTTTAAGAGAAACTTTCTAGTTAACGCAAGGTGACACTTCTTCAACATAATCTCTTGATCTGGCGTCTCCAGACTTCCTTTAGTTTCCCCACCTCAAAGGAGTTCTGAAAGCATATTCTTTGTAAACGTTGCGGAGATCCAACGACGTGTGACAACGGTGCTTCGAGCGATTCCGAAAGAAGCCCTTGCTAACAGTTTCCAGGAGCTGTACATACAAACAATGTCAAAATTGTTCTGTAACTAATGCTGATTACTTTGAATGTCAGGAAAGGTAATTTGTTTGTAATGCTTGTTTTCTTTATTGTCTGACTCCATTCACTGAACTTTTTGAACGCACCTTGTATATTTGTAATTCACACGTTCCCTTACGTAAATTTTATAAAAAGTAGGGGTTAAACACAAAGCATTTTTTTTTTTAATTTAGCACAAAAAAATATTTTCCGTAAATACACGCTGATTCCTGCTGTAAAAGGGCATAGTGCTCAAACAGTGAATAACAAGTGTGTTTTTGAGAGGTTTAAATGTTTAAGAGAAACTTTCTAGTTAACGCAAGGTGACACTTCTTCAACATAATCTCTTGATCTGGCGTCTCCAGACTTCCTTTAGTTCCCCACCTCAAAGGAGTCCTGAAAGGCATATTCTTTTTAAACGTTGCGGAGATCCAACGACGTGTGACAACGGTGCTTCGAGCGATTCCGAAAGAAGCCCTTGTTAACAGTTTCCAGCAGCTGTACATACAAACAATGTCAAAAGTGCTCTGTAGCTAATGCTGATTACTTTGAATGTCAGGAAAGGTAATTTGTTTGTAACTCTTGTTTTCTTTATTGTCTGACTCCATTCACTGAACTTTTTGAACGCACCTTGTATATTTGTAATTCACACATTCCTTTACGTAAATTTTATAAAAGGTAGCGGTTAAACGCAAAGCATTTTTTTTAAAATTTAGCACAAAAAATATTTTCCGTAAATACACGCTGATTCCTGCTAATTGCTTTAATTAGCTTAGCATTAAACTAGTACATTCATTTACTCTTATCATATATTCTAATACGAGCAAATCTTGTGGGTGGTTATATATATATATATATATATGCAAAAATTATCTTAAAAACGGCTCTAACGATTTTGACGAAATTTCGTATCCTACCGTTTTGGGGCACCAGAAAACCATTGGGCTAGGTCACATGCTCGAGAAAATTCGATTAGTGGGTCATTTTGGGTCATTTTGGGTCATGGTCTAGCTAATTGTATCTAAAAAACGGTTCAAACGATTTTGACGAAATTTTGTATCCGACCATTTTCGGGCATGAGAAGTCAATTGGGCTGGGTCACATCTTCGATAACTTTCGATTAGTGGGTCATTTTTGGGTCAACGCGGGTCAAATTAATTTTATCTAAAAAACGGCTCTAACGATTTTGATTAAATTTTGTGTCCTACGAGTTTCGAGCACGATAAAAGCATTGGGCTAGGTCGCATGTCCGAGAAAATTCGATTAGTGGGTCATTTCTGGGTCATTGTGGGTCAAGATCTAAAAAGCGGCTCAATTTACACTAAATTTTGCATCCAATGGTTATCGGGCACGAGAAGACTGTTGGGCTAGGTCACATGTTCGAGAAAATTCAATTAGTGGGTCATTTTGGGTCATTTTGGGTCATGGTCAAGCTAATTGTATCTAAAAAACGGTTTAAACGATTTTGACGAAATTTTGTATCTCGACCATTTTCGGGCATGAGAAGTCAATTGGGCTGGGTCACATGTTCGAGAACTTTCGATTAGTGGGTCATTTTTGGGTCAACGCGGGTCAAATTAATTTTATCTAAAAAACGGCTTTAACGATTTTGATTAAATTTTGTGTCCTACGAGTTTCGAGCACGATAAAAGCATTTTGCGAGGTCGCATGTCCGAGAAAATTCGATTAGGGGTCATTTCTGGGTCATTGTGGGTCAAGATCTAAAAAGCGGCTCAATTTACACTAAATTTTGCATCCAATTTTTTTCGGGCACGGGAAGACTGTTGGGCTAGGTCACATGTTCGAGAAAATTCAATTAGTGGGTCATTTTGGGTCATGGTCAAGCTAATTGTATCTAAAAAACGGTTCAAACGATTTTGACGAAATTTTGTATCCGACCATTTTCGGGCATGAGAAGTCAATTGGGCTGGGTGACATGTTCGAGAACTTTCGATTAGTGGGTCATTTTTGGGTCAATGCGGGTCAAATTAATTTTATCTAAAAAATGGCTCTAACGATTTTGATTAAATTTTGTATTTTACGAGTTTCGGGCACGCGAAAATCATTAGACTAGGTCACATGTTCGAGAAAATTCGATTAGTGGGTCATTTCTGGGTCATTGTGGGTCAATATCTAAAAAGCGGCTCAATTTACAGTACATTTTGCATCCTATGGTTTTCCGGCACGAGAAGACTGTTGGGCTAAGTCACATGTTCGAGAAAATTCAATTAGTGGGTCATTTTGTTCATGGGTCATGATATTTGAACTCAAATTTAATTTTGACCGAGCATAGCTCGGTCTTCCCTGCTCGTTACATTTTAATTTACGCTATGACATATTATTAAAATATATCTAGCGAAGAATCTATAGTTTACTACGAGGACAAAAACATATTACTGCTTAAACTTCTTAACAAACAAAAACTAGTCCAAATTATCGTGAGTTAAATGAACAAAGTAAATTGCAAAATCTTATAAGTATATGTGTATTTCCACGTCAATGATATATGTTATGGAAGCTTACTATAGAATATTCTGTATTGAAGATGGCGTATGTATCTGTTATAGTTCGTTTACAGGGACACACAAAGGAATGCTTTTACATTACAGACTATTGGAAGAAAATCGTTTGCGCAGCATATTGAAATTGATATGTATCACTAAGGTGGACTGTAGCATGCTCTCTATTGAGTATGGAGTAATTATCATTTATAGTTCGTTAACAGGAGCGCACAAAATAATTCCATTACATAATGATCTACATAGAAAAATTGTTTGCAGTGTATTGCAATTTTGTTACACTACATGAAACATAATGAAACGAATATGCATCACTGAGGTACACACCAACATACTTTCTATAGATTATTGAATTTGTAGCATTTATCGCTTATTTACAGATAAACCAAAAAAATTTGGTTACAGGGCTGATTATGAGCAATAATGATTGAAATGCAATTCTGTTGTGGTATGCTTCTTTAAATTTAAATAAACTTTAGTACCTGGCGTATATGAATTGTGTAGATTATATACAGAGCTATACACAAAACTGTTCGTAAGCGTTACCATGTATGGGCGGGAATTGCGTAATGTGCGTTTTCAACTGTATTATGGATTTTTGAGCCGAACTATTTTTATTGCGTAATCAAACATGCTTGTAGAAAATAAATAAATTATTTATACAGGGCTGCAAAATAGAATTGGATACGTTGTCACCGATGGATAGTAATTTCTGGATGTAAGTCTGTTTTAGGGGTGCGGCGTGTTTTGTTGCTGAATAGAATGTTCTCAAAAATACGTTGTTATTATATCTATATTATAAAGGACAAACGTGTCCGTGCGTAACGTTAACGTCATTTTGCGAATGGCAACACTTCACGATGAAATTTCGGTTTTACGATTTTTGTTTCCGCAATTTTTTAATTTCTAAACATCGCACATTTTCAATTTTTACACCGTTATATAGGGAAACAAATATACTTTCGAATGCAATTTGTTTGAAAACTGTATCTTAATTGACTGATTTAATATAGCATTTAAATTAAATTTCAAACATGATTTTCTTTTAAATGTCTATCTCTATCGCTTGCAGACGATTACAAAATATTAATCCGTTTCCACTAAACAATATGGAAAGTTCAGAATTTGTTTCCAGCTAATATTCCATAACGAAGTTAAAACTTCATTACGCAATAAATACAATTGTATAAATACAATGCAAATTTAACGGATATATGTAATTGCAATAAAAGCTTAAAACCGCTGAAATTATCAGAAAAAAAAACTGCAGACAGCAAAAATTTTAAAGATCTCTTCAGCTATTAACTTCTGGCACGAGGCCGATACAATATCAATGTCTTTAATAAATTTCAAAATTTTATTTGAATTCATAATTGACATATTTCTTCTAAAATTCTCTTTGGTTTTGATAGGGACAATCTGAAAAATATTCAAAGTAGAAAATCTATTACAGTTTTCAATACAAAATGTATGGTTTTCGCATATATTTTCTATCCCGGGAAGCCCGGGTTGAATGCCTAGTATTCTGTAAATACCGAAAAGTAATTGATTTACGCCTATGAACATCATTTCTTGAACCAGAACTTTCTACTGTTTTATGCGTTTTTCACCTCAATCAAATTTGATTATATTATATAGTGTTAGTATAGCTAAATATAAAAAACATTCTACACCTGGCTGAAAAAAAGGATATGGATATATTGTCATCAATGGATGGTAGTTCATGAAGGCATATGTAGCTGCTTTCTGAATGTCCTAATTGATTTGAATTTTATCTTCTTAAGTCGTTATGCATAAAAATCTATAGATCACATACAAGATTGTACAAATGAATTCGCATAAACTACCTGTTTTGTGCAGCAATTGCTTAAAATGGGTTTTTATATGCATTAGGTGTCTTTTAAATTCCTTATTTAGGTATCACATTTCCTTATATAAAAAATGAAATTTCTTAAAAAGGATTTTATAGTGTTAGAAACTGTTTCGTAATCAATGGTTGCATTCCTGATGCAAGATTTTTTGTTATTTTTACAATAATATAAATATATTTGCGTACACATAAAAGTAATGATTTTATGTAATGAATTTTATTTTACTGAATAGAGTACACCTCAATCAAATTTGATTATATTATATATTGTTAGTATAGTTTAATATAAAAAACATTCTATACATGGCTGAAAAAAGGATATGGATATATTGTCATCAATGGATGGTAATTCATGAAGGCATATTTAGCTGCTTTATGAGCGTTCTAGTTGACTTGAATTTCAATTCCTTAAGTTGTTCTGTAAAAAACTCTATAGATCACATACAAGATTGTACAAATGAATTCGCATAAACGACCGGTTTTGGGCAGCAATTGCATAAAACGGGTTTTTAATTTCATTTGGTGTCTTTTAAATTCCTTAATTAGGTATCACATTTCCTTATATAAACAAGAACGAAAAATCATGCGTCAAGCATAGATTATGTAACATGTTCCAACGCTTCCAAAATAATTTTACAAATCATACCGTTTAATAAGCTGAAAGATGACATCTAAGTAAACAATTTGGAAAACGCATAATATATTTAAAAACATAATTTCAGGAATTTCCAACATATACAATATTCAGAAAAATATACGAATATTTTTATTCAGCCCTGTATAGGATCTATAGACCTGTATATATACTACATAGGATGCTAAATTTTAGTTCAGTTAGGAAACGCGTAGCACAGTTTAAAATTCTCCGTCTGGAGTTTATGTCACTAAACGAAAATGTGTCCGCGAACTTTTGTGCTTCCCTGTATAGGATCTACAGAATTTATACACATCACGTAATAGACAAAAAGTGAGTTAAAATTAAAATCGTGTTCAGTAACATAAAACGCACTTCCAGGAATTATTGTTAACAGACAGTTGAGAATTCTTTTGTGTGTCCCTGTAAATGAACGATGACTGCTATACGCACAATATTCTGTTGTAAGCCTCTTGTCATGCACCTTAGTGATATTTATAAATTTCAATGCGTTTAAAATAGTGAAACATTATTTAAATAAACCGCAGACGATTTTTCTCCATAGATATAAGGTAACGGAATTCTTTTGACTGTCCCTGTAAAGTAACTATAAGTTCTATGCACACCCTATTCCATATTAAGCTTCTTCTAATGCACCTTAGTGATATATATAAATTTCAATGCGTTTAAAATTGTGAAACATTATTTAAATAAACCGCAAATGATTTTTCCCCATAGACCGCAATGTAACGGAATTCTTTTGAGTGTCCCTATAAAAAAACTATAAGTGCTACACACTTCCGTTTAAATAGGGAACATGCTATAGATAACGACAATAACATATAAAAATTGCAGAGCAATCCGAGCATATTTACGGGAGTTAGAGCACAGACAGACGGACAGACGGCAGACGGCCAGACGGCAGACGACCATACGGCCAGAAAAACCGAAGTCATAAACACTTTTCAACTAGGTTGGAAAGTGTTAAAAATGAAATTTCTTAAGGAGGATTTTTTAGTGTTAGAAACTGTTTCGTAATCAATGGTTGCATTCCTGATGCACGATTTTTCGTTCTTTTTATAATAATGTAAATATATTTGCGTACACATAAAAGTATAGATTTTATGTAATGTATTTTATTTTACTGAATAGATATACGAGTTGCATTTTTAAGTTACTTTTAAAATCAATCATCAATATTACTTCACGAATACTGATTTCTTTTATGTAAAAATCATGTCGTTTGTATTCGGTACTATCCACACGCAACTCTAACATTATCTTCTAACTACAACGAGAATTTGAAAGCAATGTCACGAATTAGCTGATCCATATTATGTCATTATCTCTCATTACATCTTATTTCCTAATGCAAAATAATCAAAATTCATCTCATAAGAGAAAAAGGGTAAGATCATGACTGGTACAGCCGTTATTTTTTATATGCTTTTACTATCTTTATCTTTAACATAATAATGGTATTATGATAACCTAGGTGATGTTATGATTTTCTCACTACAGTCAAGTGAAAATGGGATTTGAGAAAGCAATTTTTGGCAAACATATCATTGAACAAATGTAAAATATTCAGGAAAATATTGTTTTGTTCCAAGTCTGATAAATGGTTTTAAATAAAGATAATACGATTTTATGATTTTCGCATTACAATCATATAAAAATGAAATTTAAGAAGGAATTTTCTGATAAAAAAAATAACATTGAAAAAAAGTAAAAATATTATTCATGAAAATCTTTAATGTTCCAAGTCAGAAAAATAGTTTTAAAGTAAATATAATACCCACGAACAGCAGCAAAACAAAAGGAAATACATGTTATTTCAGTACGTCTTTGTTTTTAGAAGAGTTCTATTTAATTGGAAAACTATCGCAATATGCTTTAAAAATCCGAATTAAATTACATAAGATATATTTCATCAAAGATAATTTCGTTTTATATATAAATTGTCACTCAGCACCATTAACATTAAACTTCAGCTGTAAAAATGAAGTAATATTACATGAGCGTACCATGTTGTGAAAGTCTATCACTATTTAAACAAGTTGGAAATTGTACGTCAAACGTAACAAACGAGGTGCGTTCGTACTGTAGCTAGTTATATAAATATTCAGATCTTCATGATTTTTAATTCTGTGAAATGAATTATATCATCTGCAGATTAATTTCTGTAATAAAATAAGTTTCTCGGTCGCTTGACGATTAAACCTCGGAACCTCCTATAACAAAAAAGCACCGATTTTTTTTTTTTCAAATTTCTTGATAAATATTTTCATTAATATTTTCTAAAGTTTTGATTCGATTTTGATAAAATTTGAAATGTCTCGACAAAATTCTGCAAAGATAATATATCTGAAATTTAAAAAAAATCGGTTGGGTAGTTTTTGCGTTGTTATATGCGGACGGACGGACAGACGGACAGACAGACAGACGGACGGACAGACGGACGGACCAGACGACGACAATAGGTGCTACGTATTTATATAATTACGAACGCAACTAAAAAGTCGCGGAAGCAGAAGACTGATGTGCAGTATATTAAAATTTCTTGGAGACATGCAGACAAATGGAGTAAGTGTATCAAGTAATCGGTTAATCAGTTATCTTTTTAAGCCTTATATGTTTACATCAGAATATTTTTCTCCAAGAATATTGTTCTCCATGTAAATATGCTCTTCTTTATTGTCAGCAAAGTTCTGTAATTGTAAAGCCATATCATTGAACGTTGATGCAGTAAGTGTGGCAGAATATCTCGTATATATCGATAAATGTTTTATTTAAAAGCTTACAAAGATACGAAAATATGATTTTGCGACTCTAGTACATTGTTGACAGGGGAAATATTAAGCATTTCTTTTTGCATCGTATTAAGCATTTAATTGAAGACTTATTGAGTTAAAATGTACAAGTTCATTAAACATTTATTTGATTGCTACAAAGCTAACTTTAGTAACTGTTTTGTAATAAAAACTTTTATTTATTAAATAACAAAGACATAATTTGTATTTCATATAGTATTTGTATAAACTTTTGTTATAATCGGAACAGTAGAACGTATGCCAGAATACCTGAATGGTTAATATATTTCTTTTTAACGCTGTACATTTCAATGTATATTATTCAGATGAAAATGTACTTAGAAAAATATATTTAAATCGCACATACAAATATTCTGTTTTATTTTGCTTTATTCTTGAGACAGTAGGGTAGACCGGGGCACTTTTACGCATGGGGAACTTTTACGCACCTTTACGTGCACTTTTCTCGAAACGAGTTACAACTGGTGCACCACCAGTCATGACAGATTGATGCTGCTCCCTAACGGGTATTCTCACAAGATTTTGAGCGTCAGTCAACCTTTGGTCTAGCATGCGGAAAGAATAACCTGTTTTCCGTCAAGATGAGTAAATTTTGTGTTGAATTTATTGAAACTTATTGTGAACTAATAATACTTAGTTAAGGATAAAAAAATATATGAACATTAGCAGAATTTTAACCTTTTTTGAGAACTGTATTTGTATGAACAGAAATGTTATTAATTTTCGCTGCACGTTAAAAATAAATCCAAACATGGCGACGGGGTACCTTTATGCATTGACATCGGGGTACCTTTACACACGTTCTTACTGCGTAAATGTGCCCCTGAAGCCTTTTTGCTCCGTACTGTCTCAAACCTTTTTAGTATTTTCAGGCTATTTAGTTTTGCAAATCATCATTTATTGTTTGAGTAACATAAATTTCGATTCATGACATTCCTTAAATTTTGGCATCAATCTTACACCTAGCAGTTACTACAGCAAACATAATGGCTGGATTTAAAGTGACAGGGATTCAACCGCTAAACCCACTTATATTTTCTGAGACTGATTTTATGCCATAGTACGTGACTGACAGACCAGAAACAACATCGCCATCAACTAATAGGCCTACTAACGCCTCTGGCACTGCAGCAGAAGTCTCTGAGACTTATATGCCTATCCATACTCCAAGTATTTCTCCCAGTAGGCCTTTCACTTCGTCACATGTGGACAACCAAACACCTGAACAACTAACAAGGAGACCGCCAAACATGATGCGCACAGATTATGATGATTTTAAAGTATGTTGTAGGGATCATACCCCTAACTATTCAGGTCAAAGGTTTCCTTCAAATGGGCTTTAGTTTTCGAGAAATTTCTGGTTAAAGTTCAGCATGCATTTCAAATGCCATTACTTCGCAATCCTGGACAATGTCTCCGTGGTGCCGTGGTAGCGTTCGCGGTTTGAGAGCCGGAGATGAGTGTTCTGTCCTCTCCTGTGAACTTTATTTTTTTAAACAAATTTTATATATTTGTCGCGTTATAAGTTGTATGCAGAATTATGAATTCTGCATCTTTGAACTTTTTGATATTTTCCTAATAAATTCCATTTACATTTTCGAATATTGCGTGAAAATTTATAGTTTTTGCGCAATTTTTATTCGAATATTTCTGTTGACGAAAATCCAAACTAATTTATGTCTTGATATCTCATCTTTTTAAAATTATTATCATTTACAGTTATGTATATTTACTTATTTATTTATCGTATTTATGAAATAATGAATTTTTTTATTTACATTTTCTATTAAAAAAAATAAATGATTAAGAAAAAAATAACAAAATAATATATCCTTTTAATATTTGATTTGTTCTAAATATATTGAAATATGTTAACTGCTGAAATACTAAAATATTTATCATCACCAACATCGACATTTTTAGTTTATTAAATATGGAACTAATTGTGTAACACCTATCTCAAAAATATTCTAAACAAACTTCGCATTAAAAATCGCCTTTAAAAAATTGTTTTAACAATATTGGAAGATTGTATAAATTAGCATATTATATATTCTTTAAATACTTAAATTGTGATAAATATATTTAAAAATGCATTAATTTTGAAAAAGAAATTATTTCAAACGTGGTATTTGTTTGCAAAAGAAGCTAAACGAAATGAATAAAAAGAAAATTTTATTTATTCTGATATTACCATAAAAGTCGTTGCAGACGATTTTTTTTCAGATTTTTTTTTATATGTATTGTAATTTACAAACGATTTTTCATTTCTAGTTGAATTTTTCTGTATGGCATCGACTTGTTAGACTGAAAAAAAATAATTGTAATACATTATTTTTTATTTGTGCAAATCAAAAATGACGGTGAGTTTGAACTTTACAGTTAAATGTATTTAAATAACATAAGAAAATATATATAACTGGCTAAAACTTGGATATAATCGTTATTGTTTTAATATTTTATTACTCCTTTCAAGATATGCTTTTGGAATTAGTTAGTTTGGAATTTCATCAATAGAAATATTAATTTCAAAACTGCACAAGAAAAAAAACAACAAAAAAAAACGTCAATTTTTACGAAATATTTGAAAATGTAAATGGAATTTATTAGGAAAATATCAAAAAGTTCAAAGATGCAGAATTCATAGTTCTGCATAAAACTTATAACGCGACAAGTATATAAAATTTGTTAAAAAAGGTAAAAGTCACAGGAGAGGACAGAACACTTACCTCCGGCTCTCAAATCGCGAACGCTACCACGGCACCACGGAGACCTTGTCCAGGATCGCGAAGTAATGGCATTTGAAATGCATGCTGAACTTTAACCGGAAATTTCTCGAAAACTAAAGCCCATTTGAAGGAAACCTTTGACCTGAATAGTTAGGAGTATGATCCCTACAACATACTTTAAAATCATCAAAATCTGTGCGCATCATGTTTGGCGGTCTCCTTGTAAGACCATTTGAAAAGGCAGGACCAAGGCTTGGCACTATGAAGGGGAAGAAAATGAGGAAGTCCGCAATCCTAATTGATAGCCCGGTTAAAGAAGCTCTCAGACAAGAGCAGTTAGAAGCGAAAAAGAAAAAAATGATGGCACAACAAAACAAAAAGAAGAAATTACGTAACAATTTATTAGTTTCTATGGAAACAGAACAAGAAGACAACAAAAAAAAAAGTATGAAACCAAAAACTGCAAAAGGGAAATAGTTGGTACACCCTGGAAAAAAGAAAATAGTGAATGAATCTGATGACGAAGATGAAAACTGTGTGTGTATTTATTGTTTGAAATCCTACAACCAATCCAAAAAAGGACAAGACTGGGTTCAATGTCTTATATGCAAAATGTAGTCCCATGACAAGTGTGCAAAAGGAAATACTTTATTTTTTGTTTGTAAAAACTGTAACAGTGATGATGAAGATGACTAAATAGTTTTTGTGTTTAATTAGCAATAAGGCGTATGTTTTTAGTTTAGCCTATAAAATGTTCTTTAATTAATTCTCTTTAATTTTTTTTGTTTTTAAACAGTGTTTTAAGTTATAAAAAAAAACATCTCAATTTGATTAAATATTTATTTCACTTACTCCTTGGTATCACTTATAATATTCGTAAATGTGCCCCACTTGATGCGTAAACTTGCCCCGTTGCCGGGGCAAGTTTACGCAAACGACTTGGACCTAAAAGAATTTTTTTTTACGGTTAAAAACACAAGTATGGCAACAACTGAATACACAAATTTTGACTTTATTAACTGCTTTATAAAACCACAATGTCTAAATTTTCATAAGTTAAAACATAAAAATTAGAATATTCATTGACAAAAAAACCACGTAAATGTGCCCCGGTCTACCCTAATACATTTTTATCAGAATTACATCTCATTTTATGATGTAGCAAAATAAATATATCTATCTCATTGAAAACTTTTCTACCACATAGTCGCTAATAAACTTATATAGATTCAATTGGATGGCGTATGTCATTTTGAATAATGTTAAGAATCAAACGAATCTACGTATTTGCAACTCCAAAGACCAAAAAAGTACGAGATTTTTACGTGACTTCGTCATAACTTTACAATGTTTTACGAATTCCAAATTATAGCTTGTCATTGCTATTGACATAAACAAGGACCTTGTGTTAAGCGTTCGTCATCTTTTTACGGTGATCTGATATTTAACTGTTTTTTCTATGTCTAGATATATTTTCTGACTTCTGTTAGTATGATCTCGAATTCATTGAAGAGGTTTTTATCTCCTTTCCTGATAAACTCAAAAATATTTTGCTTTCCCTATAAACTGGTGTTGTTAAAATTAAACTGTATTTCAATACAAAAAATTTTATGAAACAAGAAAGTTGGAATTATAGTTATTGAAAATAAAGGAAACATTACATCTATCTGTATATAAAAGAAATGTGTGAGGATTTTCGAATGGTGTGTCGATCACAAATTTATAGTAATGTTTCACAATCTCCGAATCAACCATTTCATCCAACTACCAAAGTTTTTACAAGTGCTATAATTAATTTCATAGATATTCAATTATATGCCATTTTTTGCTGCTCCGTTAAAGTTTCTTTCGATCATATAAATATTTTTCCATGTAAAATTCGCATTACCAAGAAGCAATATCAAATTCATGAATTTCAACTTTAATACAATAAAATATGAAACAAATTTTCATTTAAACTCCTTACGGAATTTCTTATACTTATGTGTTCTTATACTTATAACATACTTTACTGCATCGACTACAGTATAATCGAATGAGAGATTTATCCCTATAAAACGAAATTATTATAAATTGTTAACGAATTCTTGAACAAATTAAAACTTTCAAAATTTACCATCTGAAACGTAATATACTTTTGCATGGTATATTTTAAGCATTAGTGAATTTTAATTCTTTAAATATAAAAAATCATATGATTTAATAGTTAAACTTATAAACGAATAATCATGTTTTAAAAACTTAATCATTCTACAAAGTTTAACTATTTATGGATTTCAAATTAAATGTTATTTTAAACGTGTTCTAGTTTTATAGAATTAAATAACGATTAATTTTCTGAAATTTAAAGAGTATGATGTCAGATTATATACTGTTGCTCCAAAAAGGACACCTCATATTATTTTATCAACTAAATTTGCTTTAGTAATATAATATTTATATAATGTTGATGGGTGTTTTGAGAATTCCGAAACATCCAACGTTTTGACATTTATCGTTTAATTCATTGATTGGAGGAACAAACACCTTTACTCTATGCAGTTTCAAATTTCGCTCATTCAGCAGCTTTAATGGGATTTCAATCTACGTTATTGATTAGATGGATCAGCATAGAATTTGAATTATGAGAGTTTGCCATTAAAGATGAAGATAAAGGCATTCAATGTTATGCAAGTGCTTACTGTTATTACAGGCAAACAACTCTGAATAGAAATTTAAACTATTACATAATTTTCGTTTCCAGAATTTATATATTTGTGTAAATGGTTTAAATTTATTAAAACGGTATGAATACAAATTTAATCACTTAGCTAAGGTTGTATTTATTTTTTAAAAACTTTTATTTTTATGTAAATACGGGAGTCCAATCCGAGCTTTACAGGTAGGAGAATATACTAGTTGGTGCACAGAAGGTCAGAAAAAATAATTTTTAATTAGAAATTCTATCACATTTTTTATACACTTTGTAGATTTTCCGTTAACAAAACAAACCAAGCATTTTTATATGAAAAATATGCATAATGTATTCAAATAAAATTTTAAAGGTTATTAAATTCATAGTACAGTTTGTATTAGCCTCATACCAGTGATTAATAGCCAACGAAATTGCCATTTCACTATTAATAACAAACTTTTTAAAAATCTGTTTATGTCAGTGTTTAAGCCCGTATTTCGATTACATACTTATTAAAATTGTGTTTTATTTGTACCAGGTTAAATAATACGGGCTACCCGGGTAACGAATGACTGACACACACTGCTTGGTGTACAGAACGTAGGAGAAAATCATTTATAATTGAAAAATTTAATAGATTTTTTTAATATTTCGTATATTTTCTTAGATTGACACCAATTACTCCGAAAAGCATTTTTTGGCATTTAATCGTGAAAGATTTCTGTATTAATAGTAATTTTTTTTGGTTTGTTTGTATGTTTAAGCGCCTAATTCGATTAAAATGTCTGATAAATTATTCTATTATATATTTATTTATTTGTGAAGTATTACTTTTGTTTAGAAATGTAGTTGCTGAATGTTAAAAAGAAACAAACAAATGCTGAATTATTTTCATCGTTTTAATTATATATGTGCTAACCTTCTGTAATCGGGCTGCACTTTTATTTTGAGAAAAAAAAATCACGCGTGGAGATTATTTTTAAAACCTCAAAATATCACTAATTGAGATACAGTTTTCAAAGAAAATGTATCTGAAAGAAAATTTTGCTTTTTATTTGCCGGTGTAAAAATTTAAATCATGAGATGTTTATAAGTTGAAAAATTTCCGATAAATGGAAATTCATTGTTCATAGCTTGGTTAATATAGAAACCAAAGAAATCGCCATAGATTTCGCTACTTACAGCAGCCTGTTTAATTCTGGATATTTCAGTGGTTTAAGCGCGCAGTTCGATTACATGACTGATAATTTGTATTTTTTTCATTTATTATAAAACTTTTATTTTCCTTATGCAATATTTAACGGAAACAAATTCTGAACTATGTATATTATTTAATGTTTTTAATTGGGCGGCATCTTTTGTAAACGGGTTGTATGCAAAACACACATTTTTTTTAAAAATATGTTTGAAATTTTTTAAAAAACCTTAAAAAATTCCTTACAATGAGAAAGTTTTAAAATAAAGTTCATTTGAAAGAACATTGTTTTTCCTATTCATTGGTGTAAAAATTGAAATTGTCCGATGTTTAGAAGAAAAAAAAATGCATTGGTGTTGTCACCGTTAGTATGGCGTAGCATTACTCACGGAAAACGTTTTTGCTTTATAATGAAGATATAAAGGACAAGTTTAAATAGTTGTTGGAGTCAGAGAAGGTGCCAAGGCACTTCTCTGAAAGAAGGCGTGCCAGAGCCTCAAGAGAGGTTGGACTTCTAGAGCTGGTCTCCTAATTTTGAACCAATTCTAGATGAGAGAACTGCACCTGGATTGGCACCCCCAGAGGTAACACTCATACTAAACTTGGAGGACATTGGAGCCACGAACAGATTTTACGTGCACCAGCTCCCATTAAAGTACACGGTCACACAGCAGCGGTAGTCGAGAGAGGTTCTCACCCTCCCAAACATTGACCTTGGTCGATGCTGCTTAGCTTTCAGTGATCTTACGGAAACCGAGCTTAACCGTCCGCGCCACTGCGGGACAGTTTAAATAGTAGAATATGTTTATAAGAAAATACATTATTTCTATACGTATAAGTTCTTATTTACATTAATTTACTAGATGATGAACGAAACAATTAGAGCAACAAATAAAAATTGTGTACCTTACAGTTAAGATATTTATTTAAAATATTATTTATTTTGAAATATTTACATTTAAAACATATTGATTCAATGCTTGAATGAAATGTTTTATACAGTCTACAATATCATTTACTTTAAATATTTTTATTTGTAATTAAATTAATGGAATTACTTTTGTTTCTAGCCATAAAAAAATGTACACTTTACATATATTTCATTGATTTGCTTTTCCCGTCTGATTTGTATACCCTGTTACTCTTGAACTTTTTAGCGGATCTATTCTCTATAGACCTTTTATTTTTCATAGAAATGTTCTCATTATATCTCACTCCAAAGAAAATGCCGGATTATTTAATAATAGCCACTGTAATATACGTGAAATGGAAAAAAAATTGCTCGAAATAACATTCATTCCCGACAAACGAAATTAAATAAAAATATTTCCAGAATTTTTATCGTCAGAAACAAATAAATACGATAAAACAGTCCATGTCAAGACTTTTTTGTATTTTGGGATATTTATGTTCTTACTTTCGATTTTGTTGTATTTGCGAATTGAATTATATAAATTAGAAATATAAGGTAAGCAATTTATTATAAATGATAAATACATTCATATACATAAAATAATAGAGAAAACTGGTGAAAATTACCATGAAATTATGAAACATCGTACACTGTTAAAAATTTGCAGTAAATTGTCCAGTCATTTGACCATTTTTATGGAAAACGGTTACATAACCGTAATTAAACTCTGTTCTGACCATATTATTGCCCATATAATTGTTCAGAATAGTGTTAAATTACAGTTATGTAACAGTTTTCTATAAAAACGGTCAAATGACTGGACAGTTTGCTGCAAATTTTTAACAGTGTAAAGTACAATGTAAAAAAAAAAAAATCCATATATAAGTGGACGATTTTATGTGAAATTTCCGTCTTTTAATGAAAACTTTCAATTTTGATTGGAAATCGTAACTTTTAACGGAATAAATCGAAAATTTCCCCATTTCCTAATTCGTTGAATGTTAAAAACGGAAATGTTCCTTTTCGATTAAGAGAAAATGGGAAAATTCGAATTAAATTTGGTAATTTATATTTTGGGTTTGTAACAATGTCATTATTGTGGACAGGTAGTGTGGGGGATAGAGCATTCATCTCGAATGGCGAGTACCGCGGTTCGAACCTGGAGGAAGAAAAGGCGATAACGAACGGGTGTGATGATATTTAATACATGTAACTGTTTCGTGTAAATATGCATCAGTAATTATTATTTATTTCAAAACTTGACGACGGACAGTTTGAAATTACAGTTACAATATTTATATGAACAGTTACAATATTTTATATGAAATTTTACCAGCCTGGCATTGCTCGGGCTTGTAACAAAAACCATAGATATGTATAAAATCAGTGTTGATTTCTGAAAATTTTCTCATTGCGGGATTTTTGCAGTTATATGACAAAAATCTAATTCATAAAGACTGAAAAAAAAATTACTATCAATAGCGGTACACCCAAGAGGTGGAGTGCTTACTAATCCTTTATTAAATTTTCAGCGGGGAATGCTGTTGAAAAGTTTTAGACAAACAAAATTCAAAAAATTTCCACTTACAAACAGGATTGAAAATCAATTTTAAAAATTTTTACTATTGATATATATAAAAGTGCATACTTTTAATTGGCGTAGTATTATCTCAAATTATTCGAAAAATGTAAAATTTCCTAAAATTTCGAAGTGGTGGTAAGAATGTTTCTTTTTTTTTTTTTTGCTTTTTTTTACAAATAAAATGAGTTTTCTCAAATAAAAGATTTTTTTTACAATTAAATTTCTTAGAAAAATGTAAAATAAACAATTCTAAGGATTATACTGTAAGAATTATTTTCACTGTACATAAATATGTTATCTCTCAAAAAATTTTATTTTTTTAACTATTAAAAATTTAGTTTTGAGTCTCAGAACTTTCACAGAAGTTTTTCTTACTTAATTAAACGGCTTTGGACCATGAGGCCTATTTCCAAAATCAGCAAAATAGCGAAAACACAAATATATATACAAAATACATATACTCAGAGATTTCAGTGTCCATTTGAATGTTATGAAAAAACATTAGAATTTTTTTGTTTAGTACATAAATAATTACCTGAATTGATTTGTTGGGAATTTTTGTAATTTTCGTTACATTTTTTCAAACTACATTACAGACAAGTGCATGAAAATGGAACAAAATTTAGAAAAAACAAGCAAAATATTTTTGCAATAATAGAGTATTTTTTGTAGAGTAATAAATACATACAATAATAAGTACTTATAATGTTAGTAAAAATGGTGTAATATGCAAACTGAATGTATGTATTTTAATTAAGAGAAATATTGATGCCCTCGATAACTCACTCATATATGGAACTGTACATATAATATGTGAAAATTTCTATATTTTAAAGTGCTTCTTCAAATACCAAATTTAACATTTTATTACTGTGTGGTTCAATTTGGACTTTTAAATTTTCTAATGATCATGCTCGGGACATTACTACATTAATTGGCCATGGCTAAATTTAGGTTGCAGCAAATATAGAATAACTTGATCGAAGGTTTGATCTTGAGCTTTATTAATTGTTAAGCAAAAGGCATGGCGAATAGGTAATTGTCGCCTTTTAAAAAGAAAGGAAGAGCTGAGTCAGATGGTGTTAAATCCATTCGAGGAAGTAAAACTCTATGGCCAGCATTGCTACCAGCTATAATTTCTAAATGCAATCAGTTATTATGCAAATACATGTCATGAACAATTAATTGTGTTCCATTTAATAGCTCTCATGATACATTTAAATTACGTAATAGCACTACTATTTCTCCTGATTTAAGCTTTAAATTATGATGGAGCAATCCACTTACTTCTTAACTATTTAAAAATTCTGGTGGATATTGAAGAAATTCATTTTCATCTTCAGTCACTAATTACAACTCACATATAATCTTGATTTTCCAGATATTAAATCGATTACCTTTGAGTTTATTTTATTGCAATGTTCAATTTTTGGTGCTAGTATAGCAACATTGGCAAAATTGATAACTTCATCAGACGAATCAAAATTTTCACCATAAATTTCAGAAACAATATCCTTTTTTGCAATTATAATAGCGGGAAATGCAACAGTATCCATCTACTGATCACTCAATGCTAGGTGATCACAGTTGCCAAGTTTTAATAGAAAAAATTGCAAATTCTATTTCTTATTGTTTAGCACGCATGTTAATAGTTAATTTAAAACAATTGTTTGTCTAGAAGCATGTTGAACTACAGTTAAAACAGTCAAAAATCTCCACCAAGAACAATAACTTTACCCCCGAAAGGAATATCGTTATCCGTTATAGCTTTCAGAAGTCTATTAACACACATAAAATGGCCATCCATGATGCATCATCCCACATAAGGCTTCGCTCACTTAATAATATTTGCTCCATTGCCTTTTACTTTAACAAATGATACAGAAGTTTCAGTCAAATTTAATGTTAGTTTATAAAGACTGTGTATAGTGCGACCATTCGATGACAACAATCAGCAATTTCAGCCCAAACTACGGCAATTACTACATAAAATTCTAATTGTGAACAACTATTTATCATCATATATTCTAACACGAGCAAATCTTGTGTATGTGTGTGTTTGGTTATGTAAATTGTATCTTAAAAACGGCTCAAATGATTTTGACGAAATTTTGTATCCTACCGTTTTGGGGCACCATAAAACCATTGGGATAGGTCACATGTTCGAGAAAATTCGATTACTGAGTTTTTGGGTCACCATTGGTCGGGGTCAAGCTAATTGTATCTAAAAAACGGTTCAAACGATTTTGACTAAATTTTGTATGATACAATTTTCGAGCACAAGACGACTATTGGGCTGGGTCACATGTTCGAGAACTTTCTATAGTGGGTCATTTTTGGGTCAACGCAGGTCAAGTTAATTTTATCTAAAAATGGCTCTAACGATTTTGATTAAATTTTGTATCCTACGAGTTTCGGGAACGAGAATATCATTGGGCTGGGTCACATGTCCCAGAAAACTGATTAGTGTGTCATTTTTGGGTCAGTGTGGGTCAAGCAAATTTTATCTAAAAAATGGCTCAGACTATTTAGACTAAATTTTGCATCCTATGGTTTTCGGGCACGAGAAGTCTGTTGGGCTAGGTCGCATGCTCGAGAAAATCCGATTAGTAAGTCATTTTGGGTCACTCTGGGTCAAGTTAATTTTATCTAAAAAACAGCTCGACTCTTTTGATTAAATTTTATATCCTATGGGCTTCGGGCACGAGAAGACAATTGAGATTGATTAATTGAAAATTTTATTAGTGGGTCATTTTGGTCATGGGTCATGATATTTGAACTCAAAGCTAATTTTGACCGAGCATAGCTCGGTCTTCCCTGCTCGTATATTATAATAAAAACAAATCTTGTATATATATATGAAAATTGGGTCAAATAAATTTTATCTGAAAAACGGTTCTAACGATTTTGACTAAGTTTTGCATTCTACCGTTTTGGGGTACGAGAAGAGTATAGCGCTAGGTCATCTGTTCGTGAAAATTTGATTAGTGGGTCATTTTGTGTCACTACTGTCAGGGTCAAGCTAATTATATGTAAAAAAAAGGCTCAAACGATTTTGACTAAATTTTGTATTCGACCGTTTTGGTGCATGAGCAGACCATTGCGCTACTTCACATGTTCCAGGAAATTCGATAAGTAGATCATTTTTCGGTCACTGCGGGTCAAGCTAATTTTATCTAAACAACGGCTCTAGCGAGTTTGACTAAATTTCGTATCTTACAATTTGCGGCTACGAGAAAAACATTGGGCTGAGTCATATGTTTGAGAAAATTCGATTAGGGGATCATTTTTGGGTCACAACGGGTCAAGCTAATTTTATCTAATAAACGGCTCTAACGATTTTCATAAAATTTTGTATCCTATCGTTTTCGGACACGAGAACACCATTGGATTATGTCACAGTACAAGAAGACCATTGGACTAGGTCGCAGTATAAGAAGACCATTGGGCTAGATCAGTCACATGTTCGAGAAAATTCAATTCGTGGGCCATTTTGAGGTCACTATGAGTCAAGCTAACTTTATTTAAAGACTGCTCTGACGATTTCGACGAAATATTATATCCCACCGTTTTGTATTAAGAAGACCATTGGGCTAACAAGGAGATTGCCAAGCTTGGTAATCACAGATTTTCATTATTTTTATATATGTTGTAGGGTAGAAGCCCCTTAGTCTCAGGTTCAATGGATTTTATACAACACTCCTTAGTTCTCGAGAAAGGGGGGGGGTGTCTAATATTATAACACAACTTAAATACTAACTTCGTAACGAAGTAACTGCGTTGGTCGTAGCTCAGTTGGTATGGCGTCTGCTTGTTGTTCCGAGGGCCCGGGTTCGATGCTGGAACGCGCTACGTTTGTTTTTCTCATTTTTTTTTTATAAATATACTTGTAATTATAATTTAATAATATCAGTAAAAAATTGTGTTAACATAATTAAATTTTAATTTAGCATTTTTGAATTTTTTAAAAATCACTTTTAAAATGTATTCCATATAGGCTTCATCAACGCAACGATATTGAACAATTGTGTCAATTCGTGATTGTAAATGAATATCATTTATAAATTGCCTTAACAAGGGAAGTCAATGCGATGATAATACTATTCTGTTTTTAAAGTAAGAAGCATAATTATATTAAAATTTAGCATAAGAATTAAATTACAACATATTTATGTTTTATTTTATTGTAACTAGAGGGCGACACTACAGACTTTGGTTATTTCTTTTTTTTAGTTTGGTGCAGTTAAGTGGTTTTTGTTTTCAATCTTTATCGCACAAGTGCGTATCATTTTATACAGCTTATAATCGTCTAAAAGTGGAAGAAGCAAGCTGTAGTTTACAAGAAGATCAATCTGAAGTGTCGGGATTCGATGAAAATCAGAAAAGTGATGTCACAAATGCGTTGAAGTACTGTAAAATTCTATTGCAAAACAATGGATTTTTAACAAATAATCCATCATCTGAAATATCTTCGTTTTCTATTGCGATGGGGGAAGAATTCTATAATTCGATAGTAAATATGCTGATTTTGTAACGATTTCTGAATTTTTACTAGTTAATAATAGATCCAATTTTTTTAAAGCTCTTTAAATGATGAGAAATGTTTAATAATGGTTTCAAAATCAAAAATGTTAAATTAAAATTTAATTATATTAACAAAATTTGTTATTGAGATTATAAAATTATAATTACAAGTACATTTATTAAAAAAATGAGAAAAACAAACGTAGCACGTTCCGGCATCGAACCGGGGCCCTCAGAACAACAAGCAGACGCCATACCAACTGAGCTACGACTAACGAAGTTATTTCGCTACAAAGTAAGTATTTAAGTTGTGTTATAATATTAGACACCCCCATTTCTCGAGAACTAAGGAGCGTTGTATAAAATCCACTGAACCTGAGACTAAGGGGCTTCTACCCTACAACATATATATAAATAATCAAAATCTGTGATTACCAAACTTGGCACTCTCCTTGTAACTCTCAAGTTCGAGATAATTCGATCCGTTGGACATTTTGCAATCACTACGGGTCCATGCATTTCACTGTGAATGAAGGTTTACATATTAAATTGTAGAAAAATGGGCAATAAACGAAATCGCAAAAGTGGCAACATTTCGCCAATTACCGCCAAATTTGGCGAAATGTTGGCGAGTTTTGGTGAAAAATTTGACTTTTATGATTACATATGTCAAAATGCCCGTTTGGCGCCAAATGAAAAAATGTCGCCAAGTTTATGATTTTTCGCCAAATTTTGGCGATATTTTGCGAAACAATTGGCTTTTAGAATCTGTAGGAATTTTCCAAAAATTCATTATAATGGCCGAGATACATGATTTAGTGTAAATCGAACGTTCTCTAAAACATAATTCAACCAATAAGGATACATTGAACTGATTTTTTATTTGTTGTACAGAGAACCAATTGTTATATTGAGTTAAGCACAAAGTTATTTTTAACCAACCATAGTTCTGTCTTCCCCTCTGGTAAAGTGTTTACATGCATTTTTTTCACAGTGCAATCCAAACAATTTTGATTAAATTTGTACAGATATCGCAGGCGCACCTGTATTTCTTTTTGGAGCCTAAAAGGCTATTTTTACTTTGTATGGCAACCTGGTGTTTTATAATAAAATTGTCTATGTTTGTAAATAAATAAAATAAAGTTATATAAAAATAATTAATCAATACAATTAAATGCGTGTGTTTAATAAAAATAATGTGTGAAAATTGGGTTTTCTCGCGAAACTGTCGAAAGAAAATCACACCAATTCCGGTGAGTCTGCGACATATGTTCCATTGAATCATGTAAGGATATTTTTTATTTAATAAAAAAAAATTATTGTTTAAAAACAAGTTTATGAGTAATTTAATTTTTTTAAATATTTTTGTATTAGTTTTATTGTTTCACCAAATGTTAAAAGTAAATAAATTGGTGACATTGATATTTTTAGAACGTAATCGGTATTTGTTTACAATTCTACCTAGCTTAGACTGTTTTATGTTGCGGTCAGAGTCAGACTTTAATTTTGAGCGGAGTTGCAGCGTCCTCTGGCGATTGACATCATGACTCCGTGCGCTGAAGTAAAAATTTAATTTAAAATTATGGCTAACTAATAAAACTTTTGAACAAATGAATGTACGATAACAAATCGGTGTCCAAATATATTTCACTTAAAAAAGAATGATGTAATTTGACGCAGTAGTTTGTTCTCATGGACTGTTGAAAGAAAACCCTTAGCTTTTTAAATATATAGATTTTATTTTAAATATTGTGCTATTTCTCATATTTATATACAAAAAAAAAAGAAATTTCTCGTTTTGAATACCGGAAAATGTCCACCTTGATAATGGGGGAATATCAAAAAGGACATTTTTTTAAACAACGGAGAAAGGTAACTTTGCTGCCTGTGCATTTTCCGTTTTTAGATGCGTTAGTAATTATATAAATACGTAGCACCTATTGTCGTCGCTTGGTCCGTCCGTCTGTCCGTCCGTCCGTCCGTCTGTCTGTCCGTCCGTCCGTACGTCTGTCTGTCCGTCCGTCCGTCTGTATGTCCGTCCGTCCGTCCGTCCGCATATAACAACGCACAAACTACCCAACCGAATGGTTTGAGATTTAAGATATATTATCTTTGCAGAATTTTGTCGAGACATTTCAAATTTTATTAAAATCGGATCAAAACTTTTGGAGATATTAATAAAAATATTTATTAAGAAATTTGAAATTTTTTTTTAAAAATCGGTGCTTTTTTGTTATAGGAGCTTCCGAAGTTTAATCGTCAAGCGACCGAAATATGACAGAAATTAATCTGCAGACGATATAATTCATTTCACAGAATTAAAAATCATCAAGATCTGAATATTTATATAACTACCTACAGTACGAACGCACCTCGTTTGTCACGTTTGACGTACAATTTCCAACTTGTTTTTATGTCAAATGGTGAATTGAGAGATCTTATTTAAAGTTACTTTATGAAATACTAAAATTATGTTTATTTTGTAGTTTTAATCTCTTATTTTTTTTACTTTATTAGAGAATAAAAAAAAGTAGTCAAATATATCTTTAGTTATATGGTTAATATTTAAACAAAAAACTATGTTTACTGCTGATAACCAACACTTGCCAAGTACTTTATAAGTTTCGCTATCAAATCAGCTTAATCATGTATAAATACATCGGGCATCAAATATTAAAACTTCATTAAAATTTATTACGTTACCGAATATGCAACAAATTTCGAAGGGGTCAAGCTGAACAAGTTCTTATATGTATACACTTTACACACTCTGAAAAAACATTTCTTCAGAAAACGTAAAAAGTAGTGAAGGAATTGCCGCAGAAATTGTAAATTTTTTTTGTCTTAGTTAAAAAAATTCCCGTCTTTTGACTGAAAAATTTCGCGAAATTTTAAACTTACTTCCGCAAATGTTTGTTTTTTTTCAACAAAAAAAAAAGATGTACTTAAAATTTGCTTTTTTTAATACGAAACACGTCAGTATGCTAACTGGTAGCGCATTTACCGGAACACCCCTGTGATTTGACGAAAATGCAGCTTCAGACTGGATGATTTCAGATAATTTTCTTCTTAGATTGGGGTATTATCTGTATTTTTTTTTTAATTAAACGATTTTTTAAAATATTCAATTTATTTAAATATACTTTATGAAAGCTTTATTGCATTTATAAATTATGCCCATTTTGCAGATATACCAGACGAAAAGAAAATCTCTGTGTCTAAAACATGAAACGCATTCTAATCGCAATAATACATTGTGTTGGTTTTTCTTGTACAGGTGTTTCAAACTTTAACGTACAAACTGAGAGTGTAGGTAGATAGATCGATATCAAAAACATTTACATATGAAACCATGACTGGGAACCTATAAGTGATACCCTGCATGTGGTAATATCTGGTAATATCTGTCATGTGGACTAAGTGCGATATTAAAAAAAAATTAATTTCAAAATTAAACATGTTGTACACCTTCAAAATGTTAAAATATGCGAATATTTCCATAATCGGATTTTTATCATAATTCAATATGTTTCTCAAACTCATATATTTACTATTTTCTATTACTCATATTGATACTCGCTTTGTATTATTCTCAAACATCTGAAAAATTCGTTAAACTTCCAATATGACGTCAAATTTTCTTTTTAATTCTCTAATGACAATATATTAATCTGCTTTGTGTACACACACATACTCATACTCCTTGTTTTATTGAGAAATCTTTGAAATTTCCGTTTTATTACTACTATGGCGTCAATCATTTTTATTTTATATTAATCTTTTTTTTTTTCAATTGGTGATACTGTTTATTTCATTTTCATTTTTCACGTGGAAATCGTCAGATAGAAAATTAATTATTGTAGAAAATAATTTCATCGTGGATTTTTAATTTTTGGCATCTGCTATAACGAAAAATGTTTAAATTTAATAGGAAAAGGCTGTTAGAATTTTGGTTTCTTATCTCTATTTATTAAAATAATACGAAGTTTTCAAATTTTAATATTTTGAGCTCTTTATAGCTGGTATTCAACTATATACACAAAGTTTCAACTCTGTAAGTTACATAGTTTCTGAAAATAGCTCTGTGACAGACAGACAACGGAGCGGGAGTAATAGGGTTTCGTGAGATGAACGAAACCCTAAAAATTGGGTAGTGTCAATTGGGTAGTATCAATGTCAGTTATTTTACAGCTTTTTTTCTTTTACTTGCGTGGACTTTCATCACTATTCACCTTTTCTCTTATTTGATCATTCATTTATTTGCATGGCTTACTATTGTTTCCCATTTATGCCAATCTTAAACTGGGAATTTCGATGGACTACCTTCAGTTTTGCCTCGATCGAATTTTACAAAACCATACTACACGTCACAAGTTATTTAGTGTCACCACAAATGTGTAAAATGATAACTATCGAGATTTTTTTCTATAATCTTTCGAAGATTATTAGTATATTCCTTTTCGTACAGGATTAGTACTTAATACAACGTAATAAAAAACCATATAATAAAGTTTTTTAACCGTCTTAAAGAGCTATACATATATATAATATTAAAATTGAAAGATGAAATTCACATTAGAGTGCATATTTTCTTCTAATTGAAAGTCAGAATTATACCAAAATTCTTTTTATTAGATTTATACTCGATTTTATTTTATAAAGTTGGATTATATATTTTTTTAACATTCGAAGGACATGTACGCTTAATTATAAAAAATTAAGAAAACATATATGTTAATTTTAAAGTAAGTCAACCTTTTCATCATTTTTCTTGATTCGTTATTGCGTTAAAAAATCATTCATTATAAAATTAGGTTTAAAGCGAGCATTTCAAACAACATTTTTTTTTATTATTCTAATGTAGAAATTGAACGTGTAAAAAATTATTTTTACTTCAAAGGTGCAAGTAAAAAATAATAAAGAGAAAAGATCTGAGTTTGACAAATAATTTGTGTGTAGCACTTTTTGTTTTCTCTAAAAACATCAAATACTGCAAGAAACGTAATGTGAAAGAAATTTCTCAAATGATTTAAAAACATTATTTTTGTTTTATGAATCGCTTCATTAAACTAAAATGACTGTATTTTTCAAAAATTTATTTTTACATCCTTATTCAACAACGATTAATGACGTTAATATTTACTATAGTTAAAAACCAGTTTTTATTCATTTTTCATTAAACATTTTAACATGTGCACTTAAAAAATAGGGATTTTAGGAATTTTAGGGAAAAAAATTAGGGATTAAATCACGTAATATTTGTCTAAACTAAACTAAGAAGGAAAATTTTATTTTCTTTGGCTAAAAATGACTTAATGTATTTTTTACGTAACTTCAATTAGTCCTTTTTAATATATATATATATATATATATATATATATATATATATATATATATATATATATATATATATATAATAAAGTGGAATATTATAAAGGCATACAAGTATAAAACTAAAAAGTAAATTACATAATATATGCAAGTAGCATTATTTGCGACAACGGAATGATTTTTTTCTTATATTCACAACAGAATCATTCAACTGAATTAAGTCTTTCGTTATTTTATATAATAATAAAATGCAAAATTTAAAACGTATATCCCATGCGTGGTAATCTTTTTTAAAAATTATTTTTGGTGCGGTTTATTTATTTTTTTCAATAATAGCTATCTAAAAAAGAATTTCCCACTTGTCCAGATTGTCTATTGGAATGACTAGGGTGAAAACTAGGGTGTTTCTATATCAGAGTGGCGACTTACGCACAGGCAGTGTTCAGATTGTGCTTAGCGGACGTTTTGGTCCGAATTCTGGCAAACCTATATTCAAGTATCCTGCACGAGATTGATTAAACACGAATCGATAAATCGTAGCCGTCCAAAACTCCAAAAGTTCAGTTTTCTCAAACACTGTTCCGCGCATGCGCAGGGAGTTGGGATTTATTTGTGGTTTGTTTCGATTGTGTTTTGTTAATGTTAGGTCGTTGTGGACGTACGAAACGTGAAATTAAATTTCAGGAAAGTTCCACGAAATAAAAATGTAGAAAAACAATGTTAGTTTTATTCAACGAATCCAGAAAAAAAAAATAAAACAAAACAAAACAAAATTTGCAAAAATTATGTACAAAGGAAAAATAATTGATCTACAAGAAGAAATTTTAAATGATTCTACTGAATTTGAATCTGTTGATCACTTTTATTCTTTAAAAATACTTGTTTTGATGCAGGAAAAATAGAATGTACCAAATAAATGAATTTGTGTAATTTTGGCCTTTTTACAAGTCCTTATAAATTAAAATTAGCTAATTTCTGGCTCACCCCCCCCCCCTTATGATTATGTAATATTTTTTATCTTAAATTGCATATATAACCGTAACATTTTAAAATAATTTATTTCTATTTATATGGGTTTATATCTAATGTGCTCACAGTTCAGTCACTTGACTTTTTTTAGGTAAAAGATAATGACCCCTCCCCCCCACCCACCCAACATGATTGTATAGCACTAGAATGATACTCAGGAGAAATTTATAAGTATTAAATTTAACCTTATTATTAAGATTAAATTTTATACTTATAAATTTCTTTTTTACTTATTAATAAGAAAGAACTATAAGGAGCCTTTTACTAAAAATCAGAATTTTGTTAAAAGCAGTAAAAATTTTGCAGTCAATATTTGAGCTAGCACTGCCACAGAAGAAAACTGGATTTACGGTTTTTAAAACTCCTCCCAGACCAATTGACAGCATATAAGATGAGTACAAGGACCGTTATGGTGAATAAATAATGTGTAAAAAGTAACTGAAACACAAAATAGCTAAAAAATTAGCATTAAATTGTTTCAAAACTTCATAAAAAGGAGCAATTTAAGAGCAAAATGGGAGAGGAAAAGAAAGATAGAGAGAAAATAGTTAGAAATAGCAGCAGCACATGCATTTTGACGCCACTACTCTTTCGTTTTAAAAGGGGCTATTTTATGAAGCCTTGAAATAGCTTTCAACTCATATCTAGATGACTATGTGGTTTGCTTTACTTTGGTTATAACACATTTTCTTTAAGGAAATAAAAAAGTCATACACATATAAAACAATGAAATTGTTCATAAGGGTCGATGGAAGTTTTTTTTTCTTTTCTTTTTTCCCTGGGATGGGGGTGGGGGGGGATTTGTGAAATTTATTATATTTTTGTGAATATTAACATTAAGTAAAGAAAGATGAAATCCAATTACTGAAATTCGAAACAAGTATTTATTAATAACTTTGTTAAGTATTTCTGCTAAAATTTACCTTTCTGATGAACTCATATTATTTGCAAATTACATATTTATAAAACCTAACAAAATAAAAATAATTAATGAAGAGTATGTTTTTTATGAACTGGAATTTTGTGAAGGGATCTATTTTATGAAGAAAAATTTCGCAAAGAAGTCTGCTTTAAATAAAAGGAATTTTATAAATAAGACGTTTTATTAGGAGAAATTTTGAGAAGAGCTCTATTGTATTAAATGGAATTTTGTGACGTGGCCCTAAATATGCCCAAGTTTTGCCTGGATCGACACCTGGTTCAATAACTATGATTCAAAACCGCTCCCAAACGGAAATCTTGGGTGCACCAGTGAAGACACTACAACATTTGAATATTTTCTTAAAGTAAAGTCACAATTTCGATACACTAGCAGTATTTTTACAAGAGAAAAAAAAAATCTACATGTATTTTTGAAAAAAAAGGCCCAAAAAGATTGTACAAAATTAATTAAAGACAAAATCTACTTAATTACAGTTTAAATGTTTAACAAGATTTTGGTTTTAAAATATATCATTATAAATATTTTATTAATAATTACAAATATTACCAATAAAAGCTGGAAAATATAATTTATATTTATATATAATGATAAATACAGCTTATATCTAAAGTCAATGTACGGAAAAATTGGGGCCTCTTTACAAAATTATATTTACTAAAAAGGGCCTTTCACAAAATTTAATTTAATCAAAAGGGACCCTTGAAAAAAAAAATCTATTACTAATAAATTCTTAATTTAAATTGTCTTTAATTGCAAAATTTTATTTTTCACAAAAATTTTTTATATCAACCCTACATATAGAGTCCTCCCCCCCCCCCCCTTCCCGTTTTGTTTCAAAGCAGTTTAAATAAAATTGCTAATAACTGTAGAAAAATATCAGCTTAAACATGACGAATGCTCGCTAGATGGCGCCACCACATTTATTTTACACTATGTTTGAGAAAACTGAACTTTTGGAGTTTTGGACGGCTGCGATTTATCGATTCGTGATTAAACGAGTGAGACAATTTAACTAGCATTGGCTTGACGATACTGGAAGGATCGCTAAGAAGCTTGGAGATTCGAGTTTCTTAAAAATCGTCTCAATCAATTCAATTTTAAATCCCATATGTCACCACTCTAATATAGACACCTTAACAGCCACTGCTTAGAAGTATGCCCGAATCATACACAAAAGGCCTTTTTGTTAATCTTTTCAACGATTTCTGAAAAATAATTCGTCTCCAATTTAGTAAATTTCATATTCCTGTAACACAAAATAAAACAATATCCTACACTGCCCTCTGAATTGAGAAAGTTTAAATTTCACAATCCTGTAGCATATCTCACATTTTAATTCAATCTTTAATCATTCTACGGTGTAAAGTAATTTAAAGAATAAAATATCATCCTTCTCAAGTTCCAAAAAATTTCTTTAGCCTTATACGGTAATTATTTTAAATTTCAGTAGAAAATGGAGTTTTTGAAGACAGTCAAAACAAATAATGCTATGAACTCTATTATTCTACTGTAAAGCACGAAGTTACCCGTAGTTTATATAGTTGTTGGAACGTTACATGCAAAATACTGAAACAGGCCTCGATGCAGGAATGCCAATATGGCTGCCATTTTGATAAATTCCAAAATCATACCAGAAATTTTGAATAGTAATATTTGATTTTTTTAATGACAGACATATCGCAATTGTGTGAAGTAAATATTCTTATTTCGAAATTTCAGGTATGAATTTGAAATTTCTGAATAAAAAATGGGGCTAAACTGGCAATGTTTACAACTCCATGTTTACAGCATGACAGACTCCACTTTAAACGATGTACGGCCTGATTACCTCACTTTTGCACTGATTAACCATAGTGGATAAAATTTTATCAAGATTTTGGCAGTTTGTTGCTCAATTATTCTCCTGTGATCGTTTTCACGTTTTACTAATTCATTGTTCAACCTATGCAATTTATGTTTTAACCGGAACACGAAAAGTTGAAACAAGGCTTAAAATGTTTTTGCAATACAAAAAGTTCGGTTTTTCCCATCAACAAATTGTTAACTGTGCACATTTAGAAAACTTCTATGCATACTGTAATGTTGCGGTATAAATCTTATGATTTATGCACATCTAATTTTTAGATTCAAGAAACTGCAGTTGTTATTACTCCATGTTGTAATACTATGACTTTTGAGAAATGAATTTCAGCTTTGGTATTTTGCATAAACACAAATGTCGAAAATAAATTTACTATAATTTTGACAGCAAATTACCATTTTTGAAAAATATTGTGCAATCTGAAATTGCAGTAGCATACAATGCAATTTAGGTTTTAAAGAAACTATTCAATATAAATGAAAAATATTACAGTTATAACAAGAATACAACACAGCGCATCCAGCTATGCAGCTATTTTTCCATTAGTCATTAATGATTTTCAAATGTATCCGAAAGCAATATACTTTTAAGCCAGTAAATAATGTACTTAGCACATTGTTATATTAACTGAGTAAGTTAGGTTTTGTTTCAATTCATAATATTAGCTTTTTCGCCGAGATATTTTTATTTCTATTTAAGAACATGTGAAAAGTGACTTTATTGAAACATAAAACATAATAACAGAAATGCAGCAATTATCTACATTAATGCTAAATTAATTAGCTTCATATTGTTTACTAATTATTTTGTTAATTCCTATGTGGATATTTTTATTTCTTTACAGTGTTACTCGTTAATGTTATTCGAATTATAAAAATTAATATAACCAGATTTTTGCGCCTTATCCATTCACGTATTAATTCAGCCCTATTTTTCTTTGCTAATATGTAATTACTTCATTTTTATATTAGTAAACTAGCTAATACACCATTTAATGCTGAGCTTCAGCTAAGTACCAGTATGAAAAAGGTCTAGCTTTCTGTTGATTATTTATTTTTAATTAAGGAACATTAATTGTTGCTGATAATGAATTTTACCAATCAGAGTGATTCCATGTAATATTTTCTCTCGTTTCAGGATGTATATATTTATCTCACTAGTGGCTATGCCTTACATAAATAAAGTTAAAAGACAGCAATAATTTGAAACCTATCATTATCGTCGTGTACTTAGTACTTCTTAAATCAATCTTTTAATGGTCAAATTTAATTCATTTGAGTCATATAATGAGTTACTTTTCAACGGCATTAAAAAGTAGATGCTAGTGTATTTTTATTTTCTTTACAGTGTTACTCGTTAAGGCTATTGGAATTATAAGGCTATTGCGATTATTAAGATATTTAGCGGTAAAACAATTTGTAAAATAAATAACAATTTTCTAACGTTGTTTCTGTAATTTTCAAAAGTCATCTTTTCTTTCGGAACATATGAAAATATTACTTTTTTCATGATTGATGGGCACACGGATGAACGTTGTTTTATGACTTTATCTCAAATAAGTAATTTTCTTTGAGTAGCATCATTACGCTCTCAAAACTTATGTCAGACAAATGTTTTAGCAGAATTTTGAAAAATAAAAATACATGAAAAATAATTTAATTAATTGATGAACAGTAATAAAATATATGAATCACTGGCTGAACCTTCAGTTCTAACTGATTCAAGTGGGAAGAGGGATTTGATTTACACGAAATTTTTTATAACTGTATGAGGTTTATTTTGTAATAAAGGGTTAATGAGATATTATAATGGGCAAATTTTTGATAAAGGGACAACCTGTTAAAACAAAACTCACCACCATACACAAAACATAACTGCACCAATTCATATGATCTGTCAAAATACTCATGGAGTTTGGACTATCTTGGTCACCAATTTTCTATGCATCATATCTGACATTATGCTTGACATGATTCACTTCATAAGTTTCAAATAATTGAGATTTCAGATTCATACCAATTTAAAACTGAGTTTACTGGATTGTGACTAAATCCCCTCTCTTGTAAGAATTTGTTTTCGTTTTTGTTCTTGTTATAACCTTTTCTGTGTTCTTCTTAGATTTTAAAAATGTTTTTTCTTGCTTCTGCAGAGACACTTTTTGAATGATCCATCATTGAGTTAATTTGATCTTCTTCAAAAATTTCAAAACTTATTTTATTATCTCTATTTCCTATCTTTAGTGCTATCAGAAGCTCAATTGCGTTTTTTTTCTTCTTCTTTTAACTATAGTATTCAGAATTCTCTGAGCAGTATCTACATATTTATAACCCTTGTTTGCTTCTTCTATAATAAGATAAGACAATACTGAAATAATTCTAGCATGTGATCTTTCAATTTGTCAATTACACCTGGGAAACTTGACGTTATGGTAGTATTATCGATATTTTGGCGCTCACAATAATCTTTAGATGTAAAAGTAAATCCTCGATCTAAAATGTTATCGATCTATTTCCGAAACTACTTTGTAGTTCTTTAACTTTGGAATGGCGCCATGAGTTGACCAGTGTTGTGTATAAACTAACGTGTTGGATTGCAGCTTGTGAATTTGATTTTCTATATGAAAAGCGAGCGTGAGTTAAGTTAGACTTAAATAATTGTGGATTTCAGTCAAAATTCAAAAACTCATTTTATTCACAATTGTATAAATATTTCTCACAGTTAAAAAAACGTTTTTCTAGTTCCTATAAACTACCGGAACCCTAGTGAGCATTTTATGAAAACGTACGTGTTTACAGTGTCTCACAATTAATTATGTGGTAATCCACTCCCTTGAACTTCTGAACACTTTTAAGAGATTTTTCAATACTCCTTATTTCCAAGCGAAAGTACTTATGGTAGCCAATCATCATGTTTCTTTTTTGGACAAAGATTGAATGAATTAATTGAAAAATTATAAATAAATAAATTAAATAAATAAAACCGTAGATTTTTTCTTAGTGTTGAGCAATTGTGGCATTCTTTTATCGATTATCTCGATATTATGGATATATCGATTGTTTTCGATTGTGTCAATTGCTTCTCCATGTCTTCAATCAACCAATTGCTATTCGAGTCCGATCCGATTTTATCAATAATCGTATGCGATGGACGAATCCATACAATCTGTCATATATTTTCCTATACCCTTCTGTTAACACCCCTCCCTAGGACGCATCTCAAAAAGTTGCATCGAACATACAGATTTGGAATTCGATTTTGGCAGGGGGTGGGGTTCTTTCTGAGCATAATATTTACTGCTTGCGACCATAAATCTAGTGTTTGTTAGGTTGGTATTTGATATCTGGAACTATTACATTTTTCATGGGATTCGTCTCCTTTTGCTTTTAATTTAAAATATGGTATATTCTAATGGTATACGGTATAGCTAAAGATATCACCAAAAAGGGAAATGTGATTTAAGGGATAACTGTATTATTACCCAGGATGAACTAACGTATAGGTCGACTCCTACGCATCGAGAAAGATAGCAGATTCTTTCGTTTCAATTCCAATATTTCTATAAGTTATCTTCGCCCTATATATTCGCCGAAAATTATTACCAACGACTAAATAAGGACAAAAAAACTAACCCGAAATAAGGATATTGTAAAGCAAGGAAATGTTTTTTCCCATAGAAGTAGTGTGGGGGGAGGAGGTGAACTTATACGCACTTCGATACTATAATTATTTTCTGGGTTTTTAAAGCAATCTTTTTACAGAAATAATATTTTGACACTAGAACGTCCGTTGGTGTCATTTCGATACCTATATTCTTCAAATTTTATTACTTTTAAACATATTACGTAATATGCACACTGTCGAAATTTTCATGATGCGAATCGATTGTTCAAAAGAAATTGCAGCCAAAGTGACCTAGAACGTCCACCTGCTTCTCTGACAGATAATGCTAAATTTTCATTTTCTGTAAAATTATGGCGCATATTATTCTTATCATTATTATTACACTCTAAAAGAAAAAAAATTGAAAAAATACAAACTGGTAAAATAAAGAAATTATTTGTAGAGTGTAGAAATATATAAAAAAA
Organism: Maratus michaelseni; assembly: GCA_963931845.1. Taxonomy (NCBI): domain Eukaryota; kingdom Metazoa; phylum Arthropoda; class Arachnida; order Araneae; family Salticidae; genus Maratus; species Maratus michaelseni. The sequence goes on along the minus strand of OZ007590.1, from coordinate 76,510,869 downwards.
AAATGCGTTAACGAAAATGACAAACAAACTAAACTTTCAGAACTTGTATATATTCTTAAATCCATATTCGCTAATTTCTGACACATTAACGAAATCATTTTATTGGAGGAAAAAAATCCGTAAAAATCCGGAAATCGTACTGGAAATCAATGGATTTTTTCATTACAGTGCTTAAAATCAAACTCCAATATAGTAAAATAGTGTTATAACAAATATATGGATATAATGAAAGATTCATTTTCCTATTACTTTTCCTACACATATCTTATACATATCCTATACATCTCCTTTTACATCTGGCAGAAAGCTTAAGTACTCTAATATGAAGAAATTTAACGCATTTATTTCTGTCTCTTTTTTTTAAATATCTGTGTTTCCTTTTTCTTAAATGTGAAATTTAACATGATTTAATGTATTTTTCTGTAAGATAAATTATAGCTCTTTAGCGAAAATGTAACAATATAAGCTTAAGTGAAGTACAATGACGCAATATAGTATTAAATTAGAATTTATAGCGTCCATTTTGTATAATTAAATTAGTGGTGTCGAAATGACACCGGCGGCTTTTGTAGCATGTCGAAATTGTCGGCCGTTCTAGTATTTGAAAGGATTAAATTTTTTTAAGTGTCCGCAAATATCTGAAAATACCAAAACACATGTTCTGAGGTTATGCGATTTGAGAGTGCAGATTTTAATTATTTTCATACTTTTAATTTGAAAAGAAAGTGTGGTTTTGTATTATTTATTCTTCATTATAAACAGAGAAAATCTCATATTTTCGGACAAAAAAAACGACTGAATTGAACAACTAAATTGTTAAAATAAACTTAATGTGAAGATACCATCTAAAGAGCATCATCCAGCGAAAACTATTTTTTTATTATACCTTCCAATTTCAAGACTCACAAAAGCTCTCTATGTAATTTCATAAAAGTTTTATGAAAGTTTATTTCAATTAATAGATTATGCATTTACGAAACTGTTTTCTGTTTTTAAAATAGCATGTTCTGAAACAAGTGATTTTTCTGACAACTATCTGAACTTTTAATGCATTAATGTGTTTTAGCATTAAAAGGATTCGGCATGCACTTAAGTATTTTTATGCATTTTATGTATGAGTTAAAAAATTGAGATACTTTCATAATATTTCAATTTTATTCCACAGGCAATTGGTTTAGAATGTTTAACGTCGCAAGCACTTTTGAGGGGATAAATGTTTGAAAGTGGTCTTCATAAAAAGGCTTTTATAAAACTATTAAAAGTGCTTTTTAAAATTTTGTTGATACATTAAAATAGACGCTAGTTTTCTTGTTGAAATGAAAAGAGCAAGTACAAAATATTTTTTGTTAAAGAAAAATAAAATTTTGAGTTAAAATATAAAAAACTAAAATCAAAATAACTTTATTCGATCCTTTTTAAGATTATTCAGTTTCACGAATAAAAAAATTAGAAATTAAAAAAAGCTCTTTATAGAACAACATTTCAAAAACGTATTAGCAAACTTTTAGATATCTTTACAAATATTTATGTTTGTTTGAAATAAATTTAATATTTATTTTTTCCAAGATTTTTTTTAAGTATAATTAAAAAAAAAAATCTTATGTAATAAGTTAAAACGCTTCAAATATTTACATTATTCATTTATTTGTTTAAAATTCCAAACAGTTAAGTCAATAAACAGTGACGATAAGATATTGACAATATTCAATAAACAGAAGTGATAAATTTCTTATACTGAAATGAATGTTTTGTTTGAGTTTAAATCATATCCAAAAAGTAGTCCAAAATATTCGAAAATTTTTACAATCAGTCACAAATTTCATTACAGGATCATTTCACAGAATTTTAACAAAACTGAGTTGCCGCACCATTTTTGATTTTCCCCATTACTTATATATGGATACTTACATAGAATTTCGACAAACGAGGGTTACTGCACCGTATTTGTTTTTTCCTATTTTTTATCTGTGAAAACCTATGTTGAATGTTGACAAACATGAGTTGCTCTACAAGTTTTGCTTTTCTCCATGTTTTATATGAGGAAACCTTTGAAAATTTTCGGCAAACACGGGTTGCCGCACAATTTTTGATTTTTCACATACTTTGTATGTCAAAACTTTTATATAAAAAAAAATTAAAATCCATCTAAAACATCGTCTTAATTCAAGGACGTCGAAAACCACGATTTTGTAAAATTCAAAGGTGAAATCTTGCAAATTTTTGAATTAATAGAAAAAAATCAACACGATCTGGAATTTGCACAATCTTTTTTAAGCAAATCATGCAATTTTCGTAGATTTATTTGTATTTTTGAACTTTTTTGAGTACTTTAATGAAGTATATTAGTCAAAATTATATTTAATGACGTGAAAGAGATAACCATATGCATTTTTTACGTATGTTATTATATACTCCCTAAATGATAACAATATAAATATTGTAATTTTCAGTATTAAAAGCATTTTCTACAGCTTGTAACGGAGAAGAGAGAAGTGGAATTAGATACAAATCGGCAAGAATTCGGCTTATCTATATACCGTCTATAACATGTAAGTCATTTTTGGTTTTCCAACTAATGTGTGAAATACGGAGTCTTGGATTTGGTGAAATGACAGCCAGCCACGACATAATGACATTTATAAACATGAAACATTTTATTAATTATCAATATATTTTTTTATTTAGTTGAAAATATATTTCTGGAATTTAGTGTCCTTTTAAGAAACTAAAGTAAGAAAATTTATGCAATAAAATATTTGATGATTTTAAATGATCTTATATCATGGCTGGTTGGGAATTCTCCAGGCATCGTATCTCATAGATAAGTTGAAAAAAATAGAAAACGGCTTACTTATTTCTCAATACAAATTTAAACAGTAGAATTTATACTATCACAAGTTAAATAGGTGACTTGGATTTTAATGAACAGTTACATATTGATTTGATTATTATTCCCGTTGACAAATATGTTTACACTCATTTGAAAAAAAAATATTTTTATGCAGAGAAAACGATAGAATAATAGTAAATCTTATAATGAAATGAATCGTAGTTTTAAATGCACTAATCAATCAATTAAATGCTTATATTAAAAAAGTTTTTTAAAATGCGTTCTTTTAATTTTGCAATTACTAGTTAATTTTTTACTTTCCTATTTATGACACCTAAGTTTCATACATATTGAACTAAATGTCGTTTTATTTGCAGCAATTCTAGAGGTAAAAGTTTTAATGTTAAGATGAAAGTTTTTCTTATACGTATTTAAGAATATCATAAATTTTTAGTTTAAAATAAACAAGTTACTTTTGGTGTATTGACAATATTATGGATATTTTAAACAGTTTGACTGACACGAGCACTGATCTGTTTCTGTATAAGGATTTTGGAAAACTTTTTTTCTAATGTACCAATTTATTTACTGTTCAATACTCTCAAAAATGTTTTTGAATTATTTCACATAGAGCAGGCGTTAAACATTAAGAAAGATTTTTGCCTCGAGTTTCAGATATTTCTGTTTCTGTAACAACTTCGTTGTTTAATAACTAAAAAAAAACATATAAACACATATTAATAGATTTGTGACATGGATATGAGTACTAACTTCTCAAAAACTTCAGCAACTTTTTTAATAATTATTTTTAGTTCAAATGTGTAATTAGTCATAATATACGTTTATAGGTTTTCAGCTATATTTACTATTTGCTAATTTTTATTAACGCCATTTTATTTAAGCAAAATAAACCCTGACTGTTTAAATTTAATCAAAGCATATAAAAATACTAATTAATTTTTCAGCAGATCTGAAATTGCGCTGTAAATTACTGAAAAACAAAGGACGTGAATTATCATTTTACTAAACAGCGTACAACCAACAGTGTCAAAAAATGTCCAGCCCGGTGTTCGATCCCTGATCCCTTAGTGTAGCGCAAATTGGTATCCCTTGGAATCCAAACAATTACATGTTAACTATTTTTGCATATAAAAATGGTTAACATGTAATTTTTTATTATAAATATTTTTTGGAATATTAATCTTTATGATAAACGTGAACTTTTTAATTTCAATGCACAATGTATCTCTCAATGGTTCTCAAATGTAAGTAAAAGAGTTTTTATTAATATAATTTGGAGACAACTTAATGCATTGTGTTTTATTTTGTAAAATTATGGATATTTTTCAATAAATAAATTTAAATTAAACACATTATTTATATTATTGTGATTTTTCCTTTTCCATTTTATTTTTCAGCGCGTTATTTTTTCGCGCTACCATAATACCTTCAGTTTTCCTGAAAAAAAAATATCAAATGAACATTAAAATTACAACCAAAACTTGAAATATAGGCAAAGTAGAATCGTCGATACGATCTATAGCATTAAACGAATTATCAATAGTAAGGTTGTGATCAGATCCAAATAGGAGCTTGGTCATTTTCTTCGCCACTTGTCAGTGACTCTTGTTAGTAAAATAGTAGGTTTTATGGATCGTTCAAGCAACAAATCTGAAACTGAAAAGAAAAAGACTTGAACATGAGTACAATTTTGGGTCTCAGTGTTCCTGAGACATTTCAGCAAATTATCCACCACCTTTGTAATTTTCATTCACAAAACAAGTAATAATTTTTTTTAAAGTCAATTCCTACTTAGGTCAAAAATAAATTTTTTTCGAGCGATTTCCTACACGCTTCGCCACTGACGGTATTTATTCCTAAATTTATATCCTGCTAAACATCTTATATAAGATAAATTTATTTTCGAGTACAGGAGAATTTCGTTCCGTCCCAGGTGAGTCTCGATCCTCGAACCTTGTGGTTACGAGCTCAGAGAGCTTAACCGGCTGCGCAATCAAGACTTGTGAGTGAGTGCTTTTAAATGGAACTAAAGTCTGAAATAAGTCGGCTGCGTGTTGATATTTTTTCTCCCATATAAAACTAAAATTAATTAAGTAAATTTAATTAATGAATTAATAATTGAAAAAACTGTATTAACATCAAATGTCTCCCCTACAAGTTTAAAAAAATGTATTTGAACTTGAGTGGATGAATAAAAAGTATTTTATTAATGATTGAAAATTTGAACAAGATATATAAATATATATAGGGAGAGTGTGAACTAATAGTAGGAATTGAATAAGCAAAATGTACAATTGTGATAAAAAAAAATGCGAAATTTTCGAGCGTGCGAAAGTTGAGCGCGTTTGGGAGTAATGGGACTGAGACTCCAGGAGTGTCCCCAGTGCACTCCATGCAGGCTTCGGGAAAACTGACTAGGGGGTTTCGAACAGCATCTACAGGTAAGAAGGTACAAGAAAAGATATGCTTCTGCGCATCTTTATGCAAAAGACGCAAGCGAGAACCGACTTACGGCGCCTATCAGGCTCACGGAGCCTGATGGAGGGTTAAGACAAATAGTTAATTGCGCATTATATCATTTTGTGTCACTTTTTACAAATTACTATATGAATTATTTAAAGAAAAATTACTATAAATTAAAATATATTTGATGTTTTGGAGCTTCCCTTTAAAAAATACACGTGTCATAGAAATACCCATTTTAGAAGAGATACTATTGATGTCTATGTCACAAACTTTAATTTTCGAAGAAATTTGAGCAATTTTTACGGCGAAAGTATATGATAATATATGATATTTCTATCACATATTTATCACAAAATCTTATATTTGAAAACCTATTTATGATGTTATAACTATTTTTAGTATGAAAAATATTTCTATGTACTTAATAATATACAAAGAGCAGTCCATAGAAACTGAGAGTAAAATCATAAAAAATCAAGAAATATATTTACAGCAAAATATATGTCCTTCTTTTTCAAAATAACTTCCCTCATATGATATTCAACGGTCCCATCGTTCAACGCACTTTTCAAAACAAGTAGAGAAACCTTTTTCTGGAAGCTGCTTTGAAAATCCCTGCACTGCTGAAATAACTTCAGAATCTGTATTAAAATTTCTGCCACGGAGTTTCTGTTTCAACGTCGGATACAGCCAGAAACCACATGGTGCGATATCTGGAATCTAAGGGGGATGTGACATGGTTTTAATATTTTATTTACTAAGATATAGCTGAACAGAAATATCGACATGCTGGCGAGCATTATCATGATGTAATTTCCAAGTCCCTATCAGTTCATGACGCTTTCTCGATATGTGTTGTCGCAAAATTTTTAAAACTGAAGCATAATGTTCACCATTCACAGTAGTTTTTGTAGGCACAGCACGCTGATAAATTACACCTTTATTATAGAAAATAATCATCATGACCTTCCCAGCACATTTGGTTTGTCAGATTTTTTCTGAGGCGGAGAATAAATTTGTTTCCATACATTTGTTGCGGACTTGGTAAGGGGATCAAAATGATGCACCCAAGTTTCATCACCTGTTATTACAGTCTTTAAGAAATTCGGATCATTTTGAAGCATCTGGTTCCACTCACAACATTGCTGAATTTTTGTTTACATTTGTTCTTTAGTAAGTTGGTGAGCGACCCATTTGGAACATGGTGAAGCTGTAAATTGTTGCGTAGAATGCGACATTTTCGAAATGTAGTTGATGCCGCTATCTCCTCACATGTCATTCGCCGATTTTATGCAAGATTGCCTACACAGTTTTAACATTTCGGTCATTCACAACACTTTCTAGTCGGCCAGGCTTAGGAGCCAGTTCTGCAAAACAACGTCTTTTTTTGAAATTACCATGCCATCTAAAAATTTTAGACTCACCAAAACATTTGTCTTTGTAAGCTTCTTTCATTAACTTAACTGTTTCTGGAGCTGTTTTGCCCAAATAATAGCACACTTTTGTGTCCCAACGCATTTCGTGTTTTAACTGTGAACCATTTCAGTAGGGCAAATAAAAACAGTTTTTTAAACAAGCACGAAAGTAGGAAAATAAAATATCTGCTTCGTTTAAAATATTTATAAGCGTACAGTTAACAGTTTCAAAAAAATCGCCCTCAGTTTTCATTTTAGTTTCGCGGTGTTACCACTACGTAAAAAAAAATAATTCTCATTTTTTATGGAATGCCCTTTAAATCTTATAAATTCTAATTATGTGGTGATTAGAATATTTCTGCGAAATTTAGAGACAAGATAGATGGTTGAAATTGCGCTATTTCGATTACGTGGGCACCATGAAAATTGGAGCATTCTTTTAGAAAATATACGTAAAAGTATATAAGAAATATATAGACTTTCTCTTTATTTGTGTATTTGAAAAGTCTATAGTATGCTTCTACTTAGGCGCTTTTATTTTATATCAAACGCGTTCTGAAAAAAGGTGGACTGCGCAAAATTCTCCGAAATATTGAATTATTTGCATTAAAAACGTAACACGTTCACAGGCACTACCCAACACTTCTGATTCTAACTAGAATTTATCAGGAAATGTCACAAATTGTTGATAAGTAATGTGTAAATAAGTATTTTTCTGATTACTTGTGATCTTATTATCCCGACTGTCTAGAATTATACTGCGATATCTACATAAGAGGATTAATACAGAAGACAAAATAACAATTCAGGGTAAATGTTTTTGACGTAATCTCCTGACGTAATCGTGAAATGCAATTAAACATTTATTATCACCTAAAACAAACAAAAAATATCTAAAAATACTGTAATATAGATTAATATAAAAAATGTGGCTTACTGGCAGATTTTATGTACACGCCAGAGTGATTATTATCAATAGATACATTTGATGCTAATAAAAAATCACCTTTTCCAATGTATCTATCATTTATATCTGTATTATAACCATATTTTCGTACATTTATTTATTTGGTACGAAATAAATTTTGGTGCACATATAAGACACACACAAATAACTCAATACAAATGTGTGTTACATAGTTTATTGCTTCATATGCATTTACATAAATCTTATAAAATTCATACATATTTATATACAACAACTTGCAATTTATATAATAGATTTATATATACTTTTTTATAACAATTAATTTAATAATATTAAATAGGAATAATACTACCAAGAAAGTAACTACTGCCTACTAAGGTATATTGCACATTCTTAATTTATAATACAAATATTGTTAGAACAATTATTTTTTCCTTTGTAGGTTTGCTTTGATCTTCCCGATATCTACGATTCAAATGACTTTTCGTTATTTTAGAAAAGTAAAATTATCGATTTCAATTCTTTTGTATTGGATTACGTTAAAAAATTCGTAATATAAAAGAAGTTCTGTAATTTATAAAAAAAATATTATTAAATTAACTAAAAGAAACATGTTTTGATTTAAATTGGAAGGTATTTATATATTAAAAAAATACAACAGTTTTCTTTCTTATACGTGTAATCCCCGATACGTGTATTACCCGAAAGTTTCGGTTCACTACGAGAGGGAACCGTGACTATCTCTGTAGGTTTTCATACCCCTAGAGTTGTGGTAGAGCAAGTACGGGTTGGAACATCCGGACTTAAGGCCTAGGACCTGGTTCCCTTTTGGGTTTCCAGCTCCGAAGCTGTTGGGGAACGCCGGCCCGTCTCCAAGTGTCTCGCGGTGACTCCCCGTGGTTTCACCGCGTATTGCAACGACCTACGTCGTCGACACATGGGTTCAAGGTTAGAGGATCCGTAGTTGACGGTCTTCTGACCGCCAAAGCTACTGATGCGATAAAAGTCTCTCAGGACTTGAGTTCGGTGGTCGTTTACGCGCGGTGCGCTCCCTCAGGGCGTCTGCGGTGCAGCTTACTTTTACGCGAAACTTTCATTATGAATCTTAATATTTCATTATGAATCTTAAGTGCGTAATAACCTATAAAATGCAATACGTAACGTAAATGAGAGTGTCTCATAATCGTATAACAAACCATTGCATTATGTAAGATTTCAGAAGGAAACAAGCCTCTAAGCTCGTTATAAGTGAAAGTACATTATAACCAGTATGTACTGTGATAACATTATTTCTCATTAAAATCTCTAGTAAATTTTTTTAATTTTTAGTAGCAAATAATACAAATAATAATTTTATCTGTTGCTTAATTATAATTTTTTAACAACAATAGCTTTAAAACATAAGTAAGTTTTCCATCTGACTATGCTTTGTTAACTTAAAAATGAACAAGTTTTGACAAATAATTAAAAATAATTGTTAAGTACAAATAGTTATTAAAAATCTTTATTAATTAAGCATTTACAATTCTACTTTACTATATTGGTTAAAATTATTAAACTATAAAAAATAAATGGTTAATGTGCGTTAACTAATAGAAATGTTATGTAAATATTTAAATATGTCAAGTAAATTAAAAAGATTTATGCACAAATAATATAAGAAAATATTTAAAAAAAAGTAGAAACTTAAGTAATTAATTAAATAACCAATAATAATTTATCATTTAATTAAAGGATAATTTATTATTTTTTCCTTGGAGTAAATATGCCAAAAAGTCAATAAATATTATAAGTTTTACGTAATTACTCTTTTCTTTTTTACTTTAACAGCACACTTATGGGCATTCCTCTTGTAATTAAGGTTATTTATCTACATTCATTAGAAAAAAAATGAAAAGGTTTCATAAATCAGAAATGTAATTATTAACATTAATTAGCAAATACCCAAGAACTGCTATTTTTGCTAAATTTAACCAAATTTCTACCCTAAGATACTTAAGCAACTGAAGATATTTTAATGCATTTATTTTGTATTCTAATGTTAATAATTTTTAGAGATATGAAGATAATTGTTTTTGGAAAAGAAGCAATTTTGAAGTTGGGTAAGAAATATAAAAATATTTTTCTTATGTTAAAATACTTCATTTTTCTGATAATTTGTGCTGTATTTTTAATTTAGCAGAATACGCAAAACAATTTTTGTGTTAAAAAATGCCGTATGTTTGAATCTATTAATTAAAAGTTTTTATTGTTTAACAATTGTTCATATTTTTATTTATTGCAGAAATTTTTAAATTATATTACTTCAGCTATTCTTGTAACACAATGGGGTAAAAACATGCGGTTCATGAGTAAATTCTTCAGGCACAAAATTCTCACCATTTGCGTGAAATCTTGGACACTACAAAAAATAATAAATAAAATTTAATTATTTGATTTCAAGTTTTAGGAACAAGTTAAATATAATAAATATTTGTTTGGCATATTAAAAAATCCCCCCTTTGTAAATTCATTGTATTCACCTTGTTTATTCAGTATTATAAATTCATCGGAATAATTTGCCGATCGTCCAGTATTTTTATAATTGAGGTGTGGAATTCTTCTGTCATGGTAATAAAAGCACAAGAACAGCTCGCGAACTTGTAAATAGAGCATCAGTACTCGCAATATGTTAGAGCATTCGTTATACTATCTTTTCGTTTCTCCTTCAAACTCAAATTTTCCATATTAGTTCTTGTTCTTTCCGTTATTGCAATTCGGTAGTCTACTTTCAGCTTTCAAATGGAAAATTTTCCTATTTATAGCGTAAATTCCAACTTTAATCTTTAATAAGAAAATAAGTTATACGATATAAATAAAAAGAGGATTTTATTTATTCTAATATTATTCTGAATGTTAAGCAGACGATTTCTTAAAAAATATTTTATATATGTATCGTAAGTTTTATATCACATCTGCAGACGAAGTTTGCATTTCCAGGTGACTAAATTTTAATGTATGGCGTCGACATTGCTTTTATTTGTTAGAACGGAAAAAAAAAACTGTTTTGAAATGTAATCTGTCAATTTTTATTCGTGCAAAGGGAAAATGATGCCGTGTTTGATCTTTATCGATAAATGTATCTAGAGGACATTCAAAAATTATATAACTTGTAAAAATTTAGACGAGTTTTACTTGCTTTAACATTTTAATACGTTTTTGAAGATATTATATTGTAACCATTTAAACATGCTTGGGATATTCGACTTCAGAGATAGTAAAATAAAATATGTATTATTTCAGTACTGTGCTTAAAATATAAAATTGTAAATGGGTAAATAATAATAAATTATTATTATTTTTTTTACCTATCTTAGCTTGAGTTTTCGTCAGCAGATATGTTAGTTTAAAAATTACAGAAAAAATATAAATTTTCCTTAAAAATTGAAAAACGTACGTATATGCAATTTTACTTTCTTCTATTTATAATAGAAGAAAGTATTGTAATCAAAATTTTTTCTATTTCCGGTTTTCGACGGATTTGCACATTTTAGGTGTCACAGATCCCGAAAAGCATGTTTATACAAAATGTATGTGTGTCTGTTTGTCTGCCCGTGTGCCTGTCCTCATTCTATCATCGAAAAGTGTATAGAGTTATGTATGGAGTTGAACCAAACTTCATTTATAGGTTTTTGGCTATGGCCAGCAGGTCTTTGTTGAATTGGGAAATATTCTGACCAAAGAGGTCACTGTAACAGCAATTTTTGTGCATTTTCATTATAATATCATCGAAAATTCTATAAAGTTGTGCATAGAATTTACCAAATTTTATGTGTATGTTTTGGATTATTGCCTGCAGGTCCCAGTTGAATGTGGGAATATTTCGACGGAAAGAGATAACGATTTTTTAGCGATTTTCTCGATTTTTTGTAGTTTTGTTGTAAATCGGCTGCTTGTGTAGCGAAGGTAACGCGGCGTTTCGAAGCAACTGACGTACAACAGAATAACGAAAATAATTCATTTTATTGGCGCTGTGATAGCGAATTTCGAAGTATTAACATTTATGAGATAGAAGAAAGTTGTGGGATTGTACATTCGAATAGTTGTAAGAAAATGCCAAGCATTTCAAAGCTGCAGCAATTCATAACTATGCTTGAATTTATAACACGTTAAAAATTTAAAATAATTTAAAAAAGAAAAAGGTCACAAATTTGAAGGTAGGGCAAAACCGTGGCAGTTTGAACAGTAATCGACATCACGAAAACCGCGTTGAGAAACGCAAACTAATAGGTGTCATTTGCTACACTTTAACATCCAATTTTTCTAAAGTTAGGATTCATTTTAAGAAAACTCTTCACCAGCATAGTTAGGGGTCGGAACTCTATAACATTACTTTAAAATGAACAAATTCGGTGTGCACCATCTTTTGTGGCCCCCCTTGTTAGAGATAAACGGAAAGCCCCTTTTCGTATCTTTCTGAAACGGGGGGTGCTGCAGTTCATTTAAACAACCTTTGTAGTTCACAAGCACGCATGGAAATATGTTTCAAGAATGAAATGTACCATTTCTGCCAGCGAAGGTAAGAGCGGATGGTTGCAAGTTTGCCCCAACTTCCATAATTCAAATGGAGAGTCAAAAATCTCTCCAGATAACTCTATTCTTTTTATTTAACCGTTCTTTGAACGGGTCGTTTTTAAAAAATATTTACTCAAGATGGATATAATAAATCTAACTGTATTTTCTTTTAATTTAAAAATTAATCTTAAAAACATGCAAAGGATAAATGTTGTGAAAGATATAGAGATACAATTTTTAAAAAATATTATGTAACATTTGAGACTTATTTACTATTTAAAAAGTATTTACGTTGCTCATCGTGTTACGTTGCAGTCGCGAACAAACAAATTAGCATATTACAAGTTCCATTTTTAACATTTATCCGAAAGGTGAGTTTTTCTTCAAAATTGAGGCTGTTCTAAAACTTTTTAAATGAGAGTTTTATCGTATGTCTTATAGTTTCCCGATCAGACTGTTAAATCTTAATTTTAAAGCTAAGTGAATGTAAAAAATTTATTCCATCAGCGCATAGTCACTATTTTATACCTAGCGTTCCAGTGTTAAGTGCATGAGAATTGTAAAACATTTTTGAATTAGAATACGTATTTTATGAATATGTTTTCTGTAATGCTTGTAAAAAAGGAATTTTCAATGAAGAGCAAAATATTTTGTATAACTTTTCAGTACTCATATAGGGATGATCTTGTATAAGATTCAAATCACTGAATAATAGTTTCTGTCTGAATTAAATAACTAATTACATGCTGCTGAATGGAACATTCTTCTTCATACTACATGAAAACGAGCATTGACGGCAGGATCAAAACATCAGTCTTGCTCCCGCCTTCCAAGTGGTAACACGTCTTTTGCGCCTGATGAAGAAAGACAAAGTTGTTTCGAAAGGCCTAGTGCATATCTTAAATTTATTGTGTCATTCCAGATATTTCAAGGAAATTTTCTCCTCTCTGAAAATTTCAAATTTTAAATTAGTATTGTTTTGTTAAAATCCGTTTAGTGATTAAATGAAACATATTTCATTGATTCATGTTATGATTTCTTCTCATCGAGGTTTTTACAAATAAATAAATATGTTGTTGTATTATGTAGATATGTTTGTCACTGAAAGCCAAAATGATAAAATTTCTCCTCACATATAAAGTTACTAATAATAATACATTATTAATTTTTCCATAAAAGTTAATAAAATTTAAACATAATATTTATGTAAAATAAGTAATAGAGTCGTAGCAAAAAACTTTTTTTATGTATTTGGCTTTCCTTTTAATTAAGAATTGTTTTACAATAAATCAATAACACCGGTGCACACCAGAAACAAAGTTATTAAAAATAAATAATTCTTATGCAAAATCTTAATTTTGCCTTGTATTTCCTCGTAAAATTTTATGCATAAAAGACGTTTTTGCTTTATTAAAAATAATATGCAGATAATGCAAATTTCTACTAGTAATATATTACCCGTTGATACAGAAATGAAGCTTAACAAAAAGAAATTTCAATTTCATTTTTAATAACTTTAGGAAGAATACAATTTATTTTAAATTGCAAAAGGAACATGTGCGGCAAGCAGAAAATTTCAGCAAATAAAAAATTATGAATATATTAGATAAACTCCTGGAAGATATAAAATGCTTATTAAAATTTCTATTTTACGTTATTCATCATAAATTATGATCATATGAATTGAAACAATTTTTGAATTCCCCGATATATAAGATTACTCTTTTATTATTCAATTAATTTTAGCTTTTATATATATTTTTAATTTTATTGATTTATAATGTACTGTTACATCATAGAAATTTAAATAACTAAAATTAAAAAATATAAGAAACCAAGAAAGAAAAACCTGCGTTAAGCATAGATTACGAAACACTCTCAAACATATTGAGACTAGTGTAAGAAAGCTTCACTGTTTAATAAGGTAAAAGATGATATCTGAGTAAATTTGTCTAATTTTGTTAGGTGCAAAACATTTTCAAAATATAAATTATAGGAATAAAGGTTAGAAAAGTAAAAGAAGATAAAATACATTTAGAAACGTACGTAAATTAAATGACATATGAAAAAGTTATACTGTTAAGCTGCTATCAGATTCCACAATTTTTCGACCAACCAAATTTTCAGCAAATTTTAACTTCAACTTTTCCGTGTACAAAGCGAAAGAAGGATTGCAATTATTGTTGAAAAAGAGGGAGGTAAAACTGGTTATTATTATTAACAGTGGTCACTGTTATCGCTCTTTCTGTTACGTTCCAAAACGCCCATTTCTGATTGGGTTATCTGGAAAGAAATTGGATGAAAAGTTGCTGCTAAAGTTATGACTGGTTAAAAAACTAGGGATATTGCCCAAGAGTATAGCGGTAGAGATCACATTGAGTGTTGACGCAATTTCTCGCGGAAAATCGACTCAAATCAAGAGTTGACTCAAAAATTGCACGAAAAGTTGTTGAATCTGATAGAAGATTTAGCGATATATAAGATATTTGATTTCAGTCCATTTTGTAACTAAATTTATGTTTCTGTCATTTCGGAGTTTTAGAGATAATCACTATTTTAAATTACCCGGTATATAACATTGCGCCCAAAATTCGCAATTATTTTAAAATTCATATATTTCTTATAAAAATTCATATTTCAATAAAATTGTAATGCTAATTTTGTATAATCGTGATCCGTACCAGGATTGACGAAAAATATAAATGGAATCAACAAGAATATCGTTTAAAGTAAATTACATAAAAGTATAACCCAGACACCTATTAAATATTTGCGAGTAAAATTCGTTTCTTTTCTACAGAAAAAAAAATAATTTTTTTGAACAACTTAATTGAATAACTAAAAATAATACTTTAATTGACATTGAGCCAATTAAATTTTGCCAGTTTGATGAGCATCTCATTTATGAAAAATATAAATTATATCGATATCGGATTTAAGACAATTTCTCGAAATTAACAAGTAAAGATTATTTTAATACTTTTTATAGTGACTTACTTTTCAATTGCATTTTTGAATGCCCTACTAAACTAATGCTAGAATTAGCGATGATTTGAAATTCGCAAGTGTGCGATAGTGTTGTATCTATATAGCTAGTATAGCTAAAATAAATTCGCAAAAATAACGTATCTGTAAGTTATGATACATTCTGATTTCACCAGAGGCTACATACTTCATCATAAAGATGCACATGTCATACACAGGAGACAGGAGACACCTTCATGGGCGACCAACTAAATGGATTTAAAGTCGGAAATATCCCTATGACCCAGGAAGTTGAATATCTCTATTCGCAGCTACTCTAGTGAGAGACCATCCAGGATATAATATCGATTTCTTGAATCTTTTTAAAAAAATTAAATTGTTTTACAATATATGAGTTTAGATGTAGGATTTTGAATGTTATGATTTCGAAGATATAAATGTTTAAATTATTAGCATTAACATTTTTCATTTTAATATAGATGAAATAATAAAATCATTTCATTAAGTCCATAAAGTTCATTTAACTTGTAAATTTCAGTGTAAATTTTATATAAGTAACAACATCTAATTCTATCACTGTATAGATGAAAAATAACTCTTGAGGTTGTCAAATACATCTTTTTATAGGAAGGAAAAATAGTCGGCGATAAGTAGTAAACAGGATAACTGTTCAGTTTTTCTTTTATAATAATTGAGAAATAACATGTCACACATATACGACATTGGGATAAATGGTACTAAATTTGCACGTTACACCAAGTCTCACTCAAATTCTACTGTTACAAATATTGCTGACGATTGCCCACTTTCCATTCCCTATATCGAAGGTCACGGACGATTGTGAAATGTGACGCATTGCATCACCACAAACGAAAATATACAATAACCTCTTCCGAGTTACCCACGTGTTTAAGAAGCGTTCATTATCTTTATAAGTATCAGAAACCAATATATTTTCAAGATTTAAAGAAAGATTTACTAAAAGAGAGTGTATTTTTCTGAAATCGGAATCAGGGGTAACTCGGAAGAAGTTACTCTATACAATAGGTGTGGTTATATTATAGTTTCGTAGAATTAGAAACATTTGTATTTTATTAGAATGTAATATTCTAATGCTAATGGTTAATAAAGAACTAAAATACATCAGAGAGGACATTATGTTTTGAGCTAATTGTTTCAATGTAGTAAATATTTTGGAAAAGTGTTCCCCGTGTCAAATGTACCAGAGTCCTTCGCGGCGAACATAGATTTTTTAAAGTGCATTCGATGCGTCTCGTTGAGCTTATAGTGATTTGATACCCCACATACGTGCTGTTGAGTTTTAATTATCTAAGACGGATCGGTAAAAGTTAAACATTTTTATTGTTAAAAAACAGTTTCCATGAAAGAAATAAGCATGATACAGGTTTAATTAAGGTATTTGCACTTCCAAACATTGATTATTGTCAATTTATGACATATTATTCTTTTTGGAGAAGTGAGTAAGCAAAAATAAGGAACAATATCATCAAGTTTGAATCACTGGCACACTATCCGTTTGCATCAGTTATATTCATCCATTTGTTCAATTATGGATTTACAAAAGGTAATTACACTTTTAAAAAGGAAAAATATGGTACCGAATTATGGTGCCAAACTCCAACTAATCTTCCGTAATATGTGCGTTAATTTCACCCAGGTTTGATTATGTTTCGAACAAGAAATTGTTTTAAGAAATGGAACTAAATAAATTGCATATAGAGACTTTAAAATAAATAAATAAATATTAATCTTTAAATAAAATTTCTGGTTCTAAATTTGGTTAACCTGTGTCAAATTAATTCACAAATTACGGAGGATTAGTAGGAGGTTGGTAGCTAAGCCGCTACAGGCTGCTGCGTTAAGATTAAAGAAAGGATTCAGGCCTGTTTGAGTGAACAATCGGTCTGCTGAATAAGAAAACTTTGATCCTTGTGCTCATTGAAAAAAATTGTTTTTTGCTTTATTCACTTTTTAGCCTAGTAAATTTAGGGTTTGATAGCTAAGTAATTCATAATGAGCTGAAAATTTCAGAATTAGCTCTTTATGACAAGTAAAAAAAAACCTTAAAAGTCTCAGAAGTTCTCATGTGTGCTTCTATCCAAAATGGCCGATCAAAGATGGCCGCTAAGACCTTTTTGCATCGTCCAATGTTTTTTTTTCCATTTCTAAGTCATATATCGATATTTTTTTACTTCTGAAAAATTCTGTGACCTCTACTTACATCCTGTTTTAATGTATACATAAGGCATGACTAAAGCAGGGACACACGGGGCATGTGCACCGAGCCACCGTGCCAGAGTGCCAGGCACAAGTGTACCCATCAAAAACAACTGCTTCACATGGAGAGAAGTGTTTCTGGACAAATGTAACTTGAGGCATATATCTCTGTAGGTGTCGGACTCATTCCAAACCAATGTATCCAAAAGAAATACTCCATCTACAATAAACGAGCAAGTTGGTGGAGGCTCAATTGTTTCAATGATAGCAGCTAAAGTGGATTTAACATTCTTCCTCATTGAAACTTCATCAAAGAGGGAGGGAGGTTGAGGAGCCAATTCGTATTTGAGGTAATCTCGTAGATTTTCATTTGACTTGAGTACAGCAGCAATCCTGGTACACAACTGTAGAGGATTGAATATCACAGTTGAACTCCTTATTATCAATGTATTATTTGTTGTCGATATTAGTATAACTCTCTTTTTCCGTTGAAGTTTAATTTCCCCAAATGAACATCCTATGATTGAAGAAAATAAATTTTCACCAACTTTCTTTGCATTGTCACAGTTTGTTTTATCATCAGCAACCAATCCACTAGCTATATTCATCAACAGATGTTTAGGACATTGATTATCGAAAGGATTGTGAAGCAGTAGCCATTCGGATACCTTATTCAAATCAGAATCATCTCTTGATTGTCTGGAAGGCCGAAATTCAACGTGTTGTTCTGAGCATACATAAGTTTTTCACAAAAATCTTCTAATAATTCCGATACTTTCATGTTCATTGGGCAAGAAGCAATCCATCTGGACAAAGTAGAATCTTCCATTCCTCAGCCATGTGTTAAGCCTCCTGCTACTTTTATGGATTTCATGAGACTCTGCTCTATTATCATGTCTGGTGCAACTCCACTCCATGCCCTGTCTTTTCTGCGAATAGTAAAATAACCATCAACAATTTTTTTAAATTTATTGCTTTCCATTTTCTCCATCAATTCTTCTATTTTCTGAATATATAAATGGGCACATTGGCATACAAAATGTGGCCTGCTGCATGAAAGTAAGGCATCATAGATTTAATGCTATACAAATGTAATTCCCAGTTCCCAATTCGATCTGCTTGAATATAGAAAAGAATAAGTGTGATCTGTTCCATGTACTGTAACCACAGCTTGCCAGTTCTAGAAAAGTCTCTGGTTTTTGCAGCTGTTTCAATAGAGTTGATCAACTGTTTAATGCAGTTGTTGTCTTGAAGATCTTCAATACGGCTTCCATTTGTCACCATAAGTTCATGAATAACATCTCGAATTTTGCTTTTGGTATTGTCATCTAACTCGTGCAGAGAGTGTTGAAGAAGTTTCTCATACAGAGTTAGGTATGTGAGAAAATGTGCTCTTAAGGCTCTCGAATAAGCATGCCCATTCACCATTTTCTCAATCGTTTGCTTCGAATACAACAATTCCCACAGCTCCTCGATTCCACTGCCTGCCATTCGGTATCCAATAGTACCTAGGTAAGACATGAGAAGATGGAACCCACCAAGCCCCACGACAACATTTGCCAGAGCATCTCTCGTTTTTGCTGCCGTGACGATTTGCATAGCTTTCCAAAACAGGGGTTGATCATAAGTCATTATACATGTGTTTTGTCCCAGCTTTTTACATTCTTCTGCTGCATAAACCAGAGTTGAAGATATTGTATTTATGTCAGAGGCAGGGTGGCTGAAAAACGGAACAGGAACAATACTACTAGTGTCGTATTGCATGGTGCTAATATTCTTGTAGATAGCATTCATAAACCCGTTCCACATAGGTTCTGGTGTATTTTTAACAAGATGTAAACACAACCACAACTTATTGGAGTACTTCGCCATTTCTAGATTTGTGACATTCTGTTGGTTGATTAGAATCGGTTTCACTACCACATGAGAAAGACCATTACTGCTTTTTGGGGGCAGGTTGGAATGTCCGTTTTTTCTAGTGCAGCTATAGTTTCTGCTGAAGGATTTTTCAGTCTTGAGAATCTGGTATCAGAAACTAACTGTTCCGGTGGTGTACTTATTCTAATACCGCCCATACAATGGAAGGTATTATGTCCATCTAAGGTCCTGATATTGAAATCGGCATTATCAAATACCCATTGTGGGAAATGAGACACGATCTGTGAAGGGACAGCATTCATGCAAGAAAACTCAAATCGCCGAACCTCATTATAACTAGCAGACATTACCAAACTCTCCAACCCCCTCCCATATCTGTATGGAGCGCATGCGTAGGAAATTCTTAATTCACTACCTTTTATTCTTATTCTTATCTGCATTTTTTGTTGAAAAAATGCCTGTGTGTGAAAATGTAGGTGAAAACTCCAAAGAAAAAACGATTTTTATTTTTTTTAATAATTTCAGTTTAAATAAATCGTATTACCGTGCATTTATAATTTCTTTATTTTATAAACCTAAGCTCATATTCAAATTAGCATACTTGCTGACTGCATTGGTTTCCTTAGAAGCAAAACAATATTCACTTTTGACATAAATATGCAGAAAAACATCCAACAAGGCGCAATTATTTGGTGACCACAGTTGATCCGCCATTTTGGATGGAAGCCAACATCGAATTTTTTGAGACTTTTCAGGATCTATTCTATAAATATCAAGGAGCTAATCCTGAAAATTTTAGCTCATTATGAATTTCTTAGCTATCAACCCCCTTTTTGGTCTAAATTTACTGGGCTATTTTGGGAAGTCAATGTAACATAAATTGATAATCATCAATGTATGGCAGTGCAAATTATTAATTAAACTTATATTACGCTTATTTGTTTGACGGAAACTGTTTTTCAGTAATTAAAATATTTAACCTTTACCGATTCATCTGTGATAATTAAAATTCAACAGCAGGTATATCAGGTATCAAATCCGACGAATCGAATGAGCTATAAAAATCTAAATTCGCCGCCAAGGACTATGGTAGCTTTACGTCAGTCTTTTAATGTTTTAAACTTGTTTCTGAACATAAGTGCCCGCTCTACAATTAGTGCTTTTAAATACACTGTTGTGGTTGTTAATTTGGTGTCATGGCTACTTTAAAGTGTATGTCACAAAGTGTACAGTTTGCGGATCGTTTTCATGGAACTAAAAGAAGATTATTATTAAAGAATATAAATCTGTGTATACAGCATACCCATTAAAATACAGCATACCCATTAAAAAGGAGTAGAAAGCTTTAATTTTTTAAAAAATGCAAAATTAAAGACAAGTTATAAAAATAGCACGATAGATATTTCAAATGGAACAAAAAGATCTGTACTACTTATGGATAACAACTAAAACTTGAAAATGTGAATCACATTTTCAGCTTAATTAAGTTCCTTTAGCTTAAATGTAACGTGTTTCCGTTTCTTAATTTTGAAAATTATTTAAAAGTATCATTTGCTACAATATGCACAGCGTAATCCTATAAAGACGGCAAATATTTGTAATTTTTTAATCTGTTTAGTGGGAGCTAAAAGAAAAACACAAAAGACATCTTATGAAAATAAGATAATAGATAGTTCCTGTAGAAGAAAAATATGTGTATTATTTATGTGTGACAGCTAAAATAAATTGAAAGTGTGGAATCAAGTACTTTCAGGTAAATTAATTTCCATTAGCTTAAATGTAACGTAATTCAATTTCTTAATTCTGAAAATTATTTTAAAAGTATCATTTATTTCAATAGGCACTGCTCAATCCAATAAACACAGACAATATTAGTAAAGGTTTTTGATCTTTTTAGGAAGAGATACAGTAGAAAACGATAGTAAAATAGACTTAAGACAATAAAAGTAAAACTACATTTTTTAGAAAACACTCTTTTATAAGCATTCAATGTTTAACTTAAAAATCACGCATACTCTCATAACTACAATTCCTGTTGCTTATGTCTAGGTCTAATACAATATGAAATTTGTTGAAATTCCGTGAATTACTTTTTGAGCTATGACTATCTCTAAAATCGTGTAAATCCTGAAAAATACAGCATAGCAGCTCCACCTGTTGGGCTATTTACGCCCAAAACCTAAGCAGCAACAACTTATGTCAACGTCTAACTGAATATGTAATGTAATGAAAATCTATGCATTTGTCCTTGAGCTACAGTTATCTTGAAATCGTGAATAACGCACTATAGCATCGCCACCGGTTGGGTGGGGTTCCAGCGGTGGGATAATGTATATATAATTAATACAATCTATTATCGTTTGAAACGAAAAAAACTTTATTGTAAATTAACACATTAAAAAAATAAAAAAATAAAAGTGAAATGATGAAGAACATATCCATAAGGTATCAGTACAGTTTCCGAAAAAAAACATTCTGACGTCCCCTCAGAGAAAAAACTCTCTTCACTTGCTACAACTTTCAACTCCGTCTATCGTATCCTCTCCTCGCATACCTCCTGCCTCCATATCTCTTCGTGAACTCCTCTCAAGAAAACTGGTCTCCCTATATGGAAAGAAACGCCCTATAGCCTGCTGTGATTGACAATCCCCTTTAATCCTTTACTTCCAAAGTTTGAATTTCCACTTCATAGGGGCTTAGTTCTTTTGTATAAAAATAATCGCGGCAGAGAGCATTGTCTTCCATACAACACCTACATCCCAGCAGGGTTTATTTCCAGATGACAATGAAATCTTTCATTCAATAGAATTTTTCTGAAAAGAGATCAATCTATCAGATTATTTTCATTCCAAGGAGATTATCCCTTTACTACAAGTAAGGGATTAGTTGATTCACGTCAACTCATCACAACACCAATACCTAATCAGCAACAACTTACGCGCACGTCTAACTAAATCTGAAGTTTAATGAAATTCTGAGCATTAGTTTTTTAAATATATCTATCGTGAAAATCATAAACAAGTAGCATAGCAGCGCCATTTGTTGGGATATTTACACTAAATACGAAACAGCTAGAATTCATATAAAGATATAACTTAATATAAAGTTTTAATAATTTACGTGCATTAGTTCTTGAGATATGACTATATCTAAAATCGTGTAACCACCGTGTAATAACACCAACCGTCGTGTAATAACACCAACACAAAATAAGCAATGACTTATGTCAACATCTAACTGAATATGAAGTTTGATAAAATTCCAAGCATTAATTCTTAAGATATAGCTATCTTAAAAATCGTGAATAATGCAGCAGAGCACCGTCACTGGGTAGTTAGTTATGTATACACCCAAACCTAATCAGCAACAACTTATGTCAATGTCTAAATGAATCTGAGGTTTGATGAAATTCTGTGTATCAGTTTTTGAGATATAGCTATCATGAAAATATTGAAAAATGTAGGGAATTTTACACCAAAAACTAATCAGCACCAATTTATATTAAGGTCTAACTGAATCTAAAGTTTTATAAAACCGTGGATTAGGTTTTAAGATAAAGCGCCCACAAAATTTTTGTCACATACAAACAGACAGACACACACACACACAGAAATTTAAAAAATAAAAAATAAAATCGTGTTCAAGACCTTCGTAAACGTAGAAGTCCGTCGAAAACCGGAAGTGGAAAATTTCCATGAATCCAATACTTTTCTCTTGTAAAGATACAAGAAACTAATAAAACAAGATTCAAATATCTGGATATTAAATTATTATTTAATGGAAATATATAATGTAGCTTTCTAAAATTCTAAATACATTTTCTTTAATGTCCATAGTTATTTTTAAGACTTTCAAGTAAAATACTAATATTGTATGGTACATAATTCACTTGAGACTTGTGTTGCTCTTTTTAGAGGTACATCAGAGATTTCGTATGCCTACTATTCGGCCACAGAGGAAGATAATTTTTATAATTTTCCTTTTTCTTAGAGTATTTACTGTGAACCTTTGGACGTTAATATACTGACCAGATAAAGTTTAGTACGTGACTAAAATAATATATATTTTAGGTTTTTCCCTAAACATTTAATGATATTTGTATAAATGTCCTTAAATGTCCCATTATTGGTACATTAACCTTACATCACTAAAATGCATTTAACTGTTTTACACTTGAACCCGAATATTCACGCGTATATACCTAATGTCGATATTTAAATTTATCAGATAAAAATTTGCAATTAAAAATAAGTAAATAATCTAAACACATTAAATTTCATATTATTACATTTAAAAAGAAAAAAAGTATGGTTTTAAGCTGTTAGGTTTCTTCAACGTACAGCCCACTTACTACGTCGTCTATGAAAGACAATGAAATTATGCATGCGTCAAAAAACATCTTGTTTTGGAGCGTAAAAATTCAGAATAAAAAAAGCTATTTTTTAAGCTATTTGCAGATTTCAGAAAGTTTTATACACGACAAATTGCTTTATTATGCGCTTAATCCAGAGTAAAAAGTTTAAAGAGAATTTTATTTTTGAAAACGTTACATTAAAGGTAAATATTTTTCGTTTATATTTTCTTTATTTTTTAGTTAGCTTCGCTGACATGGAATTTAAAACTCAGATAAAAAAAAATGAAAATAATGATTTAGAAAATTTTTGAACAAGAGGACTTAAATAAGTTCTTGAAACAATAAACAGATGCTTTATAGTTATGAAAAATTAATATGATTGAATATACACAAAACAAAATGTAGATTATTTTAATAAAAAAGGGGATTTAGTCAAAATCAAAAGCATCTGAAAAAACTGAAGAAAATAACATAAATTACAGAAGAATAGGAAATAAATCAGTTTCAACAAACGTATATATATACTATATACAGCGTGTCCACGTATAACCTGACAGACCTTTATTTTCGCAACCGTTGGTCCTAGAGGCATACTTCCAATTACAAAAATGGTTTAAATAAGGTAACGAATTACTTTCAGAGCAATTTGGGTCAAGAAAAGCAATTTATTAAAAAATTACGAAATTTAAATTTTTATACTGTCCCTCGGTCCTATTAGTGATATTTAGTAAAAATTTACTGTGGCACTAACAAGTAAGACAAAAAAAGTCCCTTTCATCTAACATTAAAATTGACTGAGTTATGAAACTTTGAAATGCATGACTT
Source organism: Maratus michaelseni (assembly GCA_963931845.1). Classification (NCBI taxonomy): domain Eukaryota; kingdom Metazoa; phylum Arthropoda; class Arachnida; order Araneae; family Salticidae; genus Maratus; species Maratus michaelseni. The sequence goes on along the minus strand of OZ007590.1, from coordinate 76,486,375 downwards.
ACACCACTTTTTTGCATCTGAAAACAGATGATTACGGCCTTCCTTTCAGGGGTCGTATATAGAGTACTTAAAGTTATTTCAAGATATCTACGCTTTGAAAGAAGTCATACAACTATTACGATTGAGTTAACTTTTATTAATTATGTTTCAGATTAGTTAAAATACTTGTATTTTAACATATGTTTTATTTTGAAAGGATTTGAGGCTATGATTTCTTTTAACAAAAATTATGTTGTTTTCATAAGGTTTTATTTAACTTGCAACGATCGTCTTTCCAGTTTAAAATTTGTTCTCGATTTTTAAGTTACTTTCAAGTGTCCGATCAAAGTTAAATTTTACATACTGACTTAAATCCGATGACAATGTAATATTGTTATAATTTTCGACGCTTGCCATCTTATACATATACTTATATTAGAGGATGACACAAAAGAAATCGGATAGATCACCCTCAACAAATTTAAGAAAGAATTTTAGATTAAATAACATAAACCTGAGATGGTTGTGTTTTTTAACTTTTATAATTACGTTTTATGTATTTTTTAACGCTGAATAAAAAAATTACCTTCACTTTTAACCATCATGTTAGGATTTTTCGAAAATCGTAAATTTCAAGGTTAAAAAATAGCGAAAAATCTGATACTCTAAATTAGATGTAAGACTTTTTATTCAGTTTAATTTTATTTAATTCAATAATTTATTCAAATTTTTGGCTTATACTGGGTTTCTTACAGCTAAAAATCTCAGGGGTCTGATGAGGTTGGGAGGGGAGAGGGGATCAATTTGTACTTTGAGCTTTATATCTTTGAAATTTGCGATTTGAGAAAAATCCTGACGTGATGATGTAAAATGAAGGTCATTGTCGGATTCTGCACTAAAAAATATATAAGAATCAGTTTTCAACAATTTAAAAAACATGGCACAATCCAAAATTTGAAAGACAGTGTAATCTAACAGCATTTTAAAATCTGTATCATTTTGCAAAGAATTGAGGCTGTAGTTTTCATCCTTTTATTTAACAAAAATTCTGTTATTTTATCCTTTTATATGTTCAGTACAAATGATATATTTTGCATTAATATGTCAGAATGATTATAGATTTCACATTTATATTAGATTGCCATGTTAATTTTGCTCTCAACTATTTTTTGATATATCTGACGATTATTTATATTTCTACTACATTTGTGAATGACCCCTATTTCGCAGCAAAAAATATACTCCAACTTTAAACAGCTATTACTCGGCCAATTTTAATGCTAGATGAATGGGACTTTTTTTGTCTTACTTGTTAGTGCCACAGTAAATTTTTACTAAATATCACTAATAGGACCGGGGGACCGTATAAAAATTTAAATTTCGTAATTTTTTAATAACTGTTTTTCTTGACCCAAATTGCTTTGAAAGTAATTCTTTACATTATTTAAACCATTTTTGTAATTGGAAATATGTTTCTAGAACCAACGGTTGCGAAAATAAAGGTCGGTCAGGTTATACGTGGACACGCTGTATATCATGTATTCTAATTCGAGCAAATCTTTTGTGTGGTTATATATATATATATATATATATATATATATATATATATGTTATATATATATATATATACAGGGTGCAAAATGTTATTTATCCCCGACCTTTAATTTCTCAACCGTTGGTTGTAGACATATAGTACCAATTACAAAAGTGTTTAAAATGAGGTAAATATTCATATTGTGGCGTTAATTAAAGTAAAAAATCAATTTTATAAAAATTACGATATCTAACTTTTTATACGGTCCCCCGGTCCCTATAGTTATATTTAGTAAATGTTTGCACATATCATAACTAATACGACACAAAAAGTTTGACTTCTGTACGACAAAAATTGACACAGTTATTAAATTTCAAAGTTTGATATTTTTTCACATGATTTTGTCTTTCATTCAGTGATCAGTTAAAAAATTAATTAGAGTAATTCGAGATCGAAATCAGGGTGCGATGTCCTTTTTACGGCAAAACAACCTTTAGCTGGTATCGTTACATCGGTGTATCACCAAAGCTATTTTTGTCATCTAAAAATTTGAGCTGACTTTGAGGGATCCTATACAAAGTAAAGAATGAAATATTGAAATTAAACAGAAAAATTAATATCAATTTAATATCATATTAGAAAACGGTCTACTATAAAAAATGTATACATCAAATACCGGAATCAACTAGAGATACTGCTCAAAGTGTTCTCCATTGGTGGCAATGCACAATTGAATGCTGGATAGTACTGAGTCCTGGACACATTGGAGCATAGCAGGAGAAACCACATTTAACTGGTATCGCTAAAACCGGGTATCACCAAAGGCTTTTTTTCATCTAAAAATTTAAGCTAACTTTTAGGGGTCAAACAACATCCAAAAGTCAAATTAGGCAATGTTGAATTCATGGGTGGCCCGGGAGGGACATTCCCCCTCTTCTGACCGTAGCAATAAAATGTCCCTCCTGGAAAATGTGAAATTTTGTGTTTTCAATGGTCAAAAAGTGCAATTTCTCCCCGGAACTCTATAATGTTCCCCCGCCGGAGAACAGTGTCTGAATTCAACACTGTAAGTAGGCATTGTTATCGGAAAATAAAACCTTCTGCTCTTTTGCGAATGCGTCCAGTCTGTTTTGATTTTATCAAAATAGGATTGAGTCGAGTTTGTTTAGCTGCGTTTGGCTGAGTGACAATGTTAGTGTTTTCTGGGTGATCTGAAGCAGCGCATCATCCTTGCTTGTCGCACAGTTACACCTGCTATTCTCCAACGTGTCCAGGACTCAGTACTGTCACGCGTTCAATTGTGCATTGCCACCAATGGAGAACACTTTGAGCAGTATCTCTAGTAGATTCCGGTATTTGATGTATACATTTTTTATAGTAGACCGTTTTCTAATATGATATTAAATTGATATTAATTTTTCTGTTTAATTTCAATATTTCATTCTTTACTTTGTATACGACTCCTCAAAGTCAGCTCAAATTTTTAGATGAAAAAACCATCTTTGGTGATACACCGATTTAACGATACCAGCTAAAGGTTGTTTGGCCGTAAAAAGGACATTGCACCCTGATTTCGATCTCGAATTACTCTAATTAATTTTTTAACTGATCCCTAAATGAAAGACAAAATCATGTGAAAAAATCTCAAACTTTGAAATTTAATAACTGTGTCAATTTTTGTCGTACATAAGTCAAACTTTGTGTTGTATTTGTTATGATATGTGCAATCATTTACTAAATATAACTATAGGGACCGGGGGACCGTATAAAAAGTTAGATTTCATAATTTTTACAAAATTGATTTTTCACTTTAATTAACGCCAGAATATGAATATTTACATCATTTTAAACACTTTTGTAATTGGAACTATATGTCTACAACCAACGGTTGAGAAATTAAAGGTCGGCGATAGATAATATTTTGCACCCTGTATATATATATACAGGGTGATTCATAAAAGATGGGCAGAACTTTAAGGGGTTATAGTACACTTAAAGACAAATAATATTAAATAGGAGACTAAGGGTCCCAGACGTATTCCCAAGGAGATAGGGGGCATTAAAGTTTAGGGTCCGAAATTTCAAATGATTATAAAACATGGAAAAATTGGTCGATTCGTTTGCGGTTTTTGCAAAAAATTTTCTTTATGCCAGTATTTTCTTGAAATAAAATTTTGAAGTTCAATTTCAAAAAATGCCGATAGGGGGCGCTTTAGACTTTGGAGTAACAAACAACTATTTTTTAACGTTATTTTTTGTATTTCTTTAAATGATTTCGAAAGCTTAGACTTAAACTTAAATTTTGATCTAAAAATCTGAGTCCTAACGAGTAGTTAAGTAGCGTAAACTGAAATTTGAAATTTGAAACCCTTCTCCCCCCAGAACAAAAATCAGTTATTCCCGATCTTTGTGTCGTAGATTAGGCTCTAACTACTGCCGCGTTTTGCTAAAATTATTCTTTATGTCAGTATTTTCTTGAAAATAAATTTTAAAGAAAATTTTCAAAAAATTCCGATAGAGGGCGCTTTAGACTTTGGAGTAACGAACAACTATTTTATACCGTTATTTTTTGTGTCTCATTAAATGCTTTCTAAAGCTTAGACTTAAATTTTCAGCCCAAAATCTGAATCGTTAGACGTGGTTAAGTTTCTGGGGAGAGGGGTTTGAAATTTCTACTCCTGAGCACAGTTCAGTTTACCATGTCCACACATTGTGTGCTGTGATACGAGGTAAAAAGACACAAATTAGGATTATGTTACCAAAGCATATTTATTAACATGTAATCACAATAAATGTTCAAAATTGTGACCACCAGAGGTTATGCACGCAGAAAAACGGCGACGAATGGAACGGCGAACATTCGCGAAAACATCAGGCTTTTCGAGCACTTCCCCTACAGCGGCGGAAAGTCTGGCGACCAGTTCCTCGGGGGATTCAATGGGTGTCTCATACATAAGAGCCTTCAATCGTCCCCAAAAAAAGAAATCGAGGGGTGAAAGATCTGGCGAGCGAGCAGGCCAAGCAACAGGACCACCTCGACCAATCCATCTGTTCGGAAATGTGATGTCCAGATAGTTGCGGACGTCTCGTACGTAATGGGCTGGCGCTCCATCGTGCTGGAACCACATGACCCGCCGGATGCGTGGAGGAACAACGTTTAACAGGTCTGGCAGCACATGTTGCAGAAATGTGAGGTATGTTTTACCGTTGAGGCGTTCAGGAAGAAGGTACGGTCCAATTAGGTGGTCTCCGAGGATTCCTGCCCAAACATTGATGGAAAAGCGTCTCTGATGAGCATGTGGATACGTAGCATGTGGATTGACATCCGCCCATACATGTGCATTGTGTGTGTTAAATGTACCTTCACGTGTGAAGGTACATTCATCGGTGAAAAGCACAGTTCGTCCAAAATGTGGATTTAGCGCGTTCTGCTGCAGAAACCAGCGGGCGAATTCAATACGATTTGGATAATCCCCTGGAGACAGTTTCTGGACTCGTTGCACATGAAACGGGAGCAAATGTTCATCCTTCAGTACCCTCCAAGTCGTGGACTGTGAGGTATCCACCTGGCTAGCCACTGTTCGTGTACTTGTACTTGGCTGCGCCGCTACTACATCCAGAATGGCTTCTGCAACAACTACTGATTCGTCCTTTTTTGCACGACCTGCATTCGACCGGGAAGCGAGAAATGATCCCGTCTCACACAACTGTCTGTGCAAGCGCTCGAAAGTTTTGCGGTTAGGCAACCGCCTGTTAGGAAATCGCTCTCCGTACATTCGTTGTGCCTCTGCACCATTTCCATCTGCCGCTCCGTAAATTAAATGCATCTCAGCCTTTTCCTTATTCGTGAAGGGCACCATCTTCCGATTCATTACTACAGCGACTTACACTTGACTCACCGTTCAGTGGTTTTTATGCCTGAATCGTGTCGAAATTTTGCATACGTGTTCTTCTTCTTCCCCATTTGACATTTGCATACTTTCTGTTTCCTTCTTCACCCGGTGACTAGCGTCAGGAATGGAGCTTTAACGTTTGCATGAGCGACGTTTCCAACTGTGCCAGTGCCTTTATGAGTGAATTCCGACTATGCAGTCCTTGACGAAAGTTGTATTTTTGCCTCGTATCACAGCACAGAATCGTTGGGCATGGTTAAGTAGTGCAAACTGAACTATGTTCAGAAGTTGAAATTTGAACCCCCTCCCCTCGCTACTGAACCACGCTCAGCGATTCAGATTTTGAGCTGAAAATTTAAGTTTAAGTCTAAGCTTTAGAAAGCATTTAATGAGACACAAAAAATAACGGTATAAAATAGTTGTTCGTTACTCCAAAGTCTAAAGCGCCCTCTATCGGAATTTTTTGAAAATTTTCTTTAAAATTTATTTTTAAGAAAATACTGACATAAAGAATAATTTTAGCAAAACGCGGCAGTAGTTAGAGCCTAATCTACGACACAAAGATCGGGAATAACTGATTTTTGTTCTGGGGGGAGAAGGGTTTCAAATTTCAAATTTCAGTTTACGCTACTTAACTACTCGTTAGGACTCAGATTTTTAGATCAAAATTTAAGTTTAAGTCTAAGCTTTCGAAATCATTTAAAGAAATACAAAAAATAACGTTAAAAAATAGTTGTTTGTTACTCCAAAGTCTAAAGCGCCCCCTATCGGCATTTTTTGAAATTGAACTTTAAAATTTTATTTCAAGAAAATACTGGCATAAAGAAAATTTTTTGCAAAAACCGCAAACGAATCGACCAATTTTTCCATGTTTTATAATCATTTGAAATTTCGGACCCTAAACTTTAATGCCCCCTATCTCCTTGGGAATACGTCTGGGACCCTTAGTCTCCTATTTAATATTATTTGTCTTTAAGTGTACTATAACCCCTTAAAGTTCTGCCCATCTTTTATGAATCACCCTGTATATATGCAAATTTCATCTTAAAAAAGGCTCTAACGATTTTGACGAAATTTTGTATCCTACCGTTTTGGGGCACCAGTAAACCATTGGGCTAGGTCACATGTTCGAGAAAAATCGATTAGTGGGTCATTTTGGGTCATGGTCAAGCTAATAGTATCTAAAAAACGGTTCAAACGATTTTGACGAAATTTTGTAACCAACCATTTTCGGGCACGAGACGACTATTGGGCTGGGTCACATGTTCCAGAACTTTTGATTAGTGGGTCATTTTTGGGTCAGCGTGGGACAAATTAATTTTATCTAAAAAACGGCTCTAACGATTTTGATTAAATTTTGTATCCTACGAGTTTCGGGCAGGAGAAAATCATTGGGCTAGGTCACATGTCCGAGAAAATTCAATTTGTGGGTCATTTCTGGGTCATTGTGGGTCAAGCTAATTTATCTAAACAGCGGCTCTGACTATTTACACTAAATTTTGCATCCTATGGTTTTCGGGTACGAGAAGACTGTTGGGCTAGGTCACGTGTTCGAGAAAATTCAATTAGTGGGTCATTTTGGTCATGGGTCATTATGGGTCAAGCTATTTTATCTTAAAAACGGCTCAGACTATTTACACTAAATTTTGCATTCCATGGTTTTTGAACACGAGAAGACTGTTGGACTGGGTCACATGTTCGAGAAAATTCAATTAGTGGGTCATTTTGGTCATGGGTCATTATGGGTCAAAATATTTTATCTTAAAAACGGTTCAGAGTATTTGAAATAAATTTAGCATCCTACAGTTTTAGGAAACCCTGCGTTTAATAACCGACACCTTTATATTTCATAAAACATTATGCTTGCCTAGAATAATAATTTATTATTAAAAATCGCCTTGGTTATACTCTGATACGCATAAAAGGTAAAGAAACGCATATTTTATCATTTATGATTGTAAAATTTCAACTACGTTGTCATCATATTCATGGAAAATCGCAGAGTAATTTAATTATGTTAATATAAAGTTAAAATAATTAAAAAGTTATATCTAATTACACAAACATTTCGTCGCGGTACTTGCTTTCGCTCTATCTGCATTGAAACTTTAAATGACACTTTGATAATATTATTATTATATATTTTTTTTTACAATTGCAAATGTAAGTGTCTGATTGATGATTGCCTTCTGCTATTTCTGAAAATTTTATATGCAGATATATTTTTTAACGTGTATAAGTTGTGTTTAGTTATCATTCCTCTAACTGAAAATGATTAGTGTTTAGTTCATGCAAAATTTTCTTTGTTGTGAACAAAAACATAACATTCAAATTACTATATGTAATAAAATGATAAATAATTAATTACGTAGGATTTTATTGCCATGATTTAATCAATAATTTGTTCCTTCACATTCTTTACATTATAATTATTTCGTTTTCTAACAGGAAAATACATCGTTTTCTTGAAACATATTCCAGCAAAAATAAAACAGCACAGATATTTTTAGAAACAAATATTTAAAATGGTGGATACTTTAGTTAGACAGATACTTGAAATAATAGGTAATCCCACTTATAGGCCAGAATTGAAATTGTTTGGATATACTTATTTATCATTACACATTTATTATATAATTATTACTATTTATCATTAAATATTTATTATATAATTAATAAATATTAATAAATATTATTTATAATTCATAATTATAGTTTACAATTTATAATTTATATAATTTAATATTTATAATTTATAATTATAATTAATATTATTTATCATTGAATAATTATCATATATATTATTTCTCCTGTCAACATCCTTTTTTTCTGAAAATACGAAACGCAGAACGACGAATGAGATAGCATATGAAAGGATTTTGAAAACGCTTCTGACATAGCACACTTAACATTTCGTTAAAACATGTTTTCGATTAAAAATTGCTGATAATTAAAAATTAAATCGGCATTGTTTTCCTAAATGAAATGAATGGTTTTCCTCAAAACATTGTTACCAAAAAATAAAATACCACATTATATGATGCTCAGCAATTATTATAAAAAACACCGCACGGGTTTATTTTATATTTATGATTAAAAAACGAAATTTAAATTGAAATGTTTAGATTTATATTTCTATGTCCCATGTTTTTCCCGAAGCGGATGAAGTCATCCTCTAATGCAGTTAAAATACGATTGTTATTTTTTTTTTCTCGCGCGTGCCTTTAGCAATCTTGGATCAGTTTTTACTCTAACTTTGATGGAATAAATTAGATGATATTCTGGATTTACTAACAAATAAATGTTGTTTACAGATATTTTTATCCTTGCTTTTTCTTTAGAAGTTTAAATCTGCATCTAATAACTATTACATATTGATAAAAAATGGTACTTCTCTTTTATCCCGTCGACCACTTTTCATAACAAAAAACTATCGCCAAATAAACGGGAGAACGTTGCCATTGGAATATCAAAATAAATAAATAAAATATAAGAATTTAAGGACACAATTGTTATTTTAATTAATGAAATAACTAACAAACCAGTAAAACATAATGAAAAATACACGCAAATGTCGAATTAAAAACCACTTGATGATTTAACAAACACGTATAATGCTTCTGACATCAAGTAAATGGGACTGCATTTTTGGCGTTTAATCTTACAATTTGGCGATAGTTTTTTTTTATGAAAAGTGGTCGACAGCATAATAGAGAAGTACCTAAAAATATTAGATTTCAGTGCGAAATCCTCTGGTTATATAATAATTATTATTTATCATTAAGTATTTATTATATAATTATTATTATTTATCATTAAATATTCATTATACATTATATAACTTTTAATCTTGTTTCGAAATTTGGTTCAAATTATATCTTGCAGATGCAAAGTAGTCCTGGATTCCGGTATTTACATACGTTTTATAATACACGTTCAGTTGTGTAGAAATTAACTGGACATTGAAACAAAGTGGATAATGTTTAGATTTCCGGCATTTGTTTTATTTTTTTAAGAAAAACACGAAATCGCTTTCCGCCAAATAAAGAACCCACTTGAATTAACACCTTTTAGGGAAAATTCTTTCTCGGATGCATTTTCGGGGCCAACTACAAGTTTAATAAGGAAGTAGTTTAAAAAATAAGTAAAATTGAGCTCACTATATAGCCGATATTTTTATAACTTTTTATTATATGTATTCTTAGATGCTCATGCCAGAAAGAAAAGAATTATATCTTGCGCATTTACAGCTAAATACCTTTTTCTATAACTGCACGTATCTTACATAATTTTCTGTGTGTTCATTGTGAATTTCAGAATAATGTTCCTATATGCTGTCAAGTAATTTCAAAATTTCATTAAATTTGGCTGAAAACTCTGCATGTTATAGGTAAAACACATGAAAAATTTCAAATTTAAAAATAGAACGTTTTTATTTTCTTGAATATTTCTGTTATCCTAATGAAAATGCACATAATCTTTGTAAATGGGAAACAAAAAAACTATTTTTAAATGCTACAGATAAATTCCTGTATTCTATAATGCAGCATGAATAAGTACTATTCATTCTTCTTAAATTTGATGTTGCTATCCTAAATATTCTAAAGATTAAGCTTTTATTGGAAAGTGTGAATACAAGTATGCTATTTTCAGGCAAAATATACAGAACTGTTAGTCTAATATTATTTTAGTAAATCGACAAAATGTCAAATTAGAAGATTATCAACCTAGTCTTAATCAATTTGCAGTTAACTTTGATACTGACGTAAATTAACTTTCTATGCATACATTAGATATGACAATTTTTATCATCTAATGAAATGATAACGATTAATAAAGAATCAAATAACGACACTAACATATTTATGTGAGAAGAACGGCAAACACTTCAAAAACGTTTGTGCATAAAGGCACAAGCTAGTATGAAACGAGAGGATGTCATGGTTAGAACAGTATAAGTGGAGCTTAGTTTAGGTATATGGCTAGTATTTTATAAGAGAATGTATAAGTATTTCTCTGTAATGTTATTTCCTTAAATTGAGCATAAGGACATTTTAAGTTGTGTCAGCTTATCGTGTAACTATTTGCTGCTTATTTTCTTATGTACTTTGTGTTTATTAAATGCTTTCGTTCGTTATTGAATCCAGCTTAGTCAAGTCAAACATTTTGTCGTGAAGTTACCTAACTTATATTTAATAATCTCACAATATAAAAGGGTGTTCAGACGGGATATTAATAAAACGTATTTTGTTCCGTAAAATGAAGTACTAGTAAATTCCGAGATTTGATTGTAATAAGGAAAGGGATTTGAATATAGTAAATATCTGGTAAGAAGACATTATAAGTAGAAATAGAGAAGGAATTATAAAAGCTAAAGTTTTAAATTAACAATTTTTTTTCCACATAAAGTCTATGTAAACAACAAGATATGTTAAAATTAATGATACATGTTGGCGGTGCATGGATGATATTAAGCATTATTTGGTATTATTTTGAGAGGCCAATATATAGAATAAATATTGCAAAAGAAAACGGGTTTATGTATTTATTATGTTTACTCTCATTCGAATTACTAAATATTGTAGCTAGAGTGTTCTATTTACTTTCAAATAATTACTATTACGTAAAACACTTACTCTCTTAAAGCGTTTTAAAATCAATCCAATACTTGAGACTTTTTAGCCTATTGGCACAATATTTCTTGAGTAAAAGAATGTTTTTTGAAGAAATGGTTAAAGGTTTTGAAATATCCGATTTTGATTAGTTAAAAGAAATAATACTAAATTGTCAAAATATAATAAATTCGAGAACAATTTATTGTTGAATTGTCTAAAGTTAAACGTGCTACAATTTTAGTAAGTAAATTTTATGACTATGAAGCCGCAAGACTCAATGCCAAAAAAAAAATATTACAAATCCAGACGGTTTTGTAAAATAAAAAATAAAAAACCAGAAATTAATGAATTTTAAAACTCAAAACCTTTCCTTTGCCCTCAATACCTAGACAACTCGAAAATGAAACAGCCTTAATATAACACAATAACTGAAGATCCATCCAACGGCTAAAAAAAAAAAAAGAATTCGGTCAATACTCCTGCCTAAACATTTGAAATTATCGTCATCAATTTTCCAAATCTCATTCACAGAAACAAAAACTTTAAGACATCTACGTCTAAAATTAAGTTTAACTCTAAGAAAGTGGAAAAACAATTGAAATTACCGGAGAAAAAGTAAATATTTTATGCGATTCAGGTAGTGATTTAAGCCTAATTAATGTTATGTCAATATTTGATCAATTACCTGTGGATAATATATGATTACCTGGTGTTAGTAAAGGAATTATAAGGATATTTTATAGGAAATATTTTCCTATAAATTATGCGTTAGCAGTTTTCCAATTTCAACAGATGTTTATGTTTTTCTATTTCGTGTATATGATATAGTATTAGGAACTGTTGTGATTAACAAGCTAGATTTGGCAATAACTCAAGATAGGATTCACATTGCTGATAAACGCAATAATTTTCACGTGGGTTAGATTAAAAATGGGAAATTTTCAAATAGAAAGTCAAATTGTTTTATCAATTCCCAGAATGGAAGGAAAATATTGAAAAAGAAAAAATCACGAGTTAAAAATCAAATGTTTTAGTAATAAATAAAATTTGCTTAATTCTTTTCTCACATTATTGCTTCTCTCAATTCATTTTGGTCAAGCTGTGAATATTTAAAAAGTTCATTCAAGTCATGTAAGAACATAAAACTTTTGCATGAACTATTGGAGAACAAAAACCAATCTCATTCATGTTAATATTTCAAAATCCGCTATCACAGCGCCCCCTTATAGCGGAATGACCTCAATTTCAAGTGGAACCAGCTGGCCATAGTCAAAAACCTATAAATTAAAATTGGTTTAATTTATGCATAACTTCATACCCTTTTCATTTATGCAATAATAAAAATGGCACAAAAATTGCTATTACAGCGTCCCCTTTCAGCAGAATATCCTCAAATTCAAGTGGGATCTGCTGGCCATAGTCAAAAACCTATAAATTAAAATTGGTTTAATTTTATGCATAACTTAATACCCTTTTCATTTATGCAATAATAAAAATGGCACAAAAATTGCTATTACAGCGTTCCCTTTCAGCAGAATATCCTCGAATTCAAGTGGGATCTGCTGGCCATAGTCAAAAACCTATAAATTAAAATTGGTTTAATTTTATGGATAACTTCATACCCTTTTCATTTATGCAATAATAAAAATGGCACGAAAATTGCTATTACAGCGTCCCCTTTAAGCGGAATATCCTCAAATTTAATTTTATGGATAACTTCATACCCTTTTCCATTTATGCAATAATAAAAATGGCACAAAAATTGCTATTACAGCGTCCCTTTCAGCAGAATATCCTGAAATTCAAGTGGGATCTGCTGGCCATAGTCAAAAACCTATAAATTAAAATTGGTTTAATTTTATGGATAACTTCATACCCTTTTCATTTATGCAATAATAAAAATGGCACAAAAATTGTTATTACAGCGTCCCCTTTAAGCGGAATATCCTCAAATTCAAGTGGGATCTGCTGGCCATAGTCAAAAACCTATAAATTAAAATTGGTTTAATTTTATGCATAACTTCATACCCTTTTCATTTATGCAATAATAAAGATGGCACAAAAATTGCTATTACAGCGTCCCCTTTCAGCAGAATATCCTAAAATTCAAGTGGGATCTGCTGGCTGTCAAAAACCTATAAATTAAAATTGGTTTAATTTTATGGATAACTTCATACCCTTTTCATTTATGCAATAATAAAAATGGCACAAAAATTGTTATTACAGCGTCCCCTTTAAGCGGAATATCCTCAAATTCAAGTGGGATCTGCTGGCCATAGTCAAAAACCTATAAATTAAAATTGGTTTAATTTTATGCATAACTTCATACCCTTTTCATTTATGCAATAATAAAGATGGCACAAAAATTGCTATTACAGCGTCCCCTTTCAGCAGAATATCCTAAAATTCAAGTGGGATCTGCTGGCCATAGTCAAAAACCTATAAACTAGGACTTCCCTCAAAGGGATTAGTCTGAGTGATATTGCTGAGAACATAGGGTTAACAATTACAATATAAAGAAAAAGAGCAAATTAAATGATAGAATTACAAAATATCATATATAAATTCATATACACTGTTAAAAAAATAGAAAAGAAGTACCGTTCATCAGATGTGTTGTCATAATTTTTTTTAACATGTGGCAAAGGATCTCATTTTCTTAAGCGCGTATTGCGCAAAACTTGAAAAAAAAAAAAAAACGCCGGATCTTTTAAAACGCCAAGCTTTTTAAAGTTACGTAATTGGATTTGCAGCCAATAGATTATTCTATCAAGCGTGGCTTAACGCAAATTTAATTTCATTGTTGCACCTTTTTTGTGTGTGAATTAAAAAAATTTCTTCCTTGATTATATATCTATTATTTGTATAACTGTTTATAAAAACTCTTACACTTCAAACCACATTGATAGCATGTTTTTCTACAAACCAGATTGCAAAACTATAGTCTAAATTACTATTAAAGTATAGAAAAAATCTTTCGATAACTTCTATAAAATAACTTTTACATTAAATCTCCATATCGGCAAAATTTAAAATTATATATATTACAAAGTTAAGCTTAGCAGATACTTCTTGATTATTCTATAGGAGGCTCTGCACCCTGCGCCTTTAATGCGCCTTTACAGCGCCAATCCGCAGACTTTTCTTTTGCCTGTCTGTCTGTCTCTCCACAATCTCTCTGTTTCCCTATCCATTTTTCTGCCCGTCTCTCTAACTGATTGTCTAACTCTCTACACGTCTCGCTACATGTCTATATATTTCTCTACCGGTCTCGCTACCCGTCTCTATATTCATCTACCAGTCTCGCTACCCGCCAATCTATTTCTCTAACCGTCTGTTTATCCGTCTAACTACTTGTATGTCTAGCCGTGTCTCTACCCACTTCGCTACCTATTTGTCTATCTGTCTCTCTACCCGTCTGGCTATACGCCTCTCTACCCATCTTCTTACCCATCTCCGTACTCATCTACTGTCTCTCTACTCGTCTGTATACCCGTCTCACTATCCGTCTGTTTTTGTACCCGACTCTTCACCCGTCTCGCTATCAATCTCATTACCCGTCAGTCAACTCGTCTCTGTACTCATCTCTCTACTCGTCTCTTTATCTACCACGCTACGCGTCTCACAACCTTTCTCGCTACATTCCAGTCTACCGGTGTCGCTACCCGTCTCGAGACCCATCTCGCTACCCCTCTGTCAACCCTCTTTTTACCTTTCTCTCTAGCCGTCTGTCTATTCGTTTCCCTAGCCGTCAGTCTACCTATGTCGCTACTCGTCTCTTTACCCATCTCACTACCCGTCTGTCTACCCGTTTGTTTACTCGTCTTTCTACCTCTCGCCACATCTTCCCAATATTTAAACAGTTCATTTATTATACAGAAGCCGTTTATCAGTTATTAAATGCAAACAGAAGTAATTTATCTAATAAGTGTAATCAGATGCATTTTTTAAAAATACATACATAAACCTGAATAATATTTCATCAGTTTTGTGTTCATAGTTGTTTATATCATTTGACAGTAAATCTCAACTTCTTAAACCTGAATTGTCTCAAGCTTTTTAAAAAAACCACAAGGTCTGTATAACTGCAAAGTACCCTGAGGGCTGTATTAGCTACATGTTATTAAGTTTCGGTATCACGTTTGCAGCCAATTGCTTATGTCAGAAAGCGTAGCTTAACGCCATTTTAAATTCATTACTGTAACTTTCTTTTCTTTTCTTTTCTTTTTTTTTTTTTTTTTTTTTGGGGGGGGGTAGGGGGGAAGGGTTTCAAATATATACATTTAAATTAAAACTTTTGCCTCCATGCCATTAGTGTTGTTTGTATTATTAACTAATACCTTGTAGACCGAGCTTCATTTGAAACAAATGTAAAAGACTTCTTCTACAGTTTTTTTGTAGGAGAAACTTTCGTAATTGGGCCCAAAGCCAATCTGAGTATTTAATATCATTATTGTAACTCTTATAGAGTTAAAACAATATTGTTGCTAGCTTTACTCTTGTTTGAGACCAACCTTGCATGTGTATCTGAATGGGAAAAAGTTTCGTATCCTATGTCGGTTGGCGAAAAAAAATTTTAAATGGTGCCAAAAGGTAGTTTTAGCAACTTAAAAAATTTTTTCAAGAGCGGTAAAACTTGTTTTTCAAATATTTACAAACATACGTTTATTAAAGCATGTTTTTGCGCCATCTTAAAAATTTAAGCACGATGCTAAAATGTAATTTTATCGCCATATTCGATATTTTAATAAGTAAAGAAAACACATAAACAAACTTATATAGCAAACCTAAGAGGCATTGTTGTGATAAATAATTGTTATTGTCAGGGGGTTAAATTGTAAACAATTAATAAACGGCTAGTAAATAATAAATAACATTTAAAATCTAAGGTACTTTTCGGTTAGCCGAGCGACAGTGAAATGTATATATCTATATATACATATATATATGTATACATACACACATATATGTATGTGTATATATATATGTATATATACATACATGCATATATAAATGTGTGTATGTATAGATATATGTATATATCTGTATACATAGATATATAAATTTCACTGGCGCCCGGCTAACCGAAAAGTACAATCTAAAAATGGAGAAGTGGTCCGTATAAAAATTAAGCGCTTGATATATGTAAATCTTTTTTTATTTTTTAATTTTTCCGAATGCACAGATAAAAAGGTAAAAATCTCTTTTCCAAATGCCAAATAGAAAATATACAAAATAGAAAAATATCTGCTAAAAAATATATTTACATAATACTACATCTGCAAAAAAATAAGATTTAGAAAAAGTAAGCCAAATCCAGCAGATCCCAACAATCGCATCGAAAAACTTATCACCAAAAAAGAACTCGACAAAACTTACGGCACAGGAGATGGACTTTTCACTCTGAATGCAGAATATTAGTTTTTTTCTTGTACGATGGGTGATTATAACTGTTTCATTTCACATACTACATACCGTTTGATATATTGGTACTTTTATGTTATCCGGGCGCAGTTGATAAATCGCCAAATATTGTTCCTATAACATTTTCATATTGAATTCATTTCATTTAAATATAAACCTTTCACTCATTTAATTTAAAATACATGCCTTTCATTAATCCCATTTAAAATGCTAAAAAGAGAAAAAAAAAAGAAATAATGCCATAAATCGAAACCTTTTATTTAAACACCAAAGAATTTTTTTTTATTATTTACACATGAGAAATAAAAAAAGCTGCTATTGCAGAGATTTGCACCAAATCTCTAGTACCGTGTCTACTAAGTTATTGCGGGGTTTTTCTTTCAAAGAGAAAAAAATCCAGATTAATTTTCGATTTTTACTCAATTGAAATATATTTTATTGTGCTGAATATTAGTGCGTGCATATTTTTTTTGCTCCTTGTATTTCATGAACTTTTCAATTCCGATTGTCTACGAAAATCTCGCGCCGGTGAAAATGACGTACCACAAAATTTCGTGACGTATGTACTTTAATTGTGCTTTTTTTATCTATTTTTTTAATATAACTTCCAAACGGTTTCGCATTTATTCTTGGTAATAAATAGACGTCGTTGTCACCTTTATAGGTACCTGCTGTAAAAATTTGAACGAAATCCGTTAAATATTTTTTGAGTTATGCTTGACGAAAGGTTTTAATATCCATCGTAGCTATATATGGGGCAAAGTAATACTGCGCTGTGTATGAGTCTTCGTTGCACTCAGACAATTAAAATTGGTTTAATTTTATGGATAATTTCATTCCCTTTTTACTTTCTTCTATCTGTAATAGAAGAAAGCATTGTAATCGAAATTTTTTTCGACTCCCGGTTTTCGACGGATTTACACGTTTTAGGGGTCAGAGATTTCGAAAAACATGTTTTTACAAAATGTCTATCTGTCCGTCTGTCCGTCTGTCCGTCCGTCCGTCTGTCCGTCTGTCCGTCTGTCCGTCTGTGTGGGTCTTTTTTGTACCATCGAAAAGTGTATGAAGTTATGCTTCAAATTGAACCTAATTTTTTTTCTATGTTTTTGGCTATGGCAAGCAGATTCTATCAGAATGTGGGGATATTTCGACGAAAGGGCGCGCTGCGATCGATATTTTTGTTCCATTTTCACTATTGTACCATCTAAAAGTATATGAAGTTATTCTTCAAATTGAACAAGATTTTTTTTCTATGTTTTTGGCTATGGCAAGCAGATTCTATCAGAATTTGGGGATATTTCGACGAAAGGGGGCGCTGGGATCGATATTTTTGTTCCATTTTCACTATTGTATCATCAAAAAGTGTATGAAGTTATGCTTCAATTTGGACCAGATTTTTTTTCTATGCTTTCGGCTATAGCAAGCAGGTTCTATCGGAATTTGGGGATATTTCGACGAAAGGGGGCGCTGCGATCGATATTTTTGTTCCATTTTCACTATTGTACCATCTAAGAGTGTATGAAGTTATGCTTCAAATTGAACAAGATTTTTTTTTATGTTTTTAACTATGGCAAGCAGGTTCTATCAGAATTTGGGGATATTTCGACAAAAGGGGGCGCTGCGATCGATATTTTTGTTCCATTTTCACTATTGTACCATCTAAAAGTGTATGAAGTTATACTTCAAATTCAACCAGATTTTTTTTCTATGTTTTTGGCTATGGCAAGCAGGTTCTATCAGAATTTAGGGATATTTCGACGAAAGGGCGCGCTGCGATCGATATTTTTGTTCCATTTTCACTATTGTATCATCGAAAAGTGTATGAAGTTATGCTTCAAATTGAACCACATTTTTGTTCTATGTTTTTGGCTATGGCAAGCAGGTTCTATCAGAATTTGGGGATATTTTGACGAAAGGGGGTGCTGTGATAGCCAAATTCAAAAGGTCCAAATAGCCAAATTCAATTTCCAATTCAAAAAGATGTGCAAAAAAATTAGAAATCCTACAATTTCTTTTCGTTAACTGTTCAGAGAATCCGGAACAATTTTTGTTTTGCCTCTATCTTAAAAAATGCCGGAGATATAGCGGTTTGAAATTTTAGGGTGGCTGACATTTTCAAACAAGACAGCAAAATTCATCCATAAACGGGTTTAACTTATGAGTTATAGTTAACATGGTTTTGGCAAATTTTCTTTCATTGTTGTAACAATTAATCCTATTATATGCTTATCACTATATATTTATATTCGTCAACGTCAAATTCTCGCCAAACCTGACGACAGTTGGCGAAATATCGCCGAATTTTGCGACCAAAATAGGTTGTCATAAATAAAGCCAACTTGGCTGTAGAGGACTAATTTGGCGATATTCTCATTCAAATTCAATGTTGACGAGAACTGGGATTGAATCTTCTTTAATTAGGTTCCACGCATTTTACCTTCGTGTTTTCCAGTAAAATTAGCTAAAATCGAAAAACCAAGAAATAGGGAGGCTATCTGTTCCTGTCGGTTCAGACCTGAAGGACTTTTCGTAGTTTAGTATTATACATCAGTTGATCGCATCCCGATAACCCGACGATTCGAAAGCAGCTGACGTACAACGGAATAACGAAAAATATTGATTTTATTGGGGATATGATAACGAATTTTGAAGTATTAACATGACTGAGATAGAAGAAAGTTTTGGGATTGGCACATCCGACTAGTCATTCATGCAATAATAAAAATGGCACAATAATTGCTATTACAGCGTCCCCTTTAAGCGGAATATCCTCAAATTCAAGTGGGATCTGCTGGCTATAGTCAAAAACCTATATATAAAATTTAATTCAATTCCATGCGTATCTCCATATGCTTTTCAATGATATAATGAGGACAGACACACAGACAGACATTTTGTAAAAAAATGTTTTTCAGAATTTCTGAACCCCTAAAACGTGTAAATCCGCCGCCGATAACAGGAAGTCTAAAAAATTCGTTTACAATACCTTATTCCATTATAGACAGAAGAAAGTAAAAAGAAATAAGAAAATTAGAGAACAATAGACCAGAAAACACGAGAGAAGAAATAAACACCATTTTATCCGAAAACCAGATGAAAATGAAAAAAGTAAGATTTCGTCGCAGGGTGATCATGAGTATCGAAGAGAAATACATTCATAATTTCCAAAACGAAATTTTATTGGTAGCAGGTACAGATATTGTGATCAATATAATATTTGTGAGTACAAAAGACGGTTTTTAGATACATGAGGTAATGAAAAGAATAAATAATCTCAGAGAATCTTTAAGACTTTCACGGAATCGAGAAGATTTAAGAATTTAACATGAGAAACTTTAAAAAGAAATCCAGATGTTAGAAATAGAAAAGGCTGACTTGCGTAGGATATATAGAATGATGTTAGAAAATAGGAAAAACAGTGAAAGAAATGTTATTGGACGCCGTAAGGATCTATATTTCTGCTGTAATAGGAAGCGTGGGTGTTCGTTAGGTCCTGCTAATATTTTAATAATTTTGAGGAATATAGGAGTCATGAATCTGTATTTCACAGAAGAGGTAATAGATATGAAGGTAGTGCCAAACGTGGGAATTTTTCTCTTACTTTCAACTTCTATGATATATGACCGTAGAGAAGACAGGATTGAGCAGGAGCATGATCCTTTGCATAGAAAAGCAGAAATTCGCTAAACATACAAACGTTTACAAGATACCATAGTTACTATCCGGGTCGGCAGTTTGTCTTGATGGCCGAATAACGAGAAAATAAAGATCGAAACCTCAACCACATTGATGTAAAGAGGTACGAGTTAGTACGAAAGGAAAGGATGTTATTCTTAGAACAGTATGAGTTTAGAACAGTTTTATATAAAATTCACCTAAGATGGTTGGCTGATGTTTGATAAGAGAATGTGTAAGTACTTCTCTATAATATTATTTATCTAAATTGGACAAATTGGCACTCCATTGTAGTTGAGTTAGCTTATTGCTGAACAATCTGCTCTTTTGTTCTTATGCACTTGGTGTTTATTCAATGTTTGTGTTCGTTTTTGAATCCAGCATAGTCAAGTGTAACATTATGTGGTGAACTTACTTTAATTATTTAATAATTATACATCTATATAGCCAGGGTGCTATATTATAAGTGGCTCAGAACTTTTACTTCTATTAAAATTAATAAGTAATTGTATATCGCTAATAAATGACAAAGTATAAGGATGATTTCACATTTTCATTTTCAGTACACGTGTTAATATTTATTCTTAAAATACTACAAATAAATATGATTGAAAGTACTTTTATAATTTTTTTATCTTGCAAAATCTGTATGACAACGTGTCAATTAATTGTGCATTAACTGAATTTAGCTAAATTAATCTATGTTAAATTAAGGAAATGTCCTTATTTTACTTCTTAGTGCTGTTTAAAGAAGGAGTTATTGAAGCTAAAATCAAAGAAAGAATTAAACGCGGAAAAGATCCTTAGTGCAAATGGTTGTTTCTGGGTGAAGACACTTCAGACATTCCAGCCGACGTTGCATTAAAAATTGATAATAAAAAGAAGCACTGAAGCAAAACTTTGTTCAAACGAAACAACTTTGCATTGTTTAAAAAAGTTTTATATAAAAAAATGTAAATAATATAATAATAATGTGTGCTATAATAATCTTATTATAAACAAGAATGTTTTTTGTCATTGTAAATGATAGGTATGTGCACTGTATTCAGTGACCTGAATTAAAAAATATACATCTTCCAAGCATTTTAACTATCTTCTTTAATACCACATTATATATGTTTCAATTTTGGATTTCTAAAAATTTGTTGAGGCCTCATTATACTCTATAAATTTCTCAGTATCAGTATATCTGTGCACGCCACATGAGAATATTATGTGCTATTATCCTGTGATACCTAGTTATAGCAAATTTCATTATTACAATATATAGAAGATAAATTTTAATAAATGAATTTAATTAAAATGAATGAATAAACGTCTACAAGTTTGATTAAATTAAGACTTACTAAATCGTTTAGGTTGATGGAAAAGCTTGTAGCATATCAGTTGTATTTAACATACATTGAGAATTGATACTTTTTCCCAACACAAAATTGATAATGTTGTTTTCATGATAAACGCCATAATGACATTGTTAAGTCAAGACTGAACGATAAATAGATTTTGCGTTGAGCAGTTCTAATTATACTGAAAACGAACGATTTTTTTAAGTGCAGAAGGATTGATGATTTTAAAATTGCTACATATTTCCTATACAATGTCTATATTTGTTTTTATATTATTTAACACTTTTTCAATAATCCACCCTGTATATAAAGTAGAATTTTGAATTTAAGGGGACTCTTGAGTCACCCGAAGACGCTCGATAATGTTAAATGTATTCTTTTCGAACGTCTCAAATTAATTTGAATATTTTTTAACGATTTTTACTTTCTTCTATCTTTACAAGAAGAAAGTATTGGATTAGTGAAAAAATTCGACTTCCGGCTTTCGGCGGATTTATACAATTTATAGGGTCCTCATCACGATTTGACTTTTTTTGGAAAATGTCTGTCTGTGAGTCTGTGTGTCTGTGTGTGTCTCTGTCTGTGTCTCTGTCTGTCTGTCTGTATATGACAAAAAATTTGTATTCACTCTATCTCAAGAACTAATGCAAATAATTTAATAAAACTTTAGATTCAGTTAGTGCGTGATCTAAATTGGGGCTGATTAGTTTTTTGGTGTAAATTTCCCAAACGATGGCGCTGCTATGAAACATTTTTCAAGATTTTTATCATAGCTATATCTCAAGAACTATTGCACATAATTTCATCAAACTTCAGATTCAGTTATACCTTGCCATAAATAGATGAGGATGATGTTTTGGTGTAAATAGACCAATAGGTGGCGCTGCTATACTATTTTTGTATGATTTTTCGATAGCTATATCTCAAGAACTAATGTACAAAATCTCATCAAACTTCAGATTATTTTAGACCTTGAAATAAATAGTTGCTGTTTACGTTTTGGTGTAAACAATCCAACAAATGGCGCTGCTTTGCTACTTTTTTCATGATTTTCACCATAGCTATATCTCAAGAACTGATGAACAGAATTTCATCAAACTTCAGATTCAGTTAGACGTTGACATATGTTGCTGTTAATTAGGTTTTGGTATAAATCGCCCAACAGATGGCGCAGCTATGCTGTATTTTTCGGGATTTACACGATTTTAGCGATAGTCATATCTCAAGAACTAATGCACACAATTTAATAAAACTTTAGAATCAGTTAGACTTTGATATAAATTGGTGCTGATTGGTTTTTGGTGTATGTGAAACTTGTATCAGATAAAATAAAGTTTTGGGATTGGCATATGCGACTAGTTTTGCATAGGATAGTTGAGATTGATTCCTAATATGGCTATTTTTTCATATTTTCGTCTTTGGTTGTAGAATTTGTTGATAAAGATACTTTAACTTTCGAAACTGAAAGTACTTACCTTTATTTAAACAAAACATGCATTGGAGATCGAAAAAGTATTAAATGGCGATATTGGAGGTCGAACTTAGCTATCCTATGCAACAAAAAATCGTTAAAAAATATTCAAATTCTAACGAAAAATTCGAAAAGAAGCCGTTCATAGATTTAACATTAACTAGCGAGCGTGACTGAAGACTCCCTTTAAGCTTATAACTATTAGGCAATTTTTTTCTAAGCAAAAACATATGTATCTACATATGTATATTAAATATTAGAATAAACAATTTTTGTTTTATATAATATTTATTTAAATGTAATAATATGATTCCACAAATATTTAATAGAATTTTAAATATTTTGAATATTGAAATTCTGAAGTTTACCAGCCATCATAAGATCCATCTGTATACGAAATTTCACTGTGTTTAACATTAAGTAAGTTTAACATACATTTATAAAACATATATTTGTTAGGTTGAAGATAAAAAGTTTATAGCAACTTAAGAATATCGTTTTATGACATGCTATAAAAACAAATAAAACTTGTCTGCCTTGTTTTTTTATTGTATATGCGTTTCTGAAAGCCAAAGCAGATGTAACCCTTATAAAAGATACCGATTTTGATACAGTATTTATTTTTTCCATTATCGATGTATCTTTTTTAAAACTATGTTCTTTACTATCACATTTTATGTATAACAATGGTCTAATGCTCTATTTCTAAAAGTTCGAATATTGTACTTAAAATACACTAAAATAGTCTAGAAGAA
The DNA here is from genome assembly GCA_963931845.1 of Maratus michaelseni. Lineage (NCBI taxonomy): Eukaryota > Metazoa > Arthropoda > Arachnida > Araneae > Salticidae > Maratus > Maratus michaelseni. Next base: position 76,462,683 of record OZ007590.1, on the reverse strand, counting down.
TATAAATTGATAAAGAAAATTATTTTGGGTTTGTCAGTTTTGACTTTTTGTATTTTAAATATCAATTCGTACAAATTACAATGCAGAACTGTAAGAAAGCTAAAAAACAAGCAATGTTTCTGATATTTATAGGTCAATCCATATTTTTTTTTCATGTAATAATTTTTTTTCATTGAATTTATATATTAAATTCGATCTGGAGATTTAAAAAATCTTTTAAGATAAAATACTGATACTTACACAATTGTATTCAACTAAATAAAAACAAGCTTTTTTCTACTTATTTTGTATTAAAAATTGATATTGAAATTAAAAGATGATCCAATCTTGACACTTTAAAATATTCCGCTTTACAATCGCCTACATTGTAATTAATGTATTTTAAAATGTTTCTTTTCTATTTTAATATTGGATGTTCTTTTTTAGAAGAATAAAAATCTTAACAAACATTCTTTCATTATACATTTAAGAATATGTGCATATTTAATTTTACTTGCTATTGTACATATAATATTTTTAATTTGGATTAGTTACATTTATTATATTATTCTTCAAACTATTCACTTTATAATGTTTCAAAAAAACATATTAAACTATTGAAGTCTAAGTAACTTTTAAATGTTCTCTTTATGTATATTTAATTTAAAGATTTTATAAACGCTAATCCATTGAGATTACATTGGGGAAAAAAGTCAAATTTTCCACTGCTTTTTCTTTCTTTCTTGCGTAGACTTGCTCTTTTCATTGAGCATACTGAAACTTATAATTAAATAAATATAATACTAACAAATATTATAATTAAATAAACATAACACTATCAAATATTATAGTAATAACAAGAATAAATATAATAAATATTATACATATGGATAATTGAAATTATGTAGTTTCACGGACTGCAAGCATATATATATATATATATATATATATATATAGTATTTGTAAATATAGTACCATTCAAGTGTTATTTCATTTTATTTCGAATCACATGCCTGGATCCAATAATTTTGGTGCAAGAAGTGGCACGAAATAGATATTGCCGCCCACGAAGTGGTGTTTGTTTTAACTTGATGATATCGCCCAAAGTGTAGTATATAAAAAATTGCAAAGTTCTTCACAGAAGATGGATAATGTTGTTAACGGTGAGTCCATTGAAATATATTATATATTTTATTATGAAGCTAGTAGACATACCCGAGCTGGAACTTGCATTTAAAAATGAACGAACTAACAATTTTAAATTGTTGCACAAATTCTTGTTCCACGCTGAAGGTGAACGATCTAATAGGAACTGAATACGTGACTTTTCTGGTTTCAATTTTCAAACGGATTCTTCCGAGTTTAAAACGAAAGTGGATAGTGTTCAAGCTGAATTTTCACTGAAGGATTTAATAAATTTATATAACTTACTTCGTATTGATAGTGCGGAATCTTTAGTTGAATATAGTACTAGATTAACTACATACCTTTAGGATTTAACATTGTTTCAAAATAACATAATTCAAAATGACAGTGACACCGACTTGGAACCGGAAACGCCTTCAAATAATAATATGTTAAATAATAATACTTCAAGTAATAACACCGTATCATCAAATTTTGATAAACACAAGCAATTTTCAGTTCAAAGTTTTTTGCCATTTTCTATTAATTTTAGTGATATTAAAAGTGTTATAACCTCCTTTTAATGGTTGTTCTTTTCAGGATATAAATCTTTGGTTAAGCAATTTTGATGATGTCACTAGCATCTTTGATTTATCTGAATTTCATAAGTTTATTTTTGCTAAAATATCTCTACGAGGAAAAGCCCAGTTATTGGTACAAACAGAATTTCATATAAATTCGTATGACAAACTGAAACAACTTTTAATATCTGAATTAAGTACTACTTATAATTCTGCCGAATTGCATGATATGTTGAATGCAGGGAAATTACAAGAGAATGAATCACTCGAAGAATACTTTTTGATTATGAAACAATTAGGCTCCCGCGGTAGTATTGAGGATTCAGATGAATCCTGCCCTCATGCAGTATGTTTATTAATGGTATTCCTGATCCCGTTTTTAGAAAATCTGTTCTATATGGATGTCAAACTATTGTAGAGTTTCAACAGAAATTGAAAATTTATGACAAAATACAACATGATTTTGTTAAAAATAAAAGCCATTTTCAGAATATGAAATCGAAACAAAATAAAAATTTGTTCCTAAGTATGAAAATGTCCCTAAATTTAAATCGAAACATCAGAATGCTGAGGGGTCAACATTTAATTCTAATGATTCCAGAAATCATAATGTTAAGATTTGTTTTAACTGTGGTGCCAAAGATCACGTATCTAAGTTTTGTTCTCATAAGAGTAAAGGTTTTAAATGTACTAAATGAATTTCTTTTGGCCATAAGGATTATGAAAGTAAACGTTCTTACCAGGCAGGTAGCCATAATTCACAAGTTAACACAATTACATCCCAAGATTTGATTCTAAAAGAAATAAAGCTCTATTCTTTACATTTATCCTCCTTGATAGACACAGACAGTCAAAAAACTCTTTCAAAAAGAAGAGTTTATGATAATTTGAAGAACATTGTGGAATTAAAACCTAAGAGTATCGCTTTGACCGGCTTAGGAAAAACTTCAATTAAGCCAGCAGGTTATTTTAATTCAGAAATTGAAATTGATAATTTAAAATTTAAAATTGACATTTTTGTCAGTTCAATTAATTTTGTTTTAATTTTTGGTACTGATGTTATCCACCAAGCCACTTTAATAGTTTCTGGAAACGAAGTAAAAATGCGGAAAACGGCAGTTGAGTCTCTAGTTAATATGGTAAATGTTCTAGATGAGCCTAAAATTGATTTAAATCACATTGCTGACTAACAGTTGCAATCAGAATTATACTCTTTGATTTAAAACTATGTGCCTATAAAATCAAAAAACAGTAGATGTTAAAATGAAAATTAACTTAACCAACGAGATCCCAATTTGTTCTTCCCCTCGAAAATTACCGCCGTATCTAGAAGCCGAAATTGAGGAGTGGCTAGCTCAGAGAATCATTCGGAAAAGTTCTTCTAACTTTATGTCGTTGGATGTGTTGGTTAAAAAAAAGACAACGCGATGAGACTTTGTATTGATTACAGAAGTCTTAACAAAAAGACAGTGCGTTAACATTTCCAATTACCAGTAATAGATGACGTTATAGATCAATTACATTCTGCTGAGGTATTTACAACAATAAATTTAAAAAACGGTTTTTTCATGTTAAGGTTGAAGAGAGCTCCCGGAAATATACCTTTTTCGTCACTCATGAAGGACAGTAGCAATTTTTAAAGTGTCCATTCGGGCTGACCAATAGTCCTAGTGTATTTCAAAAATATACTTATAATGTACTTCGAAATCTATTAAAAGATAACATAGTAGTTATTTATATGGATGACCTAATAATACCTGCCGAAAACGAAACTGAAGGTATGGGAAAATTAAAACTTGTTCCTCAAACTGCTTCGGAGTACGAACTATAGATAAATCTTTAAAATGTCAATTTTTTTAATCGTGAGATTGATTTTTTGGGGTATAGAATCATAAATGGTAAATTATGTCTCTCCCCGCTTAAAACAAAAGCAGTAATAAATTTTCCTGAACCAAAGTGTACCAAAGATATTAAAAGTTATTTGGGATTGACGGGATACTTTTGGAAGTTTATAAGAGATTATTCGATTTTAACTAAACCGTTGAGTGATCTGTTAAGAAAATATTCTAAATTTCAGTTTGATATAGAATAAGAACAAAAAATCATGCGTCTAGCATAGATTATGAAACTCTTTTCAACACATCCAGAAAACTGTAACGAAAATTCACCGTTAAATAAGTTAAAAGAAGATATGTAAGTAATCAGTTTAGAAAAAATATACCACACTGAAAAATACAGTTTTCAAAATTACCTTCCATTTAAAACAAAGTGGTAAAAAATCGTGGATTTTTAATTTTTGGCATTTGCTATAATGAAAAATATTTAAATTTAAAAGGAAAAGGCTGTTAGAATTTTGGTTTTTTATCTCTATTTATTAAAATAATGCGAATTTTTCAAATTTTAATATTTTCAGCTCTTTACAGCTGATATTCTGATTTATACGCAAAGTTTCAACTCTGTAGGTTACGTAGTTTTTGAGAATGGCTCTGTGACAGACAGACAACGGAGCGGGAGCAATAGTGTTTCGTTAGATGAACGAAACCTTAAAAAAACTACCCTTAAGCAATTCACTCCCATAGTGCATAATACTTATCAATTCCCTTGTGTAGCCCTGTATATGATCAACCGAATTTAAACATACTACGTAATATGAAAAAAATATAGTTAAACTTAAAAACGCAAACCAAACTTGAAACCGCACTTATCCCAAATAGATTGTAATTATCGCACGTATACTATAAACGAATTACTAGATGGAACCCGTCAAAATTTGACGGCAAAAAACTTGATAGTACCATAAAAATAAAATTCATAGCTGCTTTAAAATGTTTGAAACTTTTGCAGAATAATTCAAATAAATAAAAAACCCACTTTGAATTAAAGCTAGGTTGAAGAACAGCAATTGGCTAAGTTTCACTGGCACATGCACTCGCGGAATTTCTTTCATCTAACACATTTAGCGCTGTTGTGCAAGTAAATGGTAAGTGCCCCCTTGGGGAGGGGGAAATGGCGGGATGGACCAAGGAGATGCATAACATGAATAAGCAGTCAAAGACCTTTCAAACGATATGTAACATGAGGGGTGTGTGCAAAATTTAAAACAGTAACCCTTGGGGGGGGGGGTAAAGTAGAGGATGGACACGGAAAATGCATAATATGATTAAGTGGTCACAGACCTTTCCAACGATATATAACATGACGGTTGTGTGCAAAATTTAGAAAAGTACCTCTTTGGGGGGGGGCAAAGTGGGGAGATGGACATCAGAGATATGCATATGATTAAGCAGTCACGGACCTTTCCAACGATATATGACATGAGGGTTGTCTGCAAAATTTAGAAAAGTACCCCCTTGGGGGAGGGGGGGGCAAAGTGGGGAGATGGACATTGGAGATGCATAATATGATTAAGCGGTCACAGACCTTTCCAACAATATATGACATGAGGGGTGTCAACAAAATTTAGAATATTGACCCCTTGGGGGGGGGACAATTGGGAAGATGGACATTAAAGATGCATAATATGATTAAGCGGTCACAGACCTTTCCAACAATATATGACATGAGGGTTGTTTGCAAAATTTAGAAAAGTACCCCCTTGGGGGAGGGGCAAAGTGGGGAGATGGACATTGGAGATATGCATATGATTAAGCAGTCACAGACCTTTCCAACGATATATGACATGAGGGTTTTTTGCAAAATTTAGAAAAGTACCCCCTTGGGGGAGGGGCAAAGTGGGGAGATGGACATTGGAGATGCATAATATCATTAAGCGGTCACAGACCTTTCCAACAATATATGACACGAGGGGTGTCAACAAAATTTAGAAAATTGCCTCCTTGGGGGGGGGGGCAAATTGGGGAGACGGACATTGGAGATGCATATGATTAAGCGGTCACAGATCTTTCCAACAATATATGACATGAGGGTTGTTTGCAAAATTTAGAAAAGTACCCCCTTGGGGGAGGGGCAAAGTGGGGAGATGGACATTGGAGATATGCATATGATTAAGCAGTCACAGACCTTTCCAACGATATATGACATGAGGGTTTTTTGCAAAATTTAGAAATGTACCCCCTTGGGGGAGGGGCAAAGTGGGGTGATGGACATTGGAGATGCATAATATCATTAAGCGGTCACAGACCTTTCCAACAATATATGACACGAGGGATGTCAACAAAATTTAGAAAATTGCCCCCTTGGGGGGGGCAAATTGGGGAGATGGACATTGGAGATGCATATGATTAAGCGGTCACAGATCTTTCCACCAATACGTAACATGAAGGGTTTGTGCAAAATTTACAAAAGTACCCCCTTGGGGGGGGCAAAGTGGGGGGATGGACACCGGAGATGCATAATATGATTAAGCGGTCACAGACCTTTTTAACGATATATAACATGAGTGGTATGTGCAAAATTTAGAAAAGCGCCCCAATTGGCGGGGGGGGGGGTGGACCACACAGATGGATAACATGAAAAGGCAGCCGCAGGCCTTTCGAACGATATATCATATGAGTGGTGTCAGCAAAGAAAAGTCTCCACCCCGTGTGGGCAAAACATACTACCCCCGCCGCCATAATTATTGATGCGGGCTCATTTTTTAAATTCGTTCGCACCCCTCTTCTCCCACAAAATGTTGTGAATTTTTAAAAACTCCCCTTCCGAATTTTTTTATACCAAAAGCACTTATGTCCGTCGTCTGCATGCAGAGTTTTGTACTTACAGACGCCAGACACAACAACACACACACAGATAGACGTTTACCGACGTTTACCGTGGCAGAATGCGTGCAATGCAGCGACAGGCATCACAAACTTTTTAGGGCACCTGCAGACAAAAAACAAATAATCAATCTTCGCGGGAAAAAACTCCTAGATTTCGTCAAATGATCACGGGAAAAACACTAATTTCATCAAAGGATCATGTAAAACGTGAATTTTGTTAAAAGGCCACAGAAAAACGCGATTTACACAAAAGGTGAGCAAATTTTGTCAAAGAATCGCAAAACAGGAAATTTCACCAAAAGATAGCGCTTTCTTGCCAAATTTCGTCTAAAAATTGCGGAATAAAATGTATTTTATCAAAAAATCGCTGGAAAATGCACATTTCGTTAAAGTATCGAGAGAAAAATGCGAATTTCTTCAAAGATTGCTGAAAAAACGCGAATTTCATCGAAGGATTGCTGAAAATTCATGAATCTTATCAAAAGGCAGCAGAGAAAATGTGATTATTATCAAAGCATTGCAAAAAAAAGAAAATTTCGTCTAAGGATCACAGAAAAACGCAAATTTCATAAAAGAATCATGAAAAATAACGCAAATTTCGTGAAAAAAAAATCGCAGAAAAAACACAAATTACGTCAAATTATCGCTGAAAAAAACACAAATTACGCCATAGGATAGCTGAAACAATTGTGAATCTCGACAAAAAAGATACAGAAAAAATGCGAATTTCATTAAAGAATCACGAAAAAAAATGCGAATTTTGTTAAAGGATTGCGCAAAGAATGTGAATTTTTTGAAAGGTTCGTGTGAAAAATGAAACTGTCTTTATTAAAAACAGCACACACACAAACATCTATACAAACCTCAATACACACAAACATATTATAGGCAGGGCTTGAAATTCAATTTTTCCAAGGACGGGAGTCTCCCTACCAACATTTTTAAATGGAGGGGAGTTGTAATGTTTGGGAGGGAGAAAAAAAATCTTTAAACCCCACTATTATTTTACGTGCTATTTAAAGAATTACATTAATGCAGACATGACAAAATACCATTGAAAAAATTAAGTCAACTGAGAATGATTATGTAAAATGTTTATTTTTATTATAAAAAAGGGAAGAAAGTTAAGTTTTATATATGCAGTGTATTTTTCAAGTTCCATTAAATGTGTTAGGGACCCTTAACAATTAGGTTGTTAAATAAATTTCTGACTTTAGATTTTACTTGATTGAGATTCACCGATCGATCGTGGAAAAGACACAAAGTTCATCGATCTGTCGCGGAAAAAACGCTAAGTTCGTCGATCTGTCCTAAAAAACGCGAAGTTCGTCGATCAGTCGGGGGAAAAAAGCAAATTTCGTCGATCGATTGCAGAATAAACACAAAGTTCGTCGATCTGTCCCCAAAAAACGCAAGGTTCGTCACTTAAAAAATCAGTCACTTAAAAAATGCAATGTTCGTCTATCTGTCGCAGAAAAAACACAAAGTTCGTTGATCAGTCGCAGAAAAAAATGCAACGTTCGTTGATCTGTCGCGGAAAAAACGCAAAGTTCGTCGATCACTTGCGGAAAAAAAGCAAATTTCGTCGATCGATTGCGGAATAAATGCAAAGTTCGTCGATCGATTGCGGAATAAATGCAAAGTTCGTCGATCAGTCAGATAAAAAAGAAAAATTTCGTTGATCGATTGCGGAATAAAAGCAAAGTTCGTCGATATGTCCCCAAAAAACGCAAGGTTCGTCGATCAGTCGCAGAAAAAACTCAAAGTTCGTTGATCTGTCACGGAAAAAACCACAAAGTTCGTCGATCAGTCACGGAAGAAACACAAAGTCCGTCAATGGGTTGCGGGGAAAAAAAATCACGAAATTTATCGTTCGGTTGCAGGCAAATTAAATAATGCAAATTTCTCCAAAAATGCTGAAATTTTTTGGGCGGGAGGCTGCCACTCATTGTCTTTTTTTGGGCGGGATTTCAAAATTTTCGGCGCGAATCCCGCCCTGAAATTCAAGCCCTCATAGATATAGTTTTAATCTGAAATAATATACTGAACTTGAAATACTGAATATACTGAACTCTGTATAACTTTTGAAAAATCGGGTTAACCCAAATCCAACTTGCAGAAATCTACACTCAGTCTGAAATCGACTCGAACCATAAAGACAGTTAACCCAACTTGCAACAAAAATAATTATTGCCGAGAGAGCATTTACCCTCTATCCCTGTGCTGAAACTTTTCAGAAACTTTTCTGTGAATTTTCTGATTTTTTCTTTTCTCAGAAATGCTGTAGTCATTTTGTCCCCCAATTTTGCCCTTTACAATTCAGTCAATGAGTGGAGGGGGCCAAAGGAGCGTTCCTTATCACAAACGAAAGATGAGATACGTTCGTTTGATGTCGTTGTTGAAAATTTATGGATTTCTATTATTAAAGTAATTTTTTCATTTTACCGTATTTATTTTCTTTTTGTGTTGTATGTATTTTGCTACTTTGAATTTTTTTTAACTAACCCTTTTTTTTTTGGAGAGTGAGAGAGAGAGATTTAGTAATTTGGTGACACGAAGTTACGCAAATTCCTAAAATCTACAAATCGTTTCCAATGTAAACAATGAAATTTACAATTTTAAGTTGCAAGTGCAAAATTTCAGTTTTTTAAAATTTTCATGTCATTCTGTACACATTTTAATATGTCATTCTGATCATTATACATATTTAGTTATGCATTATTAATTATTTACTTGACCTTTACTTTTAATATTTCAAATATTTCAAACTTACAGCTAAATGTAATTATTAAAACATTTGAAATACTGCATTCGAAAAATGAAATTTCAGCTTAGAAACGCGACATTTACTATTAGGTTAAAAAAATTTAAAGTAGAAAAGTACTTATGATATAAAAAGAAGAAAAAATATACACCAGAATTTATCTGTATTACGAAAGCGGGAGAAATGATTTTCTGTGCTATACTAAAAGATATCCAAATAACTCAATCATGAACATAAAAATAGGTATCGGTTTCTATGTTCATGTGCACTCAATCCAAACTTGAAACTTTTAAAAAGGTCATTGAATGAATGAAATTCATCTCCGCCTTTCACATCCAGAAAACTTGCTGTGTCGCCAATGATGTTTATATTTTATATATATATATATAAATAATAATTCAGGCACTTTTCCGTTATACGGACACCATTGTCGCCAAACATACATACATACATACATTTTGGCATAGTATCCGTATAACAGAAAAGTACTAAAGTTCATGGTTTAAAATCACAATAAAATATCATGAAATTTATTGATTAGTTGTGGGAAAATATAGGGGAAATAATGTGTTTTTCGTGAATTTTTTGTTTTGTTAACAATGTGGTTAGAGAGCCAGGGAGAAATCCAGAAAACTTGCTGTGTCGCCAATTATGTTTATATTTTATATATATATATAAATAATAATAATTCAGGCACTTTTCCGTTATACGTACACCATTGTCGCCAAACATACATACATACATTTTGGCATAGTGTCCATATAACAGAAAAGTACTAAAGTTCATGGTTTAAAATCGCAATAAAATATCATGAAATTTATTGATTAGTTGTGGGAAAATATCGGGGAAATAATGTGTTTTTGTGAAATTTTTTGTTTTGTGTTGTTGTATTCATTATAATTTTCAGTGCATTATTAAATTGAAATTTTTGTTTAAAATATGTAAACAAAACAGTGACCAGAAACCTGCACAATTTCTAATATAGATAGATAGATAGATAGATGCATGCATGTAGTACTTTTAATTATTTGGTAAAAATACTGTGATCGTCACTGAGAAAACCTGAATTTAACCTAAAAGTAATTGTCGAGTGTTTAAGCTGAAATTTCAGTTTACGAATACAGTATTTCAAATGTTTTAATAATTACATTCAGTTGTAAGTTTGAAATATTAGAAGTAAAGGCCAAGTAAATAATTAATAATGCATAACTAAAAGTAATTGTCGAGTGTTTAAGCTGAAATTTTATTTTAAGAATACAGTATTTCAAATGTTTTAATAGTTACATTCAACTGTAAGTTTGAAATATTAAAAGTAAAGGCCAAGTAAATAATTAATAATGCATAAGTAAAAGTAATTGTCGAGTGTTTAAGCTGAAATTTCATTTTACGAATACAGTATTTCAAATGTTTTAATAGTTACATTCAACTGTAAGTTTGAAATATTAAAAGTAAAGGCCAAGTAAATAATTAATAATGCATAACTAAAAGTATTCGTCGAGTGTTTAAGCTGAAATTTCATTTTACGAATATACAGTATTTCAAATGTTTTAATAATTACATTCAGCTGTAAGATTGAAATATTAAAAGTAAAGGCCAAGTAAATAATTAATAATGCATAACTAAATATGTATAATGATGAGATTTTTTTTTCTTGAATCATTCAGTGAAACTCGCCTTATAAATGTACGCAAATAATTCACATCAAAATCTTAAAATAACAAAGTTTTCTTTCGTGTTTAGCTATGCTTAATAACCAAAAAAGCTTGATTAATACAAAAATTATTTGGTAAAAATACTGTGATCGTCGCTGAGAAAACCTGAATTTAATCATATCACACAGAATTACATATTAAAAGTTTAAAAAACTGAGCGGAATTTCGTGCCACGAAATCTCTCTCTCTCTCAAAAAAAGGGTTAGTTATAAAAAAATTCAAAGTAGTAAAATACATACGACTTAAAAAGAAAATAAATACGGTAAAATGAAAAAATACCTTAATAAAAGAAATCCATAAAGTTTCAACAACCGAACAACCAAATGGAATCGTAATACACAATACACATACGCTTCTAGAGAGAGGAAAAAACCTTCACCTCATTGGCTGAAACATCGTGTCTGAAGATAGTAAAAGCCTCTAGCTGATTAGCTGAATGCTCGCGCATGCGTATAAATAGCATTTTTGCACGAAAAACTAAAAAGCAGGTTAGCTTTAAGTATATGGATTTTGTGTGGCCCTGTAAATGGAGGATAAACGCAATGCACACCATACTTTTAAGCTAGCAATTTATAGTACAGCTCAGTAATGCGTATAATTTTCATTATCTTTGAAATAGTGAAACATTATTAAATTAAAACACCAAATAAAATAAATTAAGACAGACTTGAGCACGGTTAAAACATAAAATTTATAAAAATTATACTTAAAAACAATTAAAAATACAATTTGTAAACGTTTCGCCAAGCGACAGGCGAGGCATCATCAGTACAAAAAATTCATTGCATAGCAAACGACTGAACAAATCAAGAACAGTTAAAGTTAGTTATTTTAAAAGCAGACAATATTCACTAGGGACAGAGCGAGCTTCATTCAAAGTCTGCGATCGCAACTGAGTGAACCAACTCTCAAGGAGTAATCTACCAGGATAGCTGTTGCAACCCGATTTCAAAATACTGCCGTTCGAAATTAGCGGGATGTGATTCGTTTGATGATTGCTGGAAAATTTTTGAATTCAAGTTACCATTTTTTAAAGCACTAGTATGTTCTTTTAGGCTTTTAGACTTTTTTTGTTATGGATAGGGACGCTTATGATTCAAAGGCTCATGAACTACTTGACGATGCAAATACATATTCTGTACTTAAGAAAGATCTAACTCCTTCCATTCAACGTAAGATGAACATTATTATTTCCAAATTTGTAAAACTTAAAAAAATCCCCCAAATTCTGCTTTGAAATTGAAATGTTACACCGGTCTGGTCCCTCTCTTTTAAAGCTTACCAAAGATTCATAAACCATCTATCCCACTCCGCCCCATTATCGATTTTTCTAAATCCCCTTTATATAATATTTCTAGTTACTTATCCGCATTTCTTAAACCTCTTACGTTAAACTCCAGTTACAGTCTTATTTCACCTTACAAATTTCTTGATGATTTACAGAGTTTTGTTTTCCCTACCGGTTATATCATGGCTTCTCTCGATGTTGTTTCGCTGTTTACTTCAATCCCTTTCGATCTGGTCTGTAAATTAACTAAATATATCTGGCCCACTCCTACACACCCTACTGATTTTAATGTCGAAGAGATTATTGAATTAGTTAAGTTTTGTTTGATCTCAAACTGTTTTGTATTTATTAATGGTAAATGGTTTTATATTAATGGTTTTGTATTTATTAATGCTTTTATATGCAAACTTTTGGTACCGCTATGGGCCCCCCCCACTCTGTTGTAATTGCTGTACTTGTAATCCAGAATATTGAAAATACTATTAATTCTGAACTTGGTCCACGTATTCTTTTTTGGAGACGTTATGTCGACGATATTTTTTTGATAGTGAAAGAAGCAGATTTAAATAATATTCTCACGATTTCTAACTCTATTGGTAACCCTATTAAGTTTACTGTTGAAATAGAAAATAATGCTGAATTACCATTTCTCGACATTCTAATCCGTAGACACACAACTGATATCTCTCAATCTATCACCGCTATACTGTTTACAGAAAACCTACATCTACTGGTCAATATACTAATATATGCCCTTTCAGCCATAAAATAGCTGTTATTAAGACTTTAGCCTTCAGGGCCATTATATATTGCAGTTCCAGTAATGATTTTGAAATTGAGAAATGTAAAATTTATCGCGATTTCGTTAATAATAGCTATCCTATTGGTCAGGTTAAAAAAATCTTTAAAAATACTTTAAATTTTGTGAATTCTACTCCCCCTCCCCATTTCAACGTAGTAAACCAAACTTTTGTATCTGTATCCCTTATTGTAAGAACATTTCTGATAAAATTTCTGGAATTCTAAAATTGGGTTATATTGGTAATATTGGGTAATATTGGAGTTTCTTTTAAACCAATTAATAAAATGAGTTCCTTTTTCAATAAGCATAAATTTCAATATGATAAGTCTAAATTACCATTGTTGTTTATATTATTCACTGTAAAGATTGCAATAGTGTTTACATTGGTGAAACAGGTAGATCATTGGAAATTCGCCTAAAAGAACATACTGGTGCTTTAAAAAATGGTAATTTGAATTCAAAAATTGTCCAGCATTCACTTCAAATGAATCACATCCCGCTAATTTCGAACGCCAGTATTTTGAAATCGGGTTGCAACAGCTATCATGGTAAACCAACCCTTGAGGGTTGGTTTACTCAATTGCGATCGCAGACTGTGAATGAAGCTCGTTCTGTCCCTAGTGAGTATTGTCTCTTTTTAAATTAACTAACTTTAACTGTTCTTGATTTGTTCAGTCGTTTGCTATGCAATGGATTTTTTGTACTGATGATGCCTCGCCTGTCGTTTGGCGAAACGTTTACAAATTGTATATGTAATTGTTTTTAAGTATAGTTTTTATAAAATTTTATTTTTTAACTGTGCTCAAGTCTGTCTTAATTTATTGTATTTGGTGTTTTAATGGTTTTTTCAATTCAGACGTTAAATGTATATATACTGCAAATTATTAAATTACACTGCGGACGATTTTTCCCCGTAAAACAATGTGTAACATAATTCTTTTATTTGACCCTGTAAATGAACTATAAACGCAATGCTCACCATACTTTTAAGGGAGCAATTTATAGTACACCTCAGTAATGCATATAAATTTCATTATGTTTGAAATAGTGAAACATCATTAAATTACACTGCAAACAATTTTTCCCCGTCGAACAATGCGTAACAGAATTCTTTTGTTTGACCCTATAAATGAATAATAAATGTTTTGTACCCCATATTCTACAAAAATCATGTTTTAAACCGCTAAATAAATATATATCAATTTCATTATATTTCAAATGGCGTAGCATCATCAAAATGCACTCGAAACGATTATTTCCCACTGACTGTAATGTAACGGAATACTTTTGACTGTCTCTGTAAAACAAAATATACGTGCTACACCCTTCATTTGAAATAGGGAACATACTGTAGTAGACGACAATAACATATAAAAATTTCAGGGCAATCCAAGCATATTTACGCGAGTTAGAGCACGGACAGACAGTCACACGGCCAAATGGCAGACAAACTGAAGTCATAAACACTTTTCAACTAGGTTGGAAAGCGTTAAAAACAGAAATCTTTTAATGAACTCAAACGCATTTTGTCATCAAAACCGGCACTCTTAATTTACAATCCCAAAAGCGCGACCGAAATCATTTGTGATGCCAGTATTGATGGTTATGGGGCTGTATTAATGCAACAAGCTCCAGTAGACAATCAATTTCATTCCGTTCATTTCGCCAGTAAAACAACCGAAGCTGAACGAAAGTATACTAGCTATGAATTAGAGGTCTTGGCTGAATAGAAGCCTTGAAAATTTTATAGTATATGTATTAGGTATTCCATTTAAAATTATAACTGATTGCAATACGTTTAAAAGGACTATGGATAGGAAAGATACGAGTACAAAAATAGCTAGGTGGGCGATAATGTTATCTGATTTTGATCATACTATTAAGTATACACACGGTACTAGCATGAGAGATTTTGATGTATTAAGCCGACACCCTATTTGTATGGTAATCCAACTAAAAATTTTCCAAGCCCAGGAAACTGATGAGCATATTAAAACCATAAAACAAATTCTGAAAATAAAATGTTATAATGATTATTAAAAATTATGGTCATTATAAGTGTGTTAATGGTAATGATTTGTTAGTTATCCCAGAAGAAATGTAAATGAATATAATTAAAGCCGCTCACGAAAAATGTCATTACGCAATCGCTTGAACGGAAAATAATTTAGAGAATGATTTCTACATCCCCAATGTTAAACAAAAAATTGAGAAGTGCAAATCAAATTGTGTTCCCTGTATTTTAATTAACCGGAAATCTGGTAAACAAGAAGCTGTGCTACATCCGATAGAAAAAAGAAAAAACTCCGCTACATATGTACCATGTTGATCACTTAGGTTTATTAGAGAGCACGAATGAAAATTACAAACATATTTTCTCGGTCATTGATACTTTCACAAAATTTATTTGGTTGTATCCCACAAAATCTACTGATGCTGCAGAAGTAATTTCAAAATTAGAAATCCAAAAAACTGTTTTTTGAAGTCCATTTCGTATAATTACGGATAAAGATTTAGCCTTTACGTCTCAAGCTTTTGAAGATTATTGTGTCAGAGAAAACATTCAACCCACCCCGTTTACCACAGAGTTACCAAGGGCTAACGTCCAGGTCGAGCGTTTAAATTCTGTTATAATATCTGTCCTGTCCAAATTGTCTGTAGATAATCCAACGAAGTGGTATACCCATGTAAGTGATGTCCAACAAGTGATAAATTCGAACTTTTAAAGAAGTATTAACACGACCCCTTTTGAGTTACTATTTGGTACTAAAATGAAATTAAAAAATAATGTTAAATCTAATGATTTCTTGAACGCTGAAGCGCAATCCGAATTTATCAACAATCGTGAACAGTTGAGAAAAGACGCTAAAAAGCAAATTTCAAAAGCCCAAGAAGAGAACCGTAAAACTTATAATCTCAGACGAAAAAAGCCTAACAAATTTAAACTCATCAATATGGTTGCTATAAAACGCACACAACAAGGTCCAGGTTTGAAGTTAAAATCAAAATATTTTGGTTCTTACAAAATCACTAAAGTGAAAAATAAAGACACCTACAATGTGAAGAAAGTTGGATTTACCGAAGGTCCAATGGTCACAAGTACTTGAACCGCGTACATGAAGCCGTGGACTGATGAAGCTTGACATCGTTTAAAAAAAAAAAAGAATTTCCTCGATTATGACATTACCCGACTACGACATACTCACCGGACTAACACACAAGATTCTACAAAATTAATTCCGAAGAAACGAGAATTCATTAATTTAAAAACAAATGAGAGGAAAATACGTAAGAAGAAAGAAGACGAAAAGACGTAAGGACAAAGAAGATGAAAAGAAGTAAGAAGAAAGAAGCCGAAAAGACGTAAGAAGAAAGAAGACGAATCAGATGCAAAAACGAATCAGAAGACGAATCGGACGAAAAGACGTAAAAGAAAAGAAGACGAAAGAAGACGGATAAGACGAAAAGACGTAAAAGAAGAAAAAAGGAAGAAAAAGAAGAATTCTTTCAAGAAATACTTTGAAACAATATATTTATGATGAGAAACGCATGACTCTTTTTTTTTTTTTTTGTATTCTCCACTTTGTATGCTGCTTTGTTTTGTCTTTAAGATGATCCAACTGCTCCTTCAAGTGGACCAAGATGTTATCCAAGGACTACTCTTCTCATAAAGACTCTCTACACACCTTCTGATAGCTAAAGACGTGGCTAAAGAGAAGCAGACGAAATAAAGTGAGGCGATTGAAAAGAGAAGTACTGTTATGTTTTGGCGCGTAAAACAGTAGTGGTGTGCAGTGAGAAAAGACGTTAGTTTAAGAAGCAGAAAAATGATGTAAAGTTATAAATCATGGTTTAAGCTGTTTACTTAACGAAATGTATATATATATATATATATGCAAATATTTGTGTTCATCGTATAATAGATATAATTAATTCATTCAAGTGTTATCTCATTTTATTCCGAATCGCATGCCCGGATTGGATGGGTTATATATTATATTATACTTTAATATATAATTAAAATCACATGTGTGAAAAGCAAAGGGAAAGACAATAAAAAATTAAGGAAGAGACATTACAAAAATTAAACACGATAAAATGAAAATGCAAATATGAGAAATTATGAATATCTTATGGATTCGTCAGTGGAGCTTCATAAGAAAAATTGATAGGAAAGATATGTTCTTTCGTCCGATATTGTCACCTAAAAATGACTATATTAGGCTCCTTATAACATATCGAAAAACCCCACAAAATGGGAAATTAATAATAAATCGAAAGAATAAATGCATATATATATTAATATACTAGTCGTGTTTCACCCGTTTAGATGATCCTTTCAAGAACCCCAAATACATTTTACATGTGAACAGAAAACAAATAAATAAAATTATCTAAATTATAGGAAATAACTAATAAAAAACCCCCCAAAATATGATTTATTGATATAAATAAAAGAAATATTATTTATGATTGATTTCTTATTAATTTAAATTAGTTGGTGTACGTTTATGTTACGTTAAGAGGATCCGAAACACAAAAATCTGCAAATATTTGAAAAATATTTTATCGTATTTAAACATTATCTGTGTTTTTGGTGAAAACCTGAATGAGAATTTCATTAAGTTGGAAACTTGTTTAACAAATGAATTTCCATTATAACAATGTAAAATTATGCTCTTCAAATGCTCTTTTGGTGAACTTATGTAATACAGTAGAGATAAGGAATATGTTGTTAATCTAAATAAATTTGTCGAATCGTTAAATATTCAATAAGGTCTTGTTTATGAACAAAAAGAGAAATGGTTCGAATGAGAATTATTTTGAATTTTGTATGCTGACGTATTTTATCTTTCCAACTAATATGAGAAATGTAGATTGAGTAGATTTACTGAATGTATATTTAAGTGAAAATTTTAAATTTTAATATTTTCAGATAATTTTTCCTAGCAATAATTACAAAATAGAGATACAATAATCAATAAAATGAGATTCATTAACTCATTACGACAAGATAATACTAAATAAGAAGGAAATACTATTAAATATTTCTTTATTCGTTTTTTCTTGCATCAAACAGTTAACTTTAATATATATGCATATATCTGCTTCTATGCATTATTGTCAAAACACATTATTAAAATCGTTAAATATTCAATAATGTCTGGTTTATAAACAAAAAGAGAAATGGTCCGAATAAAAATTGTTATGAATCTTGTGTGCTGAGGTATTTTATCTTTCCAACTAATATGAGAAATGTAGATTGAGTAGATTTACTGAATGTATATTTAAGTAAAAATATTAAATTTTAGTATTTTCAGATAATTTTTCGTAGCAATAATTACAAAATAGAGATAAAATAATCAATAGATTCATTAACTCATTACGACAAGCTAATACGAAATAAGAAGAAAATATTATTAAATATTTCTTTATATGTTTTTTCGTGCATCAAACAGTTAATTTTAATATATATGCAGATATCTGCTTCTATGACTTATTGTAAAAACACATTATTAAAAACAGATTGTTTAAATAAAAGCAAATGTAGTTAGATTACTGATTTAAAAAAATCTTAGTCGATTTTAATTAGCATGAATATCTCAAAAGATTCTTCAATTTTAAGCATTGCTTTTATTCCTTACCCATAATGTAGTTGCATAAATGTTAATTTCATGAAGTAATGAAAAAATAATTCCGAACTCAATTAATAAGCAAAAACATACCATTTTAATAGTATATCGTTTTAATTTTTCCTTAGAATTAAATTGAAATTTTCATTCTATATTGGAGTGCACATTAGATTTTAGAGCATATTTTCGTCAAGCATACCTATATAGACCCATTTTTTAAAATAATATTAATCCACTTATAACATCTTATTTTATTGTAAATTATAATATGTACTTTGGATTAGTTTTAAGCTTACAAATAACAAACGTTAATAATACGAATAAAATATCGTTAATTTCACGAAATTCCTTAAAAGTATCTTTAAATACATCTTTTAAACATAATTTCCTTATATTTCTTACCATAATGTAGATGCTTAAATGTTACTTTCATGAAGTAAAGGAAAAGAAATTCTGGACTCAATAAGCAAAAATGTGCTATTTTAATAGTACGCTATTAAAGATTTGCAACAAATTGTCCCGTCATTTGAACGTTTTTATAGAAAACGGCTATGTAACCGTAATTTAACTCTATTCTGATCATAATATGGGCAATAATACAGGTAAAACTATAGTTAAATTACAGTTATGTAACCGTGTTCTATAAAAACGGTCAAATGACTGGATAGTTTATTGCAAATTTTTAAAAGTGTATATCATTTTAATTTTTCCTTACATTTAAAGTGAAATTTTCTTTCAGTGCACTTTTGTGTTCATGTAACTTCTTATCTAAAAGATAATTTGTATACTTGAACTTCAGAATAACTTTTTATGTCCCAATTAAAAGAACTATTAAATGAATTCCTCCTTACAATTAATGAGAAATTTTCATTTTATGTTGCAGCTGACACTACTTTTTAGAGCAAATTTTCTTCATAGCATGTCTACACCGATGCATTTCTTAAAACATAATATATGCCCAATTATAATATCATAAATAATTAATTAAATTATAATATGAAATTTTATTTACTTTTAATTGTACATATAACTAACGTTAAATTTCACAAAATTCCTTAAAGTTTTCTTTATGTGAGTTCTTGACATTCATAAAACATATTTTTCGTTTCTAAAAGATAAAGATTTTATTTGAACTCCAGAATAACTTTTTATCACCTGCTATAAAAAAATAAAACTTGTCTTTTTAGATTTTTTTATCACTCTCTCACTTTTTATCTCCAGACAATAGAACACTTCAAAAAATTATACTGCTAGTGGAATAGTACTTTTTTCAGTTTTTTTTATTTATTTAATCTAAACTATGTTATTTACGATGACTTTTTCTGTTAATTGTTGCAGACTCTTGTTGCGGTTCTTAAACTTAATAAATTAAATAAATATTTAAAATCAAATGAAAAAATTTAAAAGGAGGTGACTTATACATCCTACTAGAAAACTGAAAGCCCTTCCGTAAATACAATAAATTGGCAAGTTTAGAATGTCATAAAACTATTAAAATTAATAATAAGGCATCGGATTGATCATATAAATCTGATCGTTAATCAGGGGGCAAACCCTGACGTAGTTTGATGTCAAACTTGCAATGACGAAAACAGATAAAAATCGGAGAAGTCGGTGATAGGAGGAAGTGGATTGATCGAAAGGAAACGTTGAGAATAAAAGAAAGAGAATGAACAAAGGAAAGTTCTTTGTACAAGTTAAAACACAGAATAAAGTAGAATTTAGGGTGTTTCATCGTCTCGGTTTATGGCCGGCGATAGCATAATTATCATTTCCTTCTTTAACGCCTGACTTTCCTTTTTTTCCTCCGTCGTCTGGTGTTAAATATTTTTTAATTCTTCCACTCTCCCTCATCCTGTATTTAATTAAATATTTATTTCTTGATTATTATAATTTATATTTTCCTTTTATTTATTTTTAATACAATGTTGTAAAACTTATTTGTTTTTAATTAAAAATAATATTATTTATTTAATAATTAAATTTCATTTTTCATTTTGAGTTGTTATTTTTATTTTCTTTAGCTAATTTTATCCCCCTCACACCCCTCTTATTTTGCATTTTACTATATATCAGTTTCTTGCCTACATATCCTTATATATATATATATGGTATACACATACGTAAGCAATGGTAAACGTGCAATATTTTTATCCATAATGAATGATGAATTGTTTAGACGAAAAAGACTAACGTTTCCAAGAATATGTAATAAAAATTCCTTTAGTATGTGACAGAGACAATTTTGATGTCATTTTTTATGACAATTCGTTATTGGAATAAAAAATTTGCAAAATTATTTCCTTTATAAAATTAATTATACAAAATCACAATTGATATTTCTTTCATTAAACAAGTTCAGATTCATAGTCATAGGTATTATCTTAAGCATCATGCGTAATTTCATTTTTTAAGTCATTCGCTTTACCTGAAGCAAAAACACATAAATCTATGTTATAATAAGTATTTTTTACAGGATATTTATAAGTTAAATTATCATTAAAATTTAAATAAAAAGTATTCTTTGTAAAACTCTATTGTATAAAATTACTGTTAGACCAAACTATCTAAAGAAACAAAGGAGGAAGGCAACTGTTAAACATAAAATTCGAAACAATTACCAACAACAGCAAAATACTGTTAAGACACATAATTTTTTTCACACAATTAAGTAAGATATCTACAAAAAAAATTTAAAAAAAAACTGAATTAAATTCCATTATTAGCCATTTCTGTCCATCCTCTTTAATTAAAATCTACGTGTTGCTGACGAGTGCCTGTTTCGCTAATCGTTGCCACAGATTAATCTCGGAAAATAAAACATTTGAAGTTACTGAAAAAATTAATAGCTCGAAAAGTATTTGTCAGAAAAGTGTTAGACAAACTGCGATAGAAAGGTAAAAAAATTGTATTTTTCTTGATATAAATTTCAAATCTAATGATTATGCCCTTTATCAAACATTGAATTTCAAAAATTACCAAATTTCACAATGGATAACAATAGCGAAACCTTCACGCGTAAAAAGATAATGATAACGACAATGTGTTCTGACGTGTATACTGGCTATAGCACGAGTCAAAAATTATAGTAGGTTCATTATTCTGTTAAAATACAAAAGTGAATTATGATGTCACGAGGGCATTATTTTTATTTAATTCTCGACAAAAACTAGATGCGCCATTTCGTTTTAGTTGTGAATTATATAGGTTAATTCACGTTATTAAAAATCACGTTATATGAGTATGTGTAAGTACAGAAAGCAGTTTAATGTGTCGTTATTAGAGAATTAAAAAGAAAATTAATATGACGTCATATTACAAGTCTAACGGGCTTTTTCAAATGTTTGAGAATCATACAAAGAGAGTATTAGTATGAGTAATATAGAAAGCAAGTAGCTATGACGTCAGCAGGTGAATAAAATGTCATGTGGGTTTGAGGAACGTATTGAATAATGATAAAAATCCGATTATGGAAATATTGACATATTTTAACATTTTGAAGTTCTCTGTACAACATGTTTAATTTTGAAATTGATTTTTCTACACGAAGATTCTTAAAATCCCGGACAACGCCGGGTATTTTAGCTAGTACACAATAATGTGTGCAAATGCTTTTGTTCAACCCAGTATATGCGATAAAAGCATGTATATTCAATAGAATTTATACACTCCACATAATACAAAGAAAATTAAATAAGTTGTAAAATAAATACCACAACGTAAAACGCACTTCCAGCAATTACGGATAATAGTCAGTCCTGTAACCGATTTTTTTTCGTTCGTCTCTGAAAATGAACTATAAATGATCTGCACTCCTTAATGTATTGAAAACATGTTGTACTGCATTTTAGTGATCCATTTTAGTTTCATTATGTGTGTAGTATCGCATCTTTAAAATATACCGCAAACGATAGGACTCATAGAACATAATGCAATATAATTATTTTAGGCGTCTTTGTAAACGAACTACACGTGTTTACTATTATAAACTGCTGAGAAAGAATGTTGTTGCCTACCTCAGTCAGACATATCAATCTTTTTATATTTGAAATATCGTACATCAATAAAACGCAGCACAAAGGATTTTCACCACAGATTATAACGTAACGAAAATCTTTTTGTGTGTCCATGTAAACAAATTATAAACATTACGCACTTCATTTTGATTACCAAACATTTTATTGTGAGCTTAAATAACATGTAAGAAATGAAAAATTCGAGTTTATTTACGAGAGTTAGAGTACAGTAAGATCGACAGACGAACAGACGTTTAAATAGACAGATACTCACAATTTATAACCTGTAAGCGTTTTGTCCGTATTTTTCGTTTCCCAAGAACAACTTAAATCGGTTCTAGACAAAAATATTTTAAACAAAATTGTGTTTTATGATATATGTAAGAAAAAGAGATATAAAGTGTATTTTAGAAACAAACGGGGAAAGAAAATTTTAAATTTTAAATTTTTTACAAATATTATTATGAAAATGCAATTTTTAACTTTGTTGGAAGGTGTTGACAACAATGTTGAAAAAAGTTAAAAAGCCAAAAATATTAAAATGAAATTCAATAATTATTATTACTTGCAAACATCCTTCAAATATTTTGGAAGCTGTTCATGTTACGAGAAATATTTTTCAATACTTTTTCCACATACTTTATTTGAACAAGATATCTTACCAATATATTTTCTTTATTACGCAAAATAAATCTGTATTTATTCAACAGTTTCGCTTATCGTATGAAAAGAAAACAGAACTTCATTTATTATGCAATTCATTTTAACACTAACCAGTGTTTTGTATAACTGTATGCCAAATGAATTGACAAAGAGTAGTCTTTATATTCTTTTAAAATTAAATGTATATCGCAGCGTATCTTTCTTAATTCTTATCTGAATTTCCATGTTATACCGAAGGAGTTCATTAGAATATTATTCAAAATCTATTAGAAATTTTATGCAAAATTTGCAGAAGTCTGTGAAGGTATTTGAAATT
Source organism: Maratus michaelseni (assembly GCA_963931845.1). Taxonomy (NCBI): domain Eukaryota; kingdom Metazoa; phylum Arthropoda; class Arachnida; order Araneae; family Salticidae; genus Maratus; species Maratus michaelseni. The sequence continues at coordinate 76,439,083 of OZ007590.1, read as the reverse complement.
TATTAGATAAGATAAAACTCCAACTTTAGTTTCATGTTGAAAGATATAGAAAATCTGATTATGTGCTTAAAAGACTACGGCGGAATTATTAAAGTTTAATATAAAAGCCAGAATATTGCATATTGTCTTACATGTAAAATGTATCAATCATTTTTGTGAATTAGACTGTAAAAGTTTAATTTAAAGTAACAAAATGTAACATATAAAGCTTCTAAAGACGTATAGATTGACACTACTTCGTTTATTCTATACCTCATTTCTAAAAATAATTGATTGAGTTTTTCTGTTATAATATTTTTTTACGAAAATAATTACCTTCAATATTGCGCTGCAAAAGAATACTCGTGCTTCGTTTTTTCCAAACTGCACAGAATTTATCCAAATTTCTCTTTCGAACATCTGGTTTTATTCTATTTTAAATTCTAGTATTACTTCTAAGAAGTTCATTAAAAAAATATTTATGAATTTGAGGAAATATGTAAACATATTTCTGAAAATTTATTAGATAAGATAAAAAATCAGAAGCGTAGTTTCATTCTGTGAGGATATCATAACAATTGATTTTGCATTAAGTAACTGATGCTGACAATATAAAATTTCAATTCGAAAATGAAAAGTATGCACATATCTTATACGTAAATTGCCTCAAAATATAATACTTAGGTATTCCAAATAAATGTTGTTTAAAAATACAGAAATGTTGCATTATAAAGCTTTTAGGGAAGAAAAATTAAGTATGAAGATATATAATATTCCCGAAGCTGCAGCGGTCGTCCAAAGTATTAAACGGCCCGGCCGCCCAAATCTCGCTGCCCGGTGTCTTAAACTTATTGAATTTAGCTTTTAAATTTTTCCGGTGACATCTTCCGCGATGTGCCTTGCCGGACAAAAGTTGAATGGGTATAGGGAACTCTGACAGACGCGCTGCCGCTTTTTCCGCGAAGCAGCGTCGGTCTATGTAATAATCAAGTATGAATATAATTAAACATAAAAGATAATGGATATTTAATGAAAAATATAGAGTATAACGTCTTGAATTGAGCTTTTATAAACACAAAATACTTGTTCAATATTAGTACATTCATTAACGAAAATTTTGAAAAGTTGTCTAACATCTAATAAATGGATTTTACATAATTTTTACTTGAAAAGTATTATCTCAAATACCTTGTTGCACTATAATACGAATATAAAAATTTCCATATTTATTTTAATTATTTTCACTTTTTCTCCGAATTTATCCCATAACTTTTTGGCAAGAAATTACACGGACTCCTTACATATTTCTTAAGTAGGTGTATTAAAATCTTGTTCATTTCCATGATGCGTATAAGTGCTTATATTTGGTTACCACTGATTTCGAATACTAATTTTTGCTTTATTTTATCGCAGAATTCTGCGATTATAAATGAGAAGATTATTATTCGTAAATTGTTGTTTTTGAAAAAATGCTTCCAATACAATCGCTGATATACTCTCTGAAATCCTCTTTACGTGACCAATTCATTTTAAATCTACAGAACAAAGTTTATTTATTTTTTATTTATAAACTTTTAAATTAGACTTTTTACACAAATAAAATGATAGTCGAGTATGAAAAAAAAAACAATTGACATTATTCGATAATTAAAGTTTTAACTGAAAAAAATGTTCGTAAGAGCGTAAAATAAAATAAAATCTACATACAGAATCACATAATAAGATCGCTAATTATAATTAAAATATAGATAAAATGCTTGAGTGATAGAAAGAGAAAACACAAAAGTTTTATAAAACATTTCAATGATTGGCATTGTTTCAGCGCTCATATAAGGCGCCTTTTTCAAGGTATATAACGATAAACAAAAATATTCTCGCAATTTTTTGAAAAAATAAATAAATAAACATATATACATAAGCATTTTATCTATATTTTAACTACATACAGAAGTTGTCAAAAAAGATTCTTTGTATAGCATATATCAAACGTCTAATATAAAAAATGATGAAATTTATTTTTGAAAAGATAAATCATTTGCTGCTAATAAATACGTTTATTTACTGTTACAGAAGAGCTTTAAATATTTAAAGATTGTAATAATGTGTTTGTTTTTTCTTAAAACAGTTTCTAGTGTATCCAGTTACTGAAAAAAGTCTAAAGCCAGTTGTAATTTGATACCTAAAATGCCTTAAGTAACATTATCACATTGAAATGGAAAAAAAAAATCAACATTCGTCTTACATTAAAAAAATACTTCCAAATATATGTACAAAGTTAACCCAATCATTGAAAATTGTAACTTACAGAAAAATCGGAAATGAAACACTTAAGGAAAAATCTAAAATTTCGATAAACAGAAAATCACATAAGTTTAAGATTTAGTCGATAAATATTTTTTTAAACGTGTTTTCTTTTTTAAAGACATTTTCTAATATCTCTTTTATGGAAACCTGAAATATATTCCAAAGATGTTAAGAATAAAAAAAAAATATCCACTTTGAACTTTTTCACTTTGTTGGCACAAGCAGACCTTGTTTAAATCGATTATTCAAATTAATATTTTTTTTCGAGCAAAGATTTTTTTTTATCATTGGAATTCTAAATAACGTTTCGAGTAGACAAATACATTCCTTAAAAAATGCATTATTGGTGTGATAGTCAATTAAATTTTATATACGCATTGTATAAATTTTATATGTAGATATACATGCACAGGATGATGTACTGCGAGGAACTCTATACATATTAAAAAATGAAATTTCATTTTCGTGTTCGAGCCTCTTTCATTTAACTTATATTTAAGGAAATATTGTCCTATGTCTTAGAAGAGCATTAGAAAAAAATCACAGTATTTTATGACCAAAATTTACCAAGTTATGATATTTTTGAATTTTACAAATTTCCAGTAATAAATTTGAGTCTTTCTGTGTTTAATTTGTTTAATGTAATATAATTGAATTTATTTGTGGAAGTGATTATTGCTGTTATTAATATGATCTTTTTTTCACATTTACCAGCTAAACCTTAGTTCTGGTCATATAATTTATGGAAAAATTTAATTTTATTAATATTAGAAGTTTTGGCTGAATTTCCCAATTTTGATTAGCTTAATAGTGATTGAGAGCTAAAAAAAATCCATTTAAATGCCTACAACAAATTTAAAATTAATATTAAACTGTTTTATCTATGTTATCGTTACTCATTTTATTTTAGAAAAAGTATTAGTAAACAAATCTCTAAAAACCTAACGAAAAATTTCTTATTTTCGTATATTTCATAAATATTAAAGAAGCGTATTCCTCAAAACAATTGCGTATCATAGAGAATATAATTCAGTCGTTGTGTTTTAAGCATTAAAACTATTAATTTCGAGATATTTTGAATTAGTGGTCGCATGTTTATTCTTAGCAGACTTCGAAACGAACCCTGTTCTGTATCTATTTGCGATGGAACATCCCCCCCCCTCCTCTTTTTGTTTTCTGGCAATCCGTTAATGTAACCCTGTGTGTGTGAGTAGATGTGCTCGGAACTAGGTGGCGACAAGCCGCCGTTGCTGTCTTTCTCTTAATCGTATTTATTAACTAAATAAATACTTTACTTTAAGATACAGTCCATTTTTTTTTCTAAGTTCGCACAACTAGTACGAAACATCCGCACATTTTTGGTCCTGAGCGACCCGGAGGTAATCAGCGCATCTTCATTGTTTTAACGAAAAACTTGTGATTTCTTTATCTTCAACAAGAAGATCAACAGTATGTCGGAGGCAGTAGTTACGACTCTAAATCGAAAGCGCGGCAACATCAAGTCTTAGCTCACCAAAATATCCGAAGCGATTAATGAAAATACTTTTGAAATAGCTGAATGGCAGTCTCATTTGGAGTGTTTAACTAGAATACAAGAAAAGTTCGAAATTATCAAGGAGGATTATTATAAAATCGTGAAAGAGGACGATTTTGAAAAACAGAGGAGCAACTGTATCTACTAGATGAGGACATTAGAAAAATAGAGGTAAGTCTTAAAATCTCTATTAAGAAATTTTATTGTGAATCTAATGTTAGCGCTTCTTCAAGTAATGATATAACTGTTAGTAATCATAAATGAATTATAAAACTGCCCAAAATTCCATTACCGGTTTTTACTGGAAAAATTGAGGAGTGGAGCATTTTTAAAACTGCCTTTAATACGCTCATTACTAAAAATTCTGATTTGAACGAAAATGAAAAGCTTTTCTATCTCCGTGGTGCTTTATTGGGGGAACCCAAAAGCATACAAACCCCAGACGATAGTTATACGTCTCTCTTTAGTGCATTAGAACAACGGTATGAGAACAAAAGAAGAATAGTAGATTGTCATATAAAAAATATTCTCAACTTGTACCCAATCAAACATGAATCCGCAAAAGATCTTCGAAATTTATTAGATAGTGTTAGAAAGAACTTAAGAGCTCTTAAAGTTTTAGACTATGAAAGAGATACATTCTCTAACGCCGTATTATTAAATATAGTTTTAGACAAACTTGATCGAGACACTCGTAAACAATATGAGCTCATGTTAAAAGATAACGAGGTTCCTAACTTTGACGAATTTCTCGAATTCTTAGAACGAAGAAGTCAAATCTTAAATAGCATCAGTGTTAGTTCTTCATCAAAATTCAATTCTAACTCTGACCGTTCTAAGTCTTTATTCATGAAATCTGATAAAACACAGGATAAACAGTGCAGTCTATGCTCTGAAATCCACCCGTTGTACCATTGCGAAAAATATAAGATTATGAAATTAGCAGATAGAATAAATATTGTCAAGAAAAACAAACTTTGTTTTAACTGTCTTAATTCTTCACATTTATTATCATCGTGTGATTAAAAAAAATACTTGCTTTGTTTGCAAATCAAAATTTCATCATACTTCCCTACATAAATATTCAGCGCCACAAGCTGATCATTACGAGGTCAAATCAAGCGTCCCAGACATAGCGGCGACTGCCTGTACGCAAAAAGAGAATTTTGAAAGCGATACTCCCAAACATTAGTTTTTTTCTCATGGAAACAATAAATCCGTTTTGATAAACACGGCGATAATTTATATTACAGATTCTAATGGGGTTAAAAGACCGCTACGTGGCATTTTAGACTCTACGTCAGAAAGTAATTTTATCTCATTTCACGCAGCAATTTTGTTGGGATTAAAGAAAGAAAAAATTCGTATACCGATTGCGGGTTTGAATGATTCAACAATAAATATAAAGGCAAAAACTGCAGTTTGCTTATATAATAAAAGCGGGGATTCTCAATGGAATATTGATTGTCTGATCACTCCGAAAATAACAAATTTCAGTCCGTCTAGAAAGATAAGCATTTCTAATTTGAGCATTCCACAAAACATAAAATTGGCGGACCCTGAATTCTTCATTCCGCAAAAAATAGATATACTTCTGGGTGCCGAATTGTTTTTCGAATTTTTAAATGCTGATCAAATAAAACTGAAAGATAATTTAATTCTGCAATCAACTTGTTTTGGATATCTGGTATCTGGTAGTGTTTATGATAATAATATAAAGCATAATGAAACCCATTGTTTTCTAACAAAAAATCTAGAAGCAATCAATAAGACCATGACCTCATTTTGGTAAATAGAGAATGTTGATGTTTTAAAGCCATGCAGCAGTGACGAATTAACATATTGTAATCAACATTTTGATAAAACGCATTTTAGAAAAGAGGATGGGAGATACGTAGTTGAAATGCCGTTCAAACCAGAAACTTCTGAAACTAATTTAGGAATGTCTAAAAAAATCGCATCTAAAAGATTAGATTATTTGTGGCAACAGAGAGCGTGATTTATTTAGAGCGTGATCCAACAATGAAAAATTTGTACATAGATTTTCTAAATGAATATAAGTATTTGAAGCATATGCATGAAATAGAGGAAAATAGTGATTTTGAAGACGGTGTTTATTTACCTCATCACGGAATTCTGCGACCATCAAACAAAACTACCAAACTGCGCGTTGTTTTTGACGCAAGTGCAAAATCAACAACTGGAAAATCTTTAAATGATATGTTATATAAGGGAGGGGTGCTTCAGGAAGATCTCTTTTCAATATTAGTAAGATTTAGAAAGCACATTTACGCCTTCTCGGCAGATATAAAACAAATGTTCAGAATGATAGAAATTAACCCGTCGCAGCATAAATTCCTAAAAATTCTCTGGAAGGACAGTAAGTCATCGCCTGTCAAAGTTTTCCAACTCTCAACCGTTACCTACGGGACCGCCTGCGCCCCATATCTAGCAACCAAAACTTTGCAACAACTTGCTTTGGATGAAAAAAGGGACTTCCCATTGGCTTCGAATATTTTATTAAATGATTTTTACATGGATGATTGCTTGTCTGGTGCTTCAGATTTAACCCAGATGCAATTAATTCAGCGCGAATTAACGCAACTTCTCCAAAGAGGAGGCAGCTTGCACAAATGGTGCTCCAATGGAGTACAGTCTAAGGATCAGGAAATATTTCCCCTTGACAGAAATTCCGAGGAAATTATGACAAAAACGTTAGGAATGCTATGGAATAGCTTCAGTGATACATTTACCTACAAGGTAAACATAAGTGAAAAACAAAACTTTACTAAAAGAGATGTCCTTTCACAAATAGTTCGTATCTATGACCCCCTTGGTCTACTTGGACCGGTGATAGCAAAGGCAAAAATCTTCATGCAATAACTGTGGCTACTCAATGTGGATTGGAACGAAAAATTACCTCCACACGTTTCTCAGCAATGGGAAAACTTCATCGCAACATTACCAGAATTAGAGACAATTAAGGTGCCAAGGTGTTTCTTAAAAGTGAACGTTAAGTAGGTGGTGCTGAACGGTTACGCAGATGCTTCTTCTAAGGCGTACGGTGCAGTCATATATATTCAAACTATCTCCAACACTAATGAACTATCTAGTCAACTTCTTTGCAGCAAGTCCCGTGTTGCTTCGACGAAAGTAATGACTATTCCTAGACTGGAATTATCTGCATGTCTTCTTCTGACAAAATTGACTAACAAGGTCTTAGAGGCCTTAAAACAACCTCTCGACTCCGTCCAGTTGTTCTCTGATTCAACTATAGCACTAGCGTGGATTGAAACTTCTCCAAATTTGTTAAAGACATTTGTGTGCAACAGAGTGTCGCAAATTCAGCAGTTATCAAAAAACTATAAGTGGTCTTACATTCCATCCGAGAGCAATCCAGCTGACATGGTTTCTAGGGGACTTGACGTAAAATCTCTTGCTGCTAGTGAACTGTGGTGGCAAGGTCCACAACTTTCAACTGTTAGTGAACAATCTTTAGAGACTATTCGTAATCCAGATAGTCTGTGTGACAAGTTATATGTAAATGAACTGAAACCTCCTGCTAAAAGGACTCTTTTCAACATTAATGACTCTAATTTTGTGAATGATTTATTTAATTTAACTAATAATTTTTTGAAATTAATTAGAATTCTAGCCTTTATTTATAGATTTATTAGAAATTGTAAGGAGTGCGATAAATTAAAAGGTCCTCTTTCTGCCAACGAGATCCAGAAATCGGAAATTTACTTATTGAAATACATTCAGGTAAAGTATTTTACACATGAAATTGATGCCTTGAAAAAGGGTTCTTCAGTCCCTCCTGCAAGTAAGTTAAAATTTCTGAATCCTTTTTTAGATTGTAATGAACTAATCAGAGTAGGTGGGAGACTCTCACATGCGAACATAAATTAGAAAAGCAAATATCCCATAGTTTTGCCAGCAAAGGATAGGTTAACTAAACTTATTTTTCAATACTATCATCTTCGTGATTTTCATGTAGGACCCCAGGCTCTTTTGAATACTGTACGTCTAAAATATTAGCCACTCAGCGGCAGAAACATTGCACGTAAGGTTGTGCATGAATGTGTACAATGCTTCAAAGTTAAGCCCATAATGGCTAACCAGCTGATGGGGGATCTCCCTCCTGAGAGAGTAATACCTAGCTCTCCCTTTTCTAATGTCGGATTAGATCTATGTGGACCCTTTGAAATAAAATACAAGGGCCAGAGAAAGGGTACCCTCCAAAAAATCTATGTAACTATATTTGTATGTAGGGTCACTAAATCTGTACACTTGGATTTCGTTTCAGACTTAACATCTGAAGCAATAATTGCTACTTTAAAGCGATTTTTCTCTCGTCGTGGGAAAAGTTCAACAATTTTTAGCGACAACGCTACAAATTTTGTTGAGGCTTCAGCAGAACTTAAGTGTCTACGAAAACTTATGAATAGCGAAGAAATCTCTAACCTTTTGGCATCAGAGGGCATCTGCTGGAAATTTTCTCCTCCTAGAGCACCCAATTTCGGTGGCCTTTGGGAGGCGGGAGTTAAAGCATTTAAATATCATTTTAAGAGAGTAGTGGGTTCAGCTCATTTAACGTTAGAGGAATTTCTAAGAGTAATACCTAGCTCTCCCTTTTCTAATGTCGGATTAGATCTATGTGGACCCTTTGAAATAAAATACAAGGGCCAGAGAAAGGGTACCCTCCAAAAAATCTATGTAACTATATTTGTATGTATGGTCACTAAAGCTGTACACTTGGATTTCGTTTCAGACTTAACATCTGAAGCAATAATTGCTACTTTAAAGCGATTTCTAAAAATCTCTAACCTTTTGGCATCAGAGGGCATCTGCTGGAAATTTTCTCCTCCTAGAGCACCCAATTTCGGTGGCCTTTGGGAGGCGGGAGTTAAAGCATTTAAATATCATTTTAAGAGAGTAGTGGGTTCAGCTCATTTAACGTTAGAGGAATTTCTAATGGTAATTGCACAAATCGAGGGCATATTAAATTCGCGTCCACTTTCTCTTTTGTCGACAAATGCCGACAGTTTTGAAGTATTGACTCCTGGTCACTTCCTCATAGGAAGACCGCTTAATGCGCTTCCAGAACCAAATTTATTTGAGGTAAAGGATAACTTATTAAACAAATGGCAAAGAACACAAAAAATGGTGCAAATTATATGGAAGCGTTGGCAGAATAATTATCTTAGTTACTTACAACAACGAAACAAATGGCTATTCAAAAAGCCAAATATTTTGCCAGGTATGTTGGTATTAGTAAAGGAATCGCAACTTCCTACTTGCACTTGGTCTCTAGGCTGTATTACTAAAGTAATCCCAGGTGCTGACGGACACGTCAGAGTAGTAGAGGTACGAACCGCGAAGGGCATTTTTAAAAGATCTGTATCTAAAATTAGTATTTTGCCCATGATAGATAATGAAATCAATGCTCAGTAACTATTTAATATTTTTAATTATTATTATTCTTAATTGTATAATTATTGTGATTGTTTTAATTGCTTATAATTGTATCATGTTGTTTTCTTTATCTGTGTTACATTTGTTATATATTGAAATACATTGTAATATTTCAACGCCGGGCGGGATGTTCTGTATCTATTGGCGATGGAACATCCCCCCCCTCCTCTTTTTGTTTTCTGGAAAACCGTTAATGTAACCCTGTGTGTGTGAGTAGATGTGCTCGGAACTCGGTGGCGACAAGCCGCCGTTGCTGTCTTTCTCTTAATCGTATTTATTAACTAAATAAATACTTTAATTAAGATACAGTCCATTTTTTTTCTAAGTTCGCACAACTAGTACGAAACCTCCCCACAAACCCAGTGTCATAAAATAGCCGTGTTCGACAGATTAATTGTAATCTGTTTTCATAAAGATGAAAGGTTTTTAATACAAATTTTACGTATCTACTCTTAAATTATATTCGGGCCATTTGTTATATATTGAAATACATTGTAATATTTCAAAGCCGGGCGGGATGTTCTGTATCTATTGGCGATGGAACATCCCCCCCCCTCCTCTTTTTGTTTTCTGGCAAACCGTTAATGTAACCCTGTGTGTGTGAGTAGATGTGCTCGGAACTCGGTGGCGACAAGCCGCCGTTGCTGTCTTTCTCTTAATCGTATTTATTAACTAAATAAATACTTTAATTAAGATACAGTCCATTTTTTTCTAAGTTCGCACAACTAGTACGAAACCTCCCCACAAATCCAGTGTCATAAAATAGCCGTTTTCGACAGATTAATTGTAATCTGTTTTCATAAAGATGAAAGGTTTTTAATACAAATTTTACGTATCTACTCTTAAATTATATTCGGGCCATTCTCCCATAAGTGGGATTTTTGCTACACAGATATCTGAATATCTGGTTCTTGAAAGTCTCATATTATTCTCAATATGAATTTTTCATAACCACTGATATATTGCATAATAATAATTAGTAAATGGGCCCAAACGCTATTGCAAAATAAATATGATATGGCAGTTTTTATCAGACAAAACTCAAACTGTAACGGACAGAAGTGACATTTTTTTTTTGCAATTTTGCTACCTTACTGAAAACAAAACACTTTTAGAATGTTGCATGCAATTTTTTCAAAGACATATCAAATATATGATTAAATGGCTAGATATTGGATAATATATCGGAATTATAAAGGACAAACGTGTCCGTGCGTACCGCTGACGTCATTTTGCGAATGTCAACAGTTTTATATTTTGACGATGAAATTTCGGTTTAGCGATTTTTGCTACTGCATTTTTTTAAATTACTAAACATCGCTCATTTTACATTTTTACACCGTTATATAGGGAAAAATCTTCTTTCAAATGAAATTTGTTTGAAAACTGTATCGCAATTTACTCAATTATTATAGCATTCAAATTAAATTTCAAGCATGATTTTTCTTTTCAATCTATCTCTATCCGTTGCAGACGATTTCATAACTTTAATCCGTTTGCACTTTAAACAACATAAAAAATTCAGCATTTGTTTACAGCTAATATTCCATTACGAGATTAAAACTCCATTAAGCAATAAATAAAATAGTATAAATAAAACACAAATTTAACAGACATGTAATTGAAATAAACGCTTAAAACAGCTGAAATTATCATAATAAAAAAGAACTGCTACAGATAACGAAATTTTCAGCGATTTCTTCGGCTATTAACTTCTGGCACGAGGACAATACGAAATTACAGATTTTAATAAATTTCTAAATTTTATTTGAATGCATAATTGACATATTTCATATAAAAATGCTGTTTGGTGCTGTTAGGGGGCAATCTAAAAAAAATATATTAAATGTAAAATATCTATTAGAGTTTTCAATAAAAAAAAATGGTTTTCACCTATATTCTCTATCCCGGGAAACCCGGGTTGAATGTCCAAGGAAATATAAATATTTAAATTAACAATGGTGACAGTAGTGACTACACTGCTCAAAACAATTAAACGATATTGCAGTTTTAGGTGGATTTTGTATCTGGGAAACTTTTTAGCTGATTGATACATGGTCGACAGACATAGTAGGTTATATGAGAATAAATTACACATGTTTGGCAGAAAAAAATGCATTTTATTGCGCATTTGTGTACAAAAGGAAAAAAAACACAATTTGTGCATATGAGAAAAAAAGAATAAGAAAAGGTGTTTTCTTCAAAGAAAATCATTTTCAGTAGGGGGTATGGTTTCCACGGGCGGCCAGCAACGTTGAACACCTTTGAGGCATGGACTCAATGAGGCTATTAATGACGATTTGGGGCATGCTGCCCCACTCTTCCAGAAGAGCTCTTTCCAGTTCTTGGAGAGTTGTGGGGGTTGTTGGCGGCCAGAAACTCGTCTTCCTAGAGCGTCCCAAACGTGCTCGATTGGATTCATGTCTGGAGAACACGCTGGCCATTCCATTCGAACGATTCCTTCCTCGAAAAGAAAATCCTCCACCAGGTTTGCACGATGTGGCCTGCAGTTATCGTCCATTAAAATGAAGTTATCTCCGATTGCAGCAGCGTAAGGGACTACAATAGGTCTGAGGATCTCATCCCTATATCGGCGACCAGTCAGAGCTCCATCTCGAATGATGTAGAGGTCAGTGCGCCCGTCAATGGAGATGCCACCATACACCAACACTCCTCCACCGCCAAATCTGACACTTTCGTGCACGAACGCAGGATTATTCCTACTGCCTCGGTCCCTCCAGATGAAAATACGCCTATTATCCGGATGCACAGAAAAACGGGACTCGTCAGAAAACAGAATATTGCTCCATTCATTTCTCCTCCAGTTGACATGCTCGGTTGCCCACTCCCTGCGGTCGCGACGATGCCTTGATGTTAATCTAACACATACCATCGGTCGGCGAGCATACAGACCTACAGCATGGAGCCGGTTTCGGACAGTCTGAGTTGAAATCGTGGTGCCTGTAGCCGAGCGAAGGTGTTGTTGGAGAAGAGTAGCGTTCATGTTTCGGTGTCTCCGAGCTGTTAACGCTAAATACCGATCTTCATTGGGCGTTGTTGGCCGTCTACGACCTTGCCCTGGTCTTCGGCCTGCACATCCACTCTCCAAAAAACGGTTCCAGATCCTGGAAATGACACTTTGTGACACTCCAATGGCTTGCGCTACTTCGGCTTGAGTTTGGCCCCCTTCTAACCTACCAACAATTCTCCAAGCTTCTGAATCTGTCAAATGACTTCGCTGAGACAACGTACTCATCGAAACAAAGCAATCACTGAATGCCGATCATCCTTGTCTTCATTCTCTTTTATCCAGTTGACAGTCAAATTTCATTCGCTGCCGCTGAAGCGACGTTTTTGACGTCGAACTCAAAATTTGCATACTCCACAGTTTGAAAACCAGAAAAATTTGCATTTGTGATTCTCTTCTTCTATTTTCGGCAAAAAAAATTTCGTTTATATCTTTATTTTATATAAAACTTCAAATATCCTTTAATTGTTTTGAGCAGTGTATTATATACAGAAAGAAAACCTGACTGACGCATCAACGCGCAGATAAAGCAACTACAGTCAGGATCACGAAATTTGGAGAGTAGATTGCGGTTATAACCTAAGCAAGCAGTAAGAAAGGATTTTCGAATATTAAACCTCTAAGTGGGTTAAAGGGGTGGTCAAACGTTTTAGATCATTTCGCCATATTTCAGCAGCAGTTTTAGGTAGGAGAATGAAATTAAGGATAAAAAAGTTATTAAAAAATGGTTAAATACGTTTTTCAGCGATTTTAGAAATTCACCCCCTAAGGGTTTAAATGGGGGTCGAATGTTTGAGGTCATTTCGCCATAGCTCAGCAGCAGTTTTAGGTAGAAGCATGAAATTCAGAATAACAATTCTACTAAAAGAATGTTTAAACATGCGTATTTCAGCGATTTTAGAAATTCACCCCCTAAGGGGGTTAAATAGGGGTCTAACGTTTTAAGTCGTTTCGCCTTATCTCAACAGCAGTTTTCGGTAAGAGCATGAAATTCAGGATAACAAATCTACTAAAACAATTGTTAAACACGTATTTCAGCGATTTTAGAAATTCACCCCCTAAGGAGGTTAAATGGGGGTCGAACGTTTCAGGTTATTTCGCCATATCTCAGCAGTAGTTTTTTGAAAGAGTATGGCATTAAGGATAACAAATCTACTTAAAAAATAGTTAAACATGTATTTCAGCGATTTTAAAAATTTACTCACTAAGGGGGTTATACATCTGATATGATCCTAATTATGGAAGATTATAAGAATAAGACAACTATTGCTGATTTTTTATTAGATATTTTGCTTAAAGGAAATTATTTTTTACAAAAATTTAAAAGCTGAGGGATTTAGTTTTATTGCATCAAAATAACATATGTTTTTTCTGATTGTCATTTTGACGGTTTATGGACGCGAATTCGTCATTGTGGTCGGCGTATTTTTAGGATATTACATTTTTACTTATGTTATTCGGAAGGTCAAGGTTAACTCAGACAAAGCCTGGTGGTTCTGCTATATTAAAATAAATGTATTAGTTTCAATATGTATATAAACAGAAAAAAATATATTTATCACATTTTTACAAACTATTATTTAATGTTTAAAATTTGTAAGTACTGCAATTTCGTCTAACTCCAGCTTTTATCAGATTTAGAATATTTTTTTTTAATTAATTATCCATTCCTGCCCTACATTGGTCGACACATTGTCCACCCGTGCGAAGCTGAGACGGGTCGCTAGTTGTTAATGAAGGCACTCTTACCTTTTCCCATTTCTTTTCAATCCAGAAAATCTTCTTTATGTATAAACAGCAAGATGGCGACGCTTTAAGAGCAGAGTGTGCTTCCCTACTAGAAACAATACTGAAAATAACTGCATACTGCCATCTGATGGAAATATTAGGAAATCCATACTTTGGGATAGTAGCGAGCAAAAAAATTGAGGGACACAACTTTAAAACCAATAACAAACCCAAAAACAAATATAACACATTTCGCTCATAAACAAATTATATTATTATACTCCTTCAGATTCACATTTATTATAAATGGATTCGATTTTAAAAATTAATGATCACGTTATGGTTTGGAGTCAGAGGACAGTAGTAACTTTTGAGGTATTTAAATTCCATTTTAAAAATTAAAAAACAGATCTTCACAGTAGGAGTAACATAATAAGTAGAGCTATCGCAGAGAAACATTTTAACATTAAATGAAAATTTATATTGCAAAAAAAAAAAAAAAAAATGTTGAAAGATATACTGAATCCAGAGAAATCACACTTATGAGATATCGTTCCATTTATCTCTGCTTTATGAAAATTCTTTATTGAAAATATGCGTATTATAAACTTTGAAAATGTAGTATAACACAAGTATAAATGCAAACAGTCAGTCATTTCGTGGATTTCAATTTCTTTCAAATCCAAATAAGAAATAAAAAATATATTTTACGCATTAGTTATGAAATACATTTAAACGTTAGAAGAAATATGCTAGATCCACCATGTTTTTGTTGGCATCTACAGCTGTTTTTTTTGTCACTGCTTTAATTTCCTGTGCCTAGTGTCGCGTCATCAAGTGTTCTCCACTATATACTCTTTGTCCTTTGAGTTTTAGTCATATTCATCTTTATGTCGCTATGCTACAGTATTTTAAGTTTATATTTGTTTATTTCAAGCCAGTGTCCTTATCTTTTGAAAACTGTTTACAATACATTATTTTCTAGTGCTAGAAACTTCCAGACCGCCACCTTGCCATTGTGTTACGTCATTGTTTTTATCATCCTCTGCCCAGTTTTTATCTATTGTTCTCCACCCGCCCTCTGTCGCTCTCACCGGTGCGTTTTGTAATAATTTTTTTTTTTTTAAATTACCAAAATAAAGGGGACCGGGAGCGATATCTATAACCAAGTCTCTAGAGACTTGGTTTCCAGACTGAGCAATCCCACTCGGGCAGTAAATTAAAGTAAAGTAAAGTAAAGGAATGGACATTTCAACCCATCATTTCGGCATTTATTGATATTTGCGTATGTTGCTTAAACTTTGGAGATATTGATTTTTATCAACAATTGAAAAAAGTTTAATTTTTAAATAAACAAGTCTGCCATTGAAATGATTTTATTATATTTCATTTGAATTACATTTCGAGAATTTATTTCATATATTTCAATTTTTATTAAAATATTTTATAGTGTGCTTAAACTTTTGTAACGGAATATACATGTGCAGGAATGTTTTAACAGGTTTCTGAGAATAATCAGATAAATTCAGCTATTACATTTATCAGATGTTGAAATATTTTTTACAGAACCCACAAGTCCGTGTATTCGGGACAGCTTATAACATATAAGAATGACAAAAACATGACAGTGTTACTTGACTATCATGACGAAGGATAATGCATAGTAGTAGACAGTTAATATTGACATTAAACTAATGTTAATGCATACAGAAAAATTCTTTTCACTCTGTACCAATATTGAATATTTTTGTTATTAGAATTTACTTAACAAGTATTTAAAAAGTTCTAAAAAAACATTGCATTGTAATGAAATAATTTTCTGTTCTGTTGTTACTAATGCTTCCTGGCATTTTAAAACGGATTGCCAGGTTGCGAGACCACAAACAAAAGAGGTTCAGCTTCTAGTTGACACAGCACCACAGACGTAGAAGTTTAATTTGATTCCAAGGTTTCCCCCTCAGTTTTGATCCTAATCAGAAGGGTAGGAATTCTCTTTGGTACCTCTCTCCCATCTACTGACCTGATAGCTAGAGGACGCCGCACATCACTGAAATTTCCTGCTGGCCTGTGGCATTGAAATGGTGTCAATAGCAACGGAGCGTTCTCGATAGTCATCCTACAAAGTATTCAATGCACCCTGTTCTGCTTCCTTGAGTGTTCTGATGAATCCGTGCCAACGGGTTGGGTTGATTGTTGACGGCCAATTATCTGCACTTGGGATATAGGCCCGGGGGGAGTGCCCTTCGGCCAACGGCATACGATACTGTACAGTACAGTATCTTACGCGTGGGTATGGAAAGGATTTCTTTTTTCTTTTGTAGAAGTTTTAAATTCTAATGCAGAATGGATTTAATGGAAATTAAAATGTTTTTCTGTTTGTGTATTTTTGTTTATTCTTTCTATTAAAAAAAAAAAAATCTATTATTATTATTAAACTAATAAACTTTTACTTTTTTTTCAAATCTTTTATGCATTTATAGGTTGTATATATATATATATATATATATATATTTAAAGGAAGCTTAATTTAGTCCATTTACAATCCCTATGTAAACTAGTCGTTGGGGGCCACCGTAATACTTACCCATCATGGATATGCATTATGTAAAATATTAAAATAAAATGTGTAAACTACTTATAAAATGCATTGCAATTCAAATAAAATCGTGGCTTGATTACGTCATAAACTTTAAGGCTCGATTACTGAATTGCTTGAAAGAAACATCCTTATAACTCCAAAAATAATAATCCTATTTACTAGCGGTTTAATGCATCGGATTAAGCGTCAAATTTCCAATTAAAATATATCTTTGAAGTGAAATTTGGATGAAATACAGGGTCATGAAAAATCGAAGAGTGTGGCAAATAGGATTCCAAATATCACGGCAACTAATTATCCGATCGACTTCATGCTTTATGCAAAATTTGTTTTTTTTATTGTCTTTTACATTCATTTCTTAAAATAAACAATTTCGAAAAATTTTATATACCTTTTATCAGAACGAATATTTCGAGAGTCCGAAAAAAATAGTTCCGTTTAATCGAGGTTATTGGAATTAAATAGGCTTCTTCCCATTATTACATACTAAGTACATACCAAATTGCAAGTCTCTTATCTCAATTTCTTCGGGAGATAGAGCGTTTAGAGACACATAGACACACAGACACACACACAGACGGACGGCAATTTTTTTTTTCTAAAAATATGTTTTTCGGAATCTCCAGTGTCTGAAACGTGTAAATCCGTCAAAAAAATGTTTTCGATTTTCAAAACGATTACAAGACTTACCCTATACTACGTATGATGGGTAATTAATAAACTTAATTCGAGTTGCATATTTTGTAAAACAAATGGCATTAACAATTAATTTTAATGAACATGTACATAAACTTAATTCGATTTTCACGTTTTATAAAAAAAATACATATTAACAATAAATTTTTAAGAACATGCTCATAAAGTTAATTCAATTTGAATTTTCTTTATAAAAATAAAACATAATAACAATCGAAATATTTTCTCGACAAGACGTGTATTTGTATAATAATCAGCAAAAATAAAAATGTAAATTTTACTTTAGTGACAGACGAAATGAATGTTGATTGAAAGTAAATATTTAAAAGAAACAAGTGTAATTAAATTTCTCTTTTGTTTTTCAGTACTATAAATCAAAAATTAATTGCTGTTTAAAATTAAATATAAATATTTTTCTAAAAGATTTATTAGATTTAAATATACTTTAAAATTAATATTTTCTTATTAAACATACATCTTTTACATAAATAATTTATAAATACATTAAATAACAAAGCGCTTTTGGCGGTATAACTGAAATTTATTTTTTTAAATATTTAAGGTAAAAAATGAAAATGTATTTCATTTTAAATAATAATTTATTACAATTTTATCTGAAATATAGTTAACTACACAAAAGCTGATTCTCTTTGAAATTTCGGGTCTTCTACGTAAATTAATGAAACTAAAGAACAGTCATAGGAATTCCCAAGTAGTCTGACACCACTATTTAAGATAAGAAATGTTTAGTTTATTATTTGAATCACTGGATTTGTACTCGCCCCATTCAAGTTTAAATAAGGCTAAACACTCTACTAAAAATACTGGTAGACCTGTACGTACTCTGTTATGTAACCTAATTAGAGTATATAAACACACTTTTTTCTGTTTGTATTGATTTTGATTTATTTATTTGTTTATTTATTTTTTGTATAATTTTTTTTTCAAAAATTATTTCAAATGCTTGGAAATGTTGTGATCGAAAAATAAAATTAAAAAAATATCCTGTAATAACTTTTACGTCTTAAATATCTGTTCATTTGTCACCTATAATTGTAACTTTTACTTGGTCACTAAGTATTTCTCCTATTTTAGGAATGCATAAAATTAGCGATGAGATAGTCAAAACATCATGTTAACATATCGATAACTCTCAAAATGATGCTTTTATATGCGTGCCTTATATCAATATACATCCAGACATAAAATAGTCAACAGTTGGTTCAACAGACATAGATTGATTTACGGCTGATTTGCGAGGAATACAGTCCGAATTCATATTACTTAAATTAAACACAAACATTCATATAATTCATACAAAACCAATTGCAACGTTGTAACGCACAAATATAAAAATTGAGACAAAAAACAACATACGGCCGTTTCAAGGATGCATCCATCCCCTTCCTCAGTGAAAAAAAAAATAAATAAATGGATTCAAAGAACCCTTCGGTTATAGCACCGTGTACTGGCTTAAATAAAATGCTAAAGCAAGAGTTTATATATATACCAAAGAAGTGACGTGGCTGACCGGAATTAACTGAAGAAATGAGTCACTGCGCAGGATCTCTCCACACGTGCGAGAGAAAAGGGGTGCTGGTCATATCATTAACCAAGGATGAACTGTGTTTGTGAATAAGGTAAGCTTCGTGGAAGTCGAGATCTATAACTGAATTACATTTTTGGATAATTTTAGCTTCTGAATAATTAAACCTATGGTTGGAATCCCAACAATGCTTAGCTATTGAAGATTTCTCACACTCCTGCTTTTTAACATAATTTTGGTGTTCTTTCAGCCTAATTCTAAGAGCACGCTTCGTCTGCCCTATGTAAGAGAGGCCGCATTCAAAAAAAATTCCTTAAATGCCCCAGGTATTATGTTCATCAATTGGATCTTTAAGGTTGGAAAAATAAACTTTATTGGTTGGAGAAAAAACAACTTTGAAACAAAACCTATTTAGAATACGAGAAATTTGTGCTCTGATTTTATGAAAATAAGGTAAGACCATAACATTTTTAAATTCTTTATTAGCTGGAACAGAATCAGTGTTTGTCGGAGGTTTAGATAAAATACGGTTAATTATATTCAAGTTAAATCCACGATCGATGGCTACTGCTTTAATATAGTTAATTTCATTATAATACAACTCGGAATTTGAACAAATTTTACGTGCACGGAAAACAAGTGTATTGAAAGCTGCTAATTTTTGATGGGGGGAATGATTGGATCCAATGAGGGGGTAAACTTACTGCAAAAGGTTTACGGTAAACTGTTGTTAAAAATTCACTATGGAATTACTAGGACATCTAGAAAAGCTAGATGTTGTTGAGTTTCAACTTCGAAAGTAAACTGAATACAAGGATCAATTGAATTAAATGTATCAAGTACAGCATTAATATTGTATTTAGATAAATCAAGTAAAGCAAAGGAATCATCTACGTAACGTGTATAAAATGGAAATTGTATTAATTTAAATAATTTAACCTCAAAATAATGCATACATAAATCACTTAAGACTGGGCTTAAAGGGTTACCCATAGCTAAACCTTCCGACATTTTATAAAACTTACCCTGAAGCACAAAAGTATTTTGTTACAAACAATAGACATTCATATAGATTAACACAGGAGAACCAATTGATTTTTTAAAAAATATCTTTAACTGTACTCCAATTAATTTTTCAGCGGAGCTGAAATTACGCTGTAAATTTTTAATGAAATACAAAGAATGAATTATCACTTTACTAATGAGTGTACAACCATTAGAGTGAAAATGTCCAGACCGGGGTTCGATCCCGGATCCTTTGGTACAGCGCACCAAGTGCTTTACCAATTAAGCTATCCAGACGACATCCAGTCTAGCATTCTCTCACTCTTATATGGCAAGTCTACAAACACGCAGCACAATCGTTGTCAGGCATGAGACAAATTAAACCCAGTATCGGTGAATATTTATACACCAATTAATTTTTCAACAGAGCTGAAATTACGCTGTAAATTTTTAATGAAATACAAAGAATGAAATATCACTGTACTAATCAGCGTACATACATTAGAGTGAAAAAATGTCCAGACCGGGTTTCGATCCCGGATCCCTTGGTATCCCTTGGCCATCTTGTGCTGCGTGTTTGTAGCCTCGCCTTACAAGAGTGAGAGAATGCTAGACTAGATGTCGTCTGGATAGTTTAATTGGTAAAGCACTTGGTGCGCTATACCAAGGGATCCGGGATCGAACCCCGATCTGGACATTTTTTTCACTCTAGTGGTTGTACGCTGATAAGTAAAGTGATAATTCATTCTATGTATTTCATTATCTTTAACTGTTTGGCATAAAATTTCCTTAGCATTTATTTCGTTATACCCTTATATTATTACGCAGCGTTTTTACGAATCTATTTTCTCCCAAAATATATTTCACATATCAAATTTTATGGTACTTGATCATAAAGCTTTCACTTACAAATTTATTAAATTTTGCGTGTTTAATGCGAAATTTCATTTGAAAATTCTTATTTATACTTCTTGAAATTTCAATAGGATTACAATGACTATTCATTTTACTGTGCTTGTAAAAAGCCTAAATATAATATAGGTTTATATAACGTCTGCTTTAACATTTAATTTATTATTTTGAAACAATGTATTTAGCGATGTTAGGTGTTAATTTAGTAAAGAAATTGAGCCATTTTACAAAATTTTGAGAAAGATGGATTGCCGCGCCTTTTTTCATTTTTCCCATATGAATGACATTATGCGGAAATGATGTGGAATGTTATGAATGTATGCGGAAAGCTATATAAAAAAAGTTAAAATCCATTGACAAAGAAAAATCTATTAAAAATATTTTTAATTACAAAAGGTCGAAAACTGCAGTTTTTTAAAATTCAAAGGTTTATTATAAAATGTTGCATGTTTTTCTGAACTAGTAAATATAGACAAAACATTTTGAAAAAATCTAGAATCTGCACACTCTTGTATATTAGTTCATATAATTGTCATGCATTTATCTACTTATCTACTATATATTTTTTTAATCAGTACTTTCAAATATGTTGAAATATTAGTCAAATTGCCAGTTTTTGAAAATTGAGAATTTTGAAAAGGGATAGCAATCCATGTTTTCGACAGCCTGTAGCTCAATAAGAGGAAATGGTATTTATTTGCCATTTTGGCCAAAAAGAATCTCTCTAATATATTATCTGTAATCTGTAAGTCGTTTTCTGTTGACAGCTGGAATGTTGTTGCTGAAGTGTGAGCCAGTCACCAATAAAATGATATTTATAGAAATAAAAAATTTTATTGAATAAATTTTCTGGGTTCAGCTAGAAAAATATTTCTGCAATTCTTTGTACTTTTAGCTAACTAAACACAGTCAAAACTATAAGCAATTACATAAAGAGGCTATATATATATATATATATATATATATATATATATATCAGTGCACGAATTTGTCTATTCCAAGATCAATCAGCTTGCATACAATTTTATGAACTGATGCTGAGGCTAAATTAGTAAGAACCCCTTTTTTTATTGTTATATTTTAGTTGCAGGTGTAGATTTTTAAAATTTTGTATTGAGTTATTTTGAACGTTACATTTGATTGAACTAGTTTTTAATATTAACAGTAGTTAGTTGGATTTATATCAATGGCTGTTATTTTGTGTTGAATGCAAGAGTGGCTTGCCTGACAAAAGCTGCTGAAAGTACTGTTATTGTTTTTAATAAAAAGAGGTGTGGAGTTTACATTGCCTGTCCTATCCACCCTCTGAATAGTAAAAGCTTGTATATCGACTTGAGATGTTTATTTGTTGTTCCTGTGTTTCTAATGCATTTTTAAACAATTTTGATATCATATTAGTTTTCTGAGACTGCCTGACAGCGATTGCGCCAGACGAGGGAACTAGGTCTGTAGAACATAAATGTATTTCCCAGACACCTTTTTTAAGGATTTATATATAAAAACAATGGCTACAGATGGTCCTGTTGACTCGCACCTCCGATCATGAGACAAAGGGCGGCAAAAAGGTACAAGTGTGATAAATAAGAATGTAATTGAAGACCGATTAGTGTTTTCACAGTTTAGTTAATACCTCTGCTTTTGAAAGATCTAAAAATATTATACAGGGGAAGGGGGTAGAACACGCGTACACGAACTCAAACACCAAGCAAAGTATGGTCGTAACTTAAGGTATAACTCAAAAAGTGGAGCGCTAAAGGGCGCTTATTGATAGTGGAGAAAACCTTGCTCACTGCGGAAGATGAGGATATTCCTTTGGCTGCACTATTTCAGAATTGAGCAAACGGGGGCATCTCGTACAGCAGGTTGATAGAAACGCCTATACGAATATAGACAGAAATATACAAACTTTACTCGAATCAGTAATAAAACTGTAGCTGATGTTTTGGAAGCGAAGAGCACAGAATCCGACAGAGATCGTGAAGAAGAGAAAACTTCCAAACCGATTATTACAGAGAAAAAAAACCTTAGAATACTTTGATGAACTATAACTATATTTTGCCTTTAAATGACACTACAGATAGCAAATATAATACACTATATTCCATCAAACAAACATGGTTGGTTTTTTTGTAAACCAGTAACAAATGTCTATTGAATTATACAATTAAATACTACGTAACATACTTACTTACTATATTTTCCTTAATTTCTCAAGCATTTTATGAGTTCTAATTCCTATTCTACTAATTAATATAACTTATAATGTAATTTAGTTATAGATGTATTTTTTATATAAACATTTTGAATTTCATTTTACCTTTAATTTATTCTCCGCTTAAGAAGTCACTCAGCTTAGTAAGTCATTTTCAAGTGGGCCGGAGAGTGACGTTCTAACGAGGTTTAACTGTATATCAATGATGCTTGAAACACATATAACTTAAATTATTGATTGAATCAACAAATACCTTTGGACTGACGATACATTCAAATTTCGCTCGATCAGCAGCTTTAATGTGATTTGCAATTGCACAATTCAAATAGAACGATATAAATATCAAACGTCATGTTTTGATATTTGCACGTTTCTGTACTCTGATGTTAAACATACCTAACACTTTATAATGTTAAACATTGTAAATCCATATTAGAATTTGAATATTCATCGGAAAATATTGAATTGAATGATATTTTTCGTCCCAATTTGCTTCAGTTATTGAAAAAAAAGAAAAGAAAAGAAAAGTAAAAAAAGAAAAGAAAACAGAAATCTCAAATTTTCTACATTTAATTAATTTAATTTTTGAATTAAAATAAATAATTTCATTTTTTCTATAAACGTACGCGTTTTGGGATGAAAATAATAAGGTTGTAATATTCCATTATAAAGATACATTTTCAATTATTAGAATTTATTATTATTAGAAAAGTAAACTATTTTTACTCGAATATGTGCGAATTTACTTATTAAGTTAATTAATTAATTAAGTATATTCATAGTATATTGCAGATAATATGAATGTATAAAAAGGAATAAGCTAATAAAATAATAATTAGGTGTGTAGTAGAGTAGAGAATAGGATATTCTGTGCGCATATCATTGATTTCATTGATTGAATCAACAAAGATCTTGTAACTAATGATGCACTCAAATTTCACTCAATCAGTAGTTTTAATGAGATTTCAGTTGCATAATTTATAGAACTATCCCTTTAGAATTTAAATTACGGATTGTACAAAGATAAAATTCAGATCTCATGTTTCGAGAACTATAAATGCAAGTTAAATTTTATGACTACAAGTCAACGGAAACAGTTTTAATCATCAGTTATGAATGAAATAAATTCGATTTTTATATAAGAATAAAATATAGGTGACTCAAAAAGCCAATTGTAAGAGTTCAATAATTTTATAACTACAATAAAGGTGAAATAAATGGCATATCTATAAAATAACTCACATATGTTGTATGTATACACGTTAAAAGTGTTTCTGGTAAATAATGAGGAATCAACTGTTAATATTTTTTTCTTAAGTCTTATGTAGATTAACAAGAAACTTAAAACCGAGATTCTACTAAAGAGAGAGAATTTATTCTGTAAATTTACATATGAAAAATATATAATTTTCTAAAATTACTTGCATAAAATTACTGAATCTTTTGCAAATTTACATTTGTAAAAGTATCAACGACTGTAAAGTTACACTGAAAAAAATAACACTTTCAAATCTGAGTAAATCGATGTTTTCATTTTGTTATGAAATTTTTTGTTTCAAATATGACGACCCAATTCTTTCAATTCTGAAATACCACAAATACTCAGAATATTGAAACATGGACATACTCAAAACTGAGCACATAGAGGTCAGTTCATGCACATTTTTTAAACATGGACATACTCAAAAATTATTAGAATCAGTTCAAACTCATTTTTGAAACATGGACATACTCAAATACGAGCACAAATATGTTTTATTCTTGAGCGTGTGCATGTTTTCAGAAATGCGTATATAGGGGAGACCAGGGCAAGATGAGTATGTTAACAATTTTTGTTATTTATTAATTTATTTTGAAGTAATAGTAAAATTAATTTTACATGAACTGATAGAGTATACCTTTGTAGTATTAAATACATTACCATTTAATTTTTCAAATAAAAAAATAAAGGATAATTTTATTTTTTCATAACATTAACAAATCGTCATCTTGCCCCAGTACTGGGGCAAGATGACTTTGGCCTAGGGACAAGATGACAACACTGAAAAAGATTGAACATATTTTATCTTTTGAATATGTTACATGGTTTAACAAATGATAACTGTGTTTTTACATCTTACAAAGTATCAAACTAAGCATAATGCATTGAATGTAACGTAATTTTGAAGTGTTTAGTTGTGCAGCTAACAATAGTCACAAATCAAAATGCCATTTTCATAATTGGAACATTCTATATGCCACCACTCTTGGCATTTACAGAACTGGATCCATTCTTCTGTTGGTGGGTTACAATGCCGGAAGTTGACCTTAAAAGCTTTTTGAATTTTTTGGGAGGAGGGGGACCAGCGGGGGAGGGGGGAGGTCTCGACACCGTCAAACGGTACTCTCCTCGTCCCGATCGGACGCTTGGAAGTGGAGATACGGACCCCGGTAAGGTTTTTCTTTCGGGTGGCTAGGGGGGGGGGCTTAGCGGATGGCAAAAATGTCTTCCTCTGGTCGCCCTCTTTCGAACGAAACCTCTTCCGATCCCATGCGCCCCTTACCCCCAGAGGAGATAGAAACGCAAGGTCGTGCGAACAAACACACAGACAAACAAGCGTTTACAGGATTTAAATAGAATGGACAACATAGTTAGTTTAATAAATTCCGAAACACAGGGCCAGATGACGAGCTCGTCATCTTGGCCCGGACTGCCTGTTTAAAAATATTCGTTTTCAGTGCCATGAAGGAAGGCGATTAAATGACATTTATTCATGGTAATAGGCAGTATTTAAACTAAGTTACTCATAAGTATTAAAGATAAACAATATATCTTACCTGTATCTGTAGCAGAGTTTATTTACACATGCATAAAAGTTATAACGTGGCAGCGGAAAACAATCAAAGCTTCACATCTGACACAAAAATGGCGATTTCAGCGTCTCTATAGTATTATTTAACGAACGGCCGATAGGAGAGCCAGTAGTGTCCGGTTGATGCTGCCACCTAGCTGAAAAAGAAAAATTAAGACATTCGACATCGTGCCCCGGTCTCCCCTACATGTTTCAAACTTGAGTAATTTTGATTCGGAGCCATTTTGACTATGCGAGATACTCAGATTTGTGTATTTTTTACTGAGTTTTGAAAATGTCGTTTTTAGATTGTATATAGATTTAACGCTTACTAAATTAATAATTTATTTGGACGCTGATTTAGAAATTTATCTTTATACAACTTTTTCCACGATATAATTACATTTTTATTAAACTATCCCAATGAAACATTGCTTCTTTTATTGTATTGTTATTTTTACAAACTTCTTTTGTGCTTACACATGCTAATTCCTATACACATATGCTAATTCCATAAACAGCGTTGAAGTAAGTACCTTTGTTATGAATATGAATGCTTCATATTAGTATGTCCTGTCATGCAAGGTTCTATCACAGAATTATTTGTCTAATTTTGTCTATATAATCACAATAGATGGCGAATTTTGGTTGAACGTAGTGACATTTTATGAACAGCATTAAGAATTTCTTTTTCTCTAAACACGCATTTATATGCGCAAAGACCTTTGTAAGTGAGAATTATCCTCACCCTTCTGTATTTTTTTAAGAAATACAAGTTTAATGTACCTTCGTGCAAGGAACTGCAAATCTTCTTTTTGAGTATGAAGCATTTTCTGAACATAATCGATTTTATAATGGTAGGTGAAATTCAAACTTTTATGTGTTTAATTGCATTGAGTTTTGTTCAGAGTTATTGAGTTTTGTTCAGTTGTTTAATTTTGTAATTTAGAAAATTACAGAAAAATAACAAAATGCAAACAATTAATAAATCTGTAGATAAAACAATTCCAAATTAAGGAACCCGGAATTAAATATGAAAACCTATAACGAGTAAATTGTAAGCAGGCATGTGTTGCCAGTAAGAAAATTAATTTATTTGGTGGGTCAGCACATGATTTAATTAGCAAGTGTCAATGAAAAAATCTGACTTGGTTGGATGCGATGCTAATTCGTAGAGATGAGTTTCCTAAATTTTTGAGAAGAAAAAATTTTGCAAAAAAGAAGCAAGTTACGAGCACGTGATTTGTAGACTGTCACATTTCTTTTGCCTTTTTTTTTTCATTTTACCTGGAATAGCGTTAAAAGCAATAATGGGGCGAGCTTATTATAGCTACGATTTTTTTTCTACGTAATGAGTCACCCTCTCTCATGTCACAAAAGAAGAAAATACATCATAAAATGAAGAATTATTTCGTGTTTTATTAATATAAGTTATATAGTGATATAATTGTGAGTTCTTAAATAGGATTAACTGCTTCGAAAGAAATAATTCCTATGGAATAAATTGAAGGCATTTTACAGATTTAGATAATTATAGTTTAAGTGCAAAAACGTGTTATTAAGTAGTCTAAATACATCAATGAAATTAATTTTATTGGGGCGGACGTCCCAATGCCCTTTCGGACTCTTGACCGGAACGGTAGCGGCAGACCCGATCACGGAAAATGCCACCTCAAAAAATTAAAAGCTAAATTCGACAAGTTTAATGCACCGAACAGCGGGTTGGTTGGGCCGGGACGTTCAATACTTCGGACGACCACTGCGGCGTTCAGACCATTATATCTCAACGATATTATTGGATTTTTAAATAAAATTACAAAAAAATCGACTGTCAAATGGCTAATAAAAGACCATGCATTATATTTTTGGAAAGTGATCATTGAAGAAATTTAATTTAAATTCAATAAAATCCTCACACTAAGAAACAAATCTGTTAAATTCACTATACATCACTATTTTACAAGTGATGTTATAATGTAACATTATAATGTGCAACGTTATAATGTAACTCTTTAGTCGAAGCCATAATATGTTTAATTCTAAAACTATTGCTTCTTTATTTTTATAGTTTCTGAGTGAAGGTTTTATTATTTACTAGTATTTTTAATAAAAATAACCAATCTTATTGTGAGTATATATGATTATATATATATATGATTATTATATATAGTATTATGATTATAAGCAAAGAAAATATTAGAAACAAACAAAAAAAAGTAAATGAAATTATTTTTTTTTACGATAGCAGTTACAAATAAAAATAAGTCTTTCATATGTAACTTCTTATAGAGAGAAGTTAACGATTTTGCCCCTATACCAATTTTACATGTCTCTGATTATTAGTTTTATAAGAAAAAAGAATTACTTCGGCATCTTTGAGGAATTCAATACGGAGCGTTTGTTGAACTAGAACTGGGTATATATCAAATAAGCCACAATTTCCTTGCGGTCTTTACGCTTGATTTTTGCTTTGAAGATTTATAGAAATCAAAGTATGTTATTATCAAACATACTTTCGTAAAATATAAAGCACATGAGAATTTTTTTTTTATTATTTAATTAAACATAATTAATTAATTTCGTCATCTAAATATTTAGAAATATAATTTAAGTGGAAATTTGTCATAAGGGGTCATCGACATAAAAAAATGGAACGCGATTACTAAAAGCTCATTAGAAATAATAAATGCGTTTAGGTTTTGCAAACCAAAAAAAATTGGATAAAACAAGCTTTAATCGATTTCGATTGATAAGTTAGTCAAATATAGATGATTAAAAAATGAATGAATTAATATTATATATTATAGATTATTATTATAGATTTTTACTATAACTCGAACAATAATTAATGTATTTCAGTACCATTTTTATATAATATTTTGTAAGAGTCCGAGCAAAATCTTCATGAACATATTGAATAAATATGTTTAAAATACTAATTATTATTTAATAATTCTATTACTAAAAATCCATAAAGCGACACCTATCTTTTTTTCATCACTATTAGTATACGAACTAACGAAAATCCGCCAATATGTATTTGGGATCAAGGGATCGTTTGTAATTGTAATCAGCAAATACGTAAAATCAGGAACTTTAAAGGCATACTGAAGATTCAAATTGTCTATTTTTTATCAGATATTTCATGCACACTAAAACCAGCAAAGAAACAATATATTTACGGACTTTGTTATGTGTATGGTTACTCCCATTATTTTTTTTTCTGACACCAATAGTTTTACAATTTTAATTTCAAAATCAATCAAACTTTAAAGTGAGCATCTCATTAAGAAACGCAAACACATTTTTAACTTATGTTTAGCTTTTTTTTTTTTTTTTTTTTTTTTTAAGATGAACCAATAATTGAACATGACAAATCCAATAAAATAAAGAATTATAGGTGTTCGTATTAGCATTTTCTATATTCATATAATAAACAAATATGTGTAGTTCCTCAAGAAACCTTCACTACACTGGCAATGTAGAATATTATAGTCAATTTAAGTCAATACAAACGATTGTATTCTACGGCTTTTTGAATTGTAATTTTGACTACTATCGTTCATATTTTGGTGAGGTATTATACAATTTCTTAAAATAAGTATGATAATCATATAAGACCGAAAACTGTATTGTACTTAGTTATTTTAAATATCTTGTTCTAATTTTTTTTCTTACACGGTAATTACTGACTAGTACTATATGAGTGGATAATTGTATTTATATCGATATTCACCTTAAAAAGAGAAATTTCTACAATAAAATGTAATTTTAGTGTTAATGCATTTCTCCTGAAAATAACATCAGACTTTTCTTACATTTTTCGAAAATTTAAAATAAAAAAATAAACATATTTTAATACCAAATTTATTAATGATGAATGTAAACAGACAACATTATAAGAAAATGACAAAGGTTTTTAACTAGGAAAATAAAATATATTCACGAACGAAAATATAGAAGAACCTTTTCTGAGTTACCCATGATTCCACCCCAAACCGTTCTTTATCATTAGAACACTCAGAAGTCAATATAGTTTCGATATTTAAAGAAGCATTTTTAAAAACAATGTTTCTTTTTCTTCTATTGATTTGCTGCATTTTTTTTAGAAACTTTTCCAAATAGTTTTTATACTGTATTAATCGGTTTTCTCAAAGCAGAATATCATTTTTTCGATTTATCAACTTTCAACAAGCATGTTTTACAGACAAAAATAATAAACATGATAAATTATTAGCATTGGCATTAGAATTAATTTTATTTTGTAACTCTTGCATATATATTTTCAGCTGAGTGGAATGGATAAAAAAAACTAATAAAAAAGAAATGAAGAAAAGTGTTTTGTATAATTTAATATGTGGTTATATTTTCATAAATTAAAAAACAGTTGTCAATTTTTTACAGTGTATTGGTACACACAATAACATAAGTGTGCAGTTTTGCGCTCTGTTTCATTTAAAATAAAAATTATTTAACATTTTAAAATTAATTATGCAAATTCTTGATATTTTAAAAAATATATGTATCATCATTCATACGTTTTATAGATACATTTTTTGTGTACATAAAACTTCGGTAAGAAATGAAGGTTTAAGCGAGTTGATGGTATATTCATAATATACAATTTAATATATTTAAAGTGTTATATAAATTTTAAATATTAATAATAATTTAGTTAATTTGGGGTTTTGAAATAAGTTTAATTTATACTAAAGGGGTTTTTTTCTTTTGCAATATCATTTTTATTAATTAAAAGGAGAGCAATAAGCCAGTAATCCCTAATATATGTATATTTCTTACAATTGTCATTTCATGGATGTGTCATGAAAGTATGTTTATTAATGTTTTTCGTGTCATTTCACATGAACTTTCAAAACCTCCATTATCAACTGATAACACCAAGAAAAAGTTACTCTGCGTATGCTGCCAAAATGTTGGCACCTGTAAAAGCTTTTATGTCAGGGATTTCAGCTCAATCAATTATTGCTATTTTCTGTGTTTTGATTAATATTAATTTAAAAATGTTTTTGACTAATGACATGTTTTAAAATTTTTATATAAATTTATTTTCTTCTATAAAATTTAAATAGTTATCACTATCGACATTTTCAACACACGTAATTTAGAGCTGAGTTCGAGGGTGAAATTTATTTCATCTGCCCCTTTTTTAAATTTAAAAAAGTCACTAATTTAAAGTGATGATACAGGGAGATATTTGATTAAGTGGTAACATTTATAGTGTTTTTAGCGCTATTACTTATTTGGATTGGCCTGTAACATATTTATATTATACGGAGAATGATGTTTAATCAGAGTGTCGATTTAGTGAAATTATTCTGCATTTTGTTCAATTAAAACATTTTGGATATATAAGACATTCATTAAACCATTATTAATTATAATGAAAGTTAATGTAACACAAAGTTATATAACACAATAATATAACACAAAGTTAATATAACACAAAGTTAATATAACATAAAATTAATATAACATAAAGTTAATATAATACAAAGTGCAAAAAGTTTTAATTATATATATATATATATATATATATATATATATATATATATATATATATATATATATATATATATATATATATATATATATATATATATATATATATATATTTATGAAGTAACCTTTCCACACACACATGCAAACAGTTTGCAGCAGGTGGTTTCTAAAAAAAAATCAGACAAATAAATAAAACAAGCTTAAAGAATGAATATTTCAACGATATATGAAGAAAAATGCAATAAAAAATGAAGACATTTGCACTCTGCTCACGAACACATATGGGAATTTTTTCATAACTAAATTTTTTTGTTCAAACAAATGAATGCTCTAGAGCTGGAATATCGATTTTTCTCGCTTGCAGTTTGTGTTGTTTCGCGTCCTCATGAAATATGCAGTTGGATATGTTATAAAGACACCTGCAGAAACGGAATATCTTGAATATTATTTATTGGAAGGCATATTGAAATCTAAAATTTAATACATTCAGCAACTTTTTAAAACTTTTCGCCTTTTTACTGGATTAGCACTATTTTTAGATTTTCTATATGTTTAAGTCTTAGTGAGCTCACATTTTTATAGAAATTTTTACGGACAATATACAAAAGGTGAAAAGAACTTGCAATTTTATACGTAATGTATTGAATATTTTAAGTTTTTGTTATATATATAACATATTTTTAAGTTACTATATTAAACTATATTATTTTTACGTTTTTGTTTAATATTCATTTTTTAAATTATTTATATATTTATTTTCGTGTTTTATTCATTATAATATTTAAAAATAAAATTCGCTAAAAAATATTTAAGAACATTATACAATATAACTGACACTTCGTGAAAAGAAACTAAAAAAGAAAGCTACTATTGTTCATCATATCAACTTTATCAAAGTTTTACTATCTTTGTAAAATGTTTAAATTAAAATTAAAGTTTATAATTATTTTGTTTTATAAAATTCGCTACATAATTATTTAAGAACATTGCACTATAGGACTCACTTTTCATTAATAGCAACTTCATCATATTAGCTTTATCAAAATTGTAAAGTGTTTTAATTTAAACTAAAATTAAAGATTACTTTAAAAAAAATTCGATAAAAAATAAATTAAGATAACAGTATTTTATATGACTTACGCTTCTTGAACGTGAAGAAGAACTAAAAAACAAAGCTATTATTCTTCATCATACAAGTTTTATCAAAACTTTAGTAACATTGTAAAATGTTGGAATTAAAACTAAAAATTAAATAAATAATTTAAAAAAAATAGCTAAACTTGTTTGAGAACATTGTACTATATGACTCACTCTTTGTCTAAAAAAACTAAAAAAGATAGTTATTCTTGTTCATCATATCAGCTTTATCTAAATTTCACTATCTTTGTAAAATGTTTTAAATAAAAATAAAAGTTAAGATTTTTTTTTTTTTTTTTTTTTTTTTTTTTTTTTTTTTTTGTAGAGTGTTGCGACATAATTCAGTGACAATAATAAAAAAATCCATTAAATATATTAAAATTGGTATCAATACACTGTAAGAAAATGTTACTTTACGAAAATATTATATTACCACAAACGAAAATATACAAAAAACTCTTTGGAGTTACCCATTTTTTAGAAACCTCAGAAACGAACATAATTTCGACATTTAAGGAAGCATTTGCAATTTATTATTTTATATCTGTATTCATGTGAATCCCTTGACATACCAGTTGTGAAATCAATAAAAAACTTTGATTATTGATTCTGAGTTAATTCATTTTTCTCACAGAAAAAATTATAACTGTTAAATATTTTGACATTTTTTTTTTTGCATATGATTAGAATACAAGAAAACTAAATTCTATTTAAACCCAAAAAAAAATATATTTATTGAATCAAACACTTTTATATGTTTTTAGGTAATTATTTTATTTAAAACTATAAAAGAGTAACCTATCAGCTGACCAACAACTGAAATATTAAAGTTTTCAGTTATCAAAATTCCTTCTTTTAACAATCGTATGTAGGATATCTTAGTGAAATTACAATTTCGCTTCTCAAGAAGTGACCCATTTGTGTGCTAATAGTAAATAGTGAGACATTTGGTCCGGAACCACTATTGGTTCTAATGAAAAAATAAATAAATTATATACAAAGACATACAATCATAAAAATTAATTAAAATAAATTAATTAAGCGTATAAATAAGACTAGAAAATATTCTTCAGTTGCGTTCCCCCATGACCACCATTGGTACAATTTAAGAAGTAATGCACCAGAAGTGGGAAACCACTCAAAATTTTTTAATTACTCATATATAAGTATTAGATACATTAAATATTTTTTTAGGGTTTAATGAAGTAAATAAACGGTACTTTAATGCAAATGGAAACAAACTCTAAAAAACAATATATTGAATGAAAATGTACCTCTAAAAGCACGCTTTAAGAATTTGCTAAAAAAATCCTTTATTCTAGACAGTCTAATAAGAAAAATCTCCATCAACAGAACAAACAAAAACGAAAAATCATGAGTCAAGAATAGATTATGAAACACTGTCGAACACATTAAAAATGCTGTAACAAAACTTCACAGTTTAATAAGGTGATGTCATTTTCATCAATTAACGTCTATAGTCTGAAAAATATCCGATTTCTTTTATGCAGTCCTTTATAAATATGATCAACATATTTGTTTATATATATATATATATAACATAGTATGCTAATGTTTAATTCAATTAGTAAACGCATAGCACAGTTGAAAATTCCTCTTTAGCAATTTTCGCCAATAAAGGAAATGTACTCGAGATCTTTTGCGCAGCTCTGTATATGATCTATATAATTTATACACACCAATTTATATGTAAAAAAAATAGTTAAATTTAGAAAAGTGTACCAAAAATGAGTATGCTCTTCCAGCAATTATTGTTCATAGACAGTACTGTAACCAAATTATTTTGTGTGTCCCTGTAATTAAACGATGAGTGCTATGCACACTGTACTCTATAGTAAGAATCTTGTAGTGCACCTCAGTGAGGTATAGCAGTATGTTTGAAGCAGTGTAATATCATTAAAATGCACCGCAATCCATTGTTCACCATAGACCGAAATGTACAGAAATTATTTTGAATGCCCCTGTAAGCGAAGTATAAAAACTACACGCTTCATTCTCAATACAAAAGATATAGTAAGCCTCAATAACATATATCAATTGCATGAGAAGCTCAGTATATTTACGTGAGTTAGAGCATGGACAGAGAAAGATAGAACAGTCAGATATAGAGCAAACAGACAGACATACAGCAGACAGACAGACAAAATGAATTCATAAACACTTTTCAACTATATTGGAAAGTGTTAAGAAAATAAAAGTAACTTAATGGACAGTTAAATGTTAATGTTTTCAGACAATCAGATTTCCTTTTTTTTTTTTCTTTTTTTCAAAAATATTTTGGCGTCTTGTTTTGTAACTTTAAAAATTACTTGTCCACTGTAGATGCATTGCCCGTAAATGGTAAGTTTTAAAACAAAATATAAAAATGTTTATGAAAGTTAAAATTGTTTTGCTATGTGTTATTCATTATTAATCACCACATATTTAATTATATGTAGCATAAAGTGTTCTTGCTTAGAAATGTATTTTGGCGTGAAAATTAAGATATACAAAAGTATAAACTTTCATTAAATACATCAGAAGATGATGGAATAGAATAAACCATGGACTATTGCTCCATGCATTTTGGTATTTTAATATTTTTTATGTTCTTATTTCAGACAAAAGTTGTTGTTTTTTTTTTTTACTTTAATTACTAAGGCTATTATTCGGGATGCACGCAACTCTTTTATGAAAAAAGTTTCAGTGACAATTTTGGTAATAATTATATGTTTTTTAAATTAATTTTTTTAATTGTACACAATTGTACTCACTACAAATTACTTATTTTAAATTTTGTAAGGCTTCCCGTGTGTTACATCTAAAAGAATAGGAATAATGCAGAATATGTGAGATAGTGTGAGAATATGTAAAAAATGGAAATAATGTAGGTATAATAGATTATTTATTTATTTATTTATTTATTTATGTTTTGCTTTCAAGTACTGTGTTACTTATTTGATTTATTATGATATAAACTTATTTGGTAAAATTTATTCGTACTTCAAAATGTGTCTTATTTACGATATTTTTAGACCTATACGTATACTTTTTATATCTTTATTTCTTAGATTTATAAAAAATTTATAATTTTTTTCCCCAAAAAATGTGAAATTCTATTTTAATATAAAAAACAGAAATGTTACAGAAGATCTGGTCAGTTTTTTGTCTGACCGCTCAGTAATTTCATATCTCAAATTACTTGGATGGGTAATGTAGTAATAATCGTTTATCATCTTTTAATATACTTTCTAACATTTTAAAATTAATATTTCTTTTCCTGGGATGTTTAAATTAAGTTCTATTTATTTACAAAATTATTTTATATTGTGTACAACATTTGACGAACACATAACGTTGTATTAAAAAAAAAATCTCTTTTAATGAATGTACATTCCTTTTTTATGAAGTACAAATATTACAGAAGACTCATGTCTACTAAATGAAAAAAGTGCTACTCTAAATACATTTTTACCATGCATTTTCAGCAAAAAGATTTTTCTAATAATTTTTAAAACTACTTTTTCAAAACAGACTTAAATGATTTCTCTATGCAGAGAATTTCTTGATAGCAATCGTTTATTTCTACTTGACAAATTGCTTCCCAATTAATTTACTTACTCCGGCTATACTTCGGAGAATCTGAAGTAGTTGTTTCGGTTAAAGATTTAGGATTCCCTAAATAGAAAAAAAAAGTTGTTTATGGCTTAGCAGTCTATTAAAAAAATTTAAGAATATAATAACAATTTAAAGTATAATTGTTGAAGTGGTTTATGAGATCTTAAATAATATCGAAGTTGGTCTTTTCAAAAATGATTTCCGTATTAGGGTTGAATTAGGGAACAAACGACTAAATAAGAATTGTTTTACTACAATGATCATATAAATGTTGTTTTAAATGTTATTTACTTTGTTTATAATATCAATCTCAAACTGACAAATTTTGTAACTGGGTTTCATGTAAATAAACGTACATTTTATTGTGAATAAAATGCATAGCGCGAAAAAGGCATACATTTTTAATCAGACGAAATATTAATTAATAGACCATTTAAAAGTATAATCCATAATTATTAGTCATTTACTTCACGTTAAATTGCTGAAACTATTTACGAATTCTTTTATGCATGAAAAATAAAATAAAAACAACAATAATTCTGCCATGAGAACGGGCTATTTATAAATAGGTTTGAAAGTACATAACTAATTCCGGAAAATTCTATATCCTATCCATAAATATAAATGGAATGTTGTGATAAACAATGTATCACATATTGTTTATTTTATACCCTGTGAATAAAATGCCAAATTCGTCCTCTTAAAATAAATTTATTTAGAAAAAAAGAAAATTAAATTAATTACATCTTTCGTAAAGAATTATATCAACTACGGTCTTTCTAAATTTCAGCTATTAAAAACGTATCCTCAATTTCTTTTTATATTCATTACATTCAGTTTCCGAGAGACAATTCAATGTGTTCTCACATCTTCTGTAAAAAGCAGATGTCAAATTTAACGTGCTTTAGGCTTATCTCTTAACTGTCAATAAAATCATTTTTTTGCAGGTTGAAATTATGATCACGCTAGTCATAATAAATGATCTAATTATCTGTCACTTTCTTTTAACGTCGCAAATTAGTTCATTTGTTTATATCCCAAATTTAATCTAACGCCCTCTTTTTTCATAAACAAGTGATTCGCAATCCACTCCCAAAAATTCTTGTCTTGCGCTTGGTATTTGGCACGCTGTTGGCTAAAAAGGCTAAAGGGAAAAGGTATAAGCTGAACTTAGGCAACCTATGTGTTCTCCATGTGAAACATAAAATGTTTATTACACAAGGCCATAAAGTTTCATTTCTGCACTTTATAAAAGAAAACATTTATTTTTTACAATATAGGAGATAGGATAATAGGAATGGTAGTAGAACTGGTATAGTGGCTATAATTTCCATAGATATACAACGTTACAACCGGTATGGGATCTATGTATGGTACTTAATTTTAATTCGAAGACATATGTGTTGTGTTTGTGGTGATGAAATCATGATATATTGTATAAAATAATTCACTTACTTCATTTTTAAAGCCCTTATACATCCATAAGTTAAACGTAATGTCACGATTTCAGACCTTTCAACAACAATACAAATGTTCTCCATGACTATTAATAAATTTTTAGGAAAACAGAATGAGAGCCAACTCGAAATTTGGTTACATATTTTATTCATTCTTTATGTATATGATTATGTGTTTGCACTATTAATATTTTATAAATACTTTAAATTTTATTTGTGTTGGCATATTGCTCAAAATTTGTATATGTTTTGAATGCAAATTATGTAAATACTACAGTGGACCTTTTTTTAAATAACTGTTAAAATATTTTTCAAAAGTTCACTTTTATGATGGTATCTTATTTTATTTCTTGGAATATGCATGTAAGATCCTAAAAATGTTCTTTGATTTCCAAAAAATTACACTTTTCCACATAACAGTATAAAATAGCTCTGCATGAAACACAGATTTAAAGTTGCTAAACTTACGTCTTATTCAACATTTTGTTTTAAGATAAAACATAGAGTTATACGCATTTTGCAAAGTAACGCAAAAGTAGAACGGCCTTTTATCTATTGACGTTTTTCCCCTTCGCCATTGTTGCAGCATCATGTTGAAACATATGGCCGTTTTTCGAAATTCTGTGAAAAGCACGGAATTAAAATTTGTAAAGCTAAAATTAGTAATAATGTTAGAAAAAAAGAAATAACCGACAAACAGCGCTGTTAACGGGAAAAATAATTCCAAACAAATATCCCAAAGGAAGCAAACTTCTGAGATTATTTTGGAGGTAACACAATTAGTTTAAAAAAAATACAACTCAAAGAGTTGCAAAGTTGAGAAAAAACTCCATATCAACAATAAATAAAATTATTAACCCTCTAAACTTGTGGAATGTAATATTCCGTTCACTAAGCTCCAGGTTTCACTGCAATGTATGCAATGTTTAAGATAACATAATTCTATAGATTTAATGAATTTTTAAAACATTGAAGAAAGATTAATACTCTCAAGTGTTACATTCATATTTGTAATTAAGTTTTATTTATAATGCTGAAAGAATCATATTTTTTTAGCATTCAAAACAAAATGCAAAGAAAACAACATTATAATTTTACCCTTTTTCAAAACGCTCAGATGGTTAATACTGATTTAAATTTAAAAAAAAAGACAAAAAAATGAACCTCTGAATGAATCATCGTCTTCTTCCAAGTCATATCTCTGAGCGAGGAACATGATGCATACTTCTGTATAAAAATCAATTATCTTGATAAATATGGAAAATACACTGACACTTGATGAATCTTGTGTGTACACAGATGACTGTAACAAAATGAGAACAATTTATTACCATAAAATAGGCGAGAAGAATTTAATCACTTTTGTTCAGATAATCGAAATAAAGATTTTGCAAGTCATTTATGTTTGAAGATGGACTATCATACAATCGCATGTTAAAAATAAAGAGAGTTGCAAAAAAGGCAAAATCAAGTCTATGTGTTACCAAAAATACATCAAAATCATTTCTATATATTACCAGAAATACATCGAAATCAATTCTATGTATTATCAGATATACATCAATTTCAATTCTATGTATTATCAGATATACATCAATTTCAATTCTATGTATTATCAGATATACATCAATTTCAATTCTATGTATTATCAGAAATACCTTTTTATCTCTAATATCCACTGACGAAGTAGAATCTCTCTAGCCACAGTGTCATCAAACATTTGAACTCCATCAGGACACATCAAACAGCCATAAATTTAAATCTACTGTCGAATTCTCTAAAAATTGAAAAACAAATCTGGAATGAGGTTTATACTCTTTAGTCACATTCCTACCAAGTCCCCGAATCAATATCCATGGACTTTTGTGGATTTGTCCGTCTGGAAAAAGGGCTCTACAAACGCAGTTTCAAAACAATTGCTGGACTAAGGAAGACAGTTAAGAAGGAGTGTTTCAAACAATCTCATTTAACTCTGCAAAAAAGCGTTGTTTTCATAGAAACTGTGAAGCAGAATGACAGTCAAGAATAAAAGCTATCAGATAAGATCACTAACTCATTAACCCTTAATTGCATAGTGCTGTAAATTTCCATCACTTTTTATTTAACTTTTAATAAATAAATCAACTTCTTCGCCACCACTATATTTATATAGAAATATTAATGCAGTAAATTTCCCGTTAACTATGTTGCTAACCAAAGTTAAAAATATATCTTAAAATTTCTGGTGTCTAATATTTAATATATGTATAAAAAAACACAATTGTAAAAGAAAAACTCATGCAAAGAAGGGTTAAAGACTGACGTTGCGTTTTCGCAACATTATGTTTCTTACGCCAGGTTTTAAGGTAACACCAGTTTGTTTTTAGGATAAATATTCGCTTTATTTGATGCAAGAAACACCATGATATAGTAACTCTTAGGTTGCTGTAATATAAAAGTGGTATGAATCGCAATATTTGTATTTTATTGAGAAAAATAATTCGGTTCTTAATTGGTTAAAAAGATAATTATTTATTGTAGAACCTCAGTGTGATATCCTTTTAATTACCCTTCCTTCGGGTTTCTCCTCGTACACACCTTTTTAAATTCAAAGGCAAAATTTTATGATTACCATTTTGTTCTTATCTTCTGTTATAAGACAGGAATACAGCTATTTTGTACAATAAACCAGTTTATTGTAGACAGGACGACACATTAAGAAAACATGAAGCATACACACAAATATATATATAAATGACCAATAACCACAGGAGTAGCAGATACAATATTATTCAGTTCTATCAAACTATTATATTTATTTCATAACGTGCCCGCCGCACGTACACAACCTATCACTCTAGCCACCCGCCAAACACTCCTACCGTTTCTCTTACTCAGTAGTAGAGGAGAGAAAAAAAGGGTTGCCATAAACCTGACGTCACGAGGCATGACACCCCCACCTAAGATTGAAAAAGGGATATGTCACTTTAGCAATCTGAAATCCAGACTGGCCACGTCACTACACTTCATCCTCTACCAGTAAACTACTAATGAATAATAATAAACTACATTATATATACAAAGAAATACAAAAAAATACTTAAACATCTCTGAACCATTTCTGGAAACTCTCGCTGGCTACTGCAATATAAAAATGCAATTAATGTTTCATAATACTAAATACAAATAACAAATAAAATACAAAATACAAGTTAATATGAAATTCAGTTTCAGCTGCAGCATAAACAAAAGTTTTTGTTTTTTAAACAGTCATTGATTGTTCATGAAAAGTTTAGAGTCAATTTATTAGTCTGTTGTCTCCAGTCTCGACAGTGCATCAGCATTCGTCAACTTTGCACCAGGACAATGTGAAATAATGATGTCATATTTCTGCAAAGCTAATGCCCATCGCTGCAGTTTGGAAGATTGGGGAGCATTTTTGGTGATGAAAGTCAGTGGGTTGTGATCGGTGATAAGTTCCACGGGCGAACCAAAGATCCATGTTTCGAACTTCTTTAGACTCCAGATAACCGCATAGGCCTCCCGTTCAATGGTCGGCCAAGCCTGCTGAGTTTTGGTGAGCTTTTGACTGGCATAACTGACTGGATATAGTCTCTCATCTTTCTGTTGAGATAGACATGCATCGATGCCTATTGCAGATGCGTCACATTGAATGGTAAAATGAAGCCCTATAACTGGTGTATAAAGACTAGGTGCCTCAACGAGACCCCTCTTTAGTTCGTTGAAAGCTTTATCATGTTCCTCCAACCAACACAATTTCTCAGGACTGTCCTTT
This sequence comes from Maratus michaelseni, assembly GCA_963931845.1. NCBI lineage: Eukaryota > Metazoa > Arthropoda > Arachnida > Araneae > Salticidae > Maratus > Maratus michaelseni. Next base: position 76,397,724 of record OZ007590.1, on the reverse strand, counting down.
TTGGTAAGTTCTGTCAATGGGTATGCTGTTTCGGCATACTTAGGCAGGTAATCGCGGTAGTAATTACACAATCCGAGGACACTCTTAAGTTGTTTTTTGGTCTGTGGGACGGCTAATTTTCGGATGGCTTCCACTTTGTCTGGGTCGGTTCGATGGCTGCCGGACCCGATGACATGTCCTAAATACTTTATCTGGTTTTTCGCAAAGGCACACTTCTTCAGATTGACTGAGAAACGTAATTCTCGTAGTTTAGAAAATATCGTGTCAAGATGCGTAATATGTTCAGACCATGTGTCCGAAAAAACAGCGATATCGTCTATGAATGCTCTAGCAAAGTTTCTGTACTTGGAAAGCGCTTTATTTATTTCTCTCTGAAAGGTCGCAGCTGCATTCCGGAGCCCAAAGGCCATCACTTTGAAGCGATATTGAACCCTGTGAGTCTTAAAACATGCCAAACCCTGGCTTTCTGCTTCCAGCGGTATGGCCCAATATCCGTTTAGCAAGTCAATTGTAGTTATTACATTGGCCCTGCCAATATTGAACAAAAGATCCGTTGCGTTTTCCATCGAAAAATCGTCGGTTTTTGTGATTGCGTTCAAAGCTCTAAAATCTACACACAGTCGAAGGGCCCCATCTTTCTTCATCACGCACACTACTGGGTGTGGCGCCTCCGCATAACTCTCTTCGATCAGTCCTAACTCTAGCATTTCTTCGATTTGTTTGTCTACTTGTGGCTTCAATGCCTCTGGGATCCGATAAACATAGGGCTTTTACATTTCTGAGCCATTTAATCTAATTTTGTGCTCTCCTACCTTAGCTATTTGTACCTTTTTTGAAAATAAATCTTTATATTTGTATAATAAATCTAACATCTCTTTTCGTTCTACCTTTCCTAAATGCTTCAAATCTACTTCTTCTATGTCAAATAAATTTGGGTTATATTTCACACTGGGGGTGAGATGGACTTCTCCTAATTCTTCTTCATTTTCAAAGATTACTGCCTCCGCCCGTACCCTAGGAGTAAATTTTCTTATCTTATTTACGTGAATATTCATAACATTCCCATTTATTAATTTTACTTTGTAAGAATCAGGCTTACAGCGTGCTACAATTTCGGCTGGTCCCGTCCACCTAGCATAAAGTTTATTCGTTTAGTTTAAAGTTTATTCGTTAAAGTTTATTCGGTTGCGCTCTTTTCAAGATTTATGGATAGTGGTATTTCTCCTGACCATGTAGATTTCAATACTGCTAATGGGACCCTCGCCTCCCTTCCGTACATTAATTTGAATGGCGATACTCCCGTGGTACTATTCGGAATTTCTCTATAGGCAAATAATAAATAAGGGATGTGTTTATCCCAATTTTTTTAATCGCTCCAAATTATATGGTGTAACATGCGTGTCAGAACCTGATTATATCGCTCCACTAATTCCGAGGTTTGTGGATGCCCTGGCGTTTCAAATCTAGGAGCCGCTCCTAGCCTGGCATGAAACTCCTGTATTAAACCTGAAACAAAATTCCTGCCTTGATCACTCGCTATTACGCGGGGTATCCCTGTTCGCATAAATATTTCTAATAATGCATCGCACGTAGCTTTAGCCGTAATTGTTCTTAACGGGACCGCCTCCGGCCACCGCGAATGTTGATCCACTAAGGTAAGTACATATTGATGTCTACGCGCTGAAGGTGGTTCAATTTTTCCAATTATGTCAATATTTACAACGTCGAACGGAAGTTCCGGTCTCTCAGTTGGGACAATGGGTATCTGATCACTAGCCCTTTCTCTACTCCGTAACTGACAGTCTTTACAAGATTTACAATAATCCTCTACATCCCGTGACATATTCGGCCAATAAAATGAATAACGAATTCTTTCTTTTGTTTTTTTCATGCCGAGATGATTAGCAAAAATTGATTCATGCGCATTTTTTAGAATTTCCCCCCTCCTCACTTTCGGTACCACTAATTGCGTAACACAATCCCCCGTGACTCTTTCTCTATGATAAAGCAAATTATCTACTATAACGAACCAGTTTTTACCATTTTCCGCGTCTTTGAAGCACCCTGTAATGTTTCACAACTCTTCTGTTGCTCCCTGTATATACTTGCATCTGATCGTTGACCTGCATTCAAATCTCCGCTATCATCTTTCCTTTCAATACAACTAATCATTAATTCTCTCTCCACGTTTTGATTTTCACCTCGCCAGCATAAATTTTCAATATTTATATCTTCCCCCTCTGTTTGGTTGCCTTCCCCTTTTGCCTTTCAATTTCATTTCCCTTTTCTGATCGCGTATCATTTACTGGCGCCAAAGAACATTTCTGTGTATCATCTTCCAAAGAACATTCCTTTCCCCCCTCGTTACTAGCTAACTGTAATATTTCATGAACTGCCGGTGTTATACTAATGTCCCATATAATTTATCCGTAACGGCAAACAGTACGTCTACACTGTTGTTAAATATACAATTTGACTCTCCGGATTTTAAAGCTACTGGTAGTGTCACAAGATTAGCAATTATTCTTTCTCCAAAAGCCGATATTAACTGAATTTTGGAATTTTCATTATTTCTAAATGAATCCGGTAATTGGTTAGAGTTTATTACGGGTATTTCTGCAGCGCTATCCAAAACACATTTGATCTCCTTTCCCCTTATCCACAACTGTTCAAATTGAAGTGGTTGCGTACTTATTGACTCGTTTCCAAAACAGAGTGTTTCAACCTTGGCAATTATTTTATCATCCTGCTTATTTTTTCCGATCAAAGAATCTTTTTTTTGTTTGATTTTGCAAACTTCCAATTTTACATTTTTCTCTATTATTCGGACAAAATCGCAAATGCGTCGTCTGTTTACTAAAGTCTACATTCTTTTGATGTGTTTAATTTTCTATCGCTACGAAAATTGAAATTATTTCTGACATGGGGTGGTACATATTTTCCATTATTGTAATTTACAGTTCTCGTTTCATCATGATTGCGGGAGTTTTCCGGTTTATCATATAATTCCGAAAATGTTCTGCCTTTTGACGTAAACCAATTATCGCATAATTCGGCAATTTGACGTGGTTTTAACCAATTATCTAATTGTTTTATCCTGACATAACTTCGCGTCTCCAAATCTAGTGATTTTAATAATCTGTCGCTGACAATTAACTCATTAAGCGTGTCAAAATCATTTACTTTTCTCAGTTCACAATAGAAATCCCAATTGGCTCTGAGCCGACTAGCGAATTGCATATGATTCTCATTTCTCGATCTTTTAGCAAAAAGAAAGTTTTCGAGGCAAGCCTCTGGTGTGGGTTGAAATTCTTTTAATATTAACGCCTTAACATTTTGGTAATCTTTCATTTCTTCCGTGTTTGCGTACACTAACAAATGCGCTGCTCGTTCTCCTACCAAATTAAACAAAATCTCAACCTTTAATTCCTCTGCGACATTTTTAATTTCGAATGCTTTCTCGAGCGAAGTAAAAAATAAATTCCATGATTCAGGCCTGCTGGGGACTGTATTAGTCAAAGTTTTGACGCTTTTGATTAGTGTTTCTAACGAATTAGGTTTGGGTCCATCCACCCCTGTGTCAATATTTCTATACTCGTTTTGCATTTTAGCCATTTCTATCTGAGCTTTAACTAATTCCAGCTTAGTTTTTTCAATTTTTTATAACGTATCCTGTTCTGACTTAGACTTTTCTTTATCGAATTTCGCAATTTCTGCGTCATGCTTTTCTCTTTCTATGTGATCTGACACCGTTGTATTTAAAAATTCTTTTATAAATTCACTATCTTTTTCATACTGATCGCTTTGCTCAATTAATGCTTTCAAATCAATTATCCTGTGCTCACTTTCTACTTTTATGCCAAATTCTGTGGCAACAACAATTAGATCTTCTTTTCTCAGCCCTTTAATATTAAACATGTTATTTTTACTCTTAACACTTATTTACTAATACTCTAAGTATCTCTATAAATATTTATATTATCTCGTTTCAAATAAAGCTCATTATATTAAAGTTAACACATTGTTTCCAATCATAAAATATTTCTCAAACATGATTCAATCAAGTTCTTTTCTATTTACTTCATGAATAAACATAAAAAAACCTGCGACTTACTTCACTCAGAAATCCAATCACTGATTCTACGTTAAGAGAGCGTGTGATATCCTTTTAATTACCCTTCTTTCGGGTTTCTCCTCGTACACACCTTTTTAAATTCAAAGGCAAAATTTTATGATTACCATTTTGTTCTTAACTTCTGTTATAAGACAGGAATACAGCTATTTTGGACAATAAACCAGTTTATTGTGGACATGACGACACATCAAGAAAATATGAAGCATACACACAAATATATATATAGATGACCAATAACCACAGGAGTAGCAGATACAATATTATTCAGTTCTATCAAACTATTCTATTTATTTCATAATGTGCCCGCCGTACGCACACAACCTGACACAACCAAATTTCTGGTGTCTAATATTTAATATATGTATAAAAAAACACAATTGTAAAAGAAAAACTCATGCAAAGAAGGGTTAAAGACTGACGTTGCGTTTTCGCAACATTATGTTTCTTACGCCAGGTTTTAAGGTAACACCAGTTTGTTTTTAGGATAAATATTCGCTTTATTTGATGCAAGAAACACCATGATATAGTAACTCTTAGGTTGCTGTAATATAAAAGTGGTATGAATCGCAATATTTGTATTTTATTGAGAAAAATAATTCGGTTCTTAATTGGTTAAAAAGATAATTATTTATTGTAGAACATCAGTGTGATATCCTTTTAATTACCCTTCCTTCGGGTTTCTCCTCGTACACACCTTTTTAAATTCAAAGGCAAAATTTTATGATTACCATTTTGTTCTTATCTTCTGTTATAAGACAGGAATACAGCTATTTTGTACAATAAACCAGTTTATTGTAGACAGGACGACACATCAATAAAACATGAAGCATACACACAAATATATATATAGATGACCAATAACCACAGGAGTAGCAGATACAATATTATTCAGTTCTATCAAACTATTCTATTTATTTCATAATGTGCCCGCCGTACGCACACAACCTATCAATCTGGCATCCCGCCAAACTCTCCTACCGTTTCTCTTACTCAGTAGTAGAGGAGAAAAAAAAAGGGTTGCCATAAACCTGACGTCACCAGGCATGACACTCAGGTATGTTGACAAAAAATCGTTCAAAAATATGTGCGAACAACCTTAATAAAAATACGAAATACTAACTTTTAAAAAAAGTTACATTCACTGAGTAAGAATAAATATATATTATTTTTTACATTAAAATTTTAATGAAATTTTTACTTCACCATTAAGGTACATTTCAAAATTTAAAGCTAGTCATATTACGCTAAATATTTACAAAATTTAAAAAAAGGTTCTTTAAAGTGTAAGAGAAATATCTCCAATTGAATGTTGTCGGTAAAGTGGTAAAAGAAACTTCACAAAGTGAATTTTATCAGTAAATTGAAAATAAACTTTACAAATTCAATGTTGTCAGTTGGAATGCAATTCACTCTGACAAAATAATGAGGAAATTTTTTGAACATAAGAATCTTTTGGTCATATAAAGGCAGTCAAGGGAATAAAAACATGATTTTAAATAACACATGAACTTTTATATTTAAGCATTAGACAGAAAACTCAGTGAATTCTTAAAGTTGAATATTTCGTATTAACATTTTCCATGGAAAGTTAGAAATGAATAATATTTTGGTTTTCTATCATTTAAAAAAATAATTTTCCTCACTTACATACATATTAAAAGTTATTGAGAATTTATACTCTGTAGTATATATTAAATAGTTCTGACTGTTGGGGTAACTTTTAACATTTAAAATAATGACTAACATGTCACACGGATACTTGTGCCAGCAGTATTTTCTAGCTATACAATACAGATACGTATGCCAGCAATATTGTCAACGAATTAAATGTATTGCTAGGAAACGAAAATATTGATAGTTTATTAGCATGTATTTAAAATAAGGTGGATACTGTACGTCAAACGTGAGAAATGAGCTGCGTTCGCACTGTTATAAATTCAGTGAAATGAATTGTATCGTCTGTTATTATTATTCATTTCTGTAATAAAAAAAATACATTTTAGGTTGGCAGCATTTTATCTTTTGTTGACACTTACTGAAAATTCCAATGAGAAACTTAAGCCTAGTTTTGAAATTTCAGAACTTGAAATCCATATCTAGACTCTTTTATTTATTTAATACCTATTTCTGAGGAAACATCTATCCAATAAATTGTCGTTAGATTAGAGGATTGCTATAATTAAGCAATTTTAGTATACAGATTCGGTTTTTAAATTCATTAATACGAAAGTAATGTGATTCCATCTTAAATATGACGTAATCACCATGGCAACTTAGATTCATTGCCTATCATGGGATATCATTGAATTAATTACTTATGACAGGATTTAATAGAATGAAGAATGTGACTATAACTTGGTCATAGAAATTATAAAATGTTATATACGTCAGATATGACTATAACGTCATACATGTCAGATAACTTGGCAATACATTTCGGTTGCTTGACGATTAATTCTCGGAAGCTGCTGTAACAAGGAAGTACCGTTTTTTAAAAAAATTCAAAATACTTAATAAATATTTTTATTAATATCTTTTTATTAATAACTTTTCTTGCTCCTATTTTCATAAAATTTGAAATGACTAGACAAGAATCTGCAACAATGATATATATTAAATTTCAAACCATTCAGTAGTGTAGTTTTTGTACTGTTATATGCGGACAGAGGAAGGACGGACGGACGAACGACGACTATAGGTGCTACGTATTTATATAATTATGAAGGCACCTATAAAAGAACCATTTGCCGCTCAGGGATGTTTAGTAATTTCAGTTTGGCGTTCAACGTGCAAAAATAACTGAAGTTTGATATTTTTGGGATAAAAAAGTACAAAATTAAAACCTTGTATAAAATTAACAAACATTTCTGCAATTGAGAATTGTGAACCGAATCAATAAACACTGAAAACGGCTTTGTCGATGTCGGCCAAAAGAGCCAATTGCTCACTGTATGTTTTGTTCAACTTGTTAAAAAAATGAATTTGTAATATTTATATCTAATAAATATTCTTAACTTAAAAGGCACTTTTATTTGTGCAATTGTAAAAACCCATGGAAAGGATCTTAACGTAAAGAGTTTTCGTTGTCAATTGAATAATTGTCTGAGTGCAACGAAGACTCATACACAGCGCAGTATTACTTTGCCCCATATATAGCTACGATGGATATTAAAACTTTTCGTCAAGCATAACTCAAAAAATATTTAACGGATTTCGTTCAAATTTTTACAGCAGGTACCTATAAAGGTGACAACGTCGTCTATTTATTACCAAGAATAAGTGTCAAACCGTTGGGAAATTATATTAAAAAAATAGATAAAAAAGCACAATTAAAGTATATACGTCACGAAAAATTTGTGCGTACGTCATTTTCACCGGCGGGAGATTTTCGTAGACAATCGGAATTGAAAAGTTCATGGAGTACATGGAGTAAAAAAATATGCACGCACTAATATTCAGCACAATGAAATATATTTCAATTTAGTAGAAATCGAAAATTAATCTGGAATTTTTTCTGTTTGAAAGAAAAACTCCGCAATAACTTGGTAGACTTGGTATTAGATATTTGGCGCAAATCTCAGCAATAGCAGCAATTTTTTATTTTGCGTTTGTAAATAAAAAAAAAAAATTCTTTGGTGTTTAAATAAAAGGTTTCGATTTATGGCATTATTTCTTTTTTTCTCTTTTTAGCATTTTAAATGGGATTAATGAAAGGCATGTATTTTAAATTAAATGAGTGAAAGGTTTATATTTAATTGAAATGTATTCAATATGAAAATGTTATAGGAACAATATTTGGCGATTTATCAACTGCGCCAAGATAACATAAAAGTACCAATATATCAAACGGTATGTAGTATGTGAAATGAAACAATTATATTATAATCACCCATCGTACAAGAAAAAAAAAGTAATATTCTGCATTCAGAGGGAAAAATCCATCTCCTGTGCCGTAAGATTTGGCGAATTCATTTTTGGTGATAAGTTTTTCGATGTGATTGTTGGGATCTGCAGGATTTGGCTTACTTTTTCTAAATCTTATTTTTTGGCAGATGTAGTATTATGTAAATATATTTTTTTTGCAGATATTTTTCTATTTTGTATATTTGGCATTCTATTTTGTATATTTTCTATTTGGCATTTGGAAAAGAGATTTTTACCTTTTTATCTGGGCCTTCGGAAATATTAAAAAAAATAAAAAAAGATTTACATATATCAAGCGTATAATGTTATGTTTTGCATTTTTATACGGACCACTTCTCCATTTTTAGATTTTAAATGCTATTTATTATTTACTAGCCGTTTATTAATTGTTTACAATTTACCCCCCTGACAATAACAATTATTTATCACAAAAATGCCTCTTAGGTTTGTTAAATAAGTTTGTTTATGTATTTTCATTACTTATTAAAATATCGAATATGGCGATAAAATTTTATTTTAGCATCATGCTTAAATTTTTAAGATAGCGCAAAAACATACTTTAATAAACGTATGTTTGTAAATATTTAAAAACATGTTTTACAGCTCTCTAGAAAATTTTTGTAAGATGCTAAAACTAACTTTTGGCACCATTTTAAATTTTTTCGCCAACCGACATAGGATTCGAAACTTTTCCCCATTCAGATACACAGGCAAGGCTGGTCTCAAACAAGAGTAAAGCTAGCAACAATATTGTTTTAACTCTATAAGAGTTACAATAATGATATTAAATGCTCCGATTGGCTTTGGGCCCAATTACGAAAGTTTCTCCTAAGCTTGGTCTACAAGGTATTAGTTAATAATACAAACAACACTAATGGCATGGAGGCAAAAATTTTAATTTAAATGTATATATTTGAAACCCTTCCCCCCCTACCCCACCCTCCACCCCCAAGAAAAAGAAAAAAAAGAAAGATACAGTAATGAATTTAAAATGGCGTTAAGCCACGCTTTCTGACATAAGCAATTGGCTGCAAACGCGATAACGAAACTTTCACTTAACTTAATTACATGTAGCTAATATAGCCCTCAGGGTACTTTGCAGTTATACAGACCTTGTGTTTTTTTTTAAAAGCTTGAGACAATTCAGGTTTAAGAAGCTGAGATTTACTGTCAAATGATATAAACAACTATGAACACAAAACTGATGAATTATTATTCAGGTTTATGTATGTATTTTTAAAAAAATTGCATCTGATTACACTTATTAGATAAATTACTTCTGTTTGCATTTAATAACTGATAAACAGCTTCTGTATATTAAATGAATTGTTTAAATATTGGGAAGAGGTGGCGAGAGGTAGAAAGACGGGTAAACAAACGGGTAGACAGACGGGTAGTGAGATGGGTAGGGAGATGAGTAGCGACATAGGTAGGCTGACGGGTAGCGAAACGAATAGACAGACGGCTAGAGAGAAAGGTAACAAGTTGGAAATTTTACGTCAAACGTGACAAATGAGGTGCGTTCGTACTCTAGCTAGCTATATAAATATTCAGATCTTGATGATTTTTAATTCTGTGAAATGAATTCTATCGTCTGCAGATTTTTTTTTTTGTAATAAAATAAGTATCTCGGTCGCTTGACGATAAAACTTCGGAAGCTCTTATAACAAGAAAGCACCGATTTAAAAAAAAATTCAAATTTCTTAATAAATTTTTTTATTAATTTTTCCTAAAGTTTTTATTCGATTCTTATAAAATTTGAATAGTCTCGACAAAATTCTGCAAAGATAATATATCTTAAATTTCAAACCATTCGGTTAGGTAGTTTTTGCGTTGTCATATGCGGACGGACAGACAGACGGACGGACGGACAAACGGACGGACCAAGCGACGACAATAGGTGCTACGTATTTATATAATTACGAACGCACCTAAAAAGAGGGTTGACAGAGGGGTAGCGAGATGGGTCACGACATCGGTAGACAGGAATGTAGCGAGAAATGTTGCGAGACGCGTAGCGTTGTAGATAGAGAGACGAGTACAGAGATGAGTACAGAGACGAGTTGACTGACGGGTAATGAGATTGGTAGCGAGACGGGAAAAGAGTCGGGTACAAAAACAGACAGATAGTGAGACGGGTATACAGACGAGTAGAGAGACAGTAGATGGGTACGGAGATGGGTAAGAAGATGGGTAGAGAAGCGTATAGGCAGACGGGTAGAGAGACAGATAGACAAGTTGTGAGACAGATAGATAAATAGGTAGCGAAGTGAATAGAGACACGGCTAGACATACAAGTAGTTAGACGGATAGACAGACGGTTAGAGAAATAGATTGGCGGGTAGCGAGACCGGTAGAGAAATATAGAGATAGGTAGCGAGACATGTACAGAGATAGACAATCGGTTAGAGAGACGGGCAGAAGAACGGATAGGGAAACCGACAAATTGTGGAGAGACAGGCAGACAGGCAAAAGAAAAGACTGCGGATTGGCGCAGTAAAGGCGCATTAAAGGCGCAGGGGGCAGAGCCACCTAGAGAGTAATCAAGAAGTATCTGTTAAGCTTAACTTTGTAATATATATAATTTTTCAATTTTGCCGATATGGAGATTTAATGTAAAAATTATATTACAGAAGTCATCGAAAGATTTTTTGTATGCTTTAATAGTAATTTAGACTATAGTTTTGCAATCTGGTTTGTAGCAAAGCATGCTATCAATGTGGTTTGAAGTGTAAGAGTTTCTATAAACAGTTATACAAATAATAGATATATAATGAAGGAAGAAAATTTTTTAATTCACACACAAAAAAAGGTGCAACAATGAAATTAAATTTGCGTTAAGCCACGCTTGATAGAATAATCTATTGGCTGCAAATCCAATTAAGTAATTTTAAAAAGCTTGGCGTTTTAAAAGATCCGGCGTTTTTTTTTTCCAAGTTTTGCGCAATACGCGCTTAAGAAAATGAGATTCTTTGCCACATGTTAAAAAAAATTATGACAACACATCTGATGAACGGTACTTCTTTTCTATTTTTTTAACAGTGTATATGAATTTATATATGATATTTTGTAATTCTATTATTTAATTTGCTCTTTTTCTTTATATTGTAATTGTTAACCCTAATGTTCTCAGCAATATCACTCAGACTAATCCCTTTGAGGGAAGTCCTAGTTGTCTGAGTGCAACGAAGACTCATACACAGCGCAGTATTACTTTGCCCCATATATAGCTACGATGGATATTAAAACCTTTCGTTAAGCATAACTCAAAAAATATTTAACGGATTTCGTTCAAATTTTTACAGCAGGTACCTATAAAGGTGACAACGACGTCTATTTATTACCAAGAATAAATGTCAAACCGTTTGGAAATTATATTTAAAAAATAGATAAAAAAGCACAATTAAGGTACATACGTCACTAAAATTTTGTGTGTACGTCATTTTCACCGGCGGGAGATTTTCGTAGACAATCGGAATTGAAAAGTTCATGGAGTACACGGAGCAAAAAAATACGCACGCACTAATATTCAGCACAAGAAATTATATTTCAATTTAGTAGAAATCGAAAATTAATATGGATTTTTTTTCTGTTTGAAAGAAAACCCCGCAATAATTTGGTAGACTTGGTATTAGAGATTTGGCGCAAATCTCAGCAATAGCAGCTTTTTTTTATTTCGCGTATGTAAATAAATAAAAAAAAATTCTTTGGTGTTTAAATAAAAGGTTTCGATTTATGGCTTTATTTCTTTTTTTTTCTCTTTTTAGCATTTTAAATCGGATTAATGAAAGGCATGTATTTTAAATTAAATGAGTGAAAGGTTTTTATTTAATTGAAATGAATTCAATATGAAAATGTTCTAGGAACAATATTTGGCGATTTATCAACTGCGCCAGGATAAAATAAAAGTACCAATATATCAAACGGTATGTATTATGTGAAATGAAACAATTATAATTATAATCACCCATCGTACAAGAAAAAAAAAACTAATATTCTGCATTCAGAGGAAAAAATCCATCTCCTGTGCCGTAAGATTTGGCGAGTTCTTTTTTGGTGATAAGTTTTTCGATGTGATTGTTGGGATCTGAAGGACTTGGTTTACTTTTTCTAAATCTTATTTTTTTCAGATGTAGTATTATGTAAATATATTTTTTTGCAGATATTTTTCTATTTTGTATATTTGGCATTCTATTTTGTATTTGGCATTTGGAAAAGAGATTTTTACCATTTTATCTGTGCTTTCGGAAATATTAAAAAATAAAAAAAAATTTACATATTTCAAGCGTATGTTTGCATTATTTTGCAAGCGTATATGTTTTGCATTTTCATACGGACCACTTCTCCATTTTTAGATTTTAAATGCTATTTATTATTTACTAGCCGTTTATTAATTGTTTACAATTTACCCCCCTGACAATAACAATTATTTATCATAAAAATGCCTCTTAGGTCCGTTAAATAAGTTTGTTTGTGTATTTTCATTACTTATTAAAATATCGAGTATGGCGATAAAATTTTATTTTAGCATCGTGCTTAAATTTTTAAGATGGTGCAAAAACATGCTTTAATAAACGTATGTTTGTAAATATTTGAAAAACATGTTTTACCGCTCTCTTGAAAAATTTTGTAAGATGCTAAAACTACCTTTTGGCACCATTTAAAATTTTTTTCGCCAACCGACATAGGATACGAAACTTTTCCCCATTCAGATACACAGGCAAGGCTGGTCTCAAACAAGAGTAAAGCTAGCAACAATATTGTTTTAACTCTATAAGAGTTACAATAAGTTGAATTATAAAATTTGAGCGAAACGAATGATATTAAATGCTCCGATTGGCTTTGGGCCCAATTACGAAAGTTTCTCCTAAAAAAACTGTAGAAGAAATCTTTTACATTTGTTTCAAATGAAGCTCGGTCTACAAGGTATTAGTTAATAATACAAGCAACACTAATGGCATGGAGGCAAAAGTTTTAATTTAAATGTATACCAGTGAACCCGTGCGAGGATTTCGCACTGCAGTCGAATATTTTTTAGATGCTGGTTTAAACTTTTAAAGAAAAATTAAGCATAAAAATAGCTGCAAACAACATTAATCAAGCCAAAATATCATCTCATTTATTCCATCAAAGTTATACTAAAAACTGATCCATTATAGCAAAAAGCACGCTCGAGAAAAAAAATTAATAGTCGTATTTTAACTGCATTAGAGGACGACGTCACTCACTTCTGGAAAAACTGAGAAAAACCTTTCATTTCATTTAAGAAAACAATTCTGATTTAAATTTTAATTAACTGCAATTTTGCTTCGATTGATTGATGGTGTTTTTTTTTCTTCTAAACATTTCAATTTTTCTTTTTAATTATAAATATAAAATAAACCCGTGCGCACGTATCACACTTTATACTTCTTGTACTTATTACGTATTCTACGCATTATGTATTACGTAAATAAGGTACTCTTATTACGTATGCCACGGTTGTACTATTTATTGTTTTATAATCATGGTTGAGCATCACATAATGCGGTATTTTAGTTTTGTGGCAACACTAATTTGAAGAATCATTTCATTTATGAAAGCAATGCCGATTTAATTTTTAATTTTTAATTTTTAGTACTAACAGAAATTTTTAGTCAAAAAACATGTTTTAACGAAATGTAAGTGTGCTATGTCAGAAGCCTGTTTAAAATCCTTTCATATGGTATCTCATTCCTTCTTCTGCGTTTTGTATTTGCTTAGAAAAAGTGATGTTGACAGCAGAAATAATATATAGGATATTTGAAACCCTTCCCCCCCTACCCCCCCCCCAAAAAAAAAAGAAAAGAAAAATTACACTAATGAATTTACAATGGCGTTAAGCCACGCTTTCTGACATAAGCAATTGGCTGCAAACGCGATAACGAAACTTTCACTTAATTTAATAACATGTAGCTGATATAGCCCTGAGGGTACTTTGCAGTTATACAGACCTTGTGATTTTTTTAAAAAGTTTGAGACAATTCAGGTTTAAGAAGTTGAGATTTACTGTCAAAGGATATAAACAACTATGAACACAAAACTGATGAATTATTATTCAGGTTTATGTATGTATTTAAAAAAAATTGCATCTGATTACACTTATTAGATAAATTACTTCTGTTTGCATTTAATAACTGGTAAACGGCTTCCGTAAATTAAATGAATTGTTTATATATTAGGAAGAGGTGGCGAGAGGTAGAAAGACGAGTAAACAAACGGGTAGAGAGACGAGTAGCGACATAGGTAGGCTGACGGGTAGCGAAACGAATAGACAGACGGCTAGAGAGAAATGTAAAAAGAGGGTTGACAGAGGGGTAGTGAGATGGGTCACGAGACGGGTAGCGACACCGGTAGACAGGAATGTAGCGAGAAAGGTTGCGAGACGCGTAGCGTGGTAGATAAAGAGACGAGTAGAGAGATGACTGACGGGTAATGAAATTGGTAGCGAGACGGGTAAGGAGTCGGGTACAAAAACAGACGTATAGTGAGACGGGCATACAGACGAGTAGAGAGAAGTAGATGGGTACGGAGATGGGTAGAGAGGCGTATAGCCAGATGGGTAGAGAGACAGATAGACAAGTTGTGAGACAGATAGACAAATGGATAGCGAAGTGGATAGAGACACGGCTAGACATACAAGTAGTTAGACGGATAGACAGACGGTTAAAGAAATAGATTGGCGGGTAGCGATACCGGTAGAGAAATATAGAGACAGGTAGCGAGACGTGTAGAGAGATAGACAATCGGTTAGAGAGACGGGCAGAAGAACGGATCGGGAAACAGACATATTGTGGAGAGACAGACAGACAGGCAAAATAAAAGTCTGCGGATTGGCGCAGTAAAGGCGCAGGGGGCAGAGCCTCCTAGAGAATAATCAAGAAGTATCTGTTAAGCTTAACTTTGAAATATATATAATTTTTCAATTGTGCCGATATGGAGATTTAATGTAAAAGTTATTTTACAGAACTCATCGAAAGATTATTTGTACACTTTAATAGTAATTTAGACTATAATTTTGCAATCTGGTTTGTAGCAAAGCATGCTATCAATGTGGTTTGAAGTGTAAGAGTTTCTATAAACAGTTATACAAATAATAGATATACCAGAGGGCCCCGTGCGAAGATTTCGCACTGAAATCTAATATTTTTTAGGTACTTCTCTATTAACCCGTCGACCGCTTTTCATAACAAAAAACTACCGACAAACTGTAAGATTAAACGCCAAAAATGCAGTCCCATTTACTTGATGTCAGAATCATTATGCGTGTTTGTTACGTCATCTAGTGGTATTACGTTCGACATTTGCGTGTATTTTTCATTATGTTTTACTGATTTAGTAGTTATTTTATAATAAATAAAATATAATGTTGTTTGCAGATAAAAATATCTGCAAACAACATTTAGTTGTTAGTCAAGCCAGAATATCATCTAATTTATTCCATCAAAGTTAGACTAAAAACTGATCCAAGATTGCTAAAGGCACGCGCGAGAAAAAAAATTAACAATCGTATTTTGACTGCATTAGAGGATGACGTCATCCGCTTCGGGAAAACCATGGGACTTAGAAATATCAATCTATACATTTCAATTTCAATTTCGCTTTTTAATCATAAGTATAAAATAAACCCGTGCGGTGTTTTTTATAATAATTGCTATAAGCATCATATAATGTGGTATTTTATTTTTTTGGCAACAATAATTTCAGGAAAACCTTTCATTTCTTTCATGAAAACAATGCCGATTTAATTTTTTAATTTTACCAAATTTTAATCAAAAACATGTTTTAACGAATTGTTAAGTGGGCTATGTCAGAAGCCTGTTCTAAAACCTTTCATATGGTATCTCATTCGTTGTTCTGCGTTTCATATTTTCTGAGTAAAAGGGATGATGACAGGAGAAATAATATATAAGGATATAATCAAGGAAGAAAAATTTTTAATTCACACACAAAAAAAGGTGCAACAATGAAATTAAATTTGCGTTAAGCCACGCTTGATAGAATAATCTATTGGCTGCAAATCCAATTACGTAACTTTAAAAAGCTTGGCGTTTTAAAAGAGCCGGCGTTTTTTTTTTATCTTTTTTTTTTTTTTTTTTTTTTTTTCAAGTTTTGCGCAATACGCGCTTAAGAAAATGAGATTCTTTGCCACATGTTAAAAAAAATTATGACAACACATCTGATGAACGGTACTTCTTTTCTATTTTTTAACAGTGTATATGAATTTATATATGATATTTTGTAACTCTATCATTTAATTTGCTCTTTTTCTTTATATTGTAATTGTTAACCCTATGTTCTCAGCAATATCACTCAGACTAATCCCTTTGAGGGAAGTCCTAGTAAAATCATACCATTTAACAAGATGAAATTATATTATGAATTATTCACTGAACTAACAACATAATTTTTTTTCGCATTAAGAAAAACAATAGGGGATAATTTTTATTTTTATTTTATTTTTCTATATTTAAAGAGATTCTATATTGAATATAAAACTCTATTATTGAACGGAATGTAATATTTTAAAGAATATTTTGCATAAGTGAGAGTTTTAGCTATTGCGTTTTTTTCGTGAAGTATAGAAAACTTTTGATTATTTTATTTCACTCTAATCCGCTTTATTTCTCAATGGAGCACTAAATGGATGTTTTAAATAAATTTTAATTAAGATATTCTCGAAAAATCGAAAAATACTTACTCACTTCTGAATATGGATAGCTATTATATAATTCAATACAAATGCTAAGCATACAATTCAGAATGGAGTTTGTGATAGAAATTCTGTTTGTGAGAAATAAAGAATCAGGCTATGACTATTCTTTTTGTATTCTTTTATGGGTTTCTTTTCGTATGTAATGTCTAGCAAAAAATCACGATCATAGCTACTACATGGGAATCGAGCTGTGAAGGAAGAAAATAAAGTAAAGTAAAACATGAAGGTACTTACGCATTATCCGGGCCAGGAGATAAATCGCCAAAAGTGGTTGCCAATCGTGTTCAAAACAGTAATTTAGCTATATTAAATACATAACGTTGTTAAAATTTGCAAATAACATAAAATAATTAATAAAATAAAATAAATAAACAATAACAAATAAATAACAAAAAACTATAAACTATAACAAAATAATAAACTATAAATTATTATAAATAAATAAATTATAATAAATAAATAAACTATAAATTATTATAAATAAATAGACTATAATAAATATATGAACTATGATAAATAAATAACCTATATAGTTTTCAAAATGTAAGGGTTACTGTAATTAGTATAATTGGCGTCATGCTTGGCATAGTAGTATCTGACCTGTCCCAGATAATACGTATGTACCAAAATGACTTTAAGTATGTATATTTCTGCAGAGTTTTATAGGAGATGAACATTAACTTAACTAGAATGAACCGGTTAAATATATAATTATGTAATCTGGTAAAATTGTACGTAAAATAATTAGCATAAATAGAACCTCTATGCATAGGGGAGACCGGGGCAAGATGAAGCGTGGGGCAAGATGACGAATGTCTTAATTTTTCCGTTTTCCGCTAGGTGGCAGCATCAATCGGACACTACTGGCTCTCCTAGCGGCCGTTCGCTAAACAATACTATAGAGACGCTGAAATCGCCATTTTTGTGTCAGTTGTGAAGCTTTGATTGTTTTCTGCTGCCACGTTATAACTTTTATGCATGTGTAAATAAGCTCTGTTACAGATACAGGTAAGATATATCGTTTCTCTTTAATATTTATGAGTAACTTAGTTTAAATACTACCTATTACCATGACTAAATGCCAATTAATCGCCTTCCTTCATGGCAATGAAAACGAATATTTTTAAACAGGCAGTCCGGGGCAAGATGACGAGCTCGTCATCTGGCCCTGTGTTTCGAAATTTATTAAACTAACTATGTTGTCCATATTTAAATCCTGTAAACGCTTGTTTGTCTGTGTGTTTGTTCGCACGACCTTGCGCTTCTATCTCCTCTGGGGCTAAGGGGCGCATGGGATCGGGGGAGGTGTCGTTCGAAAGGGGACGACCAGAGGAAGACATTTTTGCCATTCGCTAAGCCCCCTCAAGCCTCCCGAAAGAAAAACCCTATCGGGGTCCGAATCTCCACTTCCAAGCGTCCGATCGGTTTGAGGAGAGTACCGTTCGACGGGGTCAAGACCTCCCCCCTCCCCCGCTGGTCCCCCTCCTCCCAAAAAATTCAAAAAGCGTTTAAGGCCAACTTCCGGCATTGTGACCCACCAACAGAAGAATGGATACAGTGCTGTAAATGCCAAGAGTGGTGGCATGAGGAATGTTCCAATTATGAAAATGGAATTTTTTATTGTGACTATTGTTAGCTGCACAACTAAACACTTCAAAATTACGTTACAATCAATGCATTATGCTTAGTTTGATACTTTGTAAGATGTAAAAACACAGTTATCATTTGTTAAACCATGTAACATATTCAAAAGATAAAATATGTTCATTCTTTTTCAATGTTGTCATCTTGCCCCAGTACTGGGGCAAGATGACGATTTGTTAATGTTATGAAAAAATAAAATTATCCTTTATTTTATTTTTTTTTGAAAAATTAAATGGTAATGTATTTAATACTACAAAGGTATACTCTATCAGTTCATGTAAAATTAATTTTACTATTACTTCAAAAGAAATTAATAAATAACAAAAATTGTTAACATAGTTATCTTGCCCCGGTCTCCCCTACATAATTCTCATCAAACAGTGTAGAAAACTAGTGGTTCCTAAAATTATATTGAATTAAAATTTTCATTTTAATTTAAATAATTTGTTTATTATTTAAAATGTGCCAGAAAAAAAAATAAATAAGAAAACTTTTATTTGAAAAGCTCATGCACATGATGAAATGCATATACTGCCCCAAAATTAATGTACCATAGAGGTTTCTTTAGTATCATTAAAACAAATCAGAGAAAACATCTTATTTTTTAAATTAACGAAATAATAATGCTAATTATTTTCTTTAATTATTACACAATATAGTTAAAAATACAGCTTTAAAATTCTCTGTTTAGTAATCTATGTATTAATGTATTAAGATATTTAATTTGTTTAACAAATTCAAAATCAGCAGAAGGAAGTGGTTATC
Organism: Maratus michaelseni; assembly: GCA_963931845.1. Classification (NCBI taxonomy): domain Eukaryota; kingdom Metazoa; phylum Arthropoda; class Arachnida; order Araneae; family Salticidae; genus Maratus; species Maratus michaelseni. The sequence continues at coordinate 76,378,522 of OZ007590.1, read as the reverse complement.
GTTTGTTTGAATATGTTCGCAGGTTAATGCACTAACGGCATTGAAATGCTTTCAGTAAAAGTATTTGTTCGCTGAAAAAATGAATATTTATGATTTAAATTTACCTATGAAATAAATATGCGAAAATTGCTTTGGAGATTGAAATGTATTAGTATATGTCTTTTTTTTTTCATTTTTACCTCTCATATTAACATTTAAGAAATATGTGAAAATATATTGATATTTTTGAAACTATGTAAACAAAAGAAAATCCAAAAACAAAAATTCTATTTTTCTTTGTTTTTTGCTCATCTGAAAGTCCACAGTCTTCTTAATAACACAGCAATTACATGAAAGAAAATATTTAGCATTAAGTTGAAAAAAAAGAGATAACGCATTTTTTTCCTCAACAAATACACATTTAACTAAACAAACATTATTAAATATTTGCTGATCGGCACAAATTACACTTTAACACTTCTAAATCTTTTGTAAGCTTATTCACTACCAATTCAAGTTATATAACTATCACCCGGTTATCTCGCTGATGGGGCACTTTTTGTAATACACTAAAAACCTCAAATATTTAGGATTTTACTTGGACCAGGGGATTCTGAGTAATACACACATAGAAACTCTAGTCTCAAGGGGTGGGAAAAATCTTAATGTCCTGAAATATATCTTTGGTACTGATTGGGGGGGGGATGCTTTTACACTGAAGACAACGTATGTGTCACTTATTAGGCCCATTTTGGAAAATAGTTCTGAGGTTTATTTCTGTGCCTCCTCTAGCAATTTACTAACGCTTGAACGAGTCCAACGGAGTGCTGCCCGTTTAATAGCTGGCTTACTTCAGAGTTGCCCGGGACAGTTAGCTCTTTATGTAATTTACAACCACTGAGTTTAAGACGAACAGTAAGATTAACGAAATACTTTAATAAACTCTATAGCTACGGCACACATAAACGTACCTCTTTGCTTCTTTGTAACTGGACAAACAATCAAAGGCTGAAAAGAAACAGTCCCTTTTCTCTGGCAATCAAACAGGGTTTTATTGATACCTACGTCGGGGGTCACTCCCTAAAACTTTGTATTAGCCCTTCTGAGGGACTGCCTAGACTGACCCTTCTGAGGGACTGCCCAGTTTAAAGATCTTCTTTGCTACACCAACAAACAACAAGATATACCAGACTATCTTAAAGACAAATTGCAGTAGAAACTATCAGTACTATTCCATCTAATGCCCTCCAAATTTTCACAGATGGTAGTAAAAATTAGCATAATCATTGTGGCAGTGGCATATTTGTGAAAATATCTTTATCCAAACTTGCCATAAAGATCAGAAATCCGGACCACTGATCTGTTTTTTGATCGGAGCTACTTGCGATTAAGGAGTGCCTCAAGCTGCCACTTCCTGTATCACTTATAAAGATATTTGGATTCTAACTGACAGTCGCCGTTCCATACAACACTTACAAAATTGTTCTCATGGTAGTGACAGAACTTCACTATGTATTCTATCTCTACTGAGAGGACTTTCTTGCTGTCATGACATATTCTTTTAATGGATCCCTTCGCATGTTCTCATCGACGGAAATGAAATGGCAGATAACTTGGCTAAAGATTCTCTTTGACACCGCACACTTCCACCATGACAGTTCTGAAGATCTGTTCAAGAACCAAATCTACTCGACGCATCTTGGCGTTCCCCTCCAGTTCACAACTGGTACTGTGGCAAAAAGCCTGGAAGAGCTATTACTCTTGAGATAGCCGTGACCAGAAGTCTGCTATTTGAAGATTCTTGAATGGACACTTGAGATGCCTGAAATCTGACAGTGGTGTCAAGAATTTCTTCATTTGTGGAAAGTGCAAGACTGCACCGTCCACCCCTGCCCATCTCTTTTCCTGTTTGGCCTTGACTAAGAGTGACCTTTTGGAGTGTCCTTTCATCGTTTTGGACATCGTGCAAATTTTTGGTCTCATGGACTTGATCTAGCCTATTGGCTAGATCATTTAGGATTAGAAACAACAACAGTAACAACATTATTAAATTTAAAAAACTTGAAATTAGAAAAATAATTATAATTTTTATGACAATATTTTGATAATAATCTGTAATATAAAATAATTAGGTGCGTATAACATTACTTAACATTAACCTGAAAATTTACCAAAAAATTCTTTTAAAAAAACGGAAAAACTGAATAATTAAGACCAGTTTATTCCACATACTGGTAAAGTAAATGCTTTACAAAATTAAAGTATTTAGACCCCTTCTTTCTGTATTCATATTTTCCTTCTCCCAGGTAAACATGTCTAACCGTGATTTATAATTCCATAAAGTGACCAATACAATATATTATAGCAGAAACATTTCAATAAAGCTATCAAGCTTTCATTTACTTCTACGTTTCGTAAAACTACATAATTTTTTTTAAAATATTAAATCTGGGCAAATCACATTTAAGGGATAACCTTGAATTTACCGATTACTTCCTCTATTTAATATACTTTTTCTGGACTCATTATTATCCCTTCTTTACTGTCAGCATATTTTCATAAAGGCAAGTGTTTGTGTTTGTTGAATATATCGTTTAGGAAATGGTTTTGGTCATGAATGTTGTTTTAAAATCAATCCCGGAATAATAAATAGTTTATAGTAATTGAATTTCTTAATAAACTTTCATAACTGAACTTTTTTCAGTATTTTATCCTTTGCTTAGTTGTTAATTAATTGCATACCAAAGTCCCATTACATATACCATTTTAACACATCTGTATTGAAGAACTTTATATTACTGTGAAAAGATTCTCTATTTAATCGAACATACGTGCTTTCAATTAGGGCCGACCATAAAGGGCGCTCGTCTTAAAGGTGAACAATTTTAATAGATACCTGAAGCACGAAACGTTTTTCATATACTGCTGTAGATTCAGCGCTAAGTCTTTTGTAATATAGCATTTTAGTTTCAAGTATGATATTTAAAGATTTTCTTTTAATATTATTATTTTCATTATTCTCATTGCGTTTTTATTCTAAATCAGCTAAATGGTTTGTATTTAATTTTCCAATTGCATATTAAATAACACTGACCTATTTAGCGATCATTTTATTGCTGGTTGATAAATAATTGAATATACAGGGTGATTATAATTAGAGTTGCACTTTCAAAAGGCTGTTTTAAAAAATAACGACTGGTCAGAATGTCCCGATATTTCATCTGAGTTTACATGAAGCAATGCGATTTACTGGTTTTGTGAAAGAAAAAAATAAAAATAATTGACCGATAGATGGCGTTGCACTCGTCATAAGATGCTAATTAAAAGACGTGACATTCTGTAGTGGCACTCTTTGTTCAAGAACTTTCTCCCACGACAAGGTGGTGCCACAGCGGATAGGAAAAAATCGGTTTTTAACTGTCCCTATTCCAAAAATCGTTGAAAAAGCAAAAAAAATCTGTTTTGAATTATCCTTAGGTCAAAAACCGTATACAAAGCAAAACCTGATGAAACCAGTAAGAAAAGGAAGTTGACTATGACTTGCTTAAGAAATGTTCCGTATGCTGTCCATCGTTTTCTCCTACGAGCTGAAAACGCAAAACAGCATGTTTCATAACAGATCGGAGTGTTTCAGGTGTGATAGTCTGATATTGCTTTTCCAACGATTTTTGGACTAAGAACAATTAAAAAGCGAATTTTTGCGTAATGCGAGTGTTGCGTAATGGGTGTTTTGAATTCACTTAAGTTCGCAATTGGACCCCCCTACACAACATGTGTTAGGGAACCTCACAGCCAGAAGTTGCAAGGGTGTGATGATCATGGCGACCAGGATGCTAGGATTTCGCAAATGATCATTCTGTTATTTCCAAAATGCAGATACAACAGCTGCTTCACTGGGGTTTCAGTGTGCGGAGGAACGCCATCTTGCATAAAAATTGTGCTAACCAAACATCTGCGCTGTTGCAGTACTGGAATGAGTTGGTTGCACAAAATAGACTCATAAAATGTCAGGACCCAAAGAACCAATCTCCTCGAAAAAGAAAGGGCCAACGATAAATACTGCCGTAAACTCGCATCACACAGTGATCTTTGCAGAATGAAGAGACAATGGTTGCATGTTCACTTGCTTATATTCTGAACTTTTGAGTATTGACAGAACCTTGGAGATGAAAATGTGCTTCGTTTGTCTACAAAATATCCCATGGTCATGCCTTGCCCACTTCCATTCAAATAATAAATTGCAGGGCGAAAACTTCTCGTTATGACAGGTCAGCAGGAAGTAACTCCAGAACATGCGTAATTAGTATGGATAACATTGCAGGGTGACAGGCATATCTAAAGTTTGGTAAATTCTCCGTGCATTACACATTCCCAAAGCACTGCTTGACACTTTCTGCAATGCTGTAGCCACATCCTCCACTGAGGTCGAAGCAATTTCTTTCCCCCCTCTCCCTCATTTCACGTCAAATGAACCCGTCTCTTCGAATTTATCAATCATCTTCTTCAGACCGAATGCAGTCATCTAGCCAGAGCCGCTTCTTAAACCCTTTAATGTCCAGAATTTCTTCAATGCAATTGCCACATAGTCACCGTTCGTGTAAATAATTTCACAAGCAGAACCCGATCCTTCAATGATTGAGACATGACTATGCAGACTTTCTCAGACGCAGAATAACAGGAACTGCATGTTAACCGTCTTGTTATTACAAGTGTATGTCACGTATTTAATTAGCATCTTATGACGGGTACAGCGCCCTCTATCGGTCCTCTTTTGAACTTTTTTGTTTCGCAAGACAAATTCTCATTGCTTCACGTATACTTAGATGAAACATCAGGGCATTCTGACCTCTGGTTCGTTTTTATAGCCTTTAGAAAGTGCAACTCTAAGTATAATCACCCTGTAGTTTAATTAGCATAGATCCCATAAATGCATTAAGACGGCCCCATTTCAAAATATATTTTATCATTTTCAAATATATTTTAAAATTACATTTTGGTCACAATGTGTCGTGACTTACGTAACTTAAAATATTTTTTACAATGAATAATAGATTTTGAAATGATCTTTTTCTTTTTAAAAGTGTTTGAGGAAGTTCACTTTTTACTTACAATGTCACGAAACTGAATGGTACCATGGTTTTGGTCATAGTTGTGACTTGATCACTAGTACTTGTAGTGACGTCAGAATTGTGTCACTCCCACCATGCTTGAATTTTTTTTTCTGAAAATCAATCCTAAGTAAAGTTAATAATAAAATTTTTTTATTTAATTGACGTTACTAATAAGAACTCTTAAGAAAAACCAAATAGTTAAAATATAGCTATTTAAAAAAAAACGGAAATCACTTTAATATATCACGAGGAAAAAGGTACATAAATATTACGTATTTCCTATGTGTTTTCGCAACTGTTTCTGTCCACTTTATTTAGAAAATATTTTAATGTCGTAAAACTTTCGGTAGAAATAATTTTAAAATTATAATGTGTCGTGCTTTATTAATGATTTATTATATTCAGAGAGATAACAATAGTTCTATGTAACGTGTAATCTGTATTCATAAATATTTTTGCGACAAAAGTCGATACAAATATAATACAATTTCTAACTTGTCAATTTAGATCCGTATGAGTTGATTGCTTGGTTCTATCTATTTTTCCGATTTAAATGAAGAGTAAATTGGCTCGTAGCTTGCTTATGCTTGAAATATTTCTTCATTTGAAAACCAGTTTTCTAAAACTTGAGATGGAGATGTTGATGTATAAATCAGTCAATCGATGTGTCAGCAAATATATCTCATGAATATTGATGACACGTATGGTTAAGTAAAATAGTTTAAATTTTCTAATTTACTTACATTTTTGGATTTTCTGAAATGATAAACGAAACTTCCACAAGTATCTAGTTTAAATTTGAAAATGTTTATTTCAATATATATGTATAAATTGTGACACAAAGTGTATTTAGTCTGACGTTCAATGCATATTTTATCACAATTGAGAAAATTACAATGTATAATAAGTAAATATTATATACCCTGTTCAAATTATGAACGTTAAGGCGTCAGTGCACATTGAAAAAAAAATTAAATCTTTAATGGATTCACTTGACATTTGTCAGATTCGTTAAAAACAAGCTAAAAGACATACGCAGAAAATTTGAAATGAAAATATTAAAATTATTTTTAGTTATTGCATTTTAAATATTTTAATACGACAAAAAAATTACATATTTTAAGATGTTCCTTGCGCATTTCGTTTGCAAAATATATGACAATATTTATTTATGAGATACTTTTATATATTAGAATGGAATTTGCCATGAATTGTAAAAGTCCACTGAATGTATGGGAAGAAAAAATATTTTTATAACTATGCGATGTTTTTTCTAAAAAAAGTTGCTATATATTTCCAGATGAACATATATCTCTACACTAAACTAACGTTGAAATGCAACTTTTTATGCTAACATTTATTTATTATTGTATAGAGAATATATTGTATAAATTTCAAAAGAATCTTATTATTAGGAATGTGCATGTAATGTTTCAAAATTTAGAAATGTGCGAAATTTTGAATCTTGATAAAATGACATTTTAAGTGTAAATAACTGTTTAAATATATAGTTTGTTTAGAAATATAAAAGCTTATATTACCGCAAAAAAGTGTCAGAATTGAAAAATTGTTTTTTGCATCAGATGAATTTGGGTATTTAGTTTCATAATTCACCAAATGAAAAATAAAATTGATTTTTAATCGAAATTTGTGATTTTGAAATCCCACTGCCCCCTTAAGGAACGACAACAAGGCTTTAATACTTAAAACGGGAAACAGTTACGAAACGAATGATTGCTCTAGAGCTTTGAAGGCTCATTTGAAATTGAAGTAATAATGTCCGATGATATTTTCGAAATGAAATTGTATTTGTTATGTAAGTGAATGACAAATTAGCAAAATCAAAATTCTGTCAGTTTTAAAATTGTAATTTCTATTCGTTTATAACACTTCACAACCCAATGCGTTAAGCATAATAAAAGAAAAAAAATATTCTTTATATTGCCTGAGAATTTTATATAAACCTATTTCGAAAAACTCTGTAGCTTAGACCTATCGATCATGTACAAACAGTAAATGTGTAATTTTCACAAATACAAAATTGATAACTTGTAAGAGATAAAAATAGATCCGTTAGTGAGAGAGAAAAATAGCTCTTCAAAAAAGAAAATTTTAGAGAAAACAATTTTTGTTTTAAATTTTAGTTAACATGTTTGTTCAATTTTGAAATTCAGTCTGTACTTCAATTTAGCTTTCACATAAATAGAGAGTACCACCATGTTTAATTATATAGTGGCACATTCAATTAATATATATTAATTAAGAAAAACGCTTTGATTGTTATTACTCTTTATAACAAACAAATAATAAAACTGGCATGACTAACAGAATCAGGCATGACAAATCTATTTTCAGGAAAAATCATATCTTGTAGTATTAGTGCATGCATGTTAATCCAAATTTCAAGATTCATAATTGTAAAAATGTCTCTATTTTGTAAGAACAAATATGTAAATTGATATCTTATAATGTTTTTATAATGTTTACTTTACTGAAAATTTCCTAGGGCTTTGAACTTACTAGTTAATAAATACAATATAACACGTGTGAATAAAAACGACCTTAAATAAGATATTTCATACATAGTTTTACACGCAGAATCATGTTAAATGGATCTCAAACCACCACATCTCTCATTATTTGTTAATACGAACGTAATTTAATGTAGAAGAAGCTATCTAAAATTAGTGAAATTAGAATAACCAGTACAGTAAAATAACCATGTTCATTTTAAAAAATACATAATTTATCAATATTTTCATGAATATGGCAGGTTAAAATGACTATACCGTTTAAAGAACACCTGAAATCAATAAATATATAAAATGTTCTAGATGAAAAATGATTAATCACCTTAAATTTCAGAAACATTGTGGTATTTAAGCGTATCAGATATTAAGAAGCGTTCATATAAAGTAATAATGAATGATCGCATTCAATTTTTACATTAAGTCTTTAAAAGAATGCTAATTAGGAAATAAATCATTTTTTGATACTTACATATTATCCGAGCAAAGAAGATAGATCGCCAAAAATAGTTATCAATCAACAATGGTATTAGGAGATTTTTGAAAGAGTTCAATTAATAATTTTAAAAAGCAATTTGATATGCTCTAAATGATGTAACTAAATTTATATGAAAGATTGTTGCATTATGTAAATCTTGATATAAATAAAACACATCGTTGAAGATGCTATTTTATTATGTTACATTTTAGTATTCAAATTTATGTCTACCACTTACTGGTAAAGACGAAAAAAGTTTTGTATTTACCGACACGACATCGACAAGTTGTACACGATTGTCGTCATCTTACATCGATTGTACGCAAACTAAATTCATATACACTACGACAAAATGGTCATCCAACCGGTAGGTACAAAAGCGCTTGGTGTATATGAATGCATATAGGATGCACCTATGTCGGATAATTTTTTACTATTTTTATCCGTTAATTGTGTACACCTATGTTGTATCATTGTGTACTATTTATCAGTGTCGTGTCAATAAATGGAAATACAGTCTTACTGTAACTATACTGCTCAGAACGTATAGTGTGGCAATCAGGTCCTCCAAGATTGCTAAGAAATTGAATCCGATAAATGTCCAACGATGCTGAACAATAAATGTCGATCACAGCTACATGTTATAGTTCAGTAGGAAACATTGTATAAGTATTGAATTGTGAAGAGGTTTCGTCCGATGAAGGTCTTGCAGATGTCGCTGCTATCGATATTGATCGTTCAGCATCGTTAGACATGTATTGGATTAAATGTTTTAGCACTTTTTAAAGCGTTATTGATAATTGTCTGTTGCCATATCATATCTTCTAGACGTTATACTGTAACTAATATTACCGCGTTATTGTTTGTGCTACACATTTGATCTACGACAGATAATACGTAAGTACTCATTTTACCTCATTCAGAGAACTAAAGAAATAAATTATCTTGATAGTTAAGTTGATAAAAGTTATAAATTTTATTTCTGCATTTTTAATTACAGTCAATACATTTCATCATCAAATTTGGCAGTATTTTACTTGATCTGGCTTCATCTGGCTTCATCAACTTCATCTGGCAGAAAAAGTTATTCTAAAAAAATTATAATGAGAAAAGCAATTCGATATTGGAATGTTCGATATTGGCAAACGGACATTTTGTGTTTGATGCTTCGGTTAATAAAATAAGTCAAACATAGTAGTTTTTATGTATATAATTGTTTTATTAAAAGAAAAATCTTAAATTACTAGCTTTATATAAATTTAGAAAACTTCATTTGTCGGGGTTTATGTAATACTTGCGTTAAATATCTATAAATATCATTTGTATAAATGTTTTTTTTTCAGTACTAAAATTAACCATCCCCGACAAAATGTATATTATAAAAAAAAATTGCATCCGTGAGTAATGTTGACGTCATATTGAAGGTAGTAATGAATTGACAAATAAATTTCACTTTTAATGCGATTTTTTTTAACTTCTAAACATCACACAATTTCACGTTTTACTCTGCCGAATAAAAAAAAAAATCTTTCAAATGTAATCTCTATCTCAATTTACTGCTTTTTTTATAGTTTTAAAATAATTTTAAGCATGTTTTTTTAAATCTCTCTATCGTGTGCAACCCAATAATAAAAGATTAACCAGTTTGCACTAAAACAATATAAATAGTTCAGCATTTTATTCTGGATAATATGCCCTAACAAAATTAAAACGTCACAAATAAATAAATAATCTATACTAATAAAATGAAGTTTCGCTCTGTGTGTGTGTGTGTGTGTGTGTGTGTGTGTGTGTGTGTGTGTCTGTTGGCGATGGCTAGGAAAATTTAGCGCACCTAGAAGTCTGTAAATTTAGATTTAGGTAGTCCAAATCCTCTCTTGGTGCACCTGACCCTCATAATTTTAATATTTTGATAATTAGCCTAGATATAATTAGATTCTCATTAACCATCCCTTCTAAAATGACATCTTTTAAATCAAAATGGCGAAAGACACGAACCGGCTCATTGGATTTGAAAGCGGAAATGAACGAATTCAAAATTATTTTACTTATTAGCGAATTTTAAGAAAACTAATTGAGATATCAATTCGAAAATTTCTGAGCGTATGTAAAAACATATTCTGCATCTGACTACGTGATTTTTGAAAAATTCGGTTGGTAATTTTTTTTAATTTATGCAAAAATCTGCCAAAAATCTGCCGGCTCCAATGAAAACAATCCGAGGAAGTTTCAGACAGGGATCTGCTTTCATTAAAAACTGAACTACAAAGAGATCTGTTTCTCTGGCCGATCCCTCCATTTAGTTTGCGAAAATGAAAGGAAATAATTGCCAATTTTTACTAATGAACAAAAATTTAGGTAACTAATTAAGATATAGATTTGAAATTGAGGTCGGGAAGGGGTGTCATCTGCCGGCTATTTTAGCGTAGCGTCTTCGTTATGTTCTAATTATCAGAAAAATGTAATTCTTTTTTTAATGATCGCGTTAATGTAGGTGACGGTAGTTCTCTTGAACAAATTATTCATTATATTTGCGGGTATGGGGAGGGAGGGGGTTAACGCCTTTCTCTGAGATTGTAATTATCTCGGGCCCGGGCAATGCCGGGCAGGTTAGCTAGTGTAATATAAATAAAACACAAATTTAAAAGACATATAGTCGAATCAAGCGCTTAAACAATTGAAATTATTAGAATTCACTTGGTTGCTTTGAGTAACAAAATCGGGCCATTTCTTTAGCTATTAACTCTTGACAAGCCGCTAATACAAATGTATTGCTTTTAATAAATTTCAAAGCTTTATTTACGAAAAATCTACACTAAATATTCTATCTAGAATCTATACTAAATGTATAAAATCAATTAGCATTTTAAATTAAAAAAATGTTTTCTATCTATGTTCTGTAATCCGAGAATCCCGGGTTGGATCCCCTAGTATATATTAATAGCTAAAAGTATCGAGTTTAATTCTGAACTATGCATTTCAATATTAAAAGAATTAAGGATATTTGGTACTATACATAAACGGTTCGTAGCGCATTATCATATTAAAAAATATTTTTGTTCTAGAGAATACAAACGATCTAGTAAATAGAACCATAATTTTACTTGAAGCAAATTGCTAAATACTAATTGTATTAGAAATATAAATAATTAAATTAATCCTCATATTAGACTTAGAAGTATCAATCTCTCTTTACTGGAAAATGATAGCGAGCGAAGGGAGCTAGAGATAAAAAAAAAATTTACGTGAAAAAAGATTAATTGTTTTAAATAATTAGTAAAAAAATTATAAAAAAAACCGTAGTCTGAATAAAGAATATATATACATTATTTTATTTGCTAACTAACAATTTTTAACACTTTCTAACATAGTTGAAAAGCGTTTATGAATTTGGTGTTTCTATCTAAAATAATACCATTACATTATGGTCTATAGAGAAAAATACTTTGGAGTGTATTATAACGATGTTACACTATTTCAAACATGTTGAAAGATATATACAACACTGAAGTGAACTAAAAACGCTTACTGTAGAATATGGTATCTGTAGCACTTGTAGTTCGTTTACAGGAGCAGTCAAAAAATTCCGTTACATCATATATATTCTAATACAAGAAAATCTATGTGGATGGTTATATATGCAAATTTTATCTTAAAAACGGCTCTAACGATTATGACAAAATTTTGTAACCTACCGTTTTGGGGCACCAGAAAACCATTGGCCTGGGTCACATGTTCCAGAAAATTCGATTAGTGGGTCAATTTGGGTCACCATGCGTCAGGGTAAAGCTAATTGTATCTAAAAGACGATTTAAACAAATTTTACTAAACTTTGTATGCCGCCATTTTTGGGCACGAGAAGACTATTGGGATGGCTCGGATGTTCAAGAACTTTCGATTAGTGGGTCATTTTTGGGACAATGCGGGTCAAGTTAATCTTATCTAAAAAACGGCTCTAACGATTTCGATTAAATTCTGTATCCTATGAGTTTTGGGCACGAGAAAATCATTGGGCGAAGTCACATGTCTGGGAAAATTCGATTAATGGATCATTTTTGGGTCACTGTGGGTCAAGCTAATTTTATCTAAAAGCGGGTCAGACTATTTAGACTAAACTTTGCATCCTATGGTTTTCGGGCACGAAAAGACTGTTGTGCTAGGTCACGTGTTCGAAAAAATTCGATTAGTGGGTCATTTTGGTCATGGATCATTGTGTGTCAATCTATTTTTATCTTAAAAACAGCTCAGACGATTTTAACTGAATTTTGTATCCTACGGTTTTTGGGCACGAGAAAATCATTGGGCTAGGTCACATGCTCGAGAAAATCCGATTAGTGGGTCGTTTTTGGGTCACTGTGGGTCAAGCTAATTTTATCTAAAAAACGACTCAGACTATTTTGACTAAATTTTATGTCCTACAGGTTTCGGGCACGAGAAGACAATTGGGCTTGGTCGCATGTTCGAGAAAATTTGAGCAGTGGGTCATTTTGGTCATGGGTCATGATATTTGAACTCAAAGCTAATTTTGACAGAGCATAGCTCGGTCTTCCCTGCTCGTTATTGTGTATGAGAAAAATTGTTTACGATGTACTTTATTTATTTTAAACTATTACAAACATAATAAAATTGATATGAATTTCTAAGGTGCACTAAAACATGCTTCCTGTAGAATATGGAGTTTAAAGCATTTGTAATTTGTTTAAAAGGCCACACAAAAGATTTGGTTCCATAATGATCTGCGGGGAAAAACTGTTTGCTGTATATTTTAATTATGTTACACTATGCCAAATATAATGAAATTGATATACATTACTGAGAATTCCTGAGAATTACTGCTACAGAATATGATGTGCATAGCACTTATCGTTCATTTATAGGGACCCACAAAAGATTTCGGTTAATGCACTGTATCCGAAATAATGTCCATTAGCGATAATTGCTGGAAGTTCGTTTTCAGTTATGGTATGCGTTTTCATGTTTCGCATACTACGTGGTATTTACAAATAATATAGATTATATGCAGGGCTACACAAGAGAATTCGTAACATACTGAGTATAAGCTTAATTGAGCATGAATTGCATAAATGTGGTTTTTAATTGAGTTATGCATTTTCACACTAAACCATATTTATTATACTAAGACATTTTCTTAGAATAGAAATAAAATCTTATGAAGGTCCACGTAAAGAACGGAACACATGGCCACCTATGGATGATTATTCCTGGAAGTTTGATTTTGGTAATTTTAAACGTTTTTTGCCTGAATAAAATTTTATCTTAATATGCGGTGTGTATAAAAATCTGTATGTAATATACAGGACAGTAGAAAATAATTCACGTATGTTTTTGTCTGTTGGTAGAAATATCTAGAATCAAAATTCTTCAGTCAAAGAAAATGGTGTCACATTTAAAAGAAAAAGAGCATTTTCTTTGATAAAAGAAAATATTTCACTACGAATGTGTCTAAAAGACTTCACATGGAAAGCTATGGCCGATACGTTCCACAGCGTATAAACATAAAATTACAACAAAATATTGAACATGCCGAAAATGTTTTGCAAATATATTATAAATCGACATTTCAAAATCAGTGAAATACGTCTTCTTTTATTAATGATTTAAGAAACTAATTATCGCCTAGTGTAATTTCAACAAACAATTAAGACAGAGAAATTCATACTAATGAATGCCATGAAAAAAGAAAAAAAAAATCTCGGTTTGGCATATTAATTACATGCTCATTTTTCTTACACATAACAACAGAACAGAAAAATCCTCCAGTGATATAATTATCACCAGATAACAATAATTGAAAGCATAATGTCACTTGTAAGTATTCGAAAAATGTATTTTATAATGAAAAAGATTCATTCTTTTCGAAGTGTCATTGATGACGACACATATACCAGACACAATTAATACGATATAATAGGAGAACAAAATGATTATATTACACAAAAGTGTTACTCACTAAGACAAAAGATAAAGGAATGGGATTTTGAAACTTTAAATACTTTAGACGCACAATTTCTAAAAGGTAAAATATGTTAATAAATATATTGCAGTTCTGTATAAAATCGGTCGATTTTTGTATTTTTAATACTTTCTAAAGTTTTGGAACTACTTTCTTGATAAAAAGTAAAATGATTACTTCTGTAAAATATAACATGTTCATACATAATTAGTTATTTTGTGGGAGTAGGAAAAAGGGGAGAAACATTTTTACTATGATAATTAAGCCTAAATCATATATAATTAGAATAAATAACATGCACATAGAAATATTATTTTGAAGAGTTTTGATAATATCCATTTTAGCAGTCATTGTTTGTTATATTTTATTTTCCTGCTTAAAGTAATAAATTGTTTTGAGTGGAATTGTGATAGGGCTAAAATTATCCCATGATTATTACACTAATGTTGATACCTGAAAAATTGAAAGCAATTTAATGTATTTGATACGTCCTTTAGAAATTATCCTTTTGATGTCTTTTTTAAGAAACTTTCTAAGTAAAACTTACCATTTCTAGATAATTTAAAAATGTAAGTTCAATTTTATTTCTTCAGACATGACGCATAATATATCAGATTAAAGAAAATATTTAAAACCCTTCAAACGTTTGTTAAGCAGTCACTGAGACGCGACATTAGACTATGAAAAACGCATTTTATAATCAAATATATGTTCCAAAGGGGCACACATTCTAAACAGATCTACGTATCTAAAACATTACATTTTTAAATAAGGAACATATGTAGATACAGAAAACACTTGATATTTTTGAGCCAGTTTGTTAGTAAAATTCTCGTAATTTGTTAATTGACGTACAATAGCATCTTATTTTGTCTCATATAAGTAGCATATTATATATATTTTTTACGCCGTCAGAATTCATAAGAATTTTTAAATATTTTTATTTCCTATAATTAAATAAAAATACAGGGTGATTTTTTTTTTAAGTTGGGAAAGTAAAAACCTATAACGAAAGAACCACTGATCCAAATGACCGGAAATTTCACCAGTATACTCCCAAAGCAATGGGAATTTTTTAGGCATGGTTAAAAAAAACTTAAAATCTCACCGACAGATGGCGCTGTATATGCAGTAAAGTCGGGAGAGGAGCTTGTGCAAATCACACACACAGTGGATACTCTTCACTCTGTTGTGGAACATGCGGTTTCACGTTTCCAACTCGAAAATGAAACCATTACCAGACTCTACGGGGCAGGAAATTCCCACAAAAACGCTCGAGAAGCGGTCCCGGCCGAGGTGAGTAGCATGAAAGTTAAGTGAAAGCTCCTGTTCATCCAACCGTCAGGCACAGAAAACTCTGACTACGCATAGACGCGCTGAACTGGGTTTCGAACCGAGGAGTCGAGTTTTGGCAATGATCGGCGTCGAGTGCATTCGTGTCAATTCGCTGATCGCCGGCACGAAACGGGCGGGCGAGTTTCCTCGTAGTAGAACAACACGAGAAGTGGGTGATCCCCCCACCAAATTGGCTTTGTCGACAGCGACCTGAGGGGCCGCCTTCGGACTTAAGCCCCACTTAGTTTTTGGCACGTCCTGCGCTGCTCGACAATTGAGGTCGGCACTCAACTGCTTCAGCTGCAGCGGATAACTTGGTGGTTGCGGGTTGCTTCCCACGAGGCCGAAACTATTCCACCTCTGCCGCTGGTACGGTGCAGATAAATGCTGCATGCCGTATCTCCCACCGCCCATCGCACTACAGAGTCATCTACGAGCCCTTCTCCGAGAAACTGGGATTGGCCTATGGGACATACTTAAACCACCTACGGAGGAGGCTCCGAGCATTGGCCGAGTCCTAGCGTCGCGGCAAATCCCGCGCTTACGAGGGAGAGACCAACATCCCACGGTCCCCATAGGGCACCGCCAAACCCTTGTGGGCTAATGAGGCATCCCCGTTTTTCGGACGTCTCTTTTCCACTGGCGGACCATAACTTGATTTATGCTTCAGAATCCAATAATTATATTATATTTAATAATGATTTTTCTATTTTTTTGTTACTTGAAAAATAAATTAAGAAATGTGAAATTATTTTAAATATTTCAAAAGTAAGTATTTAATGCCTTATGATTAGGTATTTTTTTACAAGAATATTTATGAAAAATATATTTTATTCCGTATCATTTCATTATCTTCAATACAAAAAAAATAAATAAATAAACAATTAAAAAGTCTATAAAGTAAAAAAGGAATCAGGTATAAATCTGAAATTTATCTTCATGTAACAGAATTGAAAGACAGATCTGAATATGCAAAACTTATAAAAACTCATCCCAGAAAATAATTTAAATTTATTCATGATAATTTTCAAATAATTTTATAAAACCCAATTTCATTGCAAAGTTGATATGCAGTTTAAACGTAATGTAAACAACGTGTTCGAATAATTTTCTCTCAAAATTGTAAACTCATAAAATATATTATTTAAAATAAAATGATTCTGCAGTATCTCAGTTACTCCAATATGCCTACAATTCTTATATGGTAATGCATCATTTAAAGTTTACTAAAATGTTATATGTATAATTTATTAATTTCACTTCAACTATCTTATTTTTCAACTTCTGCTTTTTGCTAGAATAAATAACATAACATTGGGAAACATATTTCCACAATTTATGTATGTTATTTCTTCCATGTTTTTTTAAATGTACTTAATAAGATTGGATTTCGCTTCTACATTTCATAATTTCGATATAAGTAATACTTAAGAAATATGTTTGATAACTGTAAGTTTTAAAATGTTATTTGAGTAAGGTACGTTCAGTTTTATTTTATTTCCAAGGAAGTTTAAGTGCAAAAAAGTGTATATGAAAAAGTTTGTTACAATTTATTACGGAAAATTAAATATATTTAATAAATTATATTATAATTATACGTTATTAAAATATATTACACTATATATGAATTTAGAAAAAAAGGTTACATACAAAATATTTGTTTTCTCTTCGAGTTTGTTGATTAAACTTTATTTCCTATCTTCATTAGCATTAAACAATTATTTTCTTTGTTTTCTTCCGAAGATATGAAAAAACTATATAATGCATACTATAAAGCAGCTAATAGCGTCATACAAATCTGCGTGTACAGTTGGTTTATCGTTCGTTATAAGTTCGTTATTTTTCTTATTTGATTCCTTACCCAATTTTTTTCCTATCCTTTTACAGTAAAAAAAGGAATTGTAAATTTCAAGTGGCAGTTCAACAAGCTCTCAAATGTTTCGAGATATGGTCTAGTAGAATATTTTAGCATATTCTACTTATATCTTTGGTCTGGACATATATGCGGAGGATGGTTTAACAGGAATTTATAAATAAAAGCATTTGCATTTTTCTACTATGAAAATTCTAATTACATTGTACATCCCTTTAGTATGAAATGTTTACCCAATATATGAATAATTTCAATATGCTTCCAGTTCCAAAGAAATAAATTGTGAATAATTTATTACAATGCTACATGCTTACATTATTAGTTTCACTTCTACTGTCTTATTTTCCAACTTCATTCCGCTTGAATAAAGAAGCTTTAGAAAATATATTTCCTCAATTTATGTATGTTATTTGCTTCGCCAAGTTTCTGAAAGCGTACTTAACAAGATTTAATTTTAGATCTCAATGTTAAGTTTTGGAAATAAATAATACTGATGAAAAATATATGGATATGTAAAGTATGTATAACATTATGTAATCAATATCTTTGCTTTTTCTAAATCAAAACAAATTTATTATGTTCAAAAACGTGTATTGAATATTCCTTATGATATTTTCTCCAAACTTCAGTAATTGCGTAAATTATGCGAACAATTAAGTACAAATATTTTCTTTTTACATTCCTATTTCTAGCATTTACTCATCAATATGAGAAATAAATCTTTTTTGCGAGTATATAACGCATCTGATTTTTTTTTTCTTCCAACGTTAAAAATTTTTAATATGCTAATTTATATATGCATCTAAGTTTTGTTTTATCTGTAAAATCAGAAAATTTGTTTTAAGGTAAAGCATAAATTGCCACATCGAATGTTCTGCTACTCACGGAACAGGCGGCGTGCAGCGGAATCAAAGGTCCCTTCCTTCGGTTTCTGACCGGAACGGTAGTAGACCCGATCATGGAAGATTCCACAGGTAAAATTTAAAAGATATATTCAATAAGTTTAAAATATCGACCAGCGGGCCGGAATGTCTAATACGTCTGACGAATATTTAATACGCGACGGCTTCGAACTTTGTTTTAATTTAATTTTACACTAAATTCATTTATAATAAAAGAAATAAATTCTGCTAGAAGTATTTTGAAACACTAAAATACTCCTTTTTTAAAAAATCTACTGACAGGTTATAGTTTAAAAATAACTAAAATGATTGACGTAATTAAAAGTTTAAAATACTCTACTCAAGAACATCTTAAAGACATTTGTGTTCTTGCACAGCTGTACAATAATGGCATAAGTCTTTTCTTTTTTTTTTTAGAAATATAGTTTACTTTATACGTTTCAGTTTAATATCACATTGCTTAGTCATTTGGAAACTTTTTGTTAATTTAGTAAACGTTTTTTCTTATTTTCAAAGCTAAATACTGCTTTTTTTGTTTTTTATTTATTATTATTATTTTTTTTTTTAGAGAGAGCGCAACAACTCAGGAACATTTTTTTTTTATTTCGTTATTATATTAAATTTGAAACGTCCGTTTTGTTTTACATTTATCTTCTGAAAAGTTAATTGATTTTCTTATAGTAATAAATAAAAAAGAAAAAATATTAAAAAAGTATTGCTTTAAACTTAAAATTGAAATTTTGAATTTTATCGTTTTTGACATAAGAGTCACAAATTGTAGTTGATCTTGTGCAATCAGCTAGACCAAATCAATTGAAAGATTATTAGCTGTTAACTGAAATGGAAAATATTCTTGTTCACAAACACTGAGTTAACGATTAGAAATTGAGAAGGTAGCTGATTGTGGATAAAGTGTCACTGGAAATTTACTGTGCAATTCTAGCACCTCCATTGACATCATGAAAGACTAAGCAAAGTTATAATGTTGAAGTTTTTGTTTTGAAGACTTATGATAGGAAATTCAGGATCGGCTTTGAACAGAAAAAATATTTCATGTAAAAAAATATTCCGTGAAAAAAATGAAAAATATATTTGCAGAAAAGCATCCGTCTTTTCTTCTGTTTTTCACCCAAACTTCCGTACTGACATTGTCTCATTTTCAAGATGACAATTTTCCGTTTTGAAAACGGAAAATGTCCGTTTTTAAAAACAAATATGTGCAATAGAGAAATATAATTTTTTAAACGATAAATAATAATTACATATACTGATGCATATTTACACGGAACAGGTATTTGTATAGAATATTATCACATCATTGTATCGTTTTGCTTTCCTCCTGATTTGAACCTTTTAAATACGGGTTAGTATCCCTTAGAAAGACCCCCACGGGGGCACTCCCCCTAGGTTATATATCCTTCGAGTAGATAATCGGCCGTAAAAAATCAATCAACCAACCTGAAATGAACCTCGATAGAGAATTGTAGTCATATTTGGACCGACTCTTTAATTGGACATCCACAAATCATCCGCTGCTTCCTGAATCGTTCAAATCCTACTGAACAGACTGGCACCATTTTTATTAGAAAAGACAACCGCCTTCTGCAAATTGTTTTCTATCAATCTCTGTCAACCTGAATTTAACTGTTTTGTAACATTATCCTTCTAAAAGTCACAGAAATCTGTAACACTTAGATAATTTGTTATATTTTTATATAGATATCTGAATCCAAATATTTATTGCGTGAGTTTGTCACGCGGATTTGTTTGTTTCCGTCTGTGTTCTTTACATTGAGAATATATTTTGAAGAAAATTGCGAAGTTGAATTAATTGTGCCAATTTGAGTTGCTTAAATTGGACAAGATATACGACAATACAACAGAGTAGCAACTGTTCAAACTTCTAGAAACAATCTTTTAAAGGAAGCGGTACTTGACCTCCTAGCAGGCATGTTTTTAAATGTCATCATTTTACAGCCGCTTCTACACTTATTCTTGACGAAAAGAAGATAGGTAGTGCAAATATGTCCGTTGATTCTCCTTCTAGTAAAATTTCGGAATGTGAGTTAATAATCTTGAGACCTGCTTAAACTACGAATGGTGAACAAAGAATGGTAAAATAAACACATGAAAACAGGTTGTAAAAAGTACATCAGTTACAGCAAAAGTTGTCAAAAATATAGGAAACGAGAGTGAAGGAGTATGTTGTGAAGAAATATATACGAAAGACATTTTCTGCTATAATAGTTAAAAAACTTAAAAATCCTTAAACTTTTTATCTTCCTTGCAAAAATCAGTTAACAAAAAGTAAAAAGGGGGCCAAAAAACATCTGTGTTAATATTAATCTAAATCTTGAAATGAATAAACAAGGAAAAAAAAAGGAGGCTTTCAAATCACAAAAACAATTGGAACAACGATTTTAAAAATATAGGCGCAATGCATTTGAAAAGAAAAATAAGGAAAGGAAGAATTACAACCAAAAGATGAAGAAAACACCATTGCTAAAAAAATGCCAAATGATTCCGAAGCTAAAAAAATAGAACAGTGATGATTGCCTAATTTGCCAGGAGTATAAAATATCAGAAATGATTCAGTGTTTAGATTGCCAAGAATGGTTTCATGTTTTCTTTGCTGGAGTTAAAAATGAACAAAAAAAAATTCATATGCAAAGTGTGCGTCACTTCGTACATGGTATTCAAATAACAGGCAAATTGTTACATAATTAATTTAATTCTTAATTACTTATAACTTTGATTAATTTTTCGAATACATTTTGATTAAAAACAATCATTCTTACTCGAACACATTTGATTATTTAAATGTTGTTGTTTTTGGTTGATTGTTTCATTAACTGCAAATTTTGCTGTTAACAAAATTATTTATATTCCCTACTCATTAAAAAAGCCTAATATTTTTTTGGTACGATTCAGGAAAATGCAAGTGCAACTTAGGCGAGCAATTTCTGAATTTGGACCGCTTTTGATATTTTATCAAATTCAAATTCAACTTAGTATGTATTTAAAAAGACTTTGTTCTGAAGAGCTAATTAATTAGTAGATGAATAGATTGGCCACGTGTATTGATATTTTGCAGTAATTCCAAAATTAACTGAGTTACACAGGAAAATAAATGAAGGAATCCAAATTCTGCTTTACTCAGCAATAGAGGTTGTCCCGTGCACCGACTGCCGTCATCTAACGATATGGTTATAGCCCAAAACATTAATAATGATGATTTAACTGGAATTTTTTTTTCAAGTTTTCTCTTAATTGAAAAGGAACATTTCCATTTTAAACATTCAACGAGTGAGATAAAAGGCAGTTACTGTTCATTCTACAAAAAGTTATGACTTCCACTCAAAATAGAAAGTTTCCACTAAAAGACAGACATTTCACATACAATAACCTGTTAATATACGGAATTTTGTTTACAGAAAATGAATTACTCTCATAGCTGATAACTGTTCCATTTTTGCAAGTCGAATAAACATGTTTTGAAGAAATAATGTATTTATGGGTCTTGTTTTCATGTGATATTTATTTTATTTCGTTTATTGATTAAAATGTTTCTTTTAGAATATGTTTATTTTACTTTAAAAAAAGAGGAAAGGTGGTAATTATGTACTCCGTATTTTTCATTAAATAGATAGATGGTATCACTAATTTCCTATGCATGAATTATATTTCTTGGCATGTATTATAATGTATCACAGTTTTTATGATTGGTTCAGATACATCTTCCTAAAATGTGCTTGGGTGTAAAACACGGAAAATGATATTTTGATTTTCTTTCATTTAAAATTGTTTAACTGCATCCTGACAATCTTTTAATAGTATAAGGTTTATCTTTTACTCACTATAGACCACAACAATCCAGCATAAATTTTAGATATGGATTTTAATACCGAAGACTCCGTAATCTAATAAAATAAATCCACATAAATCGAATAAAGTAAAATATATTAGACAAAAAATGCGACACTAAAATTTAGTGAAGGTGTTAATAAATCACTTGTGTTATGCCAGGTCTGTCCAACCTTTCTTCTAGCGCAGGCGCATCTCATGTAGTAGCAAATATGGAAAAGCACCATTCTTCACAAATCTGGAAGCATAGAACAATATTATCCCACTACAATAGGGGCCATTTTGGCCTTTAAGGGCCAATAAAAGGCCAGTTTGGCCTTTTTTTATGTCGGGAATTAAGAAAGAAAAATATTCACACTAAACAATCTTAAAATGTCGTTTCATAAAGTTAAAATTACTATTTGGAATTTCTGGTATGAATTCGGTTACTCGCAACCATGGTAGGGAGTAGCGATATGCAGACGTCTTATAAGATGTACAGCCACCTCACAATGTAAGCTACAAAATCTCCCCAAATATTCATAAATTGATGTGAAAATAATTTTAGAGAAAATAATAAATCATAGTAATTACATTTACGGGAGAGATAGGCCTATCAAAATATTTTGTAGAGAAAGGAGCCAAAAATTTAACGTCGCCTATAATATAAATCATATTGAAAACTAATGATTTTAAAGGTAACGTCTTTTGAGATTGAAAAGCAAGCTTTTAACATCTTTTTGGATTTTTATGGATTTTATTATTTTTTACCTAATAAACTCCTAGAAACAAAAATCATTTGAAAGGGCGCCCTGAAAACCTTGAAAAGGCGCCATGGTGACTGCGACGCCGCGTTGGATGGCCCTGTTTTAGAGGAAAAATAGTATTTTTGTATGTACAAAACAGTATTTTTGTTTGTAGTATTCTTTACAAAATTTGAATCGTTTAATATCTCGAAACGTGCACTTTCTGAATTAACTTATTCTAGACAAGAGACTTCACATAATGAGGCTAAACCATTTATATTTAAAAGCTTTTACTTATCTGAGAAAAAGGTACGAAAATCCAACTAATTCAAAAAATAAACCTATTACACCGATTTCTGTATTTCACCAATAACGCTGATTCCAGAATTTAAAAAAAGTCCTCGGAAAACATGCTTCTATCGATTGGCATCATGATTAAACTTATCTCTTTGATATATATATATATATATATATATATATTTATTTTTGTAGCACGTGCACCACTGTTCCTGTATGTCCTCTTCAATTGATTGGTATTTGCATATATCTCTTAGAGTAATTAAACAATAAAAAATCCACAAGATCCAATTCGAATACAGAATATAGTTTATTTTATTTTGTATTATTATTATTGAAATATTTAATAGATATTTCAAATTTAATATATATATTTATATTGTCCACTAACAACATCAAAAAGCAATTTTATATATAATATATTAATTATAAGTACCGATCAAAGTTTCAAAATTTATTAAAAGAAATACTTTCCTGTTTGCCGCGTGCCATAGATTATTATATGAAAAAATAGCCAAAGATTTTACTACTTAAAGCAGACTGTTTTATTATGATTTGTTCTGTTTTTAAGCACGTAGTTTGATTATATATATATATTAAGTGTCTGTTTTACTTATACTAATTAATTAATTAATCTGGTTACTTCTTGATGAAGTGTTAATTCTGTTAGGGAATATTAGATAAAAAATGATGAACTATTTATATTTTTTAAAGTGGAAACATGTTAATCTTCCATAAACGAGCTGCACGCGATAGAGATATATTAAAAAAAATATACGCTTCAAACTGATTATAAAAACCATTAGAACAGTAAAATGAGAAACACTTTTTTATACAAATTCTGTTTGAAAGTACATTATTTTCCCTACTTGACGGTGTGAAAATAAAAATTATGCAATGTTTAGAAGTAATTAAATTTGCAAAGAAAGGGAAACGGATTGCTCAGATTATTACCACCGACGATATGAAGTCAGTATTACTCACGGACATGTTTTTGCTTTATAATATAGATTTTATCGGAAATGGATAATTTTAGTACTTTTTTAAGCGTTTATATAAACGTTGCACAAATGTATAGGAGAAAAAAATTACTTAATGTAGTCCCGCAATTTTTAGCAACTAATCTGAAAAAAAAGTAAAAATAATAAAAATAAAACTCCCTTTTATATGTCTATTATATACATTTAAAACAACCATTTCTCTCCTAATAACTGAATTAAAATTCTACTTCATTTTAAGATAATTAGATCATTACTTTTAAAAGTAATTAATGTACTCGAACTACTAATGTGTCCTAATTAACGTTGAAATAACTGATAAGTTTATAATGATTTAATTTCTATATCACTTTCCTTCTTTACTGTTCTTTGGAATAAATGATACATAATTTCTTTTGGTATAAGAAACATATATTTAGATTTTACGTGTAAGAAAATAAAACATATTTTTTTAATTAAAATGTATCTAATTACCAGATTATGATTTATATTCAGTTTTTTTAAGTGAATTTAAAAGTGCGAGTTAAAAATATTAATATAATGTAATGCACAAATTAATTTCAATTCGTAAAGAGATAGTCAATATCAATAAATTTGAAATGCTATGTAAATTAGAACTGAGTCTAAAATATGGTGACTTTTTTATGGAATATTAACAACAACACTCGATTATTTGTTTTATAAAAACTTAATGCACCTTTTAAAATGCGAAAAATAAAAAATGTTTTCACCTAAAAATATCTACATTAAAATCTATTTTTATTGAATTTACAACAATATTGTTACAAAAAATTATCCATATTTTTAATTGTAAATCAAAAAGTTTCTTTTTTTTTCTTTTTTTTTTAAATTTTAGCCATAATATTCGTTTCAGGTTAGTTCGGTAAAATCAGTTATTCTATAAATAAATATAATTACTTTTCTAGTACATACAATTAAATTAAATGTGTTCTTCACATCTTGCGAATGAGTAGATATTCGCTTTTAGTTTTTCTAATAAGGATTTAACCCTAATCTTTCTAATTTAATCAAGTCAATTTAGATTATTCAGCAGTTTAAATTTGGATTTTTTTTTCGTCTATCTGTAGTCGACTTTTCGTGAGAGGTAAAAGTAAAAATCTGTATTAGGTTATGAAATCATTCATCTGTATATTACATAGACTTTTTTTAAGTAAATTTGCAAATTTGCACAAAGTGTTCTATAAGCTGTAAGTGCAAAGTGTTCTATAAGCTGAAGTACAATATGCGTTATATTTCGATACGTGCAATGTCATTTGAGAAATGTAACTAGACCTCTTATTTAACCTATTATTAGACATATTATTTATAATTTTGTTCTTTTGCATTTTACAGAAATTCTTTCAGACATAAATTTCAACAGGATTTCTTAGCTGTTGTACGACATGTAGTGCAAGGAGAGTAAGATTCAGGTAGCACAGTTAATAGTTCGTTACTCGTGTCCTTTAGTTTCACGTCCGTGAAAAATTACTTGCGATTGCACTGATAAACTCAAATCTATTTTAAACACGTTTTAAAGTAAATTTAAAAATCCTGAAATGAAAAATGCTTTAAAAGGTAAATAGCAATTTATTTCTTTTAAATGCTAAAAGGTGTAAATTAACAACATAATAAATACACAGTAAAATATCTTTTATTAGGTTGTTTGACATGTTTCGACTCACTCAGAGTCATTTTCAAACACAAAAAATGAGAATATTCCAGAATTGCACTGTGCAATTATGAAATATTCTCATTTGTTTGTTTTTGAAAATGACTCGGAGTGAGTCGAAACATGTCAAACAACCTAATAAAAGATATTTTACTGTGTATTTATTATGTTGTTAATTTACACCTTTTAGCAGTTAAAAGAAATATATTATTACAAGGTGTTATAATTTATTATATTGGTAAATAGGAAGTTAAAAAAAAAAAATCAGCATTTGTGACTATTTTACTCTTTAAAGAGGTTTTACTTCGATCATTTTTGTTATGTTGAAGTGGTGAAAATCGTGAACAAACAAATGAGCGTTTTACAGGTTCGATTTATTTGCGCGAAAGAGTATTTTTGTTTTATAACTATGTTGCTCTTCAACATTGTAATTGAATATTATATTGCATCTCTTATACTTTATGAGATCGGATCGCTGCAGCGAAATTATAATGCTTGGCGGCTTACTAAGCAATTTCATCACAGAGCGCATAGTTACTTTATTATACTTAGATATAATTTTCATCGTCCTATTTGACGGCGTCCGAAAGTTAAGGGGTGAGAACTTTAACAGTTTCCTGAACTACAATATGTAATTTTAGATTTTTTTTTTCTAATCAACAATTGAATTTTCAATCAAGCGCAAAATGTTTTTTGTGCATTTTTAGTACTGATTGTTGGAAAATAATATAAAAACATTCAATTTGGTGAACCATTATTTTGATCCGAACTGTATAGCTTATTGCGCATTGGTAATTAGACAATTTTTCATCATCCTCCAAAAAAGAAGAATTATTTCGAATAAGTCTTCTGGTTGACAGAGGTACAATTTCTTTCTTCAATTCCTTTTTAATTTTTCAAAAACGTACAATTTTTCAGTTAAAAGTTTTGCGTTTGACAGCTTTCTATATATTAAATTAATGTAAAAATCCTTTTATATCGTTTTAGAAATAGATGCAAAACATAAATTTACATATACTTTCACTTTATTATATGATAATTCTATGAAATGCATTATTTTCATTTATATGGGTTATTTCGAATCTGATCGAAAGTACATCAATGTCTTAATACATTTTGATACTCTTAAATGGTAAGAGAGAAATACAAAAATTTACTTTATAGAGTTCATGTTTTTTTTTTGTTTTTTTTTATTTATATTTTTTTTTCGCTTTTGATAATCTCTTAACAAAAGATATTACAATTATTAATCGAATAATTTTAAATGGATTATAGATTCTTTGTGTATTTAAATTAATTATGTGTATTTATATTAATATTAGATCTGTATATTTAGATTATTTAAAGCGATAAAAGTATCTGAAAGTTAATTTAGAAGATAAAATAGGAATATCTCCAGTGGAGATTTTAAGCTAAGCTTAAATAACGTAAATTTTTGGAGAAGTGATATATCGTAAGATAAATCTTTATTTAGGTTTTAAATCTTCAAAGCAAAAATAGCTAATTTATAATAGTTACTGTTGTATAAGAAAGAAAGGATAGTGTGTGGGGGGGGAGGGGCGATGTTATTTATTTTCTGACTGAAATGCAATTTACATGAAAATCTAAGAAATACAACGTTTATTTTTCATAAAGGTCTGAAAGTGAAATGAACGCAAAGTACGCTTAATGTGGTAATAGGATGTAATTGTTTTTTCTCAGTAAGAAATTATTCAAAAATCTTTCCCAGCGCAATGGGGGGCGAATTCTGAAGTTGGAACTAAAATAGCAGATATCCCAAAACTTTCGACGCGCCAACGTCTAGTGTCTTTACATTCACGATCACTAAAGAGGATGAACATATAATGCAATATATTTACACGTAAATTAACAAAATCAAACACATGGGATTGTTGGACCAATACGCGGGTAACTGAGGGTAAGGAAAGGCTGACTATTAAAATTGACAACATCAATGAATAGACATACTTTGAGATAAGCAAGTTTTAATATCATTGTAGGAGGTTCAAAAATAAATTACAGCAAACAATATTTGAAAAAGACAGAAAAGCAACTAAAAAAATATGGTAGTTTAATTTTTTGAAGAATAATGAAAAATAGTGCGTATTTATATGTTTTGAAGTACGCTAATTATGGTTTAAACAAACCAAGAGCATGGAATTTTGGAACAACATCAACAAAGGGGCTTCATTTACATCAGGGATTTATCGGATGGAGTGCCTGTATTTCACATCTACTCATACGAAGATAAGATCAATTATTTATTGAAAATAATAACAATTATTCGTAAGGATCAAATGATTTCATAATAACTCTCAAACATACAAAATTTAAATTAGTTTCTAAAATAATAAATTTTCTTATATTTTTAACGAAATGTCTGTAATGGTGAGGCAGTAACTACTCCATCATTGTAGATAAAAGGGAGATAAAGAGGAATTGATAGAGACCGTTATATCTTTATTAACCCGATTTTACCATTAAAATAAAAAAAAAGGAGAAATATTTTTTTTACAATTTGATTAAATGATGAAAATGAATCTTTATTAAATTAAATTTTGGAGAAACTTCGTAGAAATAACAACAGCGTCTATGCAGTTAGGTTACATTTAGTTTTTCATCGCGTGCGTGAATGACATCAACTGGATGTGTGGTACATCTGCAGTACCTTGTGAATATTTTGAATATCCTGTGAACCCTTAAGAATGTATAATAAACATAAAAAAGTACAGCTTACTTCTAGAGCGTAGACCTTTCAATTAAGGAATACAACTAAGCTGAAAATTTAGATATATATCTATTGTTTTGTTTGTTTTTTCAAAATCCCGTGAAACAATTTTTGACTTTAAAAGAACAAGGAGATAAACCTGGGTTTCCCGGGTTACAGAATATGTGTAAAAATCATTTTTTAACTTGAAAACTCTAATTGATTTTTTTTACATTTAATATATTATTTTAGAATGCCGACTAATACCAAAAATCATATTTACATGAAAAATAGCAATTATGTATTCGAATAAAGTTTTGAAATTTATAAAAAGCGCCAGGTTGGTATTGGCTTCGTGCCGGGAGTTAACAGCCAAAGAAATCGCCAAAGAACACTATTTACCTCAGCATTTTTTATCACGATCATTTCAGTGGATTAGGCGCGTACTTTGAATATATGGCTTAAATTTGTGTTTGATTTATATTTTACTATTTTATTTATTTACTGACGAAGATTTATTTTCGTTATGTAATATAAGCTAGAAACAAATGCCAGGCTATTTATATGAATTTAAGTGCAAGTGGGTTTATCTTATGGTCTGCACGTGATAGAGGTAAATTTAAAATAAATCAAGCTTAAAAATATTTTTAGATACATAAAAATGAGTATATTTCGATACAGTTTTTAAACAACTTGCATTTGAAAGTGAATTTGTTTTGCTAATCGACGATGTAATCAAAATGTGCGATGTTTAAAAGTTTTAGTAAAAGCTAAGTTTAATCGGTTTGGTGTTGCCAACGTGAATATGACGTCAGCTTTACGGACGGGACATATTTGTCATTTGTAATACAGATAACCTTCATAATTATGAATCTAATGTATCTTAAACTGAACATTCTATTTTAATACTATTTTATTTTATTTTATTTTATTTTATTTTACAGTAATATTACATTTGACGTAATTTTAATATGATATAGTTTTATTGAAAAAATAGTTAAATAAAAAACAAAACAAACAATTATTACTTTATATCCATTTTTAATAAATTACATTACCTTTTACACAACATAAAATAAGCGCATTTCAGAAATTAAATAAATAAAACTAGAATGATGTAATTAAAATGCCTTGCAAAAAGTAATGCAATGTTTTATTTAAAAGCTATAAAATTAAAAAGTTTTTTAAAGCCAAAAAGAATGAAATATAATAAAATATGATTTGTTATAAAAAAGTTTATTAATTTCCATGAACTATTAATTTTTATTATTTTCCGTTAGAAACTCGATTGAAACTTGATATTTTTTATGTTTCTCGTAATTTAAAAATAAACGTAGCTATGGCTAATTTTTAATTTTTAATTTTATAATAATTAAAATGTGGAAGTTCACTTCTAATTTATTTTTTTATGAAATTTACTAATAAAGTTATTTTTTTAGAAATGCCTAATAAATTATACTACTGCGTATGTTATTTTTATTTGATAGATTAAATAATAATTGTTGACACAGACAAAAAATTTTCTTAATAAATTATCATTAAATCTACTTTATTTGAATAATAATAATTTAAAAACATTTAAAAGCATTGAAAAATTAAAAAGAGATTGTTTATAAGGATTAATTCAGAATTCAAGTGGTTTCGAAACCGCCACCAAAATCAAAGGATATACTTCTTAATAAGTAGTTTGATCCAGTAAAACAAGAAGATCTTTTGTGAGTTTATGAGATATCTTATGTTAATGAAGGGGAGGGGGACATTAAATATTACGTGAGTATGAGTGGGAGAAAATTTAGTATCAGGAAAGGGGAGTATGAGTCGGACATCAGATTAGGTCGTGCAAAAACAGCTTTATCAAAATTATATTTGAAGGAGGGAGGGGGTTAGAATTTTGTTTAATGACAGTAAATAGATTTTTGCTTCCAATTGTTATCTTAAGTCTATTATAAGGGAGTCCATGGAAATCTATACATGTAAAGGTTTAATCTGACACGATAGTTTTTCCTATGTTATTACAAATTTATGGTTAGAATTACAAAAATAAATATTTTAAATAAAACTTGAATACGGGTAGCCACGGGAGAAAAAAAATTTAATCGGTGTCTTTATTTTTGTTTCATGATTGATGGTCCATGTGTTTTGTATAATCTATATATTTTCGTTGCCCAGTGTCATTCGTCTTGGTCGATGTTGTATTCTTATGATAATGGTTTTTATCTCGAATGAAACAGAAACATGTCAGACGTTTATATATTTTATATATATATATTTTGTGTGACAACTTACCTAAGTAAAAGAAAGTTTTTGTGGGCTTACATGTTCAGGAAAAGCTGATGTTCCCTTTTAAATTTTAGGATTTAAAAAAGATTTGTAGTATAATTTCATAGTTTTTAGAGTATTAGCTTTTTATGATATTGGTCGTTGCTATTCTTGCAGCTACTTCAAAAATAGATATTTATCTAATTTAAAATAACATAAAAAGATGGCATTCCGTAAAAAATCACTAATTATGTTTTTTTAACTTTCTGCGCTACAATACTTCCACCGTATCCAAACGAAAGATTAGGAGGATAATGTGGTTATTACTTTACGAGGGAGTATCAGTAAGTTTTTGTCCTCAAATAGAAATAATTGAGTAAAATTTATGAAATTGCTTAATTTTATTAGTATTTCTATGTGAGGTCAAAAACGTATTGATACCCCCTCGTATGAATTGTGGGCGAAATTCCATCTTTCTAAATAATTTGGGCAGTTCACATTTCTATATTTATTGTTATTGTAAGTATAAAATCTAAAGAGTAGCTTTTACAGGGAGATTATTTACTTCCATTTCACAACAAATAATTGATATGATTTTTATGTGCTTATATGTTCATGAAAAGGTGAAGTTCCCTTTTAAATTTTAGGATTTAAAAAAGATTTTTAGTATAATTTAACAAATAATTGATGGGTGACTGAATGTGGTGTCTACTTCATATAGCAAAACGACTATGTAGTACACAATGATATTACTGACAGCTGTGTTAAATTCCTGAATTAGAGATCACATCTAAAAACCAACTAACTGCCCAATAACAATATTGTGGAGCATCATTGATATAGGAAAAAAAATATGCATTGCATATGCTTCTTTATATTTTAACTTCTTTTGTTAACTTTTCCTCTACTAATTCCAATTAATTAAAAAAAATTCAGAGAATAGTCGGCATTCCTTCGTAATTATCAGATTAATTTGGGGGCAAGTTCTCATTTTTCGCGCTAGATGTTCGTACCTTACGGATCTGTCATCTTTTAATTTTATAACGTAAGACGCATCTAGAAGTATCTTTACTTGACATGTTTATTTTAGTCGTATTTGTTTCATGAAAAGATGTGCATTATAGAATTCTATGGTAATCATGAAGTTTACCATTTTCAAATTAGTCTAATTAAAAGTTTGTATAATAAATAAAAGTTTAAATCCACATATTCTATCACTAATAGTACTTTATTGTAAGATTTGTAACTGTGGATTTAATTTATCATTTATACTTAAAGAATGCGATAAGTAAGTATGTGTACTACTTTAAGAACTACATCGTGCTCATGCGTACTCACTCGTACTACTTCGTAATATCATTAATATGCATTCAAACAATTTTCACTTATAGACCATAATATAATAACACTCTTTTATATGTTCCGGTAAAAAAATTATTAGTGCTACTCACAGTTTTTATCTTAAGAAACATATATTAGGTAATCTTAACATCTCGTATAAATTTCTCCGCAATCTAAGCACATTATATAAACGTTTTGCCCAAGGATGCACAGGGAAGTGAAGTTAACTAATAAATTGCGAATGCAGTTTACTTTGAATTATCATTTTAAAATTTTACCAAAGTGCTATTTCCATATTAGAATGTGAACATTAACTTTAATTTATTCAAAAGCAACCCACAAAAATATTATATACGCCCTTCAATTAATATAAATAAAATTACTGTATGCAACACTAGCTTTAAATACCACTTTGTTAATAGTTACAGTAGTTTTAAGTATCTGGTCCCATCAAATCAGTTTGTAAAACTTGTAAAATTTAATTGTTTGTGAGAAAATTGTTTACAAAAATAGGTTTCACGTGTTAATGATTATCGTGAAGCTACCAATTAGTTTACTCGTATATGTGAGTTTGACATATCTTGGACAAACACTTTTAATCTGAGCATTCTCCTCGGGCATATGTTGCTACTAAGATAAATAAAGGTACTCTGTAAAATATTAAATAAGGAATGCACAGATTTTTAATTAGTTAAATAGCCGGTATATATTTCAGCGCATTCTTCAGTGCATTATGATGTTATCAAAAGAAAAGTGCATTCAAAAATAAAAAAATAAATTAAAAAATAATACATCTGTGTCATATTCCTTGAATTTTGATATAAAGAAATCGCGGAATACTTTCAAATAGTTAATCTTATTTAGCAATTTCCATTCACAATTTAAATCAAATATTTGAAAAATCACATTCATCATTTTCGATTTTAAATTCAATTTTCATATTTTGAACGCCAGCTATTTGAGCAAAATCAATTTTTTTATAACTTTCATTTTGAGATGGGAACGAGGTTGATATTTTATGTGAAAAAAGATTTTTATTATCTTTTTCAAAAATGGTTTATGAGATAATATTTTCCTTTATATTTTAAAACGCCATTTCAATTGCTATTATCTATATGATGGTGAAATTCAGAACTAAAGTAAACGAAATGTTATGATTTCAATTTATTTAGTATGAAAGACGACTGAAATATGTCTGATTTACCTCTACTTGTGTTCGCTTTGTTAAGATATAAAATATAGACGTTATAAAATGCATCATAAAAGTATTGTACACTTCAAACTTCATTAATAAGTGTAAGTTATAATGATTTATGCGATTTTTTTCTTAAAGAAGCGAAAAGTTTGAAGAAATATATTATATGCCTTAAAAAAATATGAGATACATTCCGGAAAATTATTTGCTTTAATTGAGTTAACTGAAGAAAATAGTAATATATATATATATATATATATATATATGCTTTTTGAGTGGAAGTTGCCGGTTATCGGCTCCAAAAATAAGTCAACTTTCAATTTTTCTTTTAATAGGAAAAATAAAATAACCCAAAAACTGAAATTTCCGATTTATTATTTATAGTTTTATTATAAAAATGTTTTTATTATATAATAATTATTGAGTTTGATCGAGATATTGTCAGCTGCATATGGGTATGATGTGAACGCATCATCCTGCGCCTTGTAGAGCACACATTGTGAAATATATCTGAAACAAACAAAATTAAACATTTCCAAAAACATATTAAATTTTGTGTGGCCATGAACCTATTTTTAGTAAAATTGAACTAAATTTGGTAAAATGTGAACCATTAAAAAAAAGTCGTTTTTTCACCCTTTTTCCTCTAACTTCAACCTGATTAAAATATATACATACAAAAAAAAATAGTTCATCGTTATGTTTTGCAACTTACAGTTAGTCCGCGATTCTTGGATTTATACGTACGAAGTAAAGAATTCAGCCGGTTTTTCAGCCAGTACACGTTCCCTTTTAATTAACTTTGACTTCTAAAATATTTCGAATTTTAACAAACTGTTTTAGAGGCTTATTCTAAACATTATAGGAGTTTAAAATAAAAAACAAAAAAATTCGATTTTTTCTCATGCACGGTAAATTCCTCTTTATAAAAATGAGTTACACACTTTTCACAAGGATAAACTACACACTATCAAAAAAGACAAACGACATACTAATTGTAAAGACAACTTACTATCAGCTGTAGAATTTTTATCAGTTAATTTGTAAATGTCAGTACGGATTAACCGCATTCATATCGCTTATATCGAGAACAAATTGGTCACCATTGGCTGGAATACGGCGCAATTTTTTAAATGTTAAAGCATTGTGTTAATATTGAGACATTTGGCGTATAGGAAAACAATATTTGTCCAATGTCGTTTGTACTGACTGTATCTTTTCTAGTATTGAAGATAGGCCTCAACATTGGAGGCATTGTCAAAAGTTCAAATGAAAAGGCGTTTTTGAGATATTGGAATTTAATTGAAAATATTTTCAATCTTAAGTCAATATTTCTGCTGTATTTGTATTTCATCGATATACTAATTACGATTTTAAAGTAATATTTGCATTATATTGTATTATATATTTCCAGTTTAAAATCAATATTAAACTTGCTAAATTAACTTGCTATTATAGTAACAGTATATTTACTGTTATTATAATAGAAATGCTTCCGATGAATGCAAACCTTTTGAAATATTGACTCTAATAGTATACCAAGATAACCATTATGATATTTCTACTTGTGTTAAATTGAAAAAAATATATAGTCATTATACAAACAAGTATATTTAGAATATTAAAAAAACTACGGAACAATCCAGTAATAATATACCTAACAGAAATAACTGTTGATGCATTAATTTTTCTTGAATTGGGGAAGCTATATATCAAATGTACCGTAAAATTCCGAAAATAAGTCTTCCCTCCCCTCCGTTGATAACATGGAATAGTGGCAAAAGTGGAGAAGAAACTTATAAACGGAATTTTCTTGAAAATGTCCTCGATACTAAATCTTATCATTAATGTCTATTAAGGCTATTTTCAAATCTAATTTAGGTACTTTATGACATATTTTTTAATTCATTTTTGTTTAGAAACATATGAAATTGGCAGGTGTTCTTATTCAAAAACTTTGTAATCGAAAGTCCTTTTCTATTTTTTGGAAAAGGTATAAGATGATTTAGAAAATAGTGTCAAATTCAACTTATTTCATCATTTATACAAGTCCGTTCCGTGAATCTACATATCACATATTTCCATTCCTAAAAGCAAAATCGTACGCAAAACGCCACATAGTACCGGGTGATGACGTCACAGCTTACAAGCGACCGCGTGAACAGTGACTAACAGTGATTTGTAAATCGCAGCTCTAGAACGTGAGCGTATCACGTGTTTACCGGAAAGACAGCATGAATAGGCACTTCGATGTACCGTCCCGCAGTGGCGTTGACGGTAAAGCTCGGTTCTCGTAAGATCACCGAAAGCCAAGCAGCATCGACCAAGGTCAGTGTTTGGAGGGTGCATCCTCTCTCGTCTGCCTCTGTTGTGGGACCGTGTACGTTACTGGGAGCTGGTGCACGTTAAATCTGTTCGTGGCTCCAAAGTCCTCCAAGTTCTATGTAAGCGTTACATCTGGGGTGCCAATCCAGATGCAAATCTCTCATCTGAAATTGGTTCAAAATTATGAGATTAAGGAGTCAGGATTATGGATCAAGCGTAGTGGATTATGACAGCTATATAGAAATAGAAAGCTGCAAAACCGGGCCCTTTGGGTGAAATCAACAACAACAACAACATGTACTTTACTGTAAACTTGGGGATGGAAAAAACACAAGGTATGTCATGTAAATAAAACTGAATTAAGATAGATTTTAAATTTAAACTTTAATAAACGCACATAATATAACAAAACGAGAAAACTAAGGTGCATGAAACCAAAGAAAATAACCTTGGAACACTTATCTACCCCGTCAAAAATTTCATTGTCAAGTGATGGGTGAAAACACATTACATCCAAAGATTTTTGGTGAGGGGGCTTACAACAGAATTTTTTGTTAAAAAGTGGAGAGGGGCTTACATTAGGGTGAGGGTTTATTTTTCGAATTTTACGGTAATGTATTATTTTTGTATTGATATACTATATATGATTATAGTGAACTCATGTAGTGTAATGAAAATAATTCCAAAACAAAGCTAAAGTTTTTAAATGTTTCAATAATTTCGTAATTAGTTCTGTTAAAAAGCTGCTGAAAACGATATTTGTATCAGACTAAACTATCATTGTTTTGCTGCCCACAACTACTTATTTCTCATGACAATATTTATATAAATTGTATGGTAAACTTTTCTGTACAACAAAGGATTTAACTGTGTTAAGACTAAAATTTAACATAAAAATCACACAAAATTTATTCAAAAACTCAGGAAGACAAAATGGATGAGACAATCAAACTGTTAAGCAATCATTAAACTATTTAGAATTCAACTAACAGCAACTCTTTTCTGATCCTAATCTAGTTTTAAAAAATAGATAAACTAGATTCTTATTTCACATAAGCAGAAAAGCTACTTTTCTGAAAATAACCTCGTGAAAATCAAAATCGTTTTATTCTAATAGAAATATAGACTCTAATACATTATAGACACTATACACCGACACTGAATTAAACTAGCAGTCAACTTATGAACATTCGACATGCGTTGCTTCATAACACGCATTAAATCCTGAACGTCCCATTTTAAATACTAATGTGATAAACCCCGTAATAAACGCATTTTTGTCTTCGAAATAATATTCGATCACAATATCTTGACACGTAAAAATGAGAGAACCTATATAGGATAGCCTAAATATAGAGTTCTAATTTGAGATCTATACGTCCCATTTACACAAAATATCCGTCTATACATTTTAAAAACGATTAATATTCATTGATGCGAAAGACACATTTTTATATATCTTATGACATATTTTATATTTTAAGACACATTTTTATATATCTGCCTCTACAAGTAATGAAGCGACAAAGGTTAAACAATTACGGTGGAAAATTCTAGTAAATCACATAATTAATTCTTCAAAAATGGGATTTCTATTTTTATTTCAAAACTTGATTAAGAAGCTATGACGCATTCATATTGCAGAGTAACGTATGATGTTTTGATAAATAAAGTACAATTTAAACTCTAAAATAAAGACTTTATTCACACCAATTTGTAATAATATCTGATATTTTATAATTTATATTATTTAAAAGCTATATTAGGTAGTGTAATCTTTTTTTTTAGGTAGCTTTCAATACAAAAAAGTATAAAGCTACCTATTGCAGCCGTTCGGAGGAAAGCAATTCCGGAAAATTTCGATATATTTTCACCGATCATGACCCTTAGAACCCAAAACCATCCTCAAACCATCAATTATATATATATATATATCTGACCTATGTCATACGATAACGCTTGCATTTATAAATTAATTTGGATGAACCTAATTGTGTGTATTAAGCTCACCAATGCCTCGACCGAGTTCGTTGGCCAGCTTGGTTCACCATCTTGTTTCAAGATGGCGGACACTGAAAATTTTAAAACTAAAATAAATAGGCAAAAAAGTTATAAATTCAATTTTATTTTTTAATTAAGTGTTGGGCCTTGATACAAGGAATCCAGAGCATTTTTGTTTTACCCCTATCTTAAAAAATGGCTGAGATAGAGCAGTTTGAAATTCTAGGGTGGCTGGCATTTTGAAACAAGACAGCACATTACAAAAAATCAGCGATTAGTTTATGAATTTTAGTGAGCGCGATTTCTCGCAAATTATTTTCTTCCATTGTTGTAATCATTTTCCCAATCATACACATAAAACTATAGATTCACATCCGCTAGCGCCAAATTCTCGCCAAACTTGGCGACAATTGGCGAAATTTGTCAACCAAAATAAGTCTTCTTAAATAAAGCCAACTTGGCTATAGCTCATTAATTTGGCGAATTTCTCATTCAAATTCAGTATTAACGAATCTTTTGTAAACGGTTTCTTTGCATTTTAGCTTGCTGTTTTCGCGTAACATTAGCGAAAATTTTAAACGAAGATATAGGAAAGCTACCTTTTCCTCCCGGTATAGGCCGGAAGGATTTTTTTCATTCGTTTGTTTCATCGTTTTCAGTCAATTCAAAAATAACTATTACATTTTTCTTATTCATTACGTGAAATTTAAACATTTATATTAGAATATAATACTCCGTAAAAAAAATATCGGTTTATTTTTAATCCTTTCAAATTATTTTTAAAAAGAAAATTAATAGAAATAAATTAAATAAATCATTCTCTAAGGGTCTAAGTAATGGTTTATTTAGGATTGTTGCGGTAAGGCATTAATACAATTTTCTGGAAAAAAGAAATACATTACAGCAATGAGAATGTAATGTGAAAATTGAACGTGAAATAAAACTTTGTTTACTAAGAATATAATTTTTTTAACTTTTTATATAAAAATGTCTTGAAACCTATAAAAATTAATACAAAATGTTGTATTTACTCTTTAGAAAAGCTGGTTATAAAATATAATTATGAAGTCTAATTAATGTTGGAGTTACTAACAATAATTGCTTTTTAAATGCTTGTGGAATTTATTAAGGTTTAATTCTAAATATTTTCACTAAACTATAAGATTCCGCTTTTAAAAATTATAATTAGTTATTGAAATTGAAACATTTTCCATTATTGATTTATTGTAATCTGAGTTCTAAAAAGATAAAATTTTAGTACAGAGTATTTCACATTTACATGTTTTCAATGGTTATGTTGTAGTAAAATTTAATACATTGTACAAGTTTGTTTATAACTCATATATTGTAAAAGATTTTAACTATATTATTTATAAATAAGATTTGTACAAGTGGGCATAGATTCTGTTGCTTTAAAAATATTTTTATGAAAGGAGTACATTAATATTATTAAAAATTTTAAATTAAGAAATTAATTTACAATAGCAAAACTTTAAAAATAAAACTATGGAAGATAATTTTTTTAGTTTTGCTTTTACTGGATTTTTTATTTATTTATTTTTGTTTGCTTTCGAAATAAATATACATGTAATGGAAAATCAGTAAAATGTTTTTTTTTCTGAACGAGGACCTTAAATGCAATTTTAAAATTGCGTTATACTTCATTTTTTTTAAATTGTACTTTTAGCTAACTAGAGGTAATCTTTGTTGATTTTATCTGTTGTTTTTATAACCAAATTATCTATAAACTCTTTACTAATCTATATCACATCAAACAAATCTAAACATTTATTATCAGGTACTGAATTTTTTACATTATGTTCGACATTATTGATTTTATTATTATAATTATATTTATTTAAAAAAATAGTTTACTTACAAAGTAATTTAAAGTTAACGCAATTTTACATCACTTTAGCATTAGTATTTTAACAAAAAATAGAAAATTTGATTGGTACATGAATTAAAATAAATTGTTGTTCAAGCTTATAATATTTTCTTGAAACATTCAAAATAATTTTGAAATATATACACTTTCTGGGATTATTGCACAGTATCGTTAAATATTTAAATGCATAAACACGTGTTCCATAAAATTAGCTATGTCTTTGAATGAAAAAAAATGTTTACATAAGATTCTGAGAAACGATTTGTTTGAGCCCCTGATTAGTATCGAGTTATCAAAAAACAAATTTTCATAGATGAAACGTCATATTTCATATATGTACATTCTTATGTATATATTTAATATGTTTAATTAAGCCAGCAGAATTATTTGAGAGATTAAAAAGATTGTGTGGAAAATAGTTCTTTTATAATATATAAGACTTGAGTATATAAGCAGTGATTTTTTGCCTTAATCTCACAATAGGGTAAAATTTATTTTTATTTTTATTTTTA
This sequence comes from Maratus michaelseni, assembly GCA_963931845.1. Taxonomy (NCBI): domain Eukaryota; kingdom Metazoa; phylum Arthropoda; class Arachnida; order Araneae; family Salticidae; genus Maratus; species Maratus michaelseni. The sequence continues at coordinate 76,338,561 of OZ007590.1, read as the reverse complement.
GGTGCGTTCGTAATTATATAAATACATAGCACCTATTGCCGTCGTCTGGTCCGTCCGTCTGTCCGTCCGTCCGTCCGTCTGTCTGTCCGTCCGTCCGCATATAACAACGCAAAAACAACCCAACCGAATGGTTTGAAATTTAAGATATGTTATCTTTGCAGAATTTTGTCGAGACATTTCAAATTGTATGAAAATCTAATCAAAACATTAGAAAATATTAATAAAAACATTTATTAAGAAATTTGAAAAAAAAAAAACGGTGATTTCTTGTTATAGGAGCTTCCGTGGTTGAATCGTCAAGCGACCGAGATACTTATTTTAATACAGAAATGAATCTGCAGACAATAGAATTCATTTCACAGAATTAAAAATCATCAAGATCTGAACATTTTTATAACTAGCTATAGTACGAACGCACCTCATTTGTCACGTTTGACGTACAATTTCCAACTTGTTCTAAGATGTTACGATTGTTTAATATAACTTAGGTCGCATGTTTACTGCCTTTGTGATTTACTTTTGTTTGAAAATTGTTTAAATGTTTTATATAAGATCAGAAACGTAGTTTTATTGGGAAATGTTTAATGCACTTCAATAGCATCTGTTTGATCTTTATCAAAATGAAGGTTGGTTTTTTTTCGTAATATAAACACATTAAAAATTTCTAAATAAACCTAATGTTTCTGTTATCATATAACACACTTAAACAATCTTCAAATAAAAATCACCCACAGAGGCAGTAATTATAGATCTTATACTTTACTATTTTAACACAATCTTAGTGATTGATCATATGAGCTGAAATATTTCCAACTGAGTAGTAGAATTTATTTTATCTGAGTTGTAATTTTTCAGTTCAACTCAGTTGGACTAATAGCAACTTATATGATTTCTTTACAAACAACTATGATTGTGTTATAATAATAAAGCGTAATTACATATGCAACGTTTATTGAAATCATTTTGCGTGCAGTTTACCTTGCCAGTTAATATGCCTTTAACAAATGTTTCTCTTAGTGAAATGTATACACCGGATTTGTCGAGCGTTGCAGCTTAAGCCAATGTTCCGAGTTCAAATCTCCGCCTGTGTGAATTTCCGCTCAGTTGGGAAAGTTACAACTCGTATGATAGATCCTATACTTTAAATATTTATATGTGCAATTTTACATTACATATATTACATACAAATAATTAAAAATATTAGAAATATTTTTAATGACCCTATCGCGAGTCTAAAAACATTGCATATCAACACATCCCCTATTAAGCCAGAAACACTCGCACTTATATTTTTTCTATATATGTACGTGTATGTGTAATGATTAAATGATAAAACATGTAAAGAAGCTATAAAAAAATCGGTGGTATAAATAACGATTATTACAAAATGATCATATCATTAAAAGAATGGCAAATGATGAAATGAAGTCTTAGCGTAATCTGAATAGTTTTAAAATAAGTCTTCTGTCGTGTTCTGTGTCGATTTATATATTTTTTATTTTAAATTACCAAGAACATTTCTTCAGTATTATAAGAAGTCGCCTTGCTTTTCAGAGATTGAGCTGACAGAACATTTTTGATTGGATAATTTTGTAAAGTAATAATTAACAGCGATTTTGCTTAGGTGACTGGAACCACCCACTCTATACCTGCGGTCAAATTATTTATGTCAAAAAATAGAAATTTTAATAAATACATTTTAAAATGCCAAATATTTTCTAACAATGCATATACAATCGCACGAAACTATTTGAGTTTTGGTTAATATATTTTTCAGTTCATATGTTAATTTAGAAAGAGCTGATGAAAACTGGTGATTCTAAAGGGACTGATGATTCATCTTAACTGATGTTTAATGTTAACTGTACAATTTCAAGTAGGATGGAAAATGTTGACCTTTACATTTCAACATATCTTTTATATAGTAAAAACATGGCCGCGAGTAATTCTAACAAATTTAAAAGCCATGTAATCGAACTACGTGCTTAAACCACTGAAATTATCAGAATCAAAAAGGCTGTTATAAATAGCTTCTTAAGTGATTTCTTCGGCTGTTAACTTTTGACATACGGTAAACACGAAAGTATTGTTCTTAATAAACTTATTTGAGTAGGTTATTAGCCACACACAGGGTGGCTTATTCTTTCAATCTCTATCATTTTTCATGTTTATGAAAAGTCACAGCAATCCATCGTTGCCACAGATTAATCTCGGAAAATGAAACATTTGAAGTTACTTAAAAAATAATAACTCGAAAAGTATTTGTCACAAAATTGTTTTACAAACTGCGTTAGAATGGTAAAAAATTGTATTTTTCTTGATATAAATTTCAAATCTAATGATTACGTCGTTTTTCAAATATTAGATTTCAAAAATTACAAAACTTCACAATGGAGTACCGTAGCGAAACTTTTACGCGTAAAAAGATAATGATAAAGGCATTGTGGCTCAACGTGTATCGTGTATACTGGCCATAGCATGAGTAACGAATTATAGTAAACTTATTATTCTGTTAAAATATAAAAGTGAATTATGTATATACATTTTTAAAAAATAAAGAAAAACATTTTATCACAAACATGAACAACATTTTTTCTTCTGTTTATTCCCTTATTCCAAAGATATCGTTTTATCGTCTGCTGCCATAGCAACATGAATTAAATTTCATTAAAAAAATTGCTCAGTGGTAGAAAAATATTTTTCTAAATCGAATGGTTATTGAACAACTCAACACTTTAACAGGGGAATTTTTATTTGTTATTTAGATATTTTAAAATTGTTTGTTGTCATTGCCTTTTTATTCTGAGTTACAGCTAGTTTATTTATTTTTTAAATAAAAGCCGTGTGTGGCAATCTATATTCGGCCTTATAGCAGAATTTTCCCCTCTTGTTGATATATTTTTTTTCATATCCAAAATGCTTTTTGGTAATGTTAGTAGGCAATCTTAAAAAATTATATTAAATAAAAGGATTTTCACTTATGTTCTGTAGCCCCGGTTGGATCCTCTAGTTTATCTTATCCCATTAGCTGCAAAAACTATGTGGGCGGAGTCTTCGATGTTTTTACTGAAATTCGTTTCCTACCAAAATTTCTGAAAGATAATATTTGGTAACTTTAATAGCAAAGTTTTTGTCATTAAATAAAGTACTTTTTAACATATTAAAATAGTGGTGGCTAGACAGTTTTTTTTTATCATACTCGTTCAACTATGAGTAGGCTCGTAGTTGGCAGCGAATGGGTTCATATCGCATGTAATTCAATAGATAATTATCATAATAAAAACAATCAAAAATATATTCTACATTTCTCTTTTCAGTTCTCAAGAAAGCAATACTGTCTTTTTTTTTCGATAAAAACAAATTACAAACGATACCTTAGGAAACAATGATAATAAAAACCTAAACGCAGAACTTTTTTATCTCAGAATAAGTATTAGTTTTAAAAATATATTATTGTTCAAGAGAAAAGTTACTGCAAAAACTCTAAATGATAATTATCTCCTTCGTGTAACTTGTTACGAAAATTGAGTCTCAAATTGCATTAAATGTTCTTTTTCTACAAAATGCTTATTTTGTAAAAATGTGTTTTTCATTTATCAATTAATACTAAAAAACGCTTAAAGAAATTAAAATTCCTTCAAAGAAAATTCGTTAAAATTTATTTTATTTGCAAAATGTTATTTAAAATATTGTAGTTAAACATTTAATAGGTCAAATTTCAATAAAAAATTATTTATACCTTGATACATGTTCACACATCCATGCAGATTATTATCGCTTAAGCTTACAACAAAATTTTTCAGATATCAATAATAAAACACCATACATGAAAAAGCTTTTAAACATATTTTGTAAAAATTTTAATCTGTATTTCACAAGGTACTTTTCCCTTTTTTGTACGTGGTTTCTTTGTAAAAGTCCTTGTGTTCAATTTAATATATTTTTCTAACAGGAAAACAAAGAAAAAAATTACTTATGTAAAATAATGTATGTGAAGACAAAAGTCTGCAGACAAACATTAAGAAGTGGAAGAGTACACTGCATAAAATATTTTTGTATCAAAAACCAGTGTTATAGTCCATTTATTTCGTCAAAAATTATTGGGTTCAATTTAAAATATTTTTCTAACAGGAAAAAAAAAATCTATGTCAAATAATGTATGTGAGGACAAAAGTCCGCAGACAAACATTAAGGAATGGAAGAGCATTTTTGTATCTAAAATCATGGTTATAGTCCGTTTATTCAGTCAAAAATTGTTGTTTATTACTACAATCATAACTAAACTATTTTTAAATATGTTAATTAAAATAAGTATAAAAGTAAAACTAGCTTTATTAAAATGCACTCTATTATAAGCACTCTATGTTTATCTTGAAAATCACTCCTAATTTCAGGACTGCAATTTTTTTTTTCCAAAAAGATTCCGTTACAATACATTTATTGCCCTGGGCACCGAACCCGATTATGAAAAATTCGCAACTTTGTTTACGCTTGGTAGAAAGTGCAATATAGTAAATTTATTTAAAATATATATATATTTCACTTTTTAAGGTATGGCACCAGGGAAGAAAAGAAGCATTATGCAAACTTCCATTTTATGATTTCCAAATTGATTTCACAACGTATAATCATAATTTAATTAATATGAAAATGTTGATTGAAATGTACTTTAATAAATATATATTACACTCTTTTTTTACTTTATAGGGATTAAAATATTTTGTTGTCGCAGCGTCCCAGCCAGTTGGCCATTTTTGAAAGAGTCGTTTGGTGCATAAATTAATTCATGGTTGCTGTCACTCATATAAAATTGTAACCGTAAAGAATATTTTGAGATTTATCACCTGTGCTGGCTAACATAAAAATGCCTTAAAATTAAATTATTAATTTATAATTAAGTTCTAAAAATATTAAAACGTTTTATTGTCATCGAAAACACACCTTTGTACATATTTTTTTATAATTCTAGCCTATCAGGAAGTGAGTTAAAAATTTATTACAAAATTTCATCTTTGCATACAAATCCATGTCGAGTTAAATAAAAGGGTGTAATAAATATAGTTTAATAGCATTATGATAGACCTCTCGTGACAAAGGTGTACAGTATTTTCGTCAATGGTATTGTGTTCGTTCATGTTAATTATAATCTTAAATAAGGTGCGTTGTGATCAGCAGTATTTAGCTGTGGATAGTGGACGGTTCCATAACTTCTCGTGAAACCGTTACATGTAACATAAGGAAAGGTATATATCTGCTACCAATTTCATTAAAATATCCCACCTAATTTTAATGTTATACACAAAATAATCGAATTTCAGTTAGACGAATGAATCGATTACAAGACTAATTTTCTATACAAATATATTACTTCTTGTCGCTCTATCATCACTTAAATTTGTCTAAGAGCTTTTGAATGTTACACCATACGTGTATGTATACCATATGTATATGTATGCCATAAATTTAAAAATAATTCTATATGATGCTATTGAAAATCAATGCTAATTTTAATGAAATGATTAATTTATTTTTCGAAGAGTAGAAGCTATTTAGCTAAGTTTCTAATTTAATTTAATTACCTGGTAAGCTATAAATTCGTTAAAACTCTAAAAATTCATTAAAAAGGAACAGATGATGCTAAAAATTGAGGTTTGCACCAATAGGATTAGAGGAAGATCGTATTTTTTATAACAAAAATAGGTTATAGTTAAAAAGATTACATACACATGGCGCTGGCGTGCAAAATATGAAGCAAATTTTTGCCAGTCAGGCTGTCAATCAAGCTCCAGGATGAACAAGATTCTTCATTGGATGCCAGCAGTACGCTATCGTTACCCGATAAATTGCCATATTCGGAAAATGCGGGAAAGTATGGGTCGTGGGGGTGGTTCGGCATTGGACTAGGACCCGGTTCCTCTTATGAGGTTCCGGCTTTGAAGCCGTCGGATCGCGTCTACGTCCGCGTACGTGCTCTAAGTGTTATGTAGTGCTGTCCTCTAAGTATGGGCTCCACCGCATGTTGCAACGACCACTGTCGTCAATTCATTTGGGAAAGGGTTGAGAATCGCCAGAGGCTCACAACCCCGTCTTTTCCCCCGGCCGAAGAGAGGCACCTTGGAGGTCACCGGGTAAACCGGCCCTGTTTGGTAGCAACCTCGTATGGATTCTGCGGTGAAGTACGACTGCCTTCGGCAGCCGTAGTATCATTACCAGATAAATTGTTGTTGGCTAAGCTATTTTACAAAAACTGATAATCAGCAACTGGCGCATTGTGAAACTTCCGCACGGCAGAAGAACTGAAGATGAGAACAGGGCCCGTTTCTTGTGCTGGATACGGAAGCTTGTCAGACCTTTCGAAGGAACGGATTGTTTGGATAATCGTCTACGAAGTGGAAGGGCCTACTTAACATCTGCTTCCTATTATGACTGCCAGCGCCATCTATCGGTAATTTTTGAACCACAACTTTTTTGTAATTAAAATAATATTTGATCTCTCTCTAATCCCATTCGTGCAAACCACAATTTTTTAGCATAATTTGTTTCTTTTTAATGAATTTTTAAAGTTTTAACGAATTTATGGCTCACCCGCTATTTGTATTTCGAATATTTATAGTTTGGACAAAAATTATTAATATTTACATAAACACTTCTTTCAAAATATATATAATAGTAGCAAAACTTTCAGTATAGCTTACTTACATTTCATTTTATATATTAACTATTGTTGATACATAGATTTCATTACCTAATGGAGTAAAAACCTTGCAGATAGTTTTTCTATCTCGAATACATCAATAATCCTGTCAAAATTTTAAAATGTTTCCCCTGGACATCACAATGAAATAAATGATATATAGGTTGTAGACAGATGGGACTCATGAGATGCAATTTAATGTCTGAAGTTCAATGAAGAAGGAAATTTGTCATTCTTATTAACTTCATTCCGTAAGGAAGAAAAAAATATATATACATTTTTCTCTTACATTAAGATATTATAAAAAAAAATCTGTTAAATGAATTAAATTTTTATTTTGACTGCGAATCATGGTATAATACAGTTTTATTTACACTATAAAAATTCTAAAATAATAATTTATAGGATAACGAAAAATAATAACCTATAGTAAAAGTATGTGAACATATATATATATATATATAGAAAAAATTATATTGATAAAAATTACGTATAATTATACTGAATTTTTTTCATAAAAGAAAACACCATATGAGATAAAGCTAAAATGAATTTATTCATAAAATATATTGATTGATTTTTAAATGCTTCTTACTGATTCAATTTGACATTTTTTATTATAAAAAATAACAATAGTACCGCGTAACTGTAAAAACGGACAACTTCTGTTCTAAATTCAATGACAGACATGTCTGTTTATATAATGTTGTAAAAAAATCTTTCCGATAAATGTTTATTAAAATCATTTTAGTAAAATTAAGTCCACGTGTAAAAAAATTGCAATTGGTGCCATTAATCAATCTATAGTTTTCTTTATCTTCATCTGTTTCGAGTTGTACTCCTTCGAGCGTACTCTGTTTTTAAAATACCTCGCTATCTTTTGATTTTTTTTTCAGCGTTTTATAATATATCTTTTACATATAATTAAATGATTTTATGCAAAAAAAAATATTTCATAGAAAAAAAAAGACATTTATTGTAGTAAATTTGAAAAAAAAATTTTTTTGAATCATTTAATTAAATTTTAAAACTCTACTTCTCAAACAATTTCAAACTTTTTCAAACATTTGTTTTTTCATGCATTTTTTACAAGTGTTTTCTATAATCCTAGGGGTCAAAGTTTCGAAAAGATAATTAAGTTAATAAAAAAAATAATATTTTTATATACAGGTTATCAATAAATTATTGTCTGTGTTTCTTTCACTCATAACCTTTCATTTAAGAACCCGACGAAAATTATTATTACGTATTAGTAGATAACAACGCAAAAAGTTCTTTTTTATAGCACAAACACGGTTACATATGTGTAAATTTAATCATTAATACTATTTATAATTGTGAGACATTTACGTAACTTCGTCAGAATACACTAGGGATATCTGAATATATTTTAAGTAAAACATTGAGAAATAAATATTTTCGTTATTTTTCGCAAACTAAATGATTCCGAGTTTTCTCAAGCTCGGCTTCTTTTGTTTATGATATAATAATTTGGAAATATAAAATAATAGATAATGATAGTATTTTTTGTTGCTTATTTAGATAAGGAAAATGATTTTTTTTCATGCTTTCATTATTGACTTTTCGGACAATTACACTGTCAAGAATTTATAGCTAAAATCACTTTAATTGATCTTCATGTAGTCTTATTTTATAGTTAATAATAACTAGTAAAACAATAATAGCCCCCTTTGTTTCATTTTCCAAAATTTCACTACAGACAATTAATTTCAAATGGTAATTTAGAATTAATATATATTTTTTGTATTGAAAATATTAGTGTCTGTTTCTATCATTAATTTTTTTTGTACTTTATACCACTATATTTATTTTTATATTAACCAGTTTAACCCTTTCGAGGACAAGGTGATTCTGTTGGTAAAATTACGAATTTAAAGTAGCCAGAATTTATGAACAAATTGAATTCAAATTAAACATATTTTTTAAAGTATATTATTAAAGAGAAATTTTAATGAAAAATTCTGGGTGCTATTTCGTAGTTTGGAATTAAAATTGCGAGGAATGTATAATATGCCACCACCTTTCAAAGGGTTAAAACTCAGTGATAAATTTAGAAAGAAACGCAAAAAGCAAATCAATTACCAAGGCAACATGGATTCAGGGAAACTTTTTAATGTATTGGTTTAAGTTAAAATGGAGTTCACTAAAGTAGAGAAAGATAAATACAGTAAGAAACGCTCAATGTGGTTTTCCATTAGACCAGTGGTTCACAAACTTTTTTTAACCACGCCCCAATTAATCTAGTTTAACATCATGATGCTCCACCCATCTGTACCCTCAGTAGCATATAATTCTTATTATGTAAAAAATGAAATCTTATTCACACGGAAGAAGCCTAAAAGAGCATTAAATATGATGCCATTTCACGTTCTATAACTTATCAAAAGAATATATTTTTCTTACAAGTATGTGTTCAACATACCTTTATAAATGTAATGAGGCCATATATCGTCTCAATTATGCTTTAAAAAGTTTTATTGTTCTTTGTCAACTCAGACACAAAAGTGTTATGTAGTTTTATGTAGTTTTAAATATGTAGTGTTATGTAGTTTTAAATTTCTTGAAAAGACTCATACATTTTGTATTACATTTACTATAATTGATATATTTTAAAATGATTTTAATACTTTATAAAGAACAGATGAAATTTTAAAAACACAAATTGCACAAATTGTGCTTATTAGTTGCTAAAATCAGTGTAAAAATTGTTTTAAACTCATAAAAGAGCTAAAATCCTACATGTTTCGGCTTCAAACTTAAAGCCATCATCGGGGAAGAGGAACAACACAAACGACTACTGATCTTTTAATTTTCGACACGAGAAGAATGAAATCATCAATCATGATTCATGAATGAAATCATGATTTTGTGATTTCATTCTTCTCGTGTCGAAAATTAAAAGATCAGTAGTCGTTTGTGTTGTTCCTCTTCCCCGATGATGGCTTTAAGTTTGAAGCCGAAACATGTAGGATTTTAGCTCTTTTATGAGTTTAAAACAATTTTTACACTGATTTTAGCAACTAATAAGCACAATTTGTGCAATTTGTGTTTTTAAAATACTAGTTAACAGTGTAGTGTCCAAATGGATTCAATTGAGATGAAATTTTGTTTAACACCGAGACCATATGAATACCATAATTCATAAGTAGCAATTAAGGATTAGTACCTTTATCAATTTTAAGTAGCCATTTTCCATACCTCTCATAACATACTTCTCTTATATCGGGCTTTACGATCATGCATTATCCGATTTTAAATGTTAATATGTATATATGTTATAATATTTACATTTTATGTATGTGGTTTGCGTAAGAGATATAAGCAGTTTACTTTTTACTCATTTCCTTCTGTGATGTTCATTTGGGAATTTGATAATCTTATAAAAGTAGTATCTCGTTTAGATATTTCAAATATTTTAGGTGCATTCAACATACTCAAGAAACTAATTTTCTTTAGATGTACATATAAATGTATGTCAAAATTGTAGCCTTAAAAAGGAATTTATTTAGTTAAACCTACTTAAACTAGTTCAGTATAAAGAGTAGAAAACTTTTTTTCCTAAAAGAGTATTTATGGTAAATGCGTATTTTTTTTATATTTCATTGTGTCGCCAACCCAGCAATAAATCGCCAAAACATGAAATTTTCACATATTTTTTTTTTTTTTTTTTACGCGAGGTTCCGCAGCAATTTTTTTTTATAAACGTGCATATCCTCACTAGAAGAATATTTTGTAATTATTTCAAAATTTTCTGAGTATGCGTTTATCAGACCTTCCTTATAAGAGATGTTGTTAAATATAAATAAAATCATATACAGGTCCACGCAAAGAATTGGATACATGGCCGTCTCTGTATGATGATTTCTGGTAAGTGTGTTTTCAATAATTTTAAGGGTGTGTTTGCCTGAATTAAACTTTAGCTTACTATGTGGCGTGTATAAAAATCTTACCGTAGTATACAGCGCTGTACAAAATAATTAAAATATGTTTCCGTCTATTGGTAGAAATTGCTGAAGAGGAATTTTCAACTCTGGTATGTATTTTCTTATGCTAAACTAAATTGCAGCAAACTATATACAAGTATATATAAATCTATAGATTATATACAAGACTTCACAAAAGAATGAGAGTACATTTCTGGCTATGGCCTGTAATTGTTGAAATCTGGTATTCAAATGCGTTTTGCGTTTTCTAAAACGTTTACTTAGGTATTTTATTTATCTTATTAAACAACGAAGTTTTGTTAAAGTATTATGTTAGTGCAGGAAAGTGTTTCATAATCTATGATTGAGGCATGATTTTTCTCTCTTGTTTTTCTCAAGCATTTTAAAACTTTATTTTTTATAATATCGTTTAAGCTTCTTACTGCTCTCTCACTTTTAAATATTTTCCTATAATTAATTTCCTTTGGGGAGAGTTCCGCTGAATTGCACAGCATATGAATGAGACATTGCAGATTGCTAAGTAACTAAAATGTGTAAGTAAATTGTATACATACAGATAAGTGTCACATTGAAATTTAATTTATGATTATTTTTTTTATTATGTATTAGAAGAGAATTTGTGTTTTGAGTAGTCCAATGAAAGTATTTTCAAATTCTTTATGATGAAATAAATGTTAGGAAGTATACATACTGAGACAAACATATCAAGGCTAAAGAATATTATTTAAGTAGGTAACAAATTAATGCATATCTTTATGTTACGATAACACATGGTATGCTATTTACGTCTATTTTTGCGTGACCATGTGTGTTGTTAGCAAATGGGATAAAATTTGAGAGGATGAATGACAAAACAGTAATACTTCTGTATTCAAGAAAATTAAAGCTTAAAACATTTTCTAATTATCTATATAGTGATTTATGAATAAAACGTTGTCGTATAAATAATTAAATCCATTTCTTCATTAATTCAACATAATAAAAATGTCTAATGAAAGTAATTATTCGATAATATGGAAATACTAAGACATTGGTAAAAAAAAATCTATGTTGTATATTTTTATTTGAGTATTTGATCTAACTTTCAAATTGGTACATCTCAGAAGGTTACAAATGTGGCTTAGCACTCTCTTACCTTCAATTGCAATCGTGTCAGGCAACGTACAGTGAATTTCACAAGCAAGTAGAAAAAATGTCGAAATAAGCCGAATGACACTACAGGGTTGTTTTCCGACAAGACAATGTTCAGACTGAGACTGAATAGTTTACTCTACAAGCACTTCCATGGGATATATTGGCCTAACCACTGTATTTGCAAGATATTTTATCTTAAGAATAATATTAGTTTCGCTGCATGCAGAGCGACAATCTGTGAGAGCAGTTCATACTGTAAAACATATGTTTCTTTATGTAGGAAAATATAACTACGTACAAAAATATACAATAGACTTTTCCGAGTTACCTATGATTCCAAAAAGCGTTCTATATTTTTACAAATATAGTAAATTTCTACATTTTCAATATTTAAAGATGCATTTATAAAAACAAAGTGCCTTTTGTGCCACTGATTTTCGGAAATGTTTCTTAGTAGGTTTCTCTTAATCAGTTTTCCCAATCCGGATTATAGGTTTTTCGGCTGCTCTCAATTCTCAAGTAAGCATATTCATGTTCAACAGATATGTTTTACAGACAAACATGGCAAATTAACAGCCTTAACATTAACATTAAAATCAATATTATGTTGTTATACTTTGGGTGTATAATGCAACTATGGGGCTCAGAATGTTTAATTGAAAATTTATAGCATCCTAAAACTTATATTCCAGTTTGTGAAAAATTATCAACACACTATAGAAACAACTCGAAAGTATTTCCGAAAATCAGTCTCAACAAAATAAATTCTTTTTTTATAAATGATTCTTTAAATCTCGAAAATATACTAGTTTCAGTGATTTCTAAAGATAAAGATCGCTTTTCGGAATCATGCGTAACTCGGAAGAGGTTATTGTATATTTTCGTTCTTGGTTATCTCATATTTTTGTATATTAAGAATTATTAGTCATTCTTCAAAGTGCTGTTTAGTTTCAGAAATTAAAAATAAACCTGGTTGCTTGATCGCTGCCAGACATCCATACTTATTCTATGGGGGAAACCGTTAGTTACCTGATAAGCGATCTAATGATGAAGTTTTTGATTGGATAACCGTTGAATAAACCCTTCTTTCAATTTGACAAAAAAAAAGACAAGTGTATTTTCTTTACTCGAAAAAAGGGAGGAGTCATATTTATATATCTAACAATGACGAAATGTGTAGTTTGTCTGATTTATTGATTTTTTAAATATCGAAGAATATTGAAAGTATTTTTTATGTGTTAACAGAAAACGATTAGAATGCCTTATTATTATTCAAATTAACTTGCTCTTCAAAAGACAAGGAATTTTCCAGATTGTTTTCTATACACAATTCCTGTCATCAGGATAAGAACTTTATGAATAATAACTCCTGGGCTGTTTTCTACTGTGAAATATAAGAGAATTAAAAAAAATCTTTTTATATTTATAATATGCTGCATTCTTAACAAGAACGTTTTCTACCTGATTATTAAAGCAGATTATATTTGACTAAACTTCTTAAATTATTTTGTATTTATTTTTCAATTTCAGAAGAATTAAATAGTTTTAAATATAAACAATGTACGTGTTCTAATCTTATACAGATATATAAAAACACACATTTCTTCAATTTGTATGTTAGATTATATTTAAATAAAAAAAAATTAATTCAAAGTTCGTGCAAAGTTTATTCTAATAATCAATAAAGTAAGTGTTTAATTTATACATATTTTTAAATAGGTGTTTATGCTAGAAACTTTATTTTACAATAAAAGTTTAAAAAAACTTATCTAAATATTTATATGAAAACGTACATGTATATAACATGATCAGAAAGTTATGAACATCGATATTTTGAAAATTCGTACTTGTAAATACATAATAAAACTATAAAAATGTATTAAACGAGAAACAAAATTTCTGCGTCAAGCATCTATTATGAAACACTTTTCAACATATTCAAAATACTCTAACAAATCTACACCGTTTAATAAGGTGAAACATGATATCTAAGTAAAAAACTTTGACACATTTGAAAACCCAATTTCAGCAAGTACCATCTATATTCGGAACTTATAGTTCGAATTCTCTTGTGAAGCTCTGTATATAATATATACATTTGTAAATACGTTGCATAGTATGCTGAAATTTAGTTCAGTTAGGGAATGCATAACACAGATGGAAATTCACCTTCAGCAAATTCCGTCAATAAAAGGAAATATATTCGAATTATTTTGTGAAGCCCGGCATATTGTCTCTAGAATTTATACACACGAAGTAAGATACAAAAAATTTATATTTAAAAAGTATACCACAACTGAAAATGCACTTGCAACACTTATCGCCCATAGACAATAGCTCCAACGTAAATATTTTGTGATCCCCTGTAAATGAACGATAAATGCTGTGCAAAGCATATTCTTTAGTAAACATCTCGTAGTGCACCTTAATGCTGTATTTCAGTTTTAATATGTTTGAAATAGTGAAAGGTCATTAAAATACACTTTTTCCCACAGACTATAATGTAAGAGATTTCTTTTGAGGGCTCCTGTAATTCTTAACAATGTTTTTATTTTATTTTTTATTTTTTTATTTTATTTTTACATATTGATAAGCACGTTTTTAATTGATTAAATATTAATGTGCGAAGTTCGATTCATTTCTCAATAGCTGAAACACCTAGGAAATATTTACAATAGGAAATGTTTCTTTTCCGTATCTGAACTTATGAAAATATACAGAGAATCTTTTATAAGTTTTATGTATCAGTGACGGCTCATGTACCCTACCATAAGACACCTGCTTTTACAAATAGAAATTAAACTTAGGTATAACATTCACTACCAAACCAATTGACAGGGGATTAAATTGAGTCTGCCACTTTTTTACCTGTCAATTTATAGATCTAATATGCCCCGTTCTTGGTATATTTAGCTTATATGATTTTGCATATGTAGGTTACGTTTGCTTTAAAATAATAACACATGTTTAAAACTATATAATATGCTAATTAAAATAAAGATGTGTACTTATTATTTTACAAAGCAGTTTATTAATATATATGTTTCTTTTTAAATAGGGGTCATTCTATAAAATTAAAGTACATTTGTTTAATAATCACAATGCGTAGCAATTATAGTAAAATAATAGTTAATTATAATTAGTTTAATTAGACTTCTTGAAAATATTTAGATTAAAGATTTATTTTATTATACATTCAGGAAAAATTCAAATTATTACTAATTAAAAATGGAACCGAAGTTTAGCGCACGTATATGAATTTCACGTATATGAATAAATAATACTCAATTTTTAGATAATATTTTATTAAATATTTCTCATATAAGGGATAAGTGACACATTATTTATAAACATTTCCATATTTATACGTATAGAAAATGGACTTACTTTTTAATGCTAATTTACAGCTTACGTATAGTTGAAGAATTTAAGAACGCACATTACAATATATTACAGATTACCTGTCCACAGCAAATAAAATTTCGAAAAAAATTCTCAATTTCTGTATTTTAATTTGTAAAGCATTTTACATAGGATATTACATCACATTTTTTAGTAAACAAAAATAATTAAAATTTTGTATGAATTTTCTAAAAGAATAAATTATTCTTTTTTTTTTTTTTAACTCACTACAAAATATGTATAATTTAAGTTTTAAAAAATACTGATTACTAATTTACAAAATTCTATTTCATAAAGTGTTCATTAGTAATCACCAATTTTATTTTATTTTGTAACTGCTATCGATTACTTAACGCAATCATGCCTCTTTATGGTAAACTCTTTAGACAAGGGTTTTGTTACAAACGTTAAATACACCAGATTCCTTGTCAGCTTGATTGTAAAATAGAAGAAAAAAAAATCTCTTAAGCTAAGTACGCCTTATATAGGAAAAACGGTGAAAGATAAAAGTGTCAACCGCATGCTGTGTTGAAGCATTCTAAGGATGATAGAACTTTTAAAACATAAAATCAGCTTTTTCTTACAACTCTTATTGTACATAGTACTTAACTTTTGAACAACAAGAAAAAGAGTGCATAGGACTTAAATAGTTATATGTTATTTTGGTGCTTACTTTCAGATAAAATATTAGTACTACATTTGTTAGTTGTGTGTTATACCTTTTTAAAGTACATAAATATACCTTTATTATGTTAGTCTATTTTTAAATTTAATACAGTTAAAGCACTTTATAACGAATTACGATATAACGGAAAGCTTTTATGATAGTTATTATGCACAAGTAAATTCGAATTATATGTTCCGAATATAGATGGTAATTGTTGAAATTGGGTTTTCAAATGTGCCAAAATTTTTATTAGATTTCATATTTCACCTTATTAAACGGTGTACATTTGTTAGAGTATTTTCAATATGTTGAAAAGTGTATCATAATACATGCTTGACGCAGAAATTTTCTTTCTCGTTTAATACATTTTTGAGTTTTATTATACATTTCCAGGTAAGAATTTTCCAAATATCGTTGTTCATAATGTTTTGATCATGTTTTATACATACACGTTTTCATATAAATATTTAGATGGGTCTTTTTAATTTTATTGTAAAGTTTCTAGCTTAAATCTATTTTAAAAAATATGTATAAATTAAACACTTACTTTAATGAAAAGAAAATCTAAGCTTTTCGTAATAAATAACATAAAAATAAATATATCGAAATTCTCATAACCATTTATTTTGTCTGTATGTTAAAGAATACTTAATTCGAAACGATATAACGAAATATTTATAACGGAAAGCACAATATAACGAAAATAATTCGAGCATGATAAGTAAGAAAAAAAAATGATATAGCGAATTTTTGTTTTACTTAACAAGGAATATATTTTTGATACATTAAAATTTGTCCGGTTTTTTCATATGTAGCGTAGTAATATGTATTATGTTACCGTTAAAATAAAACATCAAAGCTCTAATTATCTGAAATACAGAGCTATAATCACAAATGAAAAATTTAGTGATATGAATTGTAAGTATACATTCGTAAAAATATAATTATCTTGAAATTCCTTTTTAAATCCACGATTTTCTTCTTTTTACTGTTTTGTAGTAAAAGTTATGCATCCTATTGAAGGCTTAATATGAATACATAACTTATTTAGTAATACATAAGGCCTAGCTTTTTTTTAATAAACAAAAGCGATTCTTAGAGATATTTTTATGTAATAAGCCGCCTTTTATATGATTGTCTCGTTTTTCCGGACTTTTACATACTCAGATTAAGTTCAGAAAACATAAGTCCGGATAATTGGAGTTCTTACTGTATAACAAAATAAAAGTTTTAGCGAAATAATTCGTTATAACGTTTTAATGAAATTATTCTTGTTATAACGTTTTAACGAAATAATTCGTTATAACGTTTTAACGAAAGCACGTTATAACGAGCAAATCTTCGGAGCACTTTCGGTTTTGTTATAAGGTGCTTTGACTATAAAAGTATTTTATTTATCATAAAGCTTGATAAACTAAAAGAAAAATTGTCGAATTTTTGTTCTTGCAATAATTTTTATCATACAGGAAATGTAAAGTTATTGCCGAATTTGGAAATAATTTGTTTTTTCTTATTTTTTTATTAAAAAATCAATGTTTATAATCAATGCTTAATATCAATACAAAGGTTTTTTTCAAGCGATTACGAATTACTGTTTTTTTCATCTAGTTGCCGTTAAAACTAGAAATTATCATTTTAAATTTTATTGTTTTTATAAAATTTTAAGCTGCATGTTTTTTTTTTTTTTTTTTTTTTTTTTTTTTGTAAATTGGGAAATTAGTGTTTAACATTTATTATTACATTAGTACAGACTTTTTTTAATGCAATTATTTTAGTATATGTTTCATATTAAACTTAAAATTATACACAAAATCCTTTTTTTTTTTTACTTTAGTTCTTCTAGAGAATTTTGTGCAATTTTTTTTTTAATCTAACTAATTGATTACAAACTTAATGCTTAAAATGGTTAATTTTACGCTATTAGAAAACATATAGGTGTTTTTTGCGTGAATAAAAGCATATTTCATATATGATAAAACATTGTTAGTTTATTTGTCAAATTTATCACCAAAATATAAAAGAGCTATTTCAATTTTCAACTTTATTTTTTGAGATGCATGTTTTAGTGTTTTTAATTAATTTATTTTTATTAAATATTAACTTGTATCGTAATTTAATTTACTTCGGTAAACACATATTTTAATATATTAAAATATCGATTTTTTTTTATCCATCAAGTTATCTGTAAAGTAGTAAAACAGAATTTTCAATATATATGTACATATATATATATATATATATATATATATATATTTATTTATTTATTTGGGGGGAGGGGTTAGAGGGGGGGCGGCATTTTTTATAATATGAATGCAACAATGCTTAGCTTAAAAAAGATTAAATTACATGGAAATCTATGTTTAAACTGTACAGTTCGACTTTTAAATATTATGCAATTAATAATAACGGAATATAAAAAAAAATCCCTGATGGCTCGGCTTATAGGCACAAGTAAATTTCGAAGACGCAGACCGTGTGGCGCCTGTTTGTTGGTAATTGCGAAAAAATGACCTTTTTCCCATGATGCTGCAGTTAGGACCGCCCACTTCAAAATCTAACTTGTTTGCAGGCAGATATTTTTGGTTTTTATTTATTTATTTATTTATTTTTGCTATAAGGGTTGGTCCTATAAAAAACTTATCAATATAAAGGTTTTAGATAATATTAAGAGGATTTATATTGAATTTAAGCTGATTTGATATCTTGTGAATTGACGACGTTACCAATTTTTCTCTTCTAAACCCCCCTCTTTCCACTCCCCCCTTGGGGCCATTTTTAATGATATAAAAATTCTGTCATACATAAATTTTCGGATATATTCATAGAAGTAATAATAACTTTAAATGGATTCGATACGTATCATAATTAAGAAATTATTCGTTTTTTTCTGTTTTCACAAAAAGCCCCACCCCCCGCTATTCCCCATCCCCCTGTTTCGATTTTGCCCATTAACGAACTTGACCGAGATTTTATGCCCCTTGATTTTACATATTAATTTGAAAGAGATTTGTGCAGAATTATTGAAGTTATCCTGTCCATAAAAAAGTGACATAGGTAGATAGATAGATAGATAGGTAATGTTTTGAACTGGCGGTAGTTTTGGGTTCTGGGAATCATAATCGACGTAGATCTGCTAATTTTTTTCAAAAATTACAACTTAGGAGAGAATGTAATAGGTAGTATTTCCTACGAAATCTATCTAAAAGAAGAAAATTAAAATGAATGTGTTGAAGCTGTCATTACAACATGTCAGTGAACTTTAATGTACTAAAATTTAACTACGATAAATACATGATGTATATCGCTAATGTGTTTTTCAAATGTAACACACAGCTACATTTACAATTAATAAAATAAAATTCAAAAATAGGTGAGAAATTTTTTTTTGTTTATTTCTAACCTTTATTTTCTGTATTTCTGCTGTATATAAAACGTATGAAATACACATATGAGTTTAATTTGTGTATAAAATCAGCATAATAAAAGCAGCAATACATAAAACTTGAGTTGGAACTTTGTGTGTGAATTATAGATTTAATTCTACGAAAAACAAAATAATTAATCTAAACATTAATTGTGTTTCGTTAGCTGCACTTGAGTTAACCGATACATTTATATTGATTTACTTAAAATTTACATTATGATTATGGTAACCATTTATTACTCACATATCATACGTAGTATAGGGTAAGTCTTGTACACTCTCAGAAATAAAACACTCAATTTTGACGATTCCGCAATCCTCAGGCCTCATTTCGTTATTTTTGACAATCATTTCGTCACAGAGTCACGTGGTTTTTGACGAAACGCGAATCCTCAAATATCTTGACGAAACTGTTTCCTCGCTGTCAAAAATAAAACTCTCACTTTTGACGATTTCGCAATTCTTGAGCTATATTTCGTCATTTTTTGACAATTATTTCGTCTCAAAATTAAGTGATTTTTAATGAAATGGAAAATCTCAAATATTTGACAAAAATATTTCCCCATTCCCGGCCAGATTATTTTTGTTACAAAATCGTTCAAAAAAAAAAAAAAAAAAAAAAAAAAAAAAATACACGAAAGTATTAAATTTCGTTAAAAACGCTTAAAAAATTCTTCTAAAATTACAGAATTTCGTTAAAAACGGTTAAAATAGTAAAATGCGAACATCATTTGGTCCATTTTCGATCGAAAGCATCAACATTTTTCCAATGGTTTAAAAAAAAAAAAATCAATTTTAGGAGCTCTTTTTTATTTAAGAAATATATTCATATAACAATCAAATTTAAAATATGTATAACTGACCCCCCCCCCCCCCCCTCTATAAACAGTAATCTTATCCGCTAAAATTGATGAACTCGCCTCCAAAATATGCACTTCAAAATTAATTATTTCTGATCAACAATTAGACCATATTTTAATTATTCATTGAACAAAGGAAATTTCTCTAATAAATTATATTAATCAAGCCATTTTCTAATTATTTATTAACCATAGAAAAACCATAATAATAAACTAGCCTTATTAATTAAAACATGCAGAAAGTATAACAGCACCGGTAAAAATACAATCTGCTTTCTAAAAATATAAACACACATCAACATCCCATAAATACATTTAAAATCAAATAATTCCGAAGTCACGATAGCGAGGTGGTTAGAGCACTTAGCTGCCAAGCCATACATCGCGTGTTCGAGTCCGATCAAATCCCAGTGATCTTATTTTGCCGTAGTCAATTAAAGATGCTTCTAAAAACTCCGATAGATGGCAGCACCAACCTTTTTTTGGAACTTTCGTCAAAGAAACAATTTGAGGAAACTGATTTCTTCGTAATTTTGAGGATGCAAATTTACTCGATTTGACGAAATGTTTACTCGGAGCATTTTTCAAGAAATCGTTTCGTCAAAAACGAAGAAAATGTCTTGAAATTTGAGTACTCATTTTTGAGAGTGTAATCGTTTCGAAAATCGAATTTTTTTTGACGTATTTACACTTTTCAGACACTGGAGATAAAGAAAAACATATATTTAGAAGAAAAAAAATTGCCGTCCGTCTGTCTGTGTGTCTGTGTGTATATTTGTGTGTCTGTATACGCTCTATTTTCCGAACAAATTGAGATAGAGACTTGAAATTTGGTATGTACTTAGTATGTAAAAATGGGAAGACGCTTATTGAATTTCACTAACCTCGATTATTCGGAACTATTTTTTTCGGACACTCCAGGTATACGTTCTAATAAAAGGTACATATAAATTTTTGAAATAGTTTATTTTAAGGAGTGAATATAAAATACAACAAAAAACACAAATTTTGCATAAAAAACGAAGTCGATCGGATAATTAGTTGCCAAGATATTTGTAATCATATTTGCCACACTGTTCGATTTTTCATGATCCTGTATTTCATTCAAATTTGAATTCAAAAATATATTTAAATTGGAAATAAGACGCTGAATCCGACGCAGTAAGACGTTAGTTAATGGGATTATCAATTTTGGAGTTATAAAGATGTTTCTTTTACGCAATTTAGTAATAGAGCACTTGAAGTTTCTGGCGTCATCAAGCCACGATTTTATTCGAATTGCAATGCATTTTATAAATAGTTTATACATGTTTTATTTTCATATTTTATATTATGCATATCCATGATGGGTAAGTATTACGGTGGCCCCCAACGACAAGTTTATTATTGCTTAAATATTTATGAGATAAAAGATCTGGCAAGTTTTATAGTGTTGCAATATAGCAAAAATTACAATATAGATATAATTTGCTAATTTTGATATATATTGAATTTGAGGGATTTTATGATATAATAAGCTTTTGTTTTCAGAGGTATATAATGATAAATTAAAAAATATAATATGTGATAGAATTTTCTTTTTTGAAGTAAAATACGATTGTTTTAATGTATTAAATTAATGAGATAAATAATGTTGCAATATAATAATATTCCACTTACTTTAATTTATTTTGCAATTTGCTATAACATGTTTTCACAGAATCGTACATTTTTGGAAATTTCAGATTGTAAACTATATAAAGATTAAGTTTAGTATTCTTTGTAGATATTTAAATCTAGCCTACAATGTAACAGTCTCTGAATTTGCAGAATGGATTTAAATACTTGTAAATAATGAATACTTGCTAATATTATAAAAATAAAATCATCACAGAGGTAGAAAAGTTTCGTTACTTCAAAGAAATCTGATATTAGTAGTCCACAAACAAGAGACTAAAGTAAAAGTCCAGAACTTTAAGAGAGTAATTATTAGAAAAGAAACTCAATTCCTTTCTTAAACCTAAATCACATATCTTATTTTAACAAAAATTGCGTTGTGGAAAGTTGGAAAAATCAGAAACAGGATTTTTCTTATAGAGTATTAACTCCTTTAGAGAATTCCTATACAGGATTATTTTTACAACAATTTTAGACTAAAACAAATAAAATTATTTTCTAATTTCATAATATAGTAAACACATTCAGAACGTCTTTAAAAAAGGTCTAGTCTCTATTTTGTTGTTTCAAATATTTAATGATTGAAAAATGGTTTGCTATCAAGATATAATATATATTTTTCAATAAATATGTATTTACTCATCAAATACAGCAAAATATATCTAAAGCATGGATATACTTTGTTATTGCGTTTTTAATTACATATCTATTTTGTGAAACAAAATGTATATATATATATATATATATATATATATATATATATATATATATATATATATATATATATATATATATATATATATATATATTCTTAACATTCTATTTCACAGGAAAGTTAAAATATTTTCTAGTAATTTTACTGCTCCAGGTACTGAGCCATACCTTTTAATTACATATTATTTCTGTAACTCATATTGTGTGAAATATATAAATATCTTCTGATTTACAGAAATTTAAGTAATCATACAGTTTAGAACAGAATAAAATTACTTTAAATATATTTTGAAAAAAAAAAAAACTTTTAAGAAAAGTGTAAAGTTTATCGATCGCACGGAACAGTCAAATTAAAAAAAAAAAAACATGCAACAGAGCAATAAAGAATGTATCAAAATATAGACACAGAACTTTTTTTTTCATCTCTTAAATAAAAAATATATTAAAGTGGAATTTTAGGTATGCGTAGACTTCAAAACCGCTTTAGAATGTAACTGCAGTGAGAAAAATGACACTTTCAAATCTGAGTAAATCGATGGTTTCATTTCATTATGAAATTTTTTGTTTCAAATATCACAACACAATGATTTCAATTATGAAACACGAGAAATACTCAGAATATTGAAACGTGAACACATTCAAACCTGAGCACATAGAGGTCAGTGCATACTCATTTTTGAAACATGGACATACTCAAAAATGATTAGAATCAGTTCAAACTCATATTTGTAACATGTAATTACTCAAAAATGAGCATATAGAATTCAGTTTATACTCATTTTTGAAACATGGACATACTCAAATATGAGCAGATGATGTTTTATTCTTGAGTGTTTGCATGTTTTCAGAAATGAGTATATGTATGTTTCAAACTTGAGGAATTTTTATTTGGAGACATTTTGACTGTTCGACATACTTAGATTTGAGTATTTTTTGCTCAGTTTTGAAAATGTCGTTTTTAGAGTGTGTTCCGTAGATAGCTCAGTTAATCTCGTTGGACTGTATTTCGTTAAGAAAACTAAGATGATCATTTCGTACTCAATAAAAAGTGGAGTTAAAACTTAACTAATTACATTTATTTACAAGGAGAACAAAATTTACTGGCAGTGGTTGGTACACTGCGCTTACGTCTCAAGCAAAAACATCACTATTGGCGGGAATGGGAATCCGCTCCGCGCATCATCCCGTCTTGAGCGCTCGGCAGCGCCCCCTGGATAACAAAATGTTCTACGGAGGAAACACTCCCCCAAAGATTGAAATGCAATTTTAATATACATTCACATATAAATTTGCAAAAATTATCATATAAGAAAAAATTATAAGATATAACAACTTACATACACAATAATAATACAATCATAAATGCACTATAATTCAACATTACATACAGAAATAATATATACATTAAAAATTGCTTAAAGAAAGAAAAGAAATCTGTTACTGAACTGGTAACATACAGACATCTCTGACATTTCTCTTATAAATTCGTCCGTCTGGTAACCGTAAGTTTACGGTTCGTATTATATTTTCCCTTCCCTTAAAAATTTCAACTATCCTTCCAACCTGCCATTTGGTGGAAAGTAAATTTTCCTGCTTTATTAGTACTAAAGTTCCTTTCTGTACATCATCCTTTTTAAATTTCCATTTCCCCCTCTGCTGCAGATTATTTAAATAATCGCGCTTCCAAGTCTTCCAAATTTGTTGACTAAATTTGGTGATTCTCTGCCATTTTGCTAATCTATTTTCATTAATGTTATCTAAAGGTGGTTCGGAGATCGAACTGATAGGTCTACCGATTAAAAAATGAGAGGGTGTCAAGGTTTCAAAATTTTCGAAATCTGAGGACAGCGGGGTAAGGGGACGGGAGTTCAAGACTCCCTCAATTTCCGCTAGTATAGTAAGAAACTCTTCTAAGGTTAATTTTTGATCACCTATTACCCGTTTTAAATGAAACTTGAATGATTTTACAGCCGCCTCCCAGAGGCCACCAAAATTCGGGGATTTGGGGGGAATAAATTCCCATGTGATACCTTCATGGGTTAAAAAATTACACAATTCCTCATCTGGGAAACTAATCAGTTTATGCAATTTTTTCAACTCGATGTCAGCTCCGATGAACGTTTTTGCATTATCCGATAGGATTTTTGCACATTTTCCCCTTCTGCAAAAGAAACGTTTTAGACTAGCTATAAAAGCCTGAGTTGTGAGATCTGAAACAAAGTCCAGGTGTATTGCCTTGGTGCATAAACACACATACACTACGACATAAATTTTATTCAATACGCCCTTCCTTTGATTTTTAAATTTAATAGAAAATGGGCCACAGTAATCCAGACCTGTCACCGAAAATACAAAATTTGGTGTCACACGTTCTCCCGGCAGATCAGCCATTAATTGGGAGCTGACAACAGGTTTATTCTTGAAGCATGTCACACATTTATGAACAATGCTTCGGCAATTATTCCTGCCATTAAGTGGCCAAAATTTTTGTCTTACATGGAAAAGAAACGCTTGTGGGCCTAAATGAAAGTTTTTGAGATGGAAGTAATTTAAAATAATATCCGTTAACTTATGATTTGCAGGCAACACAATTGGAAACTTTGAGTTAAGCGGCAAATCTGCATGTGCTAAACGGCCGCCAACTCTAATTAATCCATCCTCTCCTACAAATATGTTTAAGGAAGATAATCTACTTTTATTGTGAACAGGCTTACCTTTTTCGAGACATTTTAATTCTTCCCTAAATTCCACCCTTTGTGCTGACCGAATTAGAAACGATTCGGCCTCTCTAACCTCGTCGAGGGATAGTGGTCCACTTCTTCTCTTCAATTTAGTACGACAGTTGAAGGTGAATCTAAAAATAAAACTCATTATACGAATTAATTTTACAAAATTATTAGTACATGCAAAAATATGATTAATTAACGGTTTATCGTAAGAAATAGTTAATGTAACAAAATAATCATCAATAATGTTCACGGAGTCTCTTTTTAGTTCGTTTATATATATGTCCTTGTTAGGAATCAGTAAAGTCTGGTCGTTGTTACACTGATCTAAGTCTTTCAAAAACTCTGGTCCAGTCCACCATTTGGAACTCTGAACGAGAAGGTCACACTTGACACCTCTTGTTAGCAAATCTGCAGGATTCTCGGACCCTGCACAGTGAAACCACCTGGATGGGTCTGTCAGAGCTTGGATTTCCTTTACACGGTTCGACACAAATGACTTCCACCTGTTTGCAGAGCCTTTGATCCAGTACAAAACAATCTGCGAATCTGTCCACAAATACATAGATGATGGTCCCTTGCGGTCTAGTACCGTTTTTACTTCACAAGTTAAGCGTGCAGCAAGTAATGCTGCTAGAAGTTCAAGTCTAGGAAGTGACACTTTTTTCAATGGTGCCACTTTGGATTTTGATGTAATCAAAAAGGAAGATTCACTTAGTGAAGCAATTTGTAGATACACGGAAGCAGAGTAGGCTTTTGGGCTGGCATCGGCAAAGGTATGCAAAGTTAGGGTGTAATTGGAGTCATCGGGAAACTGAAAAATGTTCCTTTGAATTTTTAGATTTCTCAACTGGGGAAGTTCGGAACACCATTGTTCCCACGTCTTTGTAATATCGGAGGGCAGTTCTTCATCCCATGTTAAATTCCTACTCCACAGTTCTTGAAATAAACATTTAATTCGTATTGTATACGGAGAAATTAGACCCAAAGGGTCAAATATTCTACCTGCAACTTGTAATACAAAACGTTTTGTATTTTTTGCGTTACGCAAAAATTCGAGCAAATTATCAATATCTATCAAAAGTATATCTTGCTTGGGTTGCCACGATATCCCCAAAACCTTATGTATTGTAGTATCCTCAAAAGGTTGTGGCATAGTACTAAATCCACGATTATCCCATATTTCCATTAACAGTTTATTGTTCGAAATCCACTTCCGTAAATTCATGCTAGCTTCCTTCATTATTTTATGAGATTGTTCCGAAATGTTCACCGCATCTTCGACTGTGTCTGTCTCGGTTATTAAGTCGTCCACATACATACAATTGTGGAGTACTTCTGTCGTTATTGGATATTCTGTTTCAAATTTGTTAAGATGATGCTTAATTGTAGCAGATAGCAAAAATGGGCTTGAGTTCAAACCAAATGTTAGGCGTAAAAATCTGTAGACGATAACATTAAATGCGTCATTGTCGACAGGATTCTTATCTATAAACAAGAATCTCAGAACATCCCTGTCCTTGTCGTTTATGGCAATTAGTAGAAAAGCCTTCTCTATATCTGCTATAAAGGCAATTTTGTTTAGTCTGAAAAAAATCAATAAGTGAAAAATATTAGGGTTTAAATTAGTTCCTGCGTCAAGGCAGTCGTTCAAAGACAATTGTCCTGCTTCATGGGAACTTGCGCCAAAAACTATTCGACATTTAGTATAAACACTATCTTCTCTAAATACTGTATGGTGAGGTAAGTAAAAAACTGGTTTATCTGAAGGGTTTTCTAAATTGGGTACACTTTCAATTATGTTCATCTCTAAATACTCATTCAAAATATTGCAATATTGTTCGTATAACTTTGTATCACGTTTCATTCTTTTTATAAGACCTGAGAATCGCGCTTCGGCGGTTTTATAATTATTTTCTAAATGGTTCCAATCCCTTGTCCAAGGGAGACTGATTTCATATCTATTATTTTCAAAACGCACAGTTTCATGAAATTTTTCTAAAATTTTCTCGTTTTTAACACTGTTTGGGTCATCTTTAATTCCCAACGTCTCTAAGTCCCAAAAGGTTTTCAAATATAATTCATCTTGATTTTCTATTAAATGGCACGTGAATTTACTTTCATTTCTATCTTGTATTGTTCCACCCGCGATCCATCCTAAATGAGAATTTTGTAAAATTATAGAAGTTTTAGGAATTTTTATTTGACCAGCTAATAACAATTCGTAATATACATCTGCTCCTAATAACACTTGAATTCGCTGAGGTTAAAAAAATCTTGGGTTCGCGTAGGTTAAATTCTGTGGTAAGTGCAGATTAGAAATGTCTACGGCGCTTGAAGGGGTTAAATCAGTGTTTTTAGGAACCAAAAACATGTTGGATAATTTTTTAAAACTTCTATCCTTGTTGGAAATTTCTACATTTATTCTGCTTTTAATTTTACAGACAGAATCATTTAATCCAGTAATTAATGACTTGACCTTATATTTTTGCAACCCTAACATATCTGCTACAGAAAACGTGGCCAATGAGACATTACTCGCAGTATCAAGAATCGCAATACAAGGAAAAAAAGAATTATTACTTCCCCTTAAATAAATCACAGCTGTCGAAATCAACCCATTATAACTAGAGCAAGACAAATTTTGATCATAATTGTTTTGACAGCTCAATGTTAACGCATTTGTGGTGGGTTCTATTGAATTAGAATTTACGTTATCTTCCGTTTTCAACTGCGGTTCATTTGCAATACAATTAACTTGCCTATTTTCATAAGCAGGTTTCGAAAAATTAGCTCCATGAAGAGAACTATGATGGTTGGAGTAACAAATCCTATACTTATTATGCAATTTATTACATCGATTAACAGCGTGAGATAACGATAAGCAGTTATAACATAACTTCAACTTCCTTACTTGGTTCAATTTCTCTTGAACCGATAAATCTAAGTACCTTTGACATCGAAATATCATATGAGGTTGTTTACATAATGCGCAATTAAATTTGTCATTCTGTAATACTAAACTTTTTTGTTTCTGAGTAATTTCATACCTAGGTTTCGTAACGGTGTTGCTTTTTTGTATGTTTTCGAGAGCTTGAGCTCTTTTCAGTAAAAAATCAATAAAAATATTCCATTCAGGCAAGTCGTTAAAGTCAAGACTCATTTCAAATGCCTTTCGTGACTCATCATCGATTCTTTGTAACACAAAATACATTAAAATTGATTCTGATAAGTTATTATTTTCTAGTCCTAATTGTTTCAGAGCCCTCAAATGACTCAATGAATTATCTACCAGTTTGCGTATTTCTTTCGCATTTTCAATTTTTATTTTGTTGTTACTCAATAACTCAGAAATATGAGAATTTACAATTAACCGTTTGTTTTCAAATCTTTTTTTCAAAGCTTCGAATAAGGAAGAATAAGAATCATCAATATTTTGTAATTGTTTCACGGGGCCTGTTAAAGCCGATTGTAAATAATATAATTTTTGAGCATCATTTAATTCGTCATTGCTATCAATCAAGGTGGTGAATTGTAGTTTAAAATTAAACCACTCTGTGTAACGTCCCGAAAATTGGGGTAAATTAATTGACGGCAATTTAATTTTTGACTCATTAGCATTAATTCTATCATTATTATTTTGACATTCAACATTAGAAACACTAGGCTTTATTAAATCAAGAAGACTTACTTCGAGAACTTCTAACTGTTCTTCTATCTCCGTCAAGGAATTTTCAAATTCCGGTAAATCATCATCAGAAATTACCGAATACGACTCGTTGCGTAACTCATCTGTTTTCTTTTTTGCATTGAACTTTAGTTCCAATTCTTTCTGGCCAAGTTTTGATTTTATTGCATTTGATATACGCGTAACTTGGCTGCGTATGTTTCCGCGTTTCCGATTGAGGATCACAGTACCTTTAATAGTAACCATTATAATTATCTATAACTACATACAAAAATCCAAGGGCGATGATTCTTTACAGTGTTCTAAATGAGGGCTGGGGCTCGGAGGACCAAAACATGTTCCGTAGATAGCTCAGTTAATCCCGTTGGACTGTATTTCGTTAAGAAAACTAAGATGATCATTTCGTACTCAATAAAAAGTGGAGTTAAAACTTAACTAATTACATTTATTTACAAGGAGAACAAAATTGACTGGCAGTGGTTGGTACACTGCGCTTACGTCTCAAGCAAAAACATCACTACTGGCGGGAATGGGAATCCGCTCCGCGCATCATCCCGTCTTGAGCGCTCGGCAGCGCCCCCTGGATAACAAAATGTTCTACGGAGGAAACAGAGTGTGTATAATTTAGTGAGCTTTTTACAGTAATAATAGAGAAAATAATCCATGCGGGTAGCTTTAAAATACAATATTATTATTCATCAATAAATATTATGAATATGTAGGTCTTGGATGTATGTATATACACTCTAAAAACTACATTTTCAAGACTGAGCAAAAAGGGCTCAAATCTGAATATGTTGCATAGTCAAAATGGCTCCGAATAAAAATTACTCAAGTTTGAAACATGTATGTACTCATTTCTCAAAACATGCACACACGCAAGAAAAAAACATATTTGTGCTCATATTTGAGTATGTCCATGTTTCAAAAATGAGTATGAACTGATTTTTATGCGGTCATTTTTGAGTATTTCCATGTTTCAAAAATGAATTTGAACTTATTCAAATCCTTTAAGAGTATGTCCATGTTTCAAAAATGAGTTAGAACTGAACTCTTTGTGCTCAGTTTTGAGTATGTCCGTGTTTCAATGTTCTAAATATTTCAGGTATTTCAGAATTGAAAGCATTGGGTTGTCATATTTGAAATAAAAAGTTTCAAAACAAAATGAAAACATCGATTTACTCAGATTTGAAAGTGTCATTTTTTCAGTATATAATAGACATTTGTAGAATTATTTTAACTCCATCAAAAATTGATTTATAAAGAATTCATACAAATTAAAATTTTTATATATTTCTTCACTCACTTGGACATTTTTCAAATTGTATAATAGAAATGTGGTTTTGGTATTTTGCACATTTCAATTTGTACATAATGTTACTTAGAATATAGGAACAGATGAAATGTGAAATCTACATAGGAATAAATATGCCAAATGCAATAGTTTAAGACATTTTTATAATAATTTGTTCTCTGACAATAAATTATGCTAAAATTCATAATATTTTACATAGTGTATATTTATGTTATTTGTGTATATTATGTTTATGTCTTCTAATAATGTTTTAAGAATCAGAAATATAATTTTTCAAACAAAAGTATTCTAATAGCATTATTTTTTTCAATAATACAGAGTCTGTCCAAGAAGGAATGAGACTGGATTTTTCGCGCCAAGCCGAAGTCCAAAGAGGTGGAGTTTGCTGGCGGTACATGCGGTAGAGGATTCCGTGCTACAGAGTCTGGCGGAAAACAATTGGTCTTGAGGGTTTGCAGCGCACGAAACACTCATGAAGATGACACGTGTTTGAAAGAGGCGTTAGGTTTTTAGAATGCAGAGGAGTGCAGAGCATCGATACGCCATAAAGTGCTGTGTAAAACTAAACAAATCAGCTACTGAGACGTTTGCCATGTTACAAGAAGCCTACGAGAAGGATATTTTGTCCAAGGCTCAAGTGTTTATGTGGAACAAAGCCTTCAAAGGCGGAAAAAAGGTTGTCCATGACGAAAAACACACTGGGCGTCCATGAACTTCTCGAACTTCAGACAATGTGGATAAAATTTAAGCTCTTGTAGACTCTGATAGTCGAATGATTGTCAGACTGATTTCAGAAACATTGGTACTTACAAAATTTATTGTGCATCAAATATTCACGGAAGAACTTCATATGCGGAAAACACATCCATCAAAGTGACTCAGTTCCTGGCAAAACACAATGTCGCAACGCTGCCCTAAACTCCGTATAGCCTCGATCTCTCATCGCCGAACTTTTTCTATGCCCTCGGTTAAAATCCAACTTAAAAGGTAATCGTTTTGACAATCTGGAGAACTTGCAGGAAAACGTAATGCGCATTCTGAACAGCATTCCAGTTGAAGACTTCCAGGTGGGAATAAATGGTTGGCAGAGTAGTTGACAACAGTGTATTAATGAAGGAGGAGGCTATTTTGAAGAATATTAAGTGTCTGTAAAATTATCTTCAAATAAAGGAATTTTATGGAATCAGTCTCATTACTTTCTGGACAGGCTTTGTATCATCCAAAATTTTATCAGATATTTTTGATAATAGTTCGAAAAAAAATTAAAGTTTTTTTTAAAGTTTTCGATGTTGATTATGCAAATATTAGATAAATATGCAAAATTAACCTACGTAAACGTATATCATGTTTAATAAGTAGTTTGCTATATAAGCTGAACAAAAGTTTTTACATATTTAATGATAACATGTATTCAAATATATATTAGAAAATTACACGTCTTTTAAATTAATTTGCTAATATTAGAATACATAAAAATTAGAGCAAGTTTACTAATCATGCAAAGTGTTTGTAACTAATATAGAACTTTAACGACAGTATGAAAAAATTAATAAATTTTTCTTTTAAAATCTAAGATTAGAGGTACACTATTTTATTCTATTTCTCTTTTACAGCTTCTTCCTTTTTAGCAGTTTCCACCTCAGTTGAAAAGTGTTCGTGTCTTCGCTATGTCGGTCTATCCATGCTCTAACCACAGTTAATATAAACGGTTCGCCAAGTAATTTGTATATGTTAGTGAAGTTTACTGTAGCATCAATTCTATTGAAAATGAACTGAGTAGCTGTTATAATTTGTTTACGGTATCACTCCGTTCCGTTATAAAAGTATTCCTTTGCATTAAATCGCTTGGAGTGCATTTTAATAATCTTACAGTATTTCAAACGTAATGAGTTTATTATACATTTGAAAGATTCACAAAAAATGCTTTTTGTAGAATATGGATTGCAAAGTATTTATCATTCATTTACAGGATCACATAAAATATCTCCGTTACATGATGGTTTATGGAGAAAAATCGTTTGCAGTGTGTTTTAGTGGTGTTAAACAATTTCAGTCATAATTAAATTGATATATATTACTGAGTAGCCTTAAAACATGCTTGCTGTAAAATATGGTGTTTATAGCGTTTATAATTTATTACAGGGACAGACAAAATAATTTGTTTACCATATTGTTCATTAGAATTAGTTTCTCGAAGTTTTCAGTCGGGGCATTTATTTTTAATTTTAACTAAAATTTATGAGGTTTGGATAAATTCTAATGATCTTATACAGGGCTACACACAGAGCTTCGTAAATATTACTGCCCATGGGTATCTTAATTGTGTTTTGCATGTTCCTGATGAACTTTATTTAGTATACTAAGAGAAGATCTTTAGTATATAAGTAAATTAATATACAGAACTAAGAAAAGAATTGCATGCATTGCCATTTATAGTTGCTAATTCCTGGAAGTAGGTTTTTTTGTTGTGTTACGTATTTTTTACCTCAATTAAATTTTCGCTTAATATGTTTTCTGTATAAAATTCTGTAGATAAGATACAAGTCTCAACAAAAGAATTCGAGCGTATTCCCGTCTATTAGCGAAAATAGATAAAAATAGATTTGTAAAATAACTATGTTATACGTTTACTAACTAAGTTAAATTTTACCAGGCTATGTAGTAATATGTAAAATTACAGATCATATACAGGAATGCACAGAATAATTTGACTACTTTTCTTACTACAGATGGTAACTGCTGAAACTTGATTTTTAAATGTGTTCCGTGTTTTCTAAACAGATTTTTTAGATATTTCCTTTCACTTTATTTAACGATGAAGTTTCATTACAGTTTTCTGGATGCGTTGAAATGTCTTTCATAACCTATTCTTGAGTCATAATTCTTCGTTCTTGTTCAACGTCCTATGCATTTTATTTATTCCCAAATCCTTTAAAATGTCTTAAATATTCCCTTTCAACCTTAAAATTGAAAAAAAAATATTTTGCACTTAAGTATAAATAAATATTTTTGCCACTATCATAACAAATGGAACAGCTGTTCAAATCTGTTAAGTTTAATATACGCTTCTTTAAGTACTTACTTTTGCGATTTCAGAGTATAGTTTAATTTTAACAACTAATAACATTCATGCCTTTCTTATTGAATTATTTGAAAGTAAAAATACAAAAAAATACTTTTTAAGATGTTCTCAATGAATAGAAATTTATAAAATTTTGCAAACAGTAAAGCTTGACAAATATTAAACTCCATACATAAATAAAATTAAATTATTCTTTTAAAGTAGCGAGAAATGTTAAAAATAAGCAATCCGCAGTAACATCAAAAGTGTAGCTATAAAATAAATAATACACAATGAAATTTTTTATAATTATTATAAAATTGTGATGTAGAACAATACTGATAAACTATGACAATTTCCTTAAAAATAATTCCTTAATAAGTCTTTAAACTTGTACAAAGATATAGAAAATTTCTCAATAATTAAGTGTTTTTTTTTTTGTTTTTTTTTTTTTTTAATCAATTCTCATACGTTTTGCGTAAAGTTGAGGCCATGTTATATTGTGTTTTAGAGATTAAAAAGTAACATCTAAATACTTTTATCAGTATTTTCAATTTTCAGATTATTTTTATTATTATGATAATTTTAAAATTAGTTTTTCTTTTTTTTTCTTTTTTCTTTGAGATTTTGAAACAAAAGCACTTACAGTAAAACAAACAACAGCGGTGAACGCAGTCTTTACCAAATTGGAATACTATACCATATTACATCATAAATATGACATTTCGTTTCAATTTTTTCGGTTTATGACCCCAAATAAATCCATAAAAATATAAAGGAGGTTATAATTTAACTGAAAAAAGAAAAAAAAACTTCTTAGTTTGCGTTGACCAAAAGTTTCGATAAAGATTAAATTTTCAATTAGTAATACCTGAATATGACTAATCAAATTCTTTTTGTCAGTTTAGAACATTGTTAAAAAGTTGTTTAAAAATCAAGACATACACACACACATACACATTGAGAAAAATTACACTTTCAAATCTGAGTAAATCGATGTTTTCATTTTATTATAAAAATTTTTGCTTCAAATATGACGACTTAATGCTTTCAATTTTGAAATACCGGAAATACTCAGAATATTGAAACATAGATATACTCAAAACTGAGCACATAGAGGTCACTTCATACTCATTTTTGAAACATGGGCATACTCAAATATGAGCACATAGAAGACAGTCCATACTCATATTTGAAACATGGACATATTCAAATATCACCACGTGATGTTTCATTCTTGAGTCTGTGTATGTTTTCAGAAAGAGTATATACATATTTCAAACTTGAGTAATTTCGATTCGGAGCCATTTTGACTATGCGACATACTCAGATTTGAGTATTTTTTGCTGAGTTTTAAAAATTGTAGTTTTTAGAGTGCACACACACACACACATATATATATATATAATTTTTACCTAACAATATCATAATCAATTTTATTAATCTCTTCGTGGACTCATACTCTGAGAAAAATGACACCCGATATGACAACCCAGTGCTTTCATTTTTGAAATACCAGAAATACTCAGAATATTGAAACATGGACTTACTCAAAACTGTTTACATAGAGCTCAGTTCATACTCAATTTTGAAACATGTGCATACACAAAAAATGATTAGAATCAGTTCAAACTCATTTTTGAAACATGGTAATACTCCAAAATGCGCACATAGAAGTCAGTTCATACTCATTTGAATGAAATACAATATTTCCATTTTTCAAAAGAAAAATAATTGTGGCTTTAATGGGTTAAAATGTGTCAAAAAGAAAATTTAGTCTGTTAAATTTCAATATCCAGGGAGATCTTTTTCATTTAAGAAGTATACTAATAACAATCGAACTAAATATTTGTATAATTCATATCCCCCTTTCCCAACATAAATAATAAAGTTGTACGATCTTAACCACCATCTCAAATTGACCAAATCTATCCGAAATCACGTTAAAAATTTCCAATTTTCTCAGCAACAAATTAATGAATCCTGTAAAAATATCAACATGTGTCCGAATTATTCGATGACTTGCATTTAGTATAACACTCTCATGTGATCTGGATGACGAAGTGGATAAGGCAATAGACTTATAACTATTAGGCCTCGGGATCTTGGTAAAATAGTAAATTTAGTTTATCCTCCCATAATTGTAAAAAGAACCAGAGATAGCATCACTAGCGCTTTTTTCTAGCTGGTGTTTTCTGTTGTTTGAAACATGAAC
Organism: Maratus michaelseni; assembly: GCA_963931845.1. NCBI lineage: Eukaryota > Metazoa > Arthropoda > Arachnida > Araneae > Salticidae > Maratus > Maratus michaelseni. The sequence goes on along the minus strand of OZ007590.1, from coordinate 76,303,040 downwards.
ATACTCAAATATGAGCTCATGATGACTTATTCTTGAGTGTGTGATATTTTATTTTAGAGTGTACCTATATATATACACAAATATATACACACTACGCATATACACACGTTTTTTGGCTGAAAGCCATATATGTAAATATTCAGTCAATTTTAATAACAAAAAAACTGAACTCTTTACTTTTCTTATAAAGTTACTTTTTTATACAAAAAGATTTCTTTGTGCAAGAATATAAAACTAACTTTACACCTTCTGCAGTTTACAGCTAAGTGAATACACTTATTAAGAAAACAATGAAATTATGCATCCGACAACAAACTTCTTGAAATGGCTCTTAAGTAATTCTGAATATGAAAACAGTTTTTTATATTTTCAATTTTAGGAAGTTTTAATTTAAGCAGTATATTTTTCTACTTTTGTCCAACGTACTATTTTATAAATTAATTTTTTATTGGATTTCTCTAAGCAGAAATTTTTTTGTAGTTGATTTTGTAATACCTCAATTTCAAAGCTCAATATAAGATATTTTATAAAAACATGAAAAAATAGACATAACGATATTGTTACTTCATATTATAAGAACTTCTTCATAATGATTTTTTATTATAGAATAAAAAACAAACATTTTTAATGATGCTATTATATTTTTAAAATTTTTATGTGATTTTCAAATGTTTATGATAAAACGTTGTATATTCGTAAAATTGTATAATATATTTTGCAGTATATAAGGCTAAGGATTAACCTTTTGTTGCTTTTCAGTATTTATTTTACTTTTATTTATTATTAAATTTAACTATAATTGGCATTCTCACTCAATACTTTTGTAACTTTTTTAATTTTAGCTCTTAAATATCATCAGAAAAGTATACAAAATTAAAGTATCATAAATAAAATAAAATAAAAATATGCATTTAAGAGCATTTATTTTATGCATTTATTTTATTAGTATATCGTTTTAAGTAAAATTTCCCTCTAAGTAAGAAAATTATTTATGTTTACAGTTATACTTATTACTACTATGTTTATACTTATTTTAGAAAAGCCTATTAAAATTAAAAACAAAAACAAAATAAAAACATATTTTACCCAAATTTACACACTATTAAAAATGAGATCGATTTTGTTTTTGTCTCATGTATTCGTATTAGCTGCCAAAAATTCCGATTTTTGAGTACTAATATTTTCTAATTGTATTATTTTTCATCGTATTTAATTTTTCTGTCATTAACCTTTAAAGACACGGACGGTATACTGCAGCGTAAAGACAAGGGTAGGGCAATCTCTGTGTCGTCGGTTAACAATTTCCGGCGCGGGATAAATATGTTTGTAAAATAATGAAATAATGGACTGACACCAGATTTTACAAACGATTTCCCTAGAAAAGAATAACTTGCTGATTTTCCCTTACTTTATAAAATGAAAATTTTAATTAAATATTCTTGGTGCCGTTTGTCAATTTTGGAATTAAAATTAGGTGTCCTTTTTTGTGACCACCGCCCGCTAAAGGGTTAAAGGATAAATATCATTTAATGATATCCCTGTTTAATGCAATGCACAGTAGTAGTATAAAAGTAATAAACACGGAATTGTTAAAAACAAGAAAATAATTTTGTTAGAATAAATATAACAATGACGATTTGTAAAAACTTAAAGGAACGGCAACGTACTCCTTGGATGAACGCCTTTAAATACCAACTTTTGATGCTAAAGAAAAATAGATGCTAGTGTCTAGTATTAGTATCAAAGTAACAGATATTACATTTACAAAAAAAAGAAAGAAATTAGAATATATAACACAAATACACGGGCGTTGTATTCAGTACACCAGTGATCACTAAACAATAAAAACAAAGATAAAAAATTCGTAACTTCTACTATAAAAATTTGATGAACAGTGTAAGGTTTTTGGACAGAGTGTTCGTGTAGCATACATGTTAATCACATAAATATTTTTAAATTCGCAACTGCTTTTTCACTAAGTCGTGAACTCAGTACGCCATCCGTGTTTTAAATTTTAAATAAAGTGAATATTTCTATGTGGAATTAGTGATTTAAAATGTAAGAATTTTAAGTAACTATGACATCGAAGAAATTGTGACATATAGTTAATTTATTTTCAATTCCAATATATTATCATTTATTTGTTCATATAAATACATAATTACCCTTACATACAGAGAGTCTCATAGTTATTAGTACAAACATTTAGGAAAAGTATAACATACGTGGATAAACAGTTACCGCCATACAATGCAGAATCATTATTTAAGGTGCTGGCATTTTATGGCGTTTAGAATATTGTTCAAAACTGATTTTTCGAAAATCAGAATCAGATTAAAAGATAAGTTACAGCGACAAATACACCGTTATAAGTAAATGCCGCTAAAGCAAGATTTGAACTTTTAATATATTTTTTGAAACCGACATTCTTTTACCTATCACCATGAATTGCACCCGACCACTCAACTTATTTCCTTTAACTTTTAATACAAACGACTAGAAATGAATTATCTACAGCGCAGAGCATTTATTTTTTATATGTTTACATTTTTTGATTTCTTACAAGCATTTTCAAAGCATTTTTATGGGGGAAAATTTAAGATTTTTTTAATAGCATCATTTTTACAAATATTTAAAATTTGAAAAAAATATATATACGCCACGTCATAGCCAATACGCTATTTTGATGTTTCAGGAAACCTCGATGCAAGCGAATAACTGGTACTGTAATTTCAGGACACTATTGTTTATATGAATGTCACTTAATATTTCGGAACCTATCAAGAAAATAAAAATATCCCCATGAAAAAACGAACAAACAACAACAACAACAAAAAAAAAAAAACATAAAACCAAAATCGAAAAAATAAAAAAAAAGTACCCGGTCCTAGATTGACGTCAGATAAACTACGCAAAAAATTTCGAGACAGTTGAAATTAGCATTAGCTAGCTTGGTTTAACATTAGCTAGCTTGCCAATGTCTTTAAGCAACTAGCATATACTCTTAAGATGGTTCTCAAATGACCTGTCTAACAGCACGAAACTTTCTCACTTATTTTCCGACTCACTTTTAAATACTAAGTCATTAAATTGGCAGGCTATTGAACCGATTTGGAATCGAAGAGATTTTTTCTTTTTATGATAAATAAATTACTTATCGAGATATAAGAGATTCATATAACGTGACAATACGTTTTTTTCTTTTTCTCTCTCTGAAGCATCGGGAATTTGGTTCAAAATGCTGACTTTGAATGTGTTTTCTGAAAGATGTTCTGCATTTACCGAAAAAGGAAAAACGTGTTTCGGTTACATAGTTTCTGAATAACAACACCTGCTCATTTCATGCTTTTATGGACAAAAATGAATTAAAAAATGTGCCTGTCCTTTGGATTTGAAAATAGCCTTAACAGGAAACGCTACATACAGCGCATGAAAAATGTTTGAATTTTGATTTTTTATTTCATTTTCGGAAAAAACTGTATATTGAAAAATAAATTGGTTTAAAGGTATTTGCCATATCTATCTTTATAACATCATTAAAAATATATTCTTTCTAAATTAAAAATTATAAATTCAGCGTTGAAACTGTGGCAACATGGGAATGCCAAAAAGACGGCTTGCAGCATTACTTTAATAATTTTCATCGGTTCACTTTCAAATTTTAAGCACACATTGCGAAGACTTTTTACTCTAGAAGTAAAAATTTTCTATAAGTAAACTGATAGTATTCAGCTTGTTCTGTAGCGCGGTCTAATTACCAGAACAAAGACAATTTTTTATGATTAAACCAGACGGGGAAGAAGGATTTCGCGAAAAGAAACGTCAAATAGTCTTCCAAAAGTCAGTGATATCGGAAATGTGGCGATATGTTTTCGCGGAATCCTTCATCTCCTTTCTTGTTTAATCATAATAGAAAATTTGATTCCAATCTTGCATTTAAATCCCGCTACTGAACACGCTGAGTACTGCCAGTTTACTTATGACAACCTTGATTAAATATATATGTATATATTTTTTAAACAATGTGCAAAAATTATATCCATGTTAGCATTTTTGATATTTTTACAAATAGCAATAGTTTTCACTGGTCGAGTGTACTTCTTTTAGAAATGTGATGTGGATTAACATAAAATATACATTTTTGTACTACGTTAATTTGGGGTACCCTCTTCCTGCAAGCCGCAGGAGGCTTTATATTTAGCTTCACAATGTTTTAGTTGCATGTTTAGCACAATGTGTTAGCTGCACAATGTTAATTTTTTATAATAAAAGAAAAATGTGTTAATGATGTTAAAAATTAATATAATAAACACCATCAATTTTCATTCCTTTGCATAGTTTTCTGAAAAAAAAACCTCAATGATTTTCAAAGCGTTGCGTCGGGCTACCCTTTACTACAATATAACTCAATCTTTTAAATGTATTAATTTCTCATCCGAATGATCTTGTTTGGTCATTAAATAAAGAGCCCTCGATTTACAGTTGCTGTATTTATTTCTTGTAATTGTCATTCATATTGGGAGTGCTACTAGCAATAATATTACACATACACAAAATTAGCATAAATTTAGGGTATGGTGCATTGATTATCTCTTTCAGCCGAATAAAATAAAGTGCCCTCTACTACTTCACTGCGTATGTTATGACCATGGTAATATATGCATGTCTGGGTGTGTTCTGTTTCTCCTAAAACTATCTACTAATAATTTTGCGATACTCTTTATGTCTGCACCATGTATATATATATTTTATAAAAATCCACACCCTTTATTTTGTAAAAGTTTATAAAGTATAATTACGAAGATTATTTAATATTTAAAAAATATATCTTTTTTAAGGTTATTTTTATTAAAAACATATATACATATATAGGAAAAGACATAACCGCTAATTAATCTGTCCGAATTACTCTTCAAGATTTTATTTTATTTATCAAAACTTACAATTTAATTGTTCGAAAACCATCTGGGCAGCTTGTCATTAAAGATAATTTAAGAGATTAAACTTTGAGGAAAAAAAAAGAATGAATTACGTTAAAATAACTGTAATATGACTGAATAGGCAAAAATAGAAAAGTCGCTTAAAAAAAACTGTAACCTTTTTTTTTAAATTTATTGATAAGAAATCATTTTTTAAATAAAATATTGAGAAAAATAGGTGCAAAAAACGAAAAGAAGTAATATACAAAAAGAAAAGAATACAAAAAAAGAAATTGAATATTAGGAAACATAAAGAAACCAATGAATCTGTCACATTATGATATAAAAGACAAAAAAATAGCTACATATGTAATTTTTGTTTAGATTATACTGATCCCATTCTTTAAGTTAAATTTTTGCGTTAAAAAAATATTGTTAAAACGTTGTCCAAATCTTATTAGTTTTAATATTTAAACCCATTCAATTATTCTCATCCAATAGAAAAAAAATAAATGACAGAATAATAAGATATGCTTTCGATAATGCTTATCAGTTCACCAATTAATAAGAATATTTAAATGTCCCACTTACCTTAGAATAGATAACTCACTTCAAAATATTTTATAAGAAACTACAGCCAAAATCATTCGCGCACCTCTAATTTTCTCATGAATATTAAATTTATCGTACGTGCAAAATTTTTCTACATTATTATGTTTCATGAAGGAGTAGGAAATTTAAATTCATATTTTATGAAATTGGTAGAAGAGTTGTAAAAGTTCGATAATTGTTATTTTAAATATCAACTCACGGAAGGAAAATTAATTTAAGGTATTTCAGTCACGGAAGTATTAAAATGTATGAAACATAAGCAAGCAAGTCTGTAAAGTTTTGCACAATACAATTAAAGCACTTTAAAGTATTATATATTTGATTATATACATATTTTTAGTTTTGCACGCTGAATAAAAGTTTTTAAGAGACAAATGAGTTATTTGAATTATTTTGCTGATCATTGTTTAGAATAATTTAGCGAAATTAACAAACTTTGAAGTAAGTTTAATAATTATATTAAACCACGATCGTTTTGAATAATATTCAAAATTGCCTTTTTGTAAGTCTAATTCAATTTTTATCTTAAAATTTGTAAAGAACGTCGTAAGATGCGGAAATTCGTAAGATGTGGCAGGTGGCGTTTAGATAAATTATTTAAACAATGATGCAATTTAAAAACATGGAATAGTTCTGTGATAGGTCTAATTATATTTATATTTTAAAACTTGAAAAGGAAGATATTAGCAAGAGGGGAAATCTTTCGTGTTGAAAAATTAATAAGCTTTTCAAAAAGAACATCTAAACAAGGATTTTGGATAATTCCGTTTAAAATTTCAAATTTGTAAGGTAAATTATTCGCAAAACTCGATTTCTTGTGTTTAATGAAATTAACACTGAAAAATCATATTTTAGTTGGATTCAAATATTTATTACAATATTTAATTTTTTTTAGGTATAAAAGATAACAAGTTATCTCTTTGGTTGTTTCATGAACAGCTGGCAGTCACATGACCCTTTACCTGATTTTTTACCGATGGCGACAATGTCAAATATTTACTTGAGTAAAAGGAAATATTTGATACTTTGTTTTAACTAAAAGCTTCTAATTAAAATATCCTAATAAACCTCACCTATCTTACACACGTAATAACAGACTGTTTCTTTTGTTGTTGTTGATTTGTTTTGTTTTTAGCACTTTCCAACCTAGTTGAAAAGTGCTTATGACTTCGGTTTTTCTGGCCGTATGGCCGTCTGCCGTCTGTCCGTCTGTCCGTGCTCTAACTCCCGTAAATAGGCACGGATTGCTCTGCAATATTTATATGTTATTGTCGTTATCTATAGGATGTTCCCTATTTCAACGAAAGTGTGTAGCACTTATAGTTTGTTTACAGGGACACTCAAAAGAATTCCGTTACATTGCGGTCTATGGGGAAAAATCATTTGCGGTTTATTTAAATGTTTCACTGTTTTAAACGCATTGAAATTTATATATATCACTAAGGTGTATTAGAAGAAGCTTAATATGGAATAGGGTGTGCATAGCACTTATAGTTACTTTACAGGGACAGTCAAAAGAATTCCGTTGCATCAATGGAGAAAAATCGTCTGCGGTTAATTTAAATAATGTTTTACTATTTTAAAAGCATTGAAATTTATATATATTACTAAGGTACATTACAAGAGGATTACTACAGAATAGTGTGTATATAGCAGTCATCGTTCATTTACAGCGTCACACAAAATAATTCTCTACTGTCTGTTAACAATAATTTCTGGAAGTGCGTTTTAAGTTACCGAACACGATTTTAATTTTAACTCGCTTTTTGTCTATTACGTGATGTGTATAAATTCTGTAGCTCCTATACAGGGCAGCACAAAAGTTCGCGAACACATTTCCGTTTATTGGCAGAAACTCCAGAAGGATAATTTTAAAGTGTGCTACGCGTTTCCTAACTAAACTAAAATTTAGCATCCTATATAGTATATATACAAATCTATAGATCATATACGGGGCTGAATAAAAGTATTCGGATATTTTTATGAATATTGTATCTGTTGGAAATTCCTGAAATTATGTTTTTAAATATGTTATGCGTTTTCCAAATTGTTTACTTAGATGTTATCTTTTAGCTTATTAAACGGTATGTTTTGTAAAATTATTTTGGAAATGTTGGAAAGTGCTACATAATCTATTCTTGACGCATGATTTTTCGTTCTTGTTTATAGGTTGCATAAAGTAGAAAGTTAAATTTAAAAACATATAGCAACTATGCACTTTATTTAAATGTCGATTTTCTCTTAATTATATTCTTCAATTAAAAAAAAAATGTATAAATGATATAATAATGAATGTAATAAATCCAACAAAGACAATACATATAATGATAATCCTCTTAAAAACAAGTCTTTTATATAGAAGGAGCATTTTATCTTGGTCTTTGTAACTGTCACGGTTTTCCATCTTTCAAAAAAGAAGACCATATTTATCTCTGAAATCTTATTTAATCTTCGGAGCTTTCCCTCCCCCCCCCCCCCAAAACCGCTATTCCAATCTACTGAGCGTTCGGTTCTATTTTATTGAAGAAATAGTGTTTAATTTTTTTAACAGACATTGTGTAATTACCAGAAAGCATTTTACATGTAAATTGTCTTTTCTTTTTAATTTGAAACAAAATCAATGCGTAGTAGTTAAATAAATCAATTATTTTTATATACGAAAGCGTAATAGAGAATAATACAATGTTATGTAAAAAAAAAAAGCTCTAACTGCTCACATGCTATGTGTATGCCTATTTAAATATATCTGCTGTTTAAAGCTTTATACATATTCCTTAAAGTAACTATAACAATAAAAAAATATTGACTCTGTTATTAAAAGTACCATTATAATATTATAAAAATAACTAAACATAAATTTTTAATTTTATATGTCTAAATGCAAAATGAAAGTTACACTTTTATTTTACTTTGCAAAACTTGAGTTTCAACCCACATATTACATAACGTTCTATCTTGAGCTTTCTTGTATAAGATGTAATGTGATATGTTTAATGGGAAATCACACTGGAAATTTCTTACTGTATTTATCTTTCTGAGCGTTAGTGAATTCATCTCAAACTTGAACCAATCCATTAAAATGTGTCATTCAATCCCTGTCACCATGGAAACTGGTATGTGTCTTTTGTATATTCTTCTAAATTTATCACTGAGATTTTAAACTTGTTGATTAAAACGAAATACTGAAGCATAAAATAAAAAATGTTTTTATGACGTAAGTATGCAATAAAATATTAGAGAAATATAAATTTGTAATAGGTTTAATGTTCTATATAAAATGTATTTTAATTAATTGTTAAGACTAATTTAAAAAAAATACTTCTACTAAACAAAATATTTTCTTGTAAAATAATTTTTTTAAAAACCCAACCAAATGATGGCAATAGAAAATATTCCAGATTCAAATTTCTGTTAGTGTAGCTATCTAAGCGTATTTAAAAAAACATGAAGAGCACATAATGTACATAAAAAACAAATGTATTTTTTCTTTATGGGAATATATGTAACAACAACAACAACAAAATAGTCAATATCTATCGCTTTATGTTTTTAAAACCGGGTGGTTCAAAATGTGTAAGTTAAAGTAAAACATGATAAACGACTTGGATATGCCAATCCCAAAAATTTCTTCTATCTCATACATGTTAATTCTTCAAAAGCATAATATTTTTAATTATGTATTTCAGAATATAAAAATACAGCATAAGAGCATTACCTTTTATATAATTTACTCGGAAACCTAATCTAGCATTAACTTATGTCAAGGTCTAACAGAAAATGCAGTTTGATGAAATTCCGTGCATGTTTTCTTGAGATAAGACTATTGCTAAAATTGCGAATAATGCAGCATAACAGCACCACCTGTCGGGCTATTTACAGTAAAACCTAATAAACAACAACGTATGTCAACGTCTAACAGAAACTGAAATTTCATAAAATTCCGTGCATTAATTCGTCAGATAGAGCTCTTGATGAAATCATGAAAAACGCAGCGAATCACCGCTATCTGTTAGGCAATTTACACCAAAACTAATCAGCACCAACTTATATGAAGGTCTAACTGAATCCAAAGTTTTATTAAATTATGTGCATTAGTTCTTGATATAGACCGCCCACAAAATTGTCACATACAGACACACACGCACGCACACACACAGACAGACTCACATTTTCTAAAAACAGTCAAATCGTGTTCAGGACCTTCTGACGCGTATATATCCTTTGAAAATCAGAAAACGAAAATTTTCACGAATCCATTACCTTCGTCTTGTAAATATAGAAGAAAGTAAAAAGAAGTTCAATAGGCAGGAGGGATTTGTGGTTTGTATATTAATACACTGCTCAAAACTATTAGGGGAGCACATGGTTTTAACGAAATTGAGGAAATACTTACACAGATAAATAAATTAAAACATCCATAATTTAAAGCGTAGCAGAAAGCAGAAAAATAAAACTTCTTATGTAAATCAAAGTTTTTGACGTCAAAAACCAGAAAAAGGAGATAAGTGCAGAAATCGGGATTTCGTAGAAACGCCTGTTTCACTGTTTCAGTTGTGAAATTCAATTGCCCAGCTTTTGTTTTGAGAAAACGTGACTGGTAAATGTCCCAGCAACGCGATTTGCCGGTATCCATGGCTTGGCCTGTTAGCGAGAGACTTGAATCCAAGCAAACACAAGAAAGTGTAGCGGATGTTGTTGGAGCCGCAAGAAATGTCATTGCAAAGCTCTGGAATCGATTCCAAGAAACAGGATGTGTTAGACGTCTATGAGAGCAAGGATGACCACGTGCTACGACAGGCACTGATTATCGATATATCCTGTTAACAGCTTGTTGAAACGGAACAGGCAATGCTACTCAGCTTCAAAGACAGTTGCTCTTGGTAACAGGACGATGGGTGTCCAGCCAAAAAGTCCGGAATAGACATCATCAAGATGGTATCTGAGCATTTAGGCCAATTGTCTGTATTTCGTTGACCCCAAACCACCGTAGGGCCCGAAGAAAGTGGGCTGCTGAACATCGAGATTGGAGGCAACGTGATTGGAGTCAAGTGCTGTTTACAGACAAGTCCCGATTCAGTCTGGAGTGTGACACCCAACATGTTTTGGTATGGAGGGAAAGGAGCACTTGAAATAACCCAATATTTGTTTGTAAAAGATCACATTACAAACGAAGTAGGTTGATGGTAGCGGTTGGAATCAGCATAGGTGGACGTACGGACTTGCATATCATTAGGAATGACACTTTGACAGCTAAAAACTATGCAGACGAGATACTGAGACGTCATATCGTATCTTACGCTGCAGCCATGGTGATTCCTTTGTTTTTATGCATATTAAGGCCAGATTGTATACGGATCGTCTGGTGGAGAACAGTCTTGAAGGTGAAACAATTTAGTGAATGGAATGGCCAGTATGCTTTCCTGACCTGAATCCGATCGAGCACGTTTGGGACACACTCGGACAATGCATTGCAGCGAGAACAAAAACATATTTTACTGTCCGGGACTTGGTGACTGCAATTCTTGTGGAGTGGAACAGTATTCCCCAAAGTCTTATCGAAAACCTCATTCAATCCATGGAAACAGGTGGGCATCTTCTTAGCTGTTCGATGGGACCACACTCCAAATTAAACATCTTCAATCATTTCTAAACAATACTTTTTTTTACATTTACGTGTAACCAAATTGTTGCCTTAAACCAGATTTTCATGTTCTTTCGATAGTTTCAAAGAAATAAAGCTACCTTGGAAATGTTTTGCTTCTCTTTTTCTTTATTGCGCATTTATACACGTGTTCCCTCAATTTTATGCCCATATATGGCTGTTTCGCACTGTTCTCTTCACTTTTTTGCTTGCTCTCCTAGTTGTTTTGAGTAGTGTATTTACTGTGATAAGGAATTTTGTTTGGCGTGAGAAAAAGTTTAAATGTTGACATTTCAGTGCAAGGAAGATGCTGCAAATAATGTCGTGTTATTTGCAATATGTATATAATTTACACAACGCAAAATTAGGATCACGCCAAACACAAGCCGTGTAGATTCTGTTTGTGAGACTATCTAAAATGCGTATTTAAAGAAGAAAATCTCAGTTTTCTATCATTATTGAAAATCACTATATGACAATAGGATGTCCTTCCACATTCATTTTCTATTTTATACTGCATCAGGCGTAATACCACGACTGCACACTGCAAAACATTACAGTAAACATTACTAGCAAAGTTCCATAAAGATCGAACTTTGCCCTTAGATTAACGGATTGTAGCCATAAAACAGGGAATTTACGGAATTTACCATTTAGCTTCAAAATGTGTCATTTCCCGTTAAAATAATGCAGCAATTCACGGTAAAAAAAAACCTTCAATATACACTTTTTTATAATGTATTTACTGGAATGTGATATACATGTTGAGCAATTGCAGCTGTAAATTACACTGGATGAATATCTATTATTTCACAAATATCATTTCTGATTTTGTTTTCCAGAAGCTTCTTCTACTGTTAAAATTTAAATTTTTGTGTAATTTTCAAACTGCAACTCTCTGCGAACTCATTGATCTTTTATTTAATAGTGTTACTCTGAACTTTTCATACATTCGACACTAAAGTCAACATGCTAACTGAATTTTGTAAACATCCATATGAGGACAGAATAAGGGAGATATAGAAACTATAACATTTACCATGTCATAAACAAGACTAGAGTGAAATACCCAAATGGTACTATCAGAGGGTTAACATGCGGCGAAAATCTCGGTAATCACATTTAAAAGACGTATGAAGAAAATCACAGAAGCTTAAGAGCCCACGCTAGAAATGCTAGAAATAGAAGACACGTGCCAGCTAATGTTGAACTAATAACAGCGTTCTTTTGAAATTTCCATTATGAATTTAAATTTTTTTAAACGAATTTTTTTGCATTGCATATCTGAGATCTATGTCTATTCAGTAAAAGTTGTATTATTTCGATTTTCGTTGCAGTTTTTTTTTTCTAGTGTTAAAGCCTAGATAAGTAGTGAGTCGCCCGTAATTAGAGGCAACTTTTACACTTCATGTAATTGCACTTTCAAAGGGGAAAATATGAAGTTATCGGGGCTAAAACTATGAAAAAACTCGAAATCGACGTGTTAAAAAAAGTCTTGTGTAAATCAACTGACACATTTAAACAGTAAAGAAAGAAGATGAGAATGGCAAAAATTAACTAAATCAGATATTGAAGCTACAGGAAGAAGTTTTACTTACTCACCTGGAAGCTTTTAAAAAGCATTTAAACGTTCTATTAGGAGCCTATCTTTGTTTAAAACTTTAAATGCATTTTTCTGCATCATAGGGTTTTTTTTCAACTTTTCTCATATTTAAATTGATATAAGTAAATAACCGTTAAATATAAATGGTTCAAACGTGGAATACATATTTTTCAAATATTTTACTTAAATTTTAATTCGGCAAATTTGAAAAAAATATTAACTTTTGAAAATATGATTTGTTTAAAATATGTTGCTTATATATTTTTTTTAATTGCTATTTTAAATATTTTAATTTTTCTAAATTAATATATTTTTTAAATGCTGAGTCAAAATTAAAACTTATATATTCCTGTTTAATTAAAAGAAAAAAATTCGATTCGAGAGATAACATTTCGAGTTATAACAACTGTAATTTTTTTTTAAATGTTGCAAAAAGTCTTATGATTTGATTCTGTTTACAAAGTATATGGTTAACAATCACAAAAAAATTCAAAACTTTAACTCTATAAATAAATAATAATAATAATAAAAATCTTACCCGGGCACCTTAAAGTAACATTGTTTCTTGAATTACACGTATTTCAATTTGCGTCTGATCCGTTGAAACCTCACGAACTATTAAAATGGACATATCTCTCTGAGTTTTGGAGATATCAAGATAGATTTTTTTTTGTTTATTTCAGGAATGGATAAGAAAAAATTTCCTATATGGAAATTTTAACCTACGGGGGCCGTATAAAAATTGAATTTTTGTATTTTCTCAAGTTTCCCATGGAGTTGCAACTTATCTCATAAAATTTTGCACCTTCTTTTTTAGGAAACTTTGAATTTGGAAGTATGTCCCTAGGGGCAATATTTAAGGAGATAGCCTATTGTTTCGATAATTATGAATCACATTGTATACGAAGTATGGCTATTGAGCAACTGGGCTAGTGCTGACATTGGCAAAGAGCTAGCGGGGCTCAGTCGAACAACCCTTGACGCTGTTTTATGGTATCTCCTTTATCCCCTTCAAGATCGCCAATATCATGTGCGATTAGTTTCGATGAAGCTTTTGCTGGGAGTAAACCTTGCACTAGTGATTCCCAGGAAAATCGATAAGTGCTCAGATGGAACAACGATTTAACGTGATGTTTCTTGTAACACTAAAGCAGAGTTGCCAAGTCTCCGGCTTTTTGAACACCAGTAATTTTTTTGAGAAAATGTTGTTCTTTTAAATCGCAAAATGCTTCGATTAAACAAAATAACATTTTCTGTACTAAATTACTGGTATCTAAAAAGCCGGAGACTTGGCAGGTCTGCTAAAGACAACCGCCACTGAATAAGCTTATGCTATTGTAAAAGAAATTTGCGAACATGAATGTTTATCACGCAATCAAGTTTTTGAGTGGTTTAAAAGTTTCAGAGAGGGATGAGAAACGGCCGAAAGTGACGCATGCCTTGGAAGACCCTGCACATCAAAATGGACACATATATTAAAAAAATTGGTCAGTTGATCTGATGGTCAATCCAAATTATTACATTGAGGTTCTAAATGCCCTTAGTGAACAGGTTAAAAAACGATGTCAGGATTTGGGAAAGAATCTTTTCTGGATCCTTCAACAAGTCAATGCGACAACGCATTCACTTTCTCTGTGAAGGCGTTCTTGGCAAAGCACAGTATCCTCGTGTCATATCATCCACCATAATCACCTGACGTAGTCCCATATGACTTCTGTTTATTTCCAAATGTCAAATCAGAGCTGAATTCCACGCTCTCAAAGATTTAAGCAAAAGAGACGGAGACTGTTATCATGACGATAAAAAAGGACTCCAATCACAGCTTTGCATTGTGTAAAATTCAGATGGAGCAGTGCAGCGATTGCCACGGTGGGGAATTTATTGAAGTATATAAAGTTTCTGATGTAATTGGTGACTAATAAAAACTTTTATGATATCAGTTAGGTTGTTTAATAGTCACACCTCATATATATATATCTGAGTGTGTGTATGTGTGTGTGAAACAGCCCACACACTTAAAAGTCGCAATATAAACCTTTAGTAAAAAATATATGTGATTTGATTCTACTAGTTAATATCGTTCACTAACATCTTTAATGTTCTAAAATTCTACAAAATTTATTATAAAACTAGCGATATCTCTTAGACCTCATTTAAATATTCTGATATTCTAACATGTTTTACCTTTTAAGAATTTCAGATTGTACTTAAATACTTTTATGCCTTTCGTTACTTCACAATATAAATGATATCATAACACTTCAAGGTTTCCCCAGAGGCATACATTTCTGTAGTTCCAGCGTATTTAAACCAATGCATAAGGAGATATGTTTTGGAAAGAAATTTTCATAAAAAGAAAATACAAGTACTCAAATCTTAAATGTTCTCTGTAAAAGCGGTCGTCTCAAGATTCATTTATAAAACTTGATGCAGCGACGAAGAATATTAAAAATGAAATTAAGTCAAGCAGAATAAAATTTTAAATTAAACGGAATATTTTCATTCTGAGAAAAGTTTTGATTAGAAGAAAAATGCTAAAGTCTATATAAAATATTCTTTGTGAAAGCAATTTTTCATTAATATACATTTCTCAAAAAATAGGGCATATTTTATTTAACGAAAGTTATATATAAAATATGAAATATTTTTACTTGTCCAATTTTTAATATAACTGACTCCGGTAGATAAGTCTTAACACTTGTCCTATTTCAATTGCATGTATACCGCTGTATGGTTATTAACTAACAATACACAATAAAAAATATTTAAAAAACTCTAAATTAGTAATATATAATCAGTATTACAAATACCTGTTTACACATTGATGCTACAATAAATTATCGACACGATAGTAATATAATTTATTTAATGATATTACTTAAATATTAATTTGTGTAAATATACAAAATCTATAACATAAATCTTCAAAAATATAATGTAATAATCTTTATTTATCTGGTAAACAAAAAGTTTTTTTCATGTAGGATCAAATTCATGTAAAACATTTTAATGTTATTCTACTCAAAATCAAAATGGTACTTTCATTCGCTGTATGTGAAACAAACAATTAAAACTTGAAATCAGAATAAAAGAGGTTAAAAACTTTCTGTTTCATGTACCGCGGATAAAGTGTTAGCAGAAAAAATGTAAAATATAGGATGACATTAATGAGCAAAATTCCATAATAGCTGCAAACTAAAGAATTTCAATATAAAATTGCGCATTCTAGAATCATGTATTATAGATAGTTTTATAATGAATATTTCAAAGAATTTACGTACGAATGAAAGTTTTCATGTTTGAATTTAATAAATATTTCCGTTGTCTTAGGATTGTCAAACTTAAGCTGTTTAGGTACTAGAAAAATTCCCCATTTCTACAAAAAATATATGTTTTTAATTAAGTTACTTATATTAACCACATTTTTTTGTGCAACATTATATCATTTACTAAACCAAAAGAAAAAAGAAAATCCCGGTTGAGAGCACTGTAAAGAAACACATTGTTGTTAAAAACTCCAAATTCCCTTGTGTGAATTTCGGAATTCCGTTATTCAAATTAATTGCAAATGGAAGTAACAGAAATAAATAAATAAATTAATTAATTGAACTTTAATAATACTTGATATTAAAATTAAGGTGAACACGCCGAAAATGTTATATCTGATTTCAACAGAGATCAGATGCAACATCAAATCTCAAAAACATTTAGCGTACATATGATCACGAGTTTTAAGTTATAGTAGCGTTAAGGAATATATTAATTTAAATATTCCGCACTGTAAAAAATTACGAATGTTTCTTAATTTAGGAAAATATTATATAACCACGAACAAAAAATTGAAGAAACCACTTCCGAGTTACTCACTATTCCGAAAAGCGCCCTTTATCTTTAGAAACATCAGAAACCAACATAGTATCGAATTTTAGAAAAGTATTTGAAAAAACAAAGTCTAGTTTGCTACTACTAATTTTCAGGAACGTACCCAAGTAGTTTTTACAGTGTATTAATCAGTGCTGTCAAATCGAAATACTAGTTTTGCGGATACTATTAATTCCCAAGTAAACATTTTAATGTTCAATAAGCACGTTTCACAGACAAACATGATGGATTAACAGTATTAAATTTAGAATTAAAATCAATATTATTTTTTAAATTCTTGCACGTTTAATTCCAATTACACATCTGAAAATATTTAATTAATAAATGATAAATCCTAAAATCCGTAATTTCGATTTGAGAAAACTGATTAATACACTATAAAAGCTACTAAGAAACGTCTCAGGAAATTAGTGGCATCAAAAGAAATTTTGTTTTAATACAGTCTTCTTTAAATCTTATATTGATTTCTTAGGTTTCTAAAGATAAAGAACGGTTTTTGGGATACTAGTTAACTCGAAAAGGTTATTGCATATTTTCGTTTGTGGTTATATTACATTTTCGCAGATTAAGAAAGATCTGTCTTTTTTTACCGTATGCTGTATTATATGTTTCATATGTTCATTCACTCCTTCATAATTTAATCTATATATTTACGAACATTTTATCTATATTGATAACAACGGCTAATTTCTCCATTAAAAGCAATATCATGATGTTTCACGATTGCTGCCTTATCGGACAAAAAACATGACGAACATTTTTCTTCTCGTAGGAGTAAAATAATTTAAAGTTAATAAATACTAATTAATATAAATCAACAATTAAACTAAGGAAAGACACAAAATTATCTTTAAGTGTTCTATAAAATGTTAGTTAGTACCCTTTTCTTTTCATCTGTAAATCCTTTGAACACATTGAATATTATTATTTGAAAATATGTATTTCTAAACAAAAACAATCTCATGGATTTCAGTAGCAGTTGTTCTAGAAATATACTATGAAGATTTTGTTCCGAAATACGGGTTGAAAAAGTTTAATACTGAAATAGTGTTAGCGACAAGCTTTGCTGGATTTCACATGTCAAACGAGTGCAAAGGATTAAAGAATATATCTTAGGCCTTTAACAAGTATTTTATTTTGATAGTAACACTATAAAAGTTGACTTTTTAAAATAAGAGATATAGTATAACTAGAAATTAAATAATTGTATTTTGTATGAGTGCATGCGAGTTTCATTTATTATAGATTGCTTAAATTGAATCTAGAACGGTGTATTGCGTACCAATGGTATAATTAATGAAATTAACATTTGTAATATATCGTATGTGAGATTCAAACATAATTTGATTGGACACATTTAGCCTTATATCTGTTTTTCTGTTTTTAGTTGGGATAATTCAGGACCTTGCAAGAGAAAGGGCGAATCCCGAAATTGGGGTTTTGGGAAATCTAGCTTGACACTGTGATTAAGCGCTTTGTGTGGGGTCTACCTTGACACTGTGCGAATACTAAGGGCGAATCATTGCAAAACGACTTATCTACGTGTTACTTACATCTATCCGACGTGGAAAAAATAAAAAACAAAAAATCGATTTTTCGAGTTCGCCCTTTCTCTTCCAAGCTCCTGAATTGTTTTGTACTGTTTTTTAATGCGAAGTAACGAACATATCTATCAGATTTAATAAAAGTTTTCGTGTTTTAATCTATACCATTTAATTTTTTTTAATTTATATTGAGATCACAGAGTATCAATGAATCTCCACATTTCAGAAACTAAAATATATTAAAATATCTGCAATTTATAACTAACAATAATAGATTTTATTTATTTTCTCCTTGAGGGGAAATATAGTAAAATAAATCAATACTAACTTAATTGTTATTGGCAATTAAAGGAAAATAACTTAAAGAATTCCCAAAGAAATGTTACTCAATACTTTGACTACCCGATCTTTAGAGAAAACCGCAGTGTTCTTTAATGAGTATTTTATTTTGATTGTATAAAAACTATAAAGTAAATCTAATACAATTTTTATCTTCCATTTGCTTTAGGAGAAAAATAAATCGCTTATTTATGTCTATATATATATTTTTCTGCTAGCTTTCTTAAAAGTTTTTCTTAGAAATATTTTAAAATATTTTTTTCTTAATTAATAAAGATGGATATTGATAGCTTTATCTAATTCAGCTCGTTTTGGTTTTTCCTTTCGATTCGTAAATTTTAACACACAATTTCAGGACATTCTTCAATATATATATATTAAAGAGCGCGGAAAATTGGGTGTATTTTATTCTTAAATTAACACTACAGAAAATGTGTTGCACAAGTGTGACTTGTTTGAAAAAAAATATATATCAAAAATACTTTCTTTTTAAATGACTGTTTCATGAATTTATTTCATTTGGTAGTTAAATATAGAGAATACATTTTAATTCAAGATAGTTCCTCGATGTATCCCAAGCAAAGCATTTTAAAACAACGTCTATTGTAGAACAAAAATTTAAAAAAATGACAAATGTTTATTTATCTTGGAAAATATAATATAACCACGAACAAAATTTTATGCAATAATCTCTACAGAGTTACTCAAGGTTCCGAAAAGCGTTCAATATCGTTCGAAACTTCCGAAACCAATATAGTTTCGAGATTTAAAGAATAATATATAAAAACAAAGCTTGTTTTCTGCCACTGATTTTCGGTAACGTTTCCGAGTAGTTTTTTTACTTTCATTTTTCTCAACCCAGAATGTACTTTTTTCGGATGCTATCTATTTTCAAGTAAAGATTAGGAAGTTCAAAAAACGTGTTTGTATATTTTATCGCAAAAAATACCTTAAATGAGTTTATTATATAACGGAAGAAAAAAAAACGAAAAAAGAAGCAGCAGTTCAGATCATGTTGATAGTGACACTTTCGGTAGACTACATAATTCGAACAAACGTGCTCATTAGCGCGGAAAATGTCACGCAAAGCAGATAAGACACATTTATTCTTGGGGAATGAAAATATTTGTGGTTATTACTTTCATTTAATCGCACGTTTCGTTTAAGGTTATTATACTGAAATTTTAGTAAAAAAGGAAATGATGGTTTTGCTTTACAAACATGTACATGTTTTTTAGGAGGTTTTTATAGATTCTGCTGAAACTCTTATAAAACAATTTACTAGAGAAGAAAGAAGAAATTGGTTATTTTTACTTATATCTTTGTGTTGATTGTTCGAATAATAGTGTCATAATTCAAATTCAAACGTATTTGTTTTTTTACTCTTTTCTGAAATCAAAAAGCGATTTGATATTATGCTGAGTAAATTTAACTCTTTTTTGGGAGAAAATGTTTAAAAAGTTAAGCGTAGCTACGATAAAATTTAAAGTGTACTGAAATTTAATGAACGTGACATAATACTGAAATCTAACGAATATAGTTGTTTGTATACTGTTATTACGAAAATAGCCCAAGGAACCATTTTATTGGAAAATGTCATATTAGCACAGGTTTAAACAAACTTAACAATATTTCGTTGTTTTTTTCACAAATTCATTGATGAAAACTGCTACTTTTTTTTGCACCAATAATTTCGAACAAAAAAAAATCTTCGTCTTATTTATTCGCCAAAACCTTGGATTAAATAAATCAGACTTTACCGGCGCAATCAAATGCGTATCAATTGAGGGATATGCAAATTATAGATTGCAACATCTAGCACTTATTTTTGAATTTAATGACTAAAACACTATAGCTTTAATGATTTCGGAGCTGTAGCATTCGTCGGACGTATTAAATTCCACGCAAGGCGGGATCCCTTTTGTTTAAATTTATTGAATTTAGTTTTAAATATTCTCCGGTGACATTTTCCGTGATTGGGATTGCCTCTAGCGTTCCGGTCAATTGTTGAAAAGGTCTTAGAAACCTCTGATGGGTGCGTGCAGCATTTTCAGATACTTAGCGGCGGTCTGTCCCACCCGCCCACTCTGACCTCCTTCAAGAGCTATTAAGACCTCGAAGACGCAGCTACAGGCGGTCATGTTACTTATTATATACTTGTTTAAGATAAAGGTCTTACCAAAGGTATACAGAAATTACTACATGCTGTAAGATAATTGAAAGGATAAAAGTAAATATAAATATATATACTATCATTACTTCATAATAGCATAATAGCAAATAAGATAATAGCAGAAATAATTGTAAAGATAAATTAAGACTAATGTAATGTCATGTGCCATCATTAGGAAACTGAATACGAAAGGGTTAAAGGAAAGGTCAACTGTTCCTCTGACTTTCACCAGTATGATTGCACCTTCATGAATCTGGGTTTAGAGGTTATATTTTGTACAGTTACGCGCAGATTAGCTTACTGTATTCTGATGGTGAAGTACGAGTGTGAAAGTTTTAACGGAAAGGATCAACATAATATCGCCTATAATTAGGCTGATTTCCAGCACTTCAATTCCATTTTCATTTTGTTCCAACGATTGACGGAGCTTAAAAAAACGGGCCCGAGGATTCGTTACAGTTATGTATAATTCATTCTTTTGATTTTTTTAATTTACCATTTGTTAACACTACTTATTTGATTTGGATAAAAAAATATACATTAGCATAAGTATAAGTATTATTACAACCCCCACCACGACCACCATCAAAAGTATTCGTAAAGGAAAACACTATTTGCATGGTATTTTTTATTTACAAAATACATTATTATGCTCATATTAAAATATCCCCATATCTACGTACATTGATATCTCTATAAGTAACTGCTTTTAAAAACCTACCTACACTATTGTTATTTATATAGAAAATAAAAATATTTCGTATACTATAACGCGTACTTAGGAAAACATGTATTAACAAATAATTTTATAAAATTAAATTAAAAAAAATGGTAGATTTATTTCTTTAGAAGTCTTTAGTCCTTAAGGAGACTCATCCGTCTAAAAATATATGGGACCATTTATCTTATTCTGACTTCCAGTATAAACATTTTAAAAATTTGACAGGATTATTGATAGCAGCAAAACAGGAGAAACTAATATCTTCAAGCTTTCTTCTCTATTAAGTAATGAAACTCATGCACAACGACAGTTAGTTTATAAAATATGATTGTTATTAACTAACCTACGTTAAGAAATCGGTAGGAAAGATTTAAAGGCATTACATAAATGATGAGTAGGATTTTTATGTGAATATTTATGTGTTATTCAGTTTAATATAAAAATGTGACCTATAATTGCAAATGCTCAACTCCACTGCATAGTTCAGTGTCAAAAGATTCTTAGTTTTCTAAACAAATCGATCATTTGAAATGAGCATTTGAATATAAATGATAAATATTTTTAATAGCATAAAAAACATGTTTTTAATTATTTATTCAAACCAATAAAATTCGACTAAAGAAGTGGGACTACATTTGGGAAGAGGCAACGTTCAAAAAAAATTCCCAATCAAGTAATAAGTATCTAGGACAGGATTCGAACCTGCGCCTTGACTATATGCAACAAGAACTCAAAATCATGCATAAGATATAGACTATGAAACAATTTCTAACACTAACAGGATTTCATTATGAAATTTAATGTTTCATTCAATGAAATCACTCATAGTCCGTTGTTAAACCGAATTATTTTGTGCGTCTCTGTAAACTAAAAATATATTATAAAAATATGTTCTAGTGCACCTCAGTGATTATTTTCAATTTTATTATGATTGAAGTATCATAACATTATCGAAATGCTTAGCAAAATATTTTTGTCCGTAGAACATAATGTAATGCGATTCTTTTATGCATTTCTGTAAACGAACTATAAATGCTTCTTATTCTACACTCCTGACAAAGCATGTTTTAGTCTACCTCAGGGATGTATATCAATTGCATTATATTTCAAGAATTATAGCATCATTAAAATGCATCGGAAACGATTTTTCTCCATAGATCTGAACATAAAGGGATTATTTTGTGTTCTGCTATGAACAAAGTATAAGTGCTACACACTTCAATAACAAAACCGGATATTCCACCGTAAACATGAATAACGTATAAAAAATTCAGGGCAATCTGAGCATATTTATGAGAGTCAGAGCCAGTGCCTGATTTACGGCAGGGCATTCGGGGCACGGGCCCAGGGCCCCCGATTTTCAGGGGCCCCCAAAATGCTACTAAAGATTTTTCAATTATTGGCCAAAACAGTTTTAACTGTCAAAAAACAAAAATTAATTGGAAAAATCTGTTTGTCAGAGATTGTCAATGATATGTCAAAGTAACTTCAATTTTTGCTGATTGTCTTTTAGCAATTTATGTCCAGTAATGTACAGAACTTCATTTTTGGGATCGCCATATTATTTCATTTTTATTTATTTTACATGTGATGTAAGGCCTTCATTGTTAACATGGACAAAGCCGTGTGGTTCTGCTAGTTACTTGTCGTGTAAATTTAGTTTTTTTTTTTTTTCGTACAAAGCTTGTATTTGAAAGAAAAAGTTGTTTGGTTAATAGGATATGCTAATATTTTAAATAATTATAGCTTGGTACTGCGGTAAATTTTTTATTAGTTGTTGCATACTTTATCATTCCAGATATATGGACTTGCATAAAGAAAGGTAATCAGCACCACACACTTTATTATAAATTTCAACTAAAAATTCATAATTATCAAATAATTCATTAAAAGTAAATTAATGATTATCACATTTATTTTTTTAATTAATATTTTAAGAAATTATCAAAGTCAGTAGTGGTTATCTTAATAAGTACAGCTTTCGATATTATATTTTTTTATTGGAAGAATCTGTGCGAGGGGCGCCCCATATGCATCTGTGCCCAGGGCCCCCAAATTTCTAAATCGGTCCCTGGTCAGAGCACGGACACCCGGCGGACAGATAGACAGACAGACCAAATTCATACACTTTTCAACTATGTTGGAACGAGTTAAAAAATTCTCGCCCACCCGAGCTACCCAAATGGGTATCCAATCAAAATTGTTTATTTCGTCTTTTATGTTATTTATTTTTACTTTATTTTCTTATATATATATATATATACATATACACTGCCAAAGGTGACCGGTCACTTGCGAATTTAGACGTTTTGTTAACTATCTAGAAAATACATGAGGAATTAACCTGAAACTGCAGGTGTGTAAACAGTATAGTATAGATTATGTATTTCTGCGAAGATTTTTTCACGAAACCCCATAGGGGACTGTCAACAAATTGAAAAAGAACGAATATCTTTTGGATAACCCTGTAAAAACTAATGTAGCAAAGGCGTTCAAACTCGAGATTATTAATAAGTGGCTTATTGTAATATACTGTGTTCATTTTTATGAGGATAGCATGTATACTCGTAGAGAAATTAAGGTTTTTATAAAAACAGTCCCAAATTTCGCCTAATTTTTTGCTTATAATTTGCAGAGTTCTTGATATAAAAAAGAGTTCTTTTCAGAAAATATGACAAACAACATTGTACATAACACTCTGCAATCAGAATTAAGAAATAATAAAAATTGGATGAAAAATGAGCAGGTTTACTAAAAAATGTTTAATATAATAAATGCAAATTATAAGCAAAAAACTAGGCGAAATTTGGGACTGTTTTTATAAGAACCTTAATTTCTCTACGAGTATACATGCTATCCTCATAAAAATGAACACAGTATATTACAATAAGCCACTTATTAATAATCTCGAGTTTGAACGCCTTTGTTACATTAGTTTTTACAGGGTTATCCAAAATATATTCGTAATTTTTCAATTTGTTGAGAGTCCCCTATGGAGTTTCGTGAAAAAATCTTCGCGGAAATATATAACCTATACTATACTGTTTACACACCTGTAGTTTCAGGTTAATTCCTCATGTATTTTTCTAGATAGTTAACAAAACGTCTAAAATCACAAGTGACCGGTCAC
This sequence comes from Maratus michaelseni, assembly GCA_963931845.1. Lineage (NCBI taxonomy): Eukaryota > Metazoa > Arthropoda > Arachnida > Araneae > Salticidae > Maratus > Maratus michaelseni. The sequence goes on along the minus strand of OZ007590.1, from coordinate 76,278,476 downwards.
CTTTGGCAATATAGTGTATATTCGTAGACACTTTAGTAATAAAGCTTCTATAATGTAAGTTAGTAAAGCTTGCATAATGTAAGTTATACTGATGCTAGAATCTATGCATCATTATAACTGATATTTATTATCCAACTTTTTTGAAATATTGTTAAACAAAAATGTTTCTCAACATTGTAATTTTAATTGAGTAATATGCATTTTTAAAATTTTTAAATGTTATAATTAAAGCATGTTAATGTTTATAAAGCATTGTAATGCAATAAATCTTAGCATTCAAATTTGTTTCAAACGTTATTAATTTTCTAAAAACATTTGTTTGCTTGGGAAATACTGTTCCTTTAAAATAGAAAATATTTCGAAGAAGAACTTGATATTTTTTCTTCGAAATGGAGAAATCGTTTCGCATGAGATTCTTTAGAATAACATTTAATAGATTTTCTTAAACCGATCACGTGCCTCAGTACACTTTTTTATTGAGTGGTTCGGTAAATACATAGCTTTGCCTTTCATTCATATTTCTAAAACGAAACACGTTTTCAAGTACTGACGTAGTATTAGAAATGCACGCATGTTTACTTTAAATATAATTTTTACAACAGTTCAAACAGTGTTGTTTTAAAGATGTATGAGTCTTAAGAGGACAACAACACATACAAATGTCCATGGAAAATAGCTCATATTAAAGTACAATTATCTACAGAACGGATGAAGTTAGTTTCAATAATTTTAATTGATATTGGTCCCAGTTAACCTATAATTCAGCCGTTAAACAAAAAATAAAATGTGTGTTATTAAGAAAATAATGCGTGTTAACATGAAAAAATTAATAAAAATAAATAAAAGTTTTTACAAAAAATGAACAAAAAAATGCAATAGTTTCGCTTCTAAGGTTTGTTTTATTAATTGACTGCCAAAATAATATTTAAAATCTATTGAAATAGCTTTATCAGTTCCCCAGAAAATGTACAGAGCTGGTAACAAATGTGATCCCCACCTACTAATTCTCGTGCAAGTAAGAGTGCAGAAAAGACATAGGTACCAATTGACCGTCTGCATTTTAAACATTTCACTAACTTTGATTTTTCAAATGATCCCTCACTTTAAACACAATAATTTGTGTTGTAAATTTCCGAATATAAAATTTAAAAATGCGATGAAAAGTATCAAAAATACCGAATTATTCATTTGATTTTGTAAAATTGTATGAATGTTTTATACTTTTAGTAGTAACTTTAAATTTGTAGTATACTTTAAAGTAGATGTTCTAAAACCTTTTATACTTTCATATATTTGTAGTTCGTATTTCATAATATAAAATCATGCAACATACGTGAATGATTAACGAAATAATTTTGAATAATTTAAATTAAATGTATTAAATTTGTGTACCTTGAATAAATTGCCATTGAGAAAAATTGAAAAAAATATAATTTTATTAAGAATCCCACATTCTAATTAAAATCAATGGAAATAACTGCATTTTAATATAACGTTTCATTGCATAATTCTATAAAACAGTAAATACATTTTATGTATTTGTTGATATTCTAGTAATCAAATTTATTTAAAAGGAGCATTCTTAAATACACATTCAATATTTTTCTAAGAATGTTAAAAACTACTAATAATTGAAAAAGAATTGTCCGAATATAATTATCATGAGTCGAACATATTTTGAAAGAATTTTAAGCGTATAAAAAATAAATTTTTTAACCAATTTCCAAAAAGCAGGTTGTACAGTTCAAAGGTTTTTTCTGCTAGTGGTATTGTTTCAATTTCATTAGGATATAAAAATAATATGTTTCCCTATCTATTTGTGTCGTTAACTGTATTTTCACTTTATAGGCCTTAACATTTATGCAAATTGACAAATAGTGACGAATTTTCAGTATGATGTTGATGTACATAGTACTACTTTATGTTTTCAAAATAGTCGCCGTATCGCGCGCAGTTTTTTGCACTGAAAATCTTTTTAAAATTTTTAATCATTCATCGTATACTGAGTGTTAAAATAAGCGTTATTATAAACTCTTTCATCAGTTAAAGTAATCCAATTCGGATGAAGTTTTACAAAAATCCGTCTTGAAACAAATTTTGTTTGGGGTCGGAACTAATTGTTTTATTTGTTGATCAATTTGGAGTTGGTTTCCGAGATGACTTCAATAAAACTTCCGGATGTCGCTAACTGTATTTTCACTTTATAGGCCTTAACATTTATGCAAATTGACAAATAGTGACGAATTTTCAGTATGATGTTGATGTACACAGTACTATTTTATGTTTTCAAAATAGTCGCCGTATTGTGTACAGTTTTTTGTAGTGAAAATCTTTTTTTTAAATTTTTAATCATTCATCGTATACTGAGCGTTAAAATAAGCGTTATTGTAAACTGTTACATCAGGTAAAGTAATCTGATTCGGGTGAAGTTTTACAAAAATCCGTCTTGAACCGAATTTCGTTTCGGGTCGGAACTAATTGTTTTATTTATTGATCAATTTGGAGTTGGTTTCCGAGATGACTTCAATAAAACTTCCGGATGTCGCTAACTGTATTTTCACTTTATAGGCCTTAACATTTATGCAAATTGACAAATAGTGACGAATTTTCAGTATGATGTTGATGTACACAGTACTACTTTATGTTTTCAAAATAGTCGCCGTATTGTGTACAGTTTTTTGTAGTGAAAATCTTTTTTTAAATTTTTAATCATTCATCGTATACTGAGCGTTACAATAAGCGTTATTGTAAACTCTTACATCAAGCAAAGTAATCCGATTTTGGTGAAGTTTTACAAAAATCCGTCTTGAACCGAATTTCGTTTCGGGTCGGAACTAATTGTTTTATTTATTGATCAATTTGGAGTTGGTTTCCGAGATGACTTCAATAAAACTTCCGGATGTCGCTAACTGTATTTTCACTTTATAGGCCTTAACATTTATGCAAATTGACAAATAGTGACGAATTTTCAGTATGATGTTGATGTACACAGTACTACTTTATGTTTTCAAAATAGTCGCCGTATTGTGTACAGTTTTTTGTAGTGAAAATCTTTTTTTAAAATTTTTAATCATTAATCGTATACTGAGCGTTAAAATAAGCGTTATTGTAAACTCTTACATCAAGCAAAGTAATCCGATTTTGGTGAAGTTTTACAAAAATCCGTCTTGAACCGAATTTCGTTTCGGGTCGGAACTAATTGTTTTATTTATTGATCAATTTGGAGTTGGTTTCCGAGATGACTTCAATAAAACTTCCGGATGTCGCTAACTGTATTTTCACTTTATAGGCCTTAACATTTATGCAAATTGACAAATAGTGACGAATTTTCAGTATGATGTTGATGTACACAGTACTACTTTATGTTTTCAAAATAGTCGCCGTATCGTGTACAGTTTTTTGCAATGAAAATCTTTTTAAAATTTTTAATCATTCATCGTATACTGAGTGTTAAAATAAGCGTTATTGTAAACTCTTACATCAGGCAAAGTAATCCGATTCGAGTGAAGTTTTACAAAAATCCGTCTTGAACCGAATTTCGTTTCGGGTCGGAACTAATTGTTTTATTTATTGATCAATTTGGAGTTGGTTTCCGAGATGACTTCAATAAAACTTCCGGATGTCGTTAACTGTATTTTCACTTTATAGGCCTTAACATTTATGCAAATTGACAAATAGTGACGAATTTTCAGTATGATGTTGATGTACACAGTACTACTTTATGTTTACAAAATAGTCGCCGTATCGTGTACAGTTTTTTGCAATGAAAATCTTTTTAAAATTTTTAATCATTCATCGTATACTGAGTGTTAAAATAAGCGTTATTGTAAACGCTTACATCAAGCAAAGTAATCCGATTTTGGTGAAGTTTTACAAAAATCCGTCTTGAACCGAATTTCGTTTCGGGTCGGAACTAATTGTTTTATTTATTGATCAATTTGGAGTTGGTTTCCGAGATGACTTCAATAAAACTTCCGGATGCAGGTTCACCAGTGCAGCGCACTAATGGGGATGACAATGAAGAGTTGATGCAAAACATGAAACAACCCTTTGAGGTCGGTTTCTGTTTTTGTTTCAAATTACTTATTGACTATAAACAGACATTACGCGCTGAAAATTATTTATAGGAGTAGAGTATCTATCTATCTATATATATATATATTTCAATTACAAGTGGAATATTCGACTAATTTTTAACATCACGTTAATATAAACATTTTAATAAAACTACACACATTGTATTGGTAACATCTAATCAGAAACAATATTTATGAATTAATTATTGTCTTTTTTCTCAAATTTATCATCTAATCAAATGACCATGTAGAACTGTTTAAATTATTACCTACATATGTTATAACTTTCTTTGACACGCTGCAGAATTATCCTATTTTAATAAATATCTTGATATATTTTACTTTGTATAGCAGAAATCGTTTTGTAAAATGCAATTGCGTATCTTACAAGAAATTTTCTAAAACTAGTCACGTTTCTAAGTTTCCCTTTTTTTTTACTATTTTCGTAAACGCATAGCATTTTCTTTCATTGATATTCTTCCTTTGAAAGTCATTTCATGTACTCCTGAAATTTTATTACATAACAAATGTTTACTTTGAATAATTTATCTTTTGGTATATTGAACACTTTTATTTTTTTAACATGGTTTAAATCCATCTCTAATTAAAGTCGTCCATGTGTCTTAAATTGTATACTTCTTATGGAAATTCCTGAACTTATGCATAATTTATTTCATAAGAATATAATTTCATTTTCAGATAGAAGAGAATCAATTTTTTTGATGTAATAGATCCTGATACTCAATGAATAAAAAAAAGTTTCAAATACCACTTCATGTTAATTAAATACGCGGCATAAATTAAAGTAAGAAGTTCAGTCATATGTTTGAACTTAAATAAATATATTCAAAACTTTCTTAAATTTAATTCGATTAACATTTTTACATTTGAGAAGACTTTAATTATATTGTCAAAGTTTTTCTAAAAGTAAAATTTTCGAATAATATGTTGGATAGTTTATACACATTTTTATAAATTTTGTAAGACTGAGAAGGCTTTAAGAAAAAAAAAACCGCTAATATTTTGAGACTGAGAAATGATAATGAGAAAATAATGAAAAAATGCAATGTATGCACAAAATTTCACAAAGTACACCCAGATAAAAGAATTGATTAAAACTACAAAACATGTTTTGTTGAGTACATTTTGTTTGTTTTAGCAAAATTCAAATAAAATTGAACCATTTTACTTGAATTAACAAAACATTTTTTGCTGACAATACAAAAAAAATTTTTGGAATTGCAAAAAGAAATACTTTTTGTGGATTCAAACAAATTTTCATTGACCTATATTTAAACAAAAAGTTTTGTTGGGTCAACCAAATTTTTGCTGATTCAACAAAACTTTTTTCTGGGTGTAATCATAGTTTTATTCTTCAATTATACAGGGTCTGTTCTGAAATTAGTAAGACTGGTTTTTTCCTGAGCGAACGGGCGGACGAGAGGCGGTCTGCGCGGGTACGATCGGTGGAGGGGGATATTGGGAATGCTGGAAAAAATCAGCAATCGGCACTCGGCCGTTGAAGAGAGCAGGTCGCTTGTACTGTTAACCCCTGTCGATAAACCTTGTCACGGAGAATCATGGTGCGTTTTCTGGAGCAGCGATACGCGATAAAATTCTGTGTAAAGCTTGGTAAAACGGGCAAAGAGACTCACGACAGGATAAAGGAGGACTACGGTGATGCTGCCATGGGTAGATCGGGTGTTTTTGAGTGGCACAAGCTGTTCCGAGCAGGTAGGGAAAGAGTGGAAGACGACGACCTCTCCGGACGCCCTTCGACCAGCAAGACCAAAGAAAATGTTCCGCAAGTGAAAAATTTACTGAACAGTGATCTTAGGATGAGTATCAGAATAATTGTTGATGAATTGAGCATTCTACAAACCCAACTTTTGGAGATAGTGACAACGCGCCGAGCCACACAGCGTTTCGCGTAGTGGAGTATCTTGCTCAGCACAATGTGGAAACGCTGCCTCATCCCCCCTACAGCCCCGACTTGGCCCCGCCAGATTTTTTTCTATTCCTGAAAATAAAATCGATGCTCAAGGGGAAGCATGACGACTCGGTAGAGGCGGTTCAACAGGCCGAAACGAGAGTGCTAAACAGCATTCCGGTCCAGGCGTTCCTGGAGACATACGAAAACTAGAAACCTCGTTGGCAGCAGTGTGTAGGTGCGGAAGGGTGCTACTTTGAAAAATTCTAATCATTGGTACTATTCTCATGAATAAATGTTTTTTTTTTTAAAAATGAGTCCTTTTTGATGAGATTTCAGAACAGACTCTGTATGCAGTCAATGAAACATATTCCACAGAAAAATCAATCGAAAAATGAAACCGAAAGGCGCATTTCAGGTATTTATTATTTATTAAGAAATTCCGAATTAATACTTTTGAATAAAAAAGAAAAAATGTCTGAAATGGACTCATGCATGCTTTAATAATGCAAATGCGCTAATGCTATCAAAATGTCCACTATAGCAGTAAGAAATAATTTAATCTGAATATAAGAGTAATTCAAAATATCTTCAAACTTAATTCTTTCACTTTTATTCTGTCGGTGTTTAAGCCTTATCAATAAAAACTAGTCGTTGGGGGCCCCCGTAATACTTACCCATCATGGATATACATAATGTAAAACATTAAAATAAAAATGTGTAAACTACTTATAAAATGCATTGCAATTCAAATAAAATCGTGGCTTGATGACGTCACAAACTTTAAAGGCTCGATTACTGAATTGCTTGAAAGAAACATCCTTATAACTCCAAAAATAATAATCCTATTAACTAGTTGTTTATTGCATCAGATTAAGCGACAAATTTACAATTAAAATATATCTTTGAAGTGAAATTTGGATGAAATACAGGGTCATGAAAAATCGAAGAGTGTGGAAAATAGGATTCCAAATATCTCGGCAACTCATTATCCGATCAACTTCATGCTGTATGCAAAATTTATGTTTTTTTATTGTATTTTATATTCATTTCTTAAAATAACCAATTTCGAAAATTTTTATATACCTTTTATCAGAACAAGTAATTCAAGAGTCCGAAAAAAATAGTTCCGGTTAATCGAGGTTATTGAAATGAAAAAGGCTTCTTCCCATTATTACATACTAAGAACATACCAAATTGCAAGTCTCTATCTCAATTTTTTCGGGAGATAGAGCGTTTACAGACACACAGACACACAGACACACACACAGACGGACGGCATTTTTTTTTTTCTAAAAATATGTTTTTAGGAATCTCCAGTGTCTAAAACGTGTAAATCCGTCAAAATATTTTTTTCGATTTTCAAAACTATTACAAGACTTACCCTATACTACGTATGATGGGTAAGTATTAAAAACAATGTTGAAAACTTTTGATTTTTCTATTTTCAGCATACTATTTTTGATGTGTTAATTAAAAAAAAATATTTATTTTCCTAATTTTAGACTTTACACGCAGTGATAAAATTTGCTATTACACAAGTTACAAATGTAAAATAGCCCATGCAATGTATAAATACTAATTTGTTTATCAATATTTATATCAAAACATGTTTCATCTCACAGAAAACATATTAATACCTTGATATATATAAAGTATGCTGAGGTCTTCCTTTTACGGGTATACATAAAGTGGTCTGGATGAAAAGGGCTTAAATGATAATACCAATAAAAATATAAAAATATTCTCCAACTTTTAATACTGAACAGCGTTTATGTAATTTATTTCGCAAGAAATTTTTAAATAGGTCCTTCAAAATAAAAAAAAAGAATTAATAGGAAAATTTTTAAGTTTTCTAAAGGATATTAGTTTTAGATACGATTTCATTTATAGTCCAAATTTACCACTCGAATATCTTGTCAAAATAATAAATACCGTCTATTTGTCAGAATTATGTACAGGCTCTATTATGGATGAACAAAATTCACAAAGGACACTTTTCCTATAGAATTTTATTAAAATGTTTTCTGGAAGAACAAATATTTTTGTTCGAATTTCTATAATAAAAGTTTTTAAAAGATGCTTGAACAATACGTGATAAAGTGTAAATATCTCGCATACAGCTTTCAACATCGTATACCCATGTTTTTGTTTGTGGAAATGGAGTGGTTAAGATTTTGCTCAAAACAAACAGGCAAATTCCATTACAGGACACAAAAACGAATTTAACGAAACCATTTAGATGAAATTGAACTGATATTTAGTGTCTGGCACTAAAACATGTCTTTCCGCGTTTTTGTGTGAGAAAACGATGCAATTTAATAAAATGTAATATATCATAACTCTCTTGTATTTGATCGTACATAGCGAAAGTTTTTTTTTCTTATGATACGGATAATAACTCATTAATTATAATTTCACGAACACTACTACCGTGCAAAAATTTAAATTTCGTAACTTTTACGAAATTAGCTTATTTGATTAAGTGACTTAAAATATGACTGAGACGAACATTTGAAACATTTTTGCAATTCATATTGTATCTCTAAAAGTATCAAATAAGAAATTCGTTGTGGACGGATTCGAAATGGACGTACTGTGTATATAACTGTAACATATGCATATTAATCTTAGTAAACATAAAAATATGTCAAAATTTACAAGATAATGGCATACTTGAGATTCTTAAAAGAAACAGTCACAATGACCTATATTAATTTTCATAATAATATGTTGTAAGTTTCATAACTGGAATGTATCATGTCAAATTTATGTCATAATATCACATATTTTCTGAAAGATGAAAGACACGTATCTTAGAAACAAGATTTCACATACTCTTTTAATTACTGAAATAATATCCCTGCCTTAATTAAACATACTAAATACATTCTTAAGAAAATATTTGCAAAACTGAGAAGTTACATTGACTGCATGATTATTCTGCGAGCTGGAGGTTAATTAGGCATACAAACAACTCGTTACAGAGGACCTTTGTGCAAACATTTCTTAGTGATATAAAAACATAGCTAGGTGTGCTCAAGTAATTATTACGTATTAAAGTGTGTGACTATGCTCTACTATATTCTGAGTGTTTGCTTTAGAAGCTAGTTATAATGTTTCAATAAAATCATCTATATTTGAACAAAATGTTACATAAAATGTGCCTTTATTAGTGCACATATTTTATTATCAAAAAATAAAAAGAATCTTTTTTGTCGAATAAAAAAAAACGTTCATATTTATATTGCGTATGAGAATTGATAATGTGTGAAGTATTTTTAAGCAGTACAAAATTATTGTAACAAAATTGTCATTTTTGGTACATTTAAAAGGGAGAGTGAATAAAGTAACTGCCCTTCCTCCGCCCAAAAGAATATGTTATATCTGTAGATTATTCTAAAATCATGATTCCCTTACGAATCTTTTAAAGAAATAACGATCAAATAATACAATATCATTATAAATGTTGGAGTGATGCTAAGCTGAGTATATAACTATAAAGTAACTTAGAAAACATCAACAATAAGAATAATTCAAGGTATTGCTGCAATATACCTCCTCTTTTAAGCAGTTACAAAAAATGTCTAAATTATGCCACTTTATAAATATGTAAGAAGAACCATACCTTTATTACTGAGTAACAACACATCAGCTGTAAAAATTTAGTAAAGAAGATTTTGGAAATACCAGACATAGCAATAATGCAGTAAAACTTGAATAGTACTAACCGTCTAAACTGAAGTAATGCATATATCGCACTTACTAAAATTACATGCTAATTACAAGATAATTTGGTAATTGTTTATAACGAAGCCTACTAATAGTGAATAATTTGTATGCTTCTGTCAGCTTCGTTATAAACAATTTTCACTGTGCTTGCTATAATCGAAAAGTTAGTGTTCTTTTAGATCATTATTTAATTCACATGTTTCAAGTTGTAATGTGATATCTTTCATTGAATTTTGCTTTATCAATTCTTTTCGATTAAACGGAAATATATGTATATTTAAGGCTGCGTAATTAAGGCTGCATAATTTATAAAATAAACTTCGAATCTCAGTATGCGGCCTATGGTTATGTCGCAACTGTTTTATACAAATACTGTGGTAGGAGCGTATTAAATTAATCTGCAAAGATATAAAATATTGCATTTAACATACTTCATCCTTAGGCATCCACCATAATTGCATCATTAAAACTCATTCAATTGATTAGTTGGTAAATACAATTCGTAAACTATTCTAAATCGTACTATTTTTAAATTTTTTCGGTGCTATTTTTCGTTGCAGCAGCTGTTTAGAAAAACTTTTATATTTTAATCTTGCATGAGATAAACTTTTTAAATTATAATAATACTGCACTTTGTTTCAATTACAAAATCAGATTATTTTAATATTACAATTAGCTGAAAAAGAAATTCAGATAATAAATTTTTGAAGCCTACGTTTCATATAATTTTCTAAAACTTGAGCACCATTATTAGTTGCGCCATAGTATAAATTAATGCACAATAAAGTATTTTTTTTTTGTAAAACATTATATTACCTGAATCTTTATTACACATGTTATAGTAGTACTAAAGTATTTTACCGTTGCGAAATTCCATATATAAAATATTTAATGGGACATGAAAAATTCTACTTATTTTAAAAATTCTTTGAAAATCTTAAGCACTTAGACTGTAAAAATGACAAATGTTTCTTAATCTAGGGAAAAATATATTAAATACCTACAAAAATGCGCAAAAACCTCTTCCGATTTGTCCACGATTTCGAAAAGCGTCGTTTATCTCTATTGATCTCAGAAACAATATATTTTCCAGGTTGAAATAATAGTTTATAAAAACAATGTTTCTCTTCCTGCCAAAGGTTTGTCACGTGCTATCACATTTCAAGTAAATTTATTAATGGTCAACAAATATGTTTTATAGACTAAGATGATAAATTAAAAGCATTAACATTAAATTTACTATTATTTTGTTACTCTTTGATGTATAAATTCAGTTACGCAGATGCAAATATTTAATTGAGAATCGATAGCATCCTAAGAACTGAATTCGAGTTTGAGAAAGCTCATTAATGTACAATAATAATTTCTCGGGAACGTTTCCGGAAATCAGTGGAAGAAAAAAGAAAAGTTGTTTTTATAAATATGGTTCTTTAATTCAAGAAAATATATTTATTTCCTAGGTTTCTAACGATAAAAAACAATTTTCTGGATTGTGGGTGACTCGGAAGAGGTAAATTGTCTATTTTCGTACGTGGTTATATTTTTGTACATTAAGAATATTTTTTACTGCGTAGAAATTTGTCATATTTCAGAGTTCAATTTTGACACAAAAAAATCGTTATATCAGAATCTTGAAATTCTAAAAGTGTAAAAAAAGAACTGCAAAAAAAGTATTGATTATTACGTTTTTCTGTTAAAAATATTCTATCATATAAAATTAATATTAACAGCAAATGAAAAAAAAAATTAATTGTCACTTAAAATCAATTTTCTTTTTATAAATACCTAATTACTTACACATAAAGTGCATATTTTCCCTACTTTCTAGTGTATGCAAACTTACATTATACGTATCAAGATTGTGATTCGATTGTGATATTTCAAAATGTGAAAGGCACCCTGATCCAATAAGGCACCACCTTAATTGGAAAACGAGTGAAACGCTCTTTTACTAACGGTAATATTTCTAGATTTGAAAGCCTTTAATTGCGAATATTTTTTGATTATTTCTTAGTAAAATATATCATAGATAAAAAAAGGTAAACTTCTGACCTATGTATGCATAAAATATGTACATAATTCAGAAAGTTAATGTAACTTTGAAAAGCACTCATTATTTATTAATATTTGAAATAAAAAATCATTTAACTTACAAACTGCGTAATTTAGAAAAAAAATACGAAAACTAAAAAATATTTTAAAAACAAATGCAAGAACTCTTTTAGGTGAATATTTACTGATTTGCTTCAAAATATTCCTTAAAATACATTAATTTATTTTTCAACTGAAATTAAACATAATTTAAAGCAGAAAATGCAGAAATTCGATATTTATCTTTCATACATAATTATCATTTATATGTTTTCTTAATTAATACAAGAAATAAAATTATCAACTATTTTAAAAATAGTTTGATTCTAAAACTGTTTTAATATATTTTCTACAGCTTTCTAAGAAAGCACAATAGTACAACAGTTAATGAACTGTTTAATATTTCGGGAAGAATGATGTAAAACGATCCCTTAGTTGTATTGAAATACGATACCTTCTGTCATAAGGAATTATGTACAGTCATGAATTCAATGTTTGACTTGTGTTAAATAGAAAATAAATCATACATTTAAGTAAACTTTATAAATGCACAATTATGCACCGAAGTATTTTAATAGTTGAGATTATTCTTTATGCATAAATCTACTCTAAAGATTTGATTAAATTTCATCCAACTGTTCATTATTAATGTCAGTGTAATAAAAAGTATTTATTTAAACGACAAAGATATCGCTCATAATATGCTTCTAACATCGCGTATATGTGAATGGTGGCGATAAAATAACAGGAGATGTTCTGTGCTCTCCATCTCTTCACATTTTGTGAGAAATGTAAGAAAATTCTGCGCACAGTAAAACATGCACTTCCAGTTTCTGAAGAAAAAAAAATTCTGAATGTCACCTTTATTTAATATTGTGGGGCTGTTTCGAAGGAAAACTAAACAGAATTGTATAATAATATTTCATGTTCAACTATCCTGGAGATAAAATAGAATATTTACTACTTTAAGTTTAAAAGGCTAGTAACATTTACCAGAGTAATTTGTTACAAAAAAAAAAACACAGTAGTCCTATTGTGCTAAGTAATTTTATATATCGTAACTATACATTTATTTATCACAAATATTACTTATTCTAGGGCCATCACAATTTTCCCCGAAGATGACATGTATTCTATTTTTTTTTAGAAATCGGAACCATAAACTGCACAGCAGAATCTGACTTTGTTACATTTCCTCCAATAGATCACCCCCTAAAAGCTAGAAGAATCAGAATACCGTACGCATAGCTGCCAACTTTTACACAATTTTTAATTGTAATCTTAAGATTATTTATTTGTAGAATTTATACGATAATATAATGTAAAGAAATATTGGTAAATACTGGATTCAGAAATAGTGATAACAAAGAAAACGCAAAATAGGCCAGCTATGTCCGTATTATTTTATGAGCATCCGGCTAATTCACTCAAGAGTTACATATATAAAGAAGACAAGTTCTGCTAACTTTAATAATCTCTACAAAACCGATATTTATTTATAATAAAAACAATCTGACGCAGATTGATAACCATAAAGTATTAAATATTTTGTTTAAATTTAGTATCAAAATGGTAATTTAATGTAAATCATGTGTTGCATATTCCTGAACACATTTTTACCAGGAGAGAAATCATATCTTTGTTTCAACTTCAATTATCTCTATAAAACTTAAAGTTTATTGTTTGTAGAGATTTCGTTTCAGACGTCAATGTTTTCGAAAATCTGGAGAAACATTTTACCTGCAGGTATTACTTTCAACCAACATTTAAAAAATATTCAACACTTCCTAAGCGGTTATTGTAACAACTTTTATTAAACTATAACTGAAAAGTGGCCTATATCAATGCAAAATATTGTGTGATATGTTATGTGATGCAAAATAACCGTTTTTAGAGACTTTGCATCTCTTTCAAAAAGTTAATATAATTTTTTTTTTTGGATTTGTGATGTGCTTTTTATAGTATTAAAACGGTTTTCACATTATTTTACAAAACATCAACATCATTTTGAAGATGCCATTTTACAAATTTCGTACGACTGACATGAGATTTGTTGAACAAACTAACATTATGTTTCCTGATTTGAATACCAATTTTCACTATTTTCATTTGGTATTTGAGCATTCAACTGATGTGAAATAAAAGCTGCATTCTTATAAAATATTTTTCCACAACTCTTTTTATAAGAATCTATATCTAAAAATACAACTGGAGCTTTTAACACAATTATTCAAATTATTCAATCTTAATATCCAACCTACGACTTTGACACTAATAAAGATATAATCACAGTTTATGAAGTCAACGTGACCTTCAACTTATCTGCTGCTTTTCTTTAAATTATGAGACTTTCTTTCCTTAAAAACATTTTATATAATTAATTAGAGTTTTTTCACACATTTTTCTTTTAATATTTTATATTTGTAATTCATTTCTGTTTAAGCAATTGGTTCTCTAAAAGAAATTCGTTTGGTGCACCTATCAAAACATACACTTTTTAGATCGCCAATAAACCACAACAACAAACCACCCAACTAATCTTAAATTAATGAATTTTCTAATTGAAATGCAGCTGCTAAGATGCTGATAAAATCGTATTTACGTCAAATATTTTGTATAAAAAATTATCATTTAACAGGTCTAATTATTACTACAACATATAAAAAATATAAAAATCAATAGCTAACAAGAAAAATTTCCTACATTCTATAACAACTAATACAGAAATTCGATATTTATAATTTAAAATTTAGTAAATTTAATTAGCATTATTCTTTAATAAATTCAACGTAAATAAAAATAGAATCTTCGCCAGCAACTCCAAATTACATTTTATAACATGCTTCAATGGAAAAAAAATATTTATATTAAATTGAAATAATTTCACAAGAAAACATTTAATCATGTTTTATTACTTCTGAAACCACTTTTCTGCGTTACAGTTTTGGCTAGTAATATTTATTGACATTTTTTCTTTCTTTGGCAGCTTTATTAGTGTTTCTATATTTGCTTAAAGAATTGTTGATTGTTTTCTTTTAACACAATTATTCAAAGACAACTATAGAAACTAAAAGTTTTAGGTTGTTTTGTATTTTGAAAAAAGACATCATTTCTCTTAAAATGATTACTTCTATTAAAAAATACGTAAATAAATTTAAGGGAGTGTAATTGTTATAAACATCATGGTATTACAATATTTCTAGAGTATTTTGTAAAAATATAACGCATATAATAGATATGATTAGATTGTAATTTGATGGAGATAAGGTTAATTATTATTAAGTTAAAATTTATTATTGAGGACATTATGTTGTTTCTTCAAAACACACATGTATATTTTTTAAATATATGTATACGAATTTGTATATAAAATGAATAAAAATATCTTATTCATTTTTAATAAGAATTGTAAAACGTATTTTAAACAAAACTATTTTTGTATTTAAGCTGGTGTGTTTAGCTACAGATTCCCTTTAAGAAATGTCATTTCAAAATTAAACTTTATCTATTATAGTTTCCTAAATATATTCGCCCCATTACCTATAACGTTATCAAATAACGTTAAGCAAAATTAAAATGTCAAGGCATTTTTTTTATAATTACATCAATCGATATACATTTGTAGAATGCACGTGAAATAAATATGTTTAAATATCGAAATATATTATCGTTTTTTTGCAAAACGTATCCAATAATTGAACCAAGTAGTAAAACCAAATCCAGGTAGTAAAGCCAGTTTTGGAATGCTTGTAATGAAATATGCATTTGATTCTCAGATTAAAAAACCTAATTGATAAAAAAGGTATAATTGGAACATTTTATTTTAGCATTATTAACACTTTGATTACGGCAGATGACTGGTGACTTTTTTATATTTAGTTTCACAACAGTTTACAGACATTTTGCTTTCTGGTAAGATTTCTCTAAAAGTGTATATCAGAGATTATTTTTCAAGAAGTGGTAGGAATAGAATCTATTGAGATATATAAGTCCCAATCCATAATAAAAGATTTATTGGACATTTTCCCGTCTATTTTCTATTTTATTAAAGCATTGCATTTAATGATAATAATCTTCGGGCATCTATCTCATATTTCTCCATCAAATCCAACATATTTCTTCAAAGATTTGTGTTTATTAAGAGAAATAATGTAATGCGTCTCTAAAACTTAGATTTATCTAATGAAGTTAAAACCATAAAATCATTTTATAGTGCATTCTGTAAGGTGATAAACTAAATTCGACATATTTCCGAATTATATTCAAAAGAGCAGATAAATTAGAAACACTTTAGTCGCCGTTTATTTCGACATAAATGAAAATACGATATCTCGTTTAATTTTGTTCTTAATTTCACCATCATATGCAGAATATTTATTCAAATAGCATTTTAAAACACGAAGAAAAATATTGTCAAACCGGTAATCTTTCTCATAAAACATTTCAGAAAATGGTAATAGTTGTAGCTTTATTCTTCATGAAATGAAAATTATAGGAAATTTGATTTCGCATAAAAAGCTGACATTCAAAATACGGAAACTCAATTTGAAAGAGGAAATGATGAAGATGGTTTTTCAAATATTTGATTTAAATATAGATTGAAAAATACCAAATAAGATTAAAAATTCCGTAATTTTTCCGATAAGCATGTGTCAATATAGGAGAAACGTCATTCTGATACATTATTTTCTTATTATTTATGCATATTTTATTGAATTTTCTTTTTGTGAATATAGTTATGCTTTGTAAGGAATGCTCATTAATTCACAGATTGTTAATCAACTGAGTTTTCAATAAATTTATCTTATAAATGTTTACTTACAGTTGTTTTCGGCAGACGATTCCTTAAAATAGTAAACAATACTTTTATGGAAATGCACAGGGACGTCATAAAGACGGATTAGAGACAGATCTATTGCTATTTCTTGTACTTATACAGGCGTGTAAGTTTATGATTTCCTAAAATGAGCCATAGTGACTGGACACATGTGACTGGATTTTATTTTTTTATAAATTTTAAATTTCGGAGAAACTAGTCTCAAATTCGTGTATTATACTGATATCAGCAATATGTTTATTATGAAAAAATCACACACTGAATGTAGTTACGAAATTAATATATTTCTATTATTAAAAAAATTGTGCATGTTTAGTCGACTAGTAGCTTGAAAATTTACTATGTTATAGATTTTTTTTAATCTACACTGCATTTTTTTTTTTTACTTTACAGTATAATATTAGCAACCCAGATGCCAGTATTATACCATAAAAATAACAGTACGCTGCCGCGCATTACGGCTTATTTTACTGTTTATTACTGTTAATTTTACGGTATAATACTAGCAGCTGGGTTTACAGTATTATACTGTAAAATCAACATTTTTTTGCAGTGTACTAATCGTGACTTAAATGCTCATTTCATATAGATCTATGGTGTTTCGTGACGATATCTTGACTTAAACTAGATTCCATTGATTAATGTCACTAAATGTATATCTACTCTTGTAGTTTGCTTGTCTCTTGCATATATTAATTTAATGGTTTATTGAAGGTAAACGTCTGTTAAATGCATTCTGAGCTTGTGAATGTGGACGTCGACGTAGGTAATTTGTGGCATAGATTCTATTACAAGATTAAGTGGTACGAAGTATAGTGAAAAATAATAAATTTTGTTCAGTTGCACGACACATTTTCTTTTAAAGAATAAGTTTATTGTTCTTATTTGTGTGATTATTTGAGGAGTTAACGCTTATGATATGAGAATCATATATTAATTTTAACCTCCCCTATCCTTCATTTAAATTACGTTTTTCCCTTTCCTTTTTCAAATTTAATTGAGTTATCTACAACTTCAAACAATAATCCCGCTGTAATTTATACCCTTTCCCTTTTTCATTTTCACTTGTGCTCGATCACTAATATCTCACGGCTTTTCGATTAAAAATAGAAAAAGAAAAGAATTAAATCAGCACAGATGCCTTTTCGTAATTTCACTTTCCGAAACCAAGTTTATAACACAATATGTGCATAACGCATTTTTGTGGCCACAATATCAGTTAAAAGTTATGCGAATCTTCCATTTGGCCCAAATGCATGCCCTTATTTGGTAGTGGTAATAACTCAATCACTCACACCCATGTCTAAAAATATATTCTGATTGTTAAAAGCACATACTGTTTTGTCTGTCGAAATTATATTCACATGAGAAGATATTTGTCGGTTATAATCGCCGTGGCGATGTTAATTTTTGAAACAAAATTCGTCCTTTTGAAAAAAATCTAGCAACCCGGCTCGCTAAATACCATTAGTTATGCGGCAGCTTCATCTGAAAGTCCGCTCGCCTAGACAATTATTAGCAACCCTTTTGGCGAGATTCTTGTCAGTGCAATTTCAAGTTGTGTCGTGGAAACAACACTCATGCTCTGATCTGCTTGCTGTAAATGTGCTCATAATTGAGCTCCAGCTGTATCTTCCCCTTTTCTGCCCGCAATCATCTTGCCATCGTCATAATGATCTTTTAATAAAATGACTTGACGACTATTCTGGAGTTTTTTTTATTATACAACGAACCTGACTCCCTTGGATTTTTATTCGATCACGAACATCAACAACCAAATCATTACCTGAACAATTAACTACATTATAAAGCTATAGACACTCTAGCATTTGAAGTAAACCTACAAGTATTTCAAAATAAAATAATAAGATTCAGTAACTGATCGTTTATTCTACAATTACTTTTATGCATTTTTTAAAAAGTTTTAAATGAAAAAAAAATTAATATATTTTTTAAAGTTGCGAATGAGAGTTTTTTTTTTATTGTAAGATTTTTTTTTAATTTTTTTAAAATTAGAAGAACCAACAAAAGACATTTTAGATATGGAGAAACTACAGATTTTACCGACTATTACGCAAAGTAACTTTCGCAGAATTATGGTAGAAAAATATATAAAAAAGTAGATACAAATCAAATCTAAGTCACAAGGAAATATTTTTTAACATTTTTAAGTATTTTACAGCAGACATAAAGTATTAGTTGTGTATGACCTGCTATCACTTTTGTAATTAATTTTACCAAATAGGAAAAAATAGGTACAGAATAGGTAAATTGTTATTCTATATCCTAGAATTAATTAAGATCTATTAAGTAGTACGAAAGTACATTTGCAAAAGTTTTACTATGGAAATTCTTTTTTCTTATTCTAATCAACATAACGCACATTCTGAAAAAACTCTTCATGAAAAAAAATATTAAAATTTTCTGTTTAAATAAAATATATAGATATGAAAGTTACTGAAATATTTTTTTATATTAAAAGTAAATAAAATATATGGATAAAAATGTTTCCCAAGATATTTTTAACATTCAAATAAAATTATATATATATATTATGGTTTCACATAAATGCTGTCCATACTTCTAACTATTAACTCGTTTGAACCACAGGAATTTAAATCCATCAAAAATTTCTATTTTAATCAGTAATTAAGAATCCCCACTGTAAATTTTACCCAAAGTATTTTTACTTTAAATAATCACGAAACATCGGATATTTAAAGCAAAAATGATAACTCAGAATTTATGGTATGAATTTGGATTTTCTGATTTATAAAAAAATTCCTGAAATGCGCACTTCGGATGCAAATAGGCCAATCTAATCCTAAAGAAACAGCAACTATAGATCTAGCAAGTTATTAGGTTTTAACTCAATTTATTTTCTGCAGTTACCAATAATTTGCCGATTTTCGTATACAACAACAGCAAAAATGTCATTCACTCTTTTTAATAATGTGGAAATATAAAACTTTTAACTTGTATGAAACGGGGAAGCAAAAGAAACTTTAAATAGACTATACAAATTGCGTTTTTTTCCCTTCAAAAACTTAGTTAACAATAAATTTCTAAATAAATGTGCAGATTTAAACATGTTAAAACAAATTATCTATTTCTTTGATACTCGATCTAGTATTTCACAGAATTTATATATAAATACTCTACTCGAATATCCCCATGGATAACCAAAAATGTTTTTGCATTATATTCATGCATTTTCTTTTTTCAGTAAATATTTTTTTATTTAATTTATAGCATATTTACAATCAATTCTATAAGTATTGTTTTAGAATAAATCAACGTTGTTAAATTTCAAATTTTAAAAGTTATGTGTCTAATTCTATTCTTTTTCTCAAAAATAGTTAAAAGGTTTTTGAAAGACGCACTTTTAATTTATAATCAGTGATTGAAAGAAACATTTTTCGTACATAAGAAACGGATATTCAACAATTTCAATAGTTCGGTATTTAATGAAAACAATATTGACTTGTAAAGATAAAATCCTTTATTTAATACTTACTTTCTGAAAATAAGATGCATCCCGTGGAAACGTATTAAAATATTTATTAGATTTCTTTTATATTGTAAATTTAATTATTCAGACTAAAGAAAATTTAATATGAAAAATATTTGTGAGAAAATATAATTTTTACAGACTTAGTATTTAAAGGGTTTTTTTAGTTTTAATTTTAAGTTTCACAGAAAACTGTTAAAAAAAATTCGTTGATTACCAGTGCAACTTCCGTTCATTTACGGAATTTTTCTTTTTACGATGAATTGATTTCACGAATGTGTCAGAAATTAGTGAATCCTTGACAGGTAATACTGCTAAATTTGTTGTTAATATGTAGGCTAAGGCTTTGGAAGCTAAGCTTGGCTAAGGCACTAAAGCTTTGTGATTTTTTATATTTTTACACTCTAAAAAGAATTTACCAGTACAATTTCCGTAATTTTATGGGTTTGTTTTCTTTTGCAGTGTAAAATATAAATAAATCCCAAAGCTTTAGAGAAAATGAGTACTTAGCATTTATGATATGATAAACATATATTAAGTTTTAACCCTCTTCCCTTTTATTTTATAAATCATTTTTACCCTGTTTTCAAAATTTCATACGTAATATTTAACTTGAAACAATAATCTCTCCTTAATTCAATTTTCTCTCATCGCGGTTGCTCGCCACTTGCTCGCTCTCATATCCCACGCTGTATCTGTTAAATGAAAAATAAAAAGAATTGTATCTTCATAGATTCATTTTCTGTAATCTACTTTCCCAACACAATTTATTTCAGTTGTCTTTTTGCGGCGCACTGTGAGTCAGTTTTATAGGCCATCTGCTATCCGGTCCAGTGCAAGCATTTCCTTATATGGCATAATTAATGAATCTCTAACACTCCTTAATCTAAAAATAATCTTGCTTTCGCTAAAAACTATTCAACGTTGCTTCCTAAAAATGTCATTCTCACAGGAACGCTCCAGATGCCGTTGCGATGTCCTTGGCAAAGTTATATTTTTAAATAAAATGCATTTGCTGTTCCAAAAATTATAACCTCTCCCAAATACTTATCTAAGCTATTCTCCATCTGAAATTTTGTCGCCAAAGCAACCCTATTGGCGACTGTCTATATTAGTTGAATTCGATATTGGTGTGTGAAATATCTATCACTTTCGCTCCTGACTTTGCTCTTGTAACGACCTCCTAAGAAGGCGTCCTGTGTTTTTGCCCCCTGTTCTTGCCACACGGTCACTTTTGATGTACAATAAAGTTCAACTTCGTCTTCCACACTGGTGTTTTTTTGTGTGTTTCTGACCATACCTTGACCGGGGACTAGATTAAAATTTCATCGCAATGTTGTAATTACCATCCTAAATTCTACAGAACATCATCATTACAGCATCTGTGAAATACACTCTTAAATCTGTACTTACACAATCACGAAAATTCCGCTTCATAAAGAAAGAAAATCCGTACAAATATTGAAATTGTACTGACAATCGATGGATTTTTCTTGATGATATGAACAATGATGCCACATTTACTTAAATACAGCAACGTTACTGCTATGTAAGGGATTTATTGTAAATAGAGAGGTATAACTGTCTTTTAATGGCCTAAAAGATTTCTGAGCAACTGAAATTTCAGTCAGTCTTCACTATAAGAAATTGATGCATAATTGAAAAATTAGAAAATAGATGATTTAGATACATGTTCCCCGTGTCAGATACTACGCTTTTTGGATATATGAATTTTTTCAATACAATGTAAAGCAAACAGTTAAATGTGTATGCAGACGGAAAATCTATGCAAAGAGCGGGTGAAACACAATTACAAAACTTAATATCCAAATGATGCAATTATATTTGATAGCCGGTATTCCACAAATATTTTTTGAAAAATATTGTTTTCTTGAGAGTTCAAAATACATATTTTGATGACTTAAATCTTTGTCGTTTCTCACACATTTAAACAAACTTCAAAAGTGTTTGATTTGTTTTGTATATGTAAATGTACATCCACATTTATACCTTTTGTAAATATAATCCGATTCTTGTGAAACTTATTTATGTTTTTAAGTCTCATTCAGCCTGCTTTGTTTATTTAAAACGATGTACTTATAACATTTAATTTTATACTCGAAAATAAAACATTAGGACTACAGCTATTTACGATATAATTCATTGCTATTATCTTTGAAACAAATTACGTCAATTTCGCATTTCACAGAAAACTTTCATTTAAATAATTTTAAAACAACAGACTTAAATGGACACTGCAGAAATCTATGGTGTACTTTTCTTTGCACCAAAAGCATGTAAAAGTGCGCTATAAACAGTCGTAAAGTTTGACAGGATCGGCATTCCTTTTTGTATTAATTATTTATTTTTTAGTTTTCTTTAAGAATTACGTATTTAAAATGATTAATTAAAAATAAAATTGTAAGACACATTTTAAAAATATTCATTACATTAGTAATCATTACACTAGTAATCACTTGATACACCAGATGCAATTATCTTTTATTAGACTTCCCTAAGTTATAAAAAATTACATATCAAAGATAATTAATATTTTAAGTGCCTTTCTGTGTTATTTTGTATTTACATTTTTTAGTCTGGTTTTAATTTTTATGGCTAAATAGAACATTTAACAGTAGTAAAATGATGTTTTACACTAATTAATAAATTTGTAGAACTTCCGCTCATCCTATGAAAACCCATATAAAAATTTATTTTTTACGACCATAAATTAAAAACCTGTTCTATCTGTAAAAAAGTGTTTTAATTGAATAGCACAATTTATGCGAATAACTGAAATAAGTAGTTGCTCATATTTCTTCTCTTTGTATTAAGTGCAAAGAAACATAAATTATTAATTATTAAGTTTTCTTATCTTTTGTAAAAATAAGTGAAATATCGGAATAATCTGGTTGTCAGTAAAGATTTTATAGAAAAAATCTTTCTGCAGAAGTAAAACAGACATAAATGCATGACTAATATAATTATTTTCCATATTTCTTAATTTAATTAAAATACCAGAAATATGCTAATTTTAACTGTTATTATGTTTATCTCGTGTTTTTTTAACAGTTTTTCATTTATTATATAAAAAAAATATAGTGATTTTATCTCATTAGACTTAATTGTGTTTTATTATATTTCCTCTTTCAATACCTTCGTACATGCAGTAGATGTAGTAATACTTACTAAATAATCTCTGTTACATGAATGCCAGACATGGCTTGTCGGAAATTCAGCTGGAGTTGATAACTACTTGGTTTTTATAAAACATGCTTCAAAGAAACGTTATGAGATCTCAATGTAGGTTAGACTTTTATGTTTTAAGAATATGAGACTTGTACGTTTAATAGTTGTAACTATAATTTTTTTTTTAAAGCAAAGATTTGGCATTCATTCAATGCAGCGCCATAAGCATATTGTATTATTAATTCAATTTCGTTAGTGTAGTTTGCTTGCAATAAACTTTCTTTAACGTGGTCCAAGTTATCTGACATTGTTTACGCTAGTAGCTCACTTCATGTCCATTGGAATTTACGGCAATGTAATCATTACTAGAGAATTTGTTCATTTTTAAAACGACCGAGCATAATTGATAGGTTTTACTATATTTTTTCCATATGATACTTTACTTCATTGGCCTACGAAATAGAATATTTTACATCCCACTGATATCACATCTTTCACTTAAAACTATCCACACATTTTAGTAGCAATGATCATGTCACTAACTTGTAACGGAATATATCTTGTTAATTCTAATTTTTCTCCAGTTTCAGCTGATATTTGAACTGATTATTGCATTATATAGCACATTTTCTCGTTTAATAGGCGGTATTCTGAGAGTTTTTTTATCATCTAAACAAAACAAATTCATTATTAAATATTGTTTATGATTAACTACTATTCATGATAGTTAGATAATTTTATACATAATGGCAAACATAAAAGAAGAAATTAATTTTTAATACATCTATTTCTGTTGTTACACGATTGCATGTTTAATGGTTTACGGACATGGGATATCACTATTTTTTTATTGTAAATTTTGTCTTATTTAATCACAAACGTCTGCGATTAAACAAGGCAAACAATTCCAATAAAAAAGTAGTGGTATATCATGTCCTTAAAGTATTTAATTCATAGTCATGTACAAAAAGTTTTACATGTATTTATGCTACATTTGAGTTACACAGAAATGTTTTCCTAGTACAATTAGATTTTATAGAAAAGTTAAATTTAAAATAAAAAAATTTATCTTTACGCTGTGCAAATTATCGTAAATTATTATAAATTATTCAAACATTAGAAAAAAAACATAAATTATCAAAATAGTATTATATATTGCAGCATAATTAACATGTTAAAAAAAATAAACTGACTTTATACTATCTTAACACACTAGAAATGTACGAATTTATATATATATAGATAGATAGATAAATAGATAGATAGATAGATATAGATATAATTTTTCCAACTAAATTGCGATGTTACATAAATCAAACGCAGCAGTAATAAAACGATTTCTGACGTAATGGACTGTAGAAAAATAAGCAATTATTTTTAAGTAGATTTTCCAGAAAGATAAAGAAAGAAAAATCTTTTTAACCATACCTATTTGTTTAACTATTTCGTCTTTTGAAAATTGTATATGAGAATATAGTTTAAGAAATCTCTTGAAGCTAAAAAGTCCATGTGAACATTTTGTATGTTCAAGCTTAATAAAGTAAATAATTATTGATTTTTAAAATAAATGTTTATTTCTAAAATACATATTCTGTTTTTATTAAACTGAAGAAAATGGATATAAATCATAAGCATTTTAAAATTCAATGCTTCCAAATGCCGAAAAATAAAATGCAATTTTCTGAACATAACAAGAGTATTTTGTTGACTAAAGTGTAAAGACAATATTTATTTAATCAAAATAACCCATCTCCTTTGTAAATAGATTTCAACATGAAACACATGAGAAATCCATATTCCTAAATGATGGTGCAATTTAATGATTAATAAAAAAAAAATTCAAAAAATTAGTATTTCGGTCAGACATATGTTAGGGAACATTTATCACAATCAACATCTGCAAATATCATAATTACAGAATTACGCAAGAAAGCGGAAAAATTTTAATTGGTATGTATTGCACGAAAAAATACAAGTAAAATAAATTTGATGACGAATGTACAGTAAAGTTAATGTCATTAACCATGACATTAAATATGATGCTTATATGGGATTTGCCTTTCAGAATTCGATATTTGAAATATGTTTTCTGTCTTGCTTGTACATTCTGTTAGTAAACAAACACGTTTTATTTACGTTATTTCCACACAACTCCATTACTGAATTAAACAGTCTATCATACCTTAAAACATTTCAAAGTCATAGTGATGCTACAGTGCCAATCGCAGATTGAAAATTTCCTGCTTCTTATTTCCACGTGTAGTACCTGAAATGTTACTGTAGGAGTGTCACTGGCGTCTTTTTTTTATATTTTACTTTTATCACATTATACAAACAATAAACATAATGGTAGATCACACTTTCACGCGATGTAGAAAATTGCCAAGAAAATTAATGTTTAGAAATAGTTGTGCAAACAAAAAAATTAAATAGTTGCTGTAATTGTTTTTGTAACAATATAAGTCAGAATATTGTTTTTGTAAATCGCACATAGCTTATATTTAAATCCTTAAAAACGTTACTAAAATACCCATTTTCTTACAATGCTCTTGAAAAGTACCTTTTAATTTTGCGATAACCTCTTTTGAACATTTTACTATCTTAGTAAAATGCAATTTTAAATTTTCTAGAAAAAAAAAATACATGCAACTATCAGTTTAAATATAGCCTTTTTAAAAATTAACATTTTTCATACAAAGTTCAAAACTTACATAAAACGAACAATATCTGACATAAACATGCTAAAATTTATGCAAACGCAAAAACACATTTTTCAAAATATAAAATACTTGACTGAATTTAAATTTTTTCAGTAAATTCGCAATGATAGTGAAATAATAAAAACACATAATGTAACACATCAAAAGAGAAATGAATGACGAGAGTATATTATTTATCGATTAAAAATTTAAGAAACATAATGCATGAATATAAATAGTTTCATATGCCCACTTTTTATAAAGACTTTTTAAATCACATACTTTTAAATTAATAGGAAAATGTATTTTACTAAGATGCAGGAATTTCTTATTTAAAGTATTTATGTATCAATGTGCATTATGATACAAAGATAGCTATGGAAATTCTTAGAATAAGTTTAATTAAACAATACTTGTCTTTCAGTTACACTGCAACTTTAATAAATTTGTATCTTAATAATAACACTTTTAATAATACTTTTAATTCATTACCTCATAAAGAGCCCTCGATTTTTATTTTTTATTATTATTATTTTTTTTATGCAAAAGTTGAAATGATTATGATCATTAATTCTTAATGCAATAAAATGCAATTTATTTTTAATGAATGTAAATATAAATAACATAAAAATACATTTCTTAAATTCATGATTAAATCATTTAAAATTATAAAGTGTAATATTTTAAAAGAAGACATTAATTTGTAATAGCTTCAAATAATGATTGTCACTAATTAAGTTTTTTTTAAATATTTAAGCCTCGCTACTGAATATATTTTGAGTTTTATAAATGATTAACTTCAAAGTATTTCTTTTTAAGACCACTCATATAGCATTATTTAGCATTTAAATGAAAATTATACACGAGACATAATTTATTTGGCACTTGTTGGTAAATTGGTACATTGTTTGTAGAGAAAAAAAAATCATAAAATGCACATGCATTTTGAAAGTAAGAGAAATGTGAAACTTATTTTAAAACAATTGTTTCTGTAATACAAATATATTGCTCATGTTTATTGTTCATGCTTTATAGTTCTAGCTTATAAGATATTAATTTTTTACTGCAAATGTATTTTTCTTACATTTATTACCTTTTGATTTCAAAAATGCTTTCAAAATACTATAGGAAGTTTTCATTAAATTTTATAAACTATTTATTAGAAGATTAACGCTTCAACAAGCTTTATATTTCTAAATTTATTATGTAAACCTGATGATTGATTTAAGTGGGAAAAGATTTTAAATTTCAACGCTACATATTTAAGTTCAGTGACAATTTTAGAATATCTCTTCAAATGTTATTGAATATTCGTGCATAAAGTCGTATTAATTACACTGTAATTAACATTATTTCCTTAGTGAGCATATCATTATACTTTCTGGCATATAAAAACTGAACTGTGAGAATAATTAAATAAATTTATAAAAACATATACATGCATGTATTTAATTTTAGTATTAAATTTATAAACGAAAGACCCAAAAAATTCTTTTTTGGAAGATTTTGTTTTTGCTTCAGAGCAATTAACGATAATAAATAGTTTTTTCTTAATTTCCTTATTTAGATAATTACAATTAATTATCTTATTATTAATTATCCTAGTTAACATAATTAATAATAATTATGCTCACTTCTTAATACCTTATCTTAATACATTATTGCTTAATACATTACATAGTTTCATACACCATTTCTCACTTATATTCCTTTATATATACATATTAAATTATTATATCATCATATATACTACCATGTATTTCATATACATAAGTAAAATACATACATATGAAAATACTTTTCCTATGAACTGAAAGTAATAGTGGAAAATGAAGTATTTACCATAAGCTTAATAGAGATTAAAATGTTTTCTATGTTTTAATCGGTTCTATTCTAATGTGTATATTAATTCGTTCATATTTTGTTATTAAAATTAGATTTAGTCACTTTTTATAGAAATATATTGAAATATTTGGTTTTGAGTGAATTAAGTAATTAATTATATTATTTCACTTCATCACCTAAGATAAAGAATTGAATAAACTATTGGATTAACGCCCCAATATATTTTATATTTTGAAACTTATTGCATGATCTTGATGGTTAATATACATCAGAGAAAGTTCTAAAACTAAATTTATATTCCTTGGCAATTTTAATAATTGATTTATGTAAAAAGTTCATCGACAATTTTAGATTAAAATTTTAATTACGCCTGAACTTTCGCGCATAAACTATTATCTATAACACTATATTTCCCTATAATATTTTTTAAATAAAAAGTTCATTTTTATAATTTTAATTGATAGCATCAACAACTTAAACTTTTATTAAACTTTAAATGTGTGTTTTAAAAGGTATTATTTTCTTTAAATTGTACATTTCAACGGTAAACATCACCAAGTCTTCATTTCAATCAAAGGTCACATGCTATTTCTATAAAATTGAACATTCAGAATTAAATGGAAGAAATCCACAACTAAGTATTGAGTAACATTTGAGCAAGTTTAATGTTTCTAAATATCATGTTTCATCACATTCCTTAATTTAAGTACGTTAACTTCCGAAGTTCAAATGTACTTTCTAAAGTTCACTGACTATTTTACAGAAAATTCATTAATTATGGCTCTGCATTCATCCACAAACTTACTTTTATAATAAATTAAAGTTATAAAGGATGTTTCAGTACTAAGTTTACAAACTTTAAGAGGTGGTAAGGCACACTACATGAAACGTTGTTTGTATAGCAAACTAGAATCGCAAACTTCTTATTCAGTTAAAAATACAGGGTGCTTCATTTCAATTTGAGCACAGATTTTTGGTCATCCTCTTTAATAAAAAGCTATGCGTTGCTGACGACTGAGATTTTCGCTAATCGTTGCCACAGATTAATCTCGGAAAATTAAACATTTGAAGTTACTGAAAAAATTAATTGCTCGAAAAGTATTTGTCAGAAAATTGTTAGACAAACTGAGTTAGAAAGGTAAAAAATTGTATTTTTCTGGATATAAATTTCAAATCCACTGATTATGCCATTAATCAAATATTGAATTTAAAAAATTACTAAATTTCATAATGGAGTAACATAGCGGAAACTTCACGCGTAAAAAAATAATGATAATAGCAATGTACATTGCTATTATCATTATTTTTTATCATTATCATATGACACTCGTACGAGTGTCAGCACGAGTCACAAATTATAGTAGTCTTTATTTTCTGTTAAAATATAAAAGTGAATTATGATGTCACGAGTGCATGATTTTTATTTAATTCTCGACAAATACTAGATGCGCTATTTCTTTTTAGTAGTGTATAAGCTAATTCACGTTATTAAAAAATGTAGCTATAAAACATATAAATCAATGGAAAAAGGTAATTTATAAATTGTAAATGTATTAGTAAACCGTACTAAAAAAACATAACTTTGTGAAATAAGTATCCGTTTTTATGTTATTTTAGGATATTCCAGGTAAAAGTACAGATTACATTAAAATACAAGGTTAAATTCGCAGATATATTTCGTTTGATTCAAGGTTCTTTTGGAGAAGCCGACCAGCGCAGCGGGCGTAGTCTGCTAGTAACTTTAATATTAATGAAGATATTTTAACGATGCTTTAAACAGACTTAGCTTACTTTTGTGAAAAGTGCCAGAACTACTCAGTGATTCCGTTGGCGCACGGTATGTAATGGAAGTTACATTCCGAAACATGGATCTTCTAATTTAACGCTATTTGGATGCATGGAGTAGCCATTTATAACAACTTATTTTAATTTTTAAACATATGTAATGAGTTAGATAGTGCAAATAGGGAACAATCTTCATCTACAAAACTTATAAATAAGTCCTTCCGGCTGAGAAGGGAGAGTGGGCTGATTTTGTTTTTTCCTTTTCTTTAAGGGGAACAGCAGTTTTAAATCTTCAAAAAATCGAACTTAATTTACAAGAATTTAAATATTCCAGAATAATATGTTTCGAACAGAATGAAAATGTTTTAAATAGAGCCAGGTTAATTGGAACATTTGTTTTTTAATTAGACTTGAACTGATTTTAAACTGCGATTTCGCTTTTCTGAAAACTGTGTTTTGATCGCACCGCAAAAAGAAAACAAATTGGAGATTGTACGTCAAACGTGACAAATGAGGTGCGTTCGTACTATAACTAGTTTCAGTGAAATTTATTATATCGTCTGTTATTATGATATGATTAATTTCCGTAATAACATAAGTACATTTTCAGTTGCCAACATTTTATCATTTGTTGACATTTAATGTAAATTCCAATGGGAAACTTAAGCCTCGCATTAATAATTTCAGAACTTTAAATCCACATTTAGACTCTTTTTTTCCCTTTAATATCTATTACTCCGGAAACATCTATCCAAAAACTGTCGGCAGATTATATGTTTGCTATAATTAAACAATTTTAGTATACAAATTCGGTTTTTAAATTCCGAAACACGGAAATAATATGATTCCATTTTAAATAGGACGTAATCACCATGGCAACATAGTATCCTTACCTATCATGTGATATCATTGAATTAATTACGTATGGTAGGATTTAATAGAATGATACATCTCGGTCGCTTGACGATTAATCCTCGGACGCTGCTATAGCAAAGAAGTACCAATTTTTAAAAAATTCAAATTACTTAATAAATATTTTTATTAATATCTTTTTAAGTTTTGATTCGATTTTCATAAAATTTGAAATGACTCGAAAAAAATCTGCAAAGATTATATATATATTAAATTTCAAATCCTTTGGTTGGGTAATTTTTGCGCTATTATATGCAGACAGATGGACAGACAGACAGACGGGTGGACCAGACGACGACTATAGGTGCTATTTATTTATATAATTACGAACGCACCTAAAAATTTGCAAACGATAACTTCTTATGCTGTGACATGTATAAAAAAATTACACCTAAAATATCCACATGCTGTTTTGTCAATTAAACAACGCAAATATTTATATCAATTAAAACATGGTTTTAACGTGATTCACATTTAAAAGCTCATTCTAATCGTAATTAAACAGTCTGCGTTGTTTAATTGGCAAAACCGTAGTTTAACATTGTAGGATCTTGTTTGATTAAGGATCTCATCAAAGATATTTTCAAGATAAATACACTGTCCCAATTAGGTTCGAATTGTTCCCGTATTTCAGACGTTTTGGGGATAACAAATTTTGATTTATATGTAGCATATAGACAGATTTATAAGCGATGTTATTGCAATATGTCGATTTCTAAAAAAAAAACAGTCTACATGATTACGCAGTATATAGTAAATTTGCAGTTCACGCAAAATGAACGAATAAAAAAATGCAAAAATAGTTGTAATGATGAAATTGCATGTAAAAACTATGGTGTTAATACTGACATTAAATATGGGAATTACACATGATAATCCTTTTTAGTTTACAGGCTATCAAAACCTGAGAGCTTATGTGCCCGCCTGTTCTGTATGTACGTATGTATGTATGTATGTATGTATGTACGTAACGCGATTACTCTTGATAGAACTAACCGTTTTACTTTAAATTTTGTTTACAGGTTCCTTGTGATATGGCGCTTCCCTGATTAGTTTTGGAGGTTCATTGGTTAGGCATAAAGGGGGAAACGGGGGGCTAACCCCCCCTAATTTAGATAAATGAATTTTTCATGCAGAATTATCCCATTTTCTTCAAATTTTGTATATAAGTTCATTTTGATAATGCGCTTCTGTCAATAGTTTTGGGGGTTCATTGGTTAAGTATAAAGGGGAAAAGGGGGGATAACCCCCCCTAATTTAGATAAATGAGTTTTTCATGCAGAATTATCCGATTTCCTTCAAATTTTGTATATAGGTTCATTGTGATAATGCGCTTCTCTGAAGTTTTTGGGGGGTTCATTGGTTAAGTATAAAGGGGGAAAGGGAGGCTAATCCCCCCTTAATTTAGATAAATGGGTTTTTCATGCAGAATTATCCGATTTTCTTCAAATTTTGTATATATATTCATTGTAATTAGAGACTTCCCTGATTAGTTTTAGGGGTTCATTAGTTAACTATGAGGGGGGTGACGGAGGGATGACCCCCCTTAATATATTGTTGATTTCTTTATTTTTCGAGGGTCTTATTTCAAATTCTTTGAAATAAGAGTATAATATGCAATTAGTGTGAATAGCCTGTGAGCTCAATGCCCTCAGTTTAACTGGGCAGTTTTCTTTTTATTTAAATTGACGCCGGGAAAATGTATTCCATCTCTGTATACACATTCTGATATCTAAAAAAGTCATATTTAAGTTATTTCTATACCACCCTAGGGCTGTATGATTACTAAAAGGCAAAACCATCTTTATGCGATACATCTATTCCGAAAACATGTCAGTGTTATAGCTTTATAGAGTGTTGCCAAGTATAGTTTCAAAATTTCTCAGTGTCTTTCTTTTATGTTATAATGAGAGACACTGACAGATATGTATAACGCTGTTTAATTTAAAAAATATATTTATTGTCTTATATAATCTATTTATTATCTTATCTGATAAATTTTGTATAAAAAAATCTATTTTGATTTACTATATAAATAACAATATTGTATACACGTTATAACCTTAAGTTAAGATTAAGTTAAGGAAAGTTAATAAATCGGTATTTAATTCTTAAACAAATTATATATTTTTTTTTCTTATGCTATTGAAAAGTACATTTGAAATTATTTTTTATATTAACATTTTATAGCTACTATAAAAGAATGTTTTCAAATTTCTAGAAGCAAAATACTTAGCCATCACTTTAAAAATGTTAAAAATGTAGTGGCTGACATACAAAATTCTATAGTTAAATGTAAGGCACAAAGTGGAAAGAAAACATGTTAAAATTTATGGTAATTCAAAAAGGTATACTTATCGAAATATGAATAATTTACAGCATTTTATTTTCTTTTTAGTAAATTCAGAGCGACAATGAAAAAAAACAGAAATATATTAGAAAGAAAATATTAAAGAAATATCTTTTATCAAATAAAAATGAAATTACTATTAATATGAGTATAAATTATCTGATATGCTCAAAATATTCCTTTAATTTTAAGTCATAAAAAATCAGAATAAAATAAGATATTACTCTTTTAACAAAATTTTAAAACATCTTTCAAATTCTAATTTAAAGTACTTATGTATCAATTGACAGCCTCATTAAAATAGATCTATATACATTTTAAGAATATTTTAAACTATAATCTGGAGTTTTACTTTTTATTTTTTTTATTTTTGTATAACGACACATTTTTTTATGTAAATATATTTATACATTAAGGTAAATCATCAATTCCATTTTCTTAATAGTTTAATGTTTTGTTTCAAAAATTCAAGTAATTATGAAACCTTTTTCTTAATGCATTGAAATACTATTTATTTTTCTGTTACTTAAAGTTTCCCTAATTAATAGAGTGTAAATAACATGAGTAAAATATATAATACTAACGTAATATATAATGCTAAAGTAATTATACTAAATTTCCATTGTAACATCTAACATTTAAATAAAAGACATTAATCTATATTTGCTTCAAATAATCAATGACTTTAGTTACATATTTAAAATTAATTAAACCCGTTGTCCCTAAATATATTATACGTGTCACATAAATAATTATCTGAAAAATATATGCTTTTAACAGCCTTAACATGCCAGTTTATATTTAGTTAATAAATTAATATGACATGCGTAGAATAACTTATTAGACATATGTGTAAAAAAGTTAAACACATTATTACATTTTATAAAATGGCAAATGAACAATAGAACTGTGATATTTTTGCATTACAGGACAGAAAAAAGTTATGAAATAACCAATTAATTTCCAAGTACAAAATTACTCTAAAATATTATACTTTTCTGAAGAATAAAAACAACTATTAATAGTTCATGATAATACATACACCACCTGATGTTATTGACAAGGTACTCTGAGTTATTTGTATCTATTGGTTGTATGTCTAAGTAACTCAACAGACGTATATTTAGAAAATTTATAAAAAAGGTCCTGGGCTTGACTTCCGGTATGGACAGTTTTCAACTCAGTTGAAAAATGTCAAAAAATCATAATTTACCATTAAATACACTCATGTTTGTGAAAATTGGAACACCATGAAGGAGTTGTCAGAAATTAATGAAATTTATTCCAATTAGTACTATTCGTGGTACAAATAAACAATCAAATTTACAATATAAAAAAGAACCAAAAAGAACGACGAAAATTAGTACTTTGTGTGTCCGTCAGGCTGAGTTATGAGAGCCTGTATACGTCGTGGCATTGAATCGCACAGGTTCTGAATGTAATCCCGGGGAATGACATTACAGATGGTTTAGACTTGAAGCCAAAGTTCAATCTTACTGTGTGCCTAACCAGCTGTACGAGCGAGTCATCCAACAATGAAATCCCAGACATGCTCGATGGGAGACATATCCGGGGAATAAGCAGGCCATGAAAGAAGCGAAACCATGTGGGCACTAAAGAAGGCTTGTGCAGTCTGAGAAACATCTGCGAGAGCATTATCCTGCTGCAATACAGCATCCGGAATGCGTCGAATAAGGAGGCGGACTTCTGACTCCACAATTTCCTTTATGAAGCAATCACTGTTCAGGTTGCCCGCAATGTACACTAGATGGGATCAAAAATTATATCCAATAGCTCCCCACACCATGATGCCAGGCGTTTGTGTGGTATGACGATGGATAACACACCATGGGAGTAGACGTCCCCCTCTGTAACGTCTGTCGCGTACTCTTCCATAACTGTACTCCAGATTGTAGCCAGTTTCATCGGAAAAGGCAAGTTGTTGCCCCTGGACATGTCACGCACTGTGTTGTTGATCCTATTGAAGTTGGAGGCGTCTGTGCTTCAGCGAGAGGGAAATCCTACGTAGAGAAACCCTTGTATACAGTTCATGCTTCAGCAGACGGCAACGCACTGTGGAGATAGACAACAAAACACCTGTAGCTGTTCTCCAACGTTGTGCTAACACACGAGAGGACGCTGTACGGTCCGTCACAGCCAAATGGATAATGTGTCTGTCGTCCCATGCCGTTGTGCTATTGCGTGCCCGACTGCAAGATCTTCGCCTTATTTGGTTATTGTCTGTCCATTTCTTCCAAACACGCATCACTGTTGCAGCAGTACACTGCGTGCGGGCTGCGAATTCCCGATACGAAAATCCAACTTATCGTGCACCGACGATCCGGCCTCGTACGAACTCCGTTAGTTGTTGGTTTCGCTTTCTCCGTTTTTGACGAGGCATATTGACCACCAATGAAACGTTTAACACAGACAGAGGAAGATAAATGGATTTTAACGCATTTTTAAGTACTTTATATATTTGGAACAAGCGACTGATAAAGCGCCGATTCTCGTTCCACGCATGCTCAATCACTTTGTAATTCTATTCATTTGCATGTCTTACCTCGCTTTGCATTTCCTGTAAGTTTGATTCAATTTGCATAATTCCTTCATGGTGTTGCAATTTTACAAACATGATTGTATAACACTTACTATTTTTCGTGCAAAAGTATTTAACGAAATTTAACTTATTAATTCCCGAACACGTCTTATATTTTTAAACATGCTGCTTATCCATATTCATTAATTTAAGCTTGCTAATATTGCTTTTTCTAAATCTATTTGCTTTTAAAAGCTTCAAACATATTCATTTACATGTTTTTATTTCAATAAATGTAATATGTATTTTAATCATTTTCTGACGAAAAGTTAAATTTATAGAGAACGATAATGAAGTATTTAGATAATGAAGTATTTATTTTTAACTACAATAGCTGATTTAAATTTCGCTATAAAACTTATTATTTAAAGTACAGAAGGTATTTAAATAAATTTTATAAACTTGAGGATTTACGCTTCAACAAATTTTATGTTTCGAAATTTATTGCATAACCTTGATAGATAATTTAAACGAAAGGAGTTTCTGAATTTTGACTCTACTTGATCAGTGACATTTTAAAAATAACTCCTCAAATAAGACTGAAAATATTTATGCATAAAAGTTTATGAATTATAGTTTAATGAATATTGCGCTCTTATATAGTGACCTTATTTTTATATATTTTAGATTTTAAAAATAGATCTAAGAGAATAAAATTAATACAATTATGCATATACATATACATATAATTTTATTTTTTAAGAACATTAAGAAATGGAAAGCGCCAAAAATTGATTTCTTGAACATTTTCTTTTACATGCCAGAGTGGCTAACATTGATAAATATTTTTTAATTTCATAAATTTCCTCATGCTCTGAAAGTAATATGTTATCTCCAAAGTTACATACATCATTTACTCAGGTGTATGTTTACATATAAAGATATTACATAAGATAAGTATATAAGTAAAGGCCATGCACCTGTAATGCGCCATCTACTTTAAAAAATGAAAGAAACAACCTTATGTATCACCCTCAAATAAAGTGACAGGTAATTAGTTGGTACCATTCTCTTCAATAATGTAAAATTCTATATAGGCAGATACAGTCAAACAAACAACTTTTAAGTACTAAAACATTTAAAACTAATTGAAGACTTGTTTCAGTACCATTCAGCGTACCGTTATCAGTGAAAAAAATGATGCAATTTTTTCCATATATATGGAGAACAAGCGGATTCTAGAGATAGGTTTCTTGACCAGTCGAATTACAAGAAATTACAAGGAAAAGCCAATAGGAAATTCTATAAGTACAGGAACTATTAATGTGGGAAAAATGCTAGTCAAAATTAAGAAAAGGAGGTTTTCCATAATATTTTCAAAAATTGGGCAGTAGCAGTGTAACAGATTAACAATGAACAAAATTTTTATGATTTTTATAGATACGGAATCCTTCAGAAAGGTTAAGTTCAAGTACAAAAGTGGGTTTAGAGATAATTTTAGTTGAGTTAAATGCAAAGGAGTTGTTTATTTCCCAGCAAAGTTTTATAATGGGCGATTTGCAAATCAACGGTTGGAAATGTATTCCGGATCTGTATTTAATTCTACTGTCAACATAGATTTCAAGGTAAGCAATTGTTTACCTGAAATAGTCTTGAAAACGTTTTTTTTTTTTTTTTTACGATTTCTAAAATTTTTTAAGAGGTTAATTTTAAATTCCTATATTTCTTTTTTTTAAAGTATATGCAATATTTTATAAAAATATACTTTTTATAATTCATTGAAAATCTAAAGATATGAAAAAAAGTGATTATAAATTAAAAAATAAGCGTATTTTAACATTTAATGATGGTATATTTTAGAGTTTGATGCTTAAGTCGTTCCAGTAATGGTCATAGCTGTCCATAACGGGAAAAAAAATCATGTAATAGTTGATACTTGCGGCACGTTACTGGAAAATTTGTTGCATTTCTTTCTAAACGCTGATATTATTTATTACATTTTTAGTGTTTTGCAAAATTATGGATAAAAGAAACATAAAAAGTTCTCTGAAAAGCTAATGATATATGTTATTACAGGTGTTTTTAAAGAATCAGCTTTCGTGATGTAGTTAACTTACATAAAATTTAAATAACATATTTGCAAAGAAAATAAATAAATTATAATTGAAGAAAAGGAGCCCAAGAATAATATTTTCTGTAGAACAAGAAAATGTTGCTGCTTCACAGATAAAATTATGACAGATGCTGGTATTACTATAACTAAAGAAACATTGCTGCAGTGCCGGTTTGCAGCAAACATTGGTGGTGGTGCTGTTTCAGAAAATGTTTCAAACATTATTCAATTATTCAGTAAACAAATTGGACGTTTCACTAAACATTTTCAATAAATATTATTAGAAAAGAATTTCTCTTGATTTAATGAAAACCTAACAAAAATTACCTATTGTGGTTAAATAAATATCGGCGTAAATACTTCATATTTTCAAGAAAATCTGCTAAAACCTGAAATAAATGATAACAAATGTTTTGAAATACACATTTTGAACTTAAAACATTAACAATTTTACGCAGCGTAAATACACTGCATAGAAATATTTTTACATATTTGGTCTAGGCTGTCCTCAAAATAAAAATTCCACGTTTTATAAAAACAGTTGTAATACAAGTTTCTTCATAAACAATCAAAAGCGAAGAGAATGGAGAATTTATTAATATATCACAATGAAAATCTTACAGAAATGTGGAAATTTTTCTGTTCTACTCTAAATAAATTTAGGCTTGAAAATTCTCATAATACCATCTCTTCTCATAGCTATCTCAGAAAGCAGACTATTTGAACTGAACTGTAAAAACAGCAGTGACAATCTCTGCCTTAAAAATTTCTTCTCGGATATATAAGCCCGCCACAATAGTCAATGTTCTGTAGCAACCCACTGTAAAAATCAGTAAAAATGATTTATTGTATAGGAAACCAGGATCAAAAATCCATTTATTTAGTCAAGTCAGTAGTGAAGATATTTTAACGAAATTTACAATAGACTCTGCATCTTTGCATCTTTGTATGAATTGTTAGCATAATGTAAGAATTCTGTCAACATATTTTGACTACTGTTAAAGTTATTGAAGTGGGGCATCCTGTATTTTTAACTATATAAATGTATTTCTGACCCTGGAGTCTTATACAAAAATTGATTTGTTTCAGTGTAGCAATCCTTAAAGTTTGTATTATGAATTCGGAATCACTCTGTATAGCTCATCATTTAATACATGCTAATTTAATCTAGTGCATTAACGTCGAAATAACTTTTATTTCGAGACTTATTTCAGAATGCTTTATTTATCATGGTGCTTTATTTACAGGAGAGGAATGTCTACAACAAAATCTACTTTTCGTAAAAGTTTTTGTCATTCATTTCTGTCAAAATTTCATTGAATATTTTATAAAAGCCGTTCACTTGCGTCTGAGCATTCATGCATGAAATCAGGTTTATAAGACTACAATTAACGGTATATTTTTAAATGAAAATTTTATTTTCATACATTTTGCTTGAAAATATCAATCGCCTTTGAAAAAATAAACAACTTTATTAAACATTAAATATGCATTTTTAAAGGGTATTTTTTTATATTAATTCTTCTCCACTTAAGCCATCACACATTTTAACAAGTCTCTATTTTAATCAATATTTGAATGACTATTCCCTACGAATGCGGCCTTCAAGAGTAAATAGAATGAAATACGCTACTAAGTATCGAGTCACATTTGAACAAGCTAAATGTTTAATGTATTTAAATATACTAAATTCCTTAATTTAAGAAAGATAACTTGAGAAGTTCATATGCATTTACTACAAGTTCACTGACATGTTTGTAGTAAATTCTTTTATTATCACTGTGTATTCACGTATGAATTTATATTTATAATAATGTAATTAATGATATATATTTAAACAATAACCTTATTCGCGTAATATTTATTTTATACAGTGTGATTCGAAAACGATTCGACAACATTTGAAATGTAGTTGTGCACAAAAACAAATGATTTTTGCATCGGAAACTAGGTTTGTAATAAATTTTTCTTCACTTAAAACTGCAGCATGCGTTTCTGAAATCTGAACATAACTGTCTTCTTTTAATATAATAAATATAAAAATATTTGAAAGTAATTTTTAAAAAATGTATAGTTGGCAAAAAAAGAAAAAAAACAGAGGCATCCCCATACATTATAATCCCTAAATTGTCACAGTAGAAAAACGAAAATAGCCATTCGAATAGAAAGTATGTCTTTTTTTCAATTTATTTTAAAAACAATTGGGTTATAGGTCGTCTTCATGCTGAAATTGTACCAAACTCTTAAATATTAAAAACGAATACTTATTATACACTTGACTTCGTATTTAACTTTTATGTTAAATTTTACCTTAAAATTTAACACAAGAAGTCATTCAATTAAATAGCTGAAATATTATGAAAGTTTATCGTTTAGAACGCCTACTCTTAAATTCATTTGTAATTATTGCAAAAGAGATTGCAATAAAGGTAGTTCTTAGCCATTTCCGCCAAAAAACACTTGGCGGAATAAGTTGTAAGTTTAGATTCGCATATCTGTTGCTTCTAGAAATCGATTTTTGTTACATTTTATATTTTTTACAAAATTAATTTTAAAAAAAATCAAAAAGTATATCAATTGTAAAATTGAACCTTTGTGTGTCATTGTAGCCTATGAGTTTTTTTTTTAACAAAATCGTTTTATAGAAGCTTCAAATATGTAAATCCAAAATTACATAGTAGATTATTTCAGGCAAAACAAAGTAATTAATATGTTTCGTTAAAATTCATATTTAGAACTGTTGTCATATTATCTTTATTGTAAAATGTTGAGAAAGGCAAACCAATAACAAAAATCATGATTCAAGCATATATTATGAAACACGTTCAAATACATTCAGAATACTGTAATGAAACTTTAAAGTTAAATAAGGTTTATAAGAAAGTATGAAAGTAAATAGTTTAGAAAGCGTATAAAAAATTGATAACCCATTTCAGAAATTATCGTACATAGAAAGGTTGTAGATTTCTTTGTGAAATCCTTATCTGTAAAGTTTTATATACACCGCATATTCAGCTAAAATTTTAGTCACATAAAAAAAATCGCATAACACAACTAAAATCGCATTTACAGAAACTTCCATCCATGGACAGCAATTTAGTCGTTTCTTTTCGCAGACTTGTGTTTGAATTTCTTTATATTCATATTTCAATATACTACATAAAGTTCAGCAGCAAAGTACATAACACAATAAAACCACCCTTAAGCAATTCACGTCCATAGTTAGTAAAACTTACTTATTCTTTTGTGCTGCCCTGTATATGACGTATAGTATTTATACACACCACATAATATGCAAAAATCAAAATTTAATTTAATTAAAATTTAAAACAGTTACTATAACAGAAAACACACTTCTAGAAATTATAGGTCATATTCAGTAATAATTTACTTTGTGTATCCTTGTAAACAAACGAGAAATGCTATGTAAGACATATTTTGCATCACACTTCTCATAGTGCACAACAGTAATATATATTAATTTCATTTTCTTAGAATAGTGTAACATCATTAAAGTACACTGCAAGCGATATTTCACAGTATGTCATTATGTAATGGAATTATTTTGTGCGACCCAGTAAATAAATGATGAATGATTTGAAATCCACATTCTGCAAAATGCAAGTTTGTGTGCATCTCAGAATTGGTTATCCATTTAATTATGTTTGAAATTGTGTAACATCAACATAAGAAGAGAAACAATGTTTCCCAATGACCATAAAGCAACGGAATTCTTTTAAATGTCGTTTTAAACGATTTGTAACTGCAAATGTTACACTTTTCATCTTCAATAGCGGTTATGCTATAGTAAACTTCAATAAACTATATCAATTACCTGGCAATCCTAGTATATTTACGAGAGTTAGTGTACGGACGTAAAATGATTGTACGGAAGATGGTCAGACAGACAAACCAGAGTCATAAACAGCTTAAAATGAGATGGAAATTGTTGAAAATGGACACAATAAAAGTTTCAAAAATGCATTAATTAAGAAACTGGTAATGAAGATTCTAGAAAAATAAAACTACAATTAAATGTGCCAATTCTTTAATTTTCATTCTTTTGGATTAATTTTATAAACCATCATGAACGTAATTTAGTTTGTAATCATGGAAATAATCAATTGCTTTTTTGTCTTCCATTTATTTATCCACTTCATAAAATCCTCATATGCATCAAACATTGCCATTTATATTTATTTTCATTAAAAACTTCCATGTATTTGTTTCTTGTGATTTATTGGATGTAAATAAAATTTTCAATATTTCACACAAAAGTTATATTTGCACTTTACCTTTCATTGAAAAATAGAATGAAAGTATTTAATTTGAACTAGATAAAAAAATGACTGATAACTCTATATCTCATTAAGGTACAAAAATTATTTCGTTGAATTTCACAACATAGTGGATTGAAAATCCAATAATTTTTGTATGTAAAATTTTATTATCTTCATGGTTAATTTATATGTTCTTGTTTAGAGAGGAACATCAAAATGATTTAACAAATTTTTTACACAGACTACAAATATATCACATTTTCAACTCATATAAATTTTAAAGAGTCGGCAATTTTTTAAAAGATAATAAAGTTAATATACCCGACAAAATGTATTCGATGGCAGTCGATGAAAAAAAAAAGAAAAGAAACACGCTTCTTGCAAGCCCATTTTACTTAGATTTTCGTTTAAAAGTATAAAGTCACTCAACACTTATGTTAGGTATTTTTAAGGCTTTTATCACGGGTCTGAGCAACGTCGGGAGAGTCCGATTATATGTATATATAGCTTCACAATTTATGGATTTTTAAACGTCACATTACTTTTTATGGTTTCTGAAAAAGAAAGTGTAATTTCCTGTTTGTCATTTTAATAGGAATTACATGTTTTTTTGTTATAATGTTTTGTTATTAATTTATTTGTTTTGTTTATACACGTTGTTTTGTTATGAATATATTTTATGTTTAATATAAATAACATCTGCATATTTTTATTGTATTTATTTATTTATTTATTTATCTACTTCTTTGAAGTTTTAAGTTTTTTAACTTCAAAAACAAAAATTTTTATACCTAGACTAATTAGTCAAGACAAATTAAATTAATTAGTATATTGCTTTTGAAATTAAAAAAAAGTAGAGTTGTGATATGCTTTTTATTATGGAATGATGAGAAAAAAAATAGAAATGACAAAAGTTATAAGTATATTATCTGCATTACATAAATTAACATATTAAGAAACTAGGAATAAAGCTTTTAGAGAAAACTAATTGCACTTAACAGTTAAAAATATTTAAGGAACATTTATTACCATGTGTTACTTCCTTACATTTTATATTTTCTTGATTTAAAAACCATCATAAACGTATTCTTTATTTTTAAGCTTAAAAACAATTAATGCCATTAATTAACAAAATGTTTCTTAATATTTTTTTTATCTGTTTAATAACATTTTGCCATCAACTTTATTAAAATCATCGTTCAATTAAAGTATTTTCTTGATATTTACATTTAATAACTTTAGTATACTAATATTTATTTGGATCTATATTTAAATGGATGTAATTAAAATTTCCAACAAAATTTTAAGAAAATTTAAATTTATATTACGTTTTACAAAGAAATAATGAAATATTTATCTTGAACAGCATTAGATAATTTACTTATAATTCTATAGCTCATTATTTAAGGTACAGAAATTATTTCGCTGAATTTTATAAACTATTGTTAACGCTTCAATAACTTTTATATTCAGAAATGTATTATGTGATCATGATGGTTAATTTAAGCGAGAGGAATTTCTAAAGTTCAACTACATTTATTTAGGTTCAGTGACAATTTTTAAACGACTCTTGAAATACGATTAAGCATTCATACATACAATTACATTAATTATACTTTAATTAACTTTATATATTTACACTGAGTTTACTTTTTAAACTTTTAAACGTATGATCAAAAATTTATAAGCAAAAAAATTAATATCCATACATTTTTAATTGTAAGTGTATATTTTTAAAGGAAGGTAATTATACAGTAATGAAAAACAATAAAATTGTTAATCGGAGTAATCGTAATAATATATAGTTATTTGAACAACTATTTATTATACTTTATAACAAATCCTTAATTCGTATTAAAGTTGTATAAATAGTTGTAAGGTAGAAATGAAAATATTGAAATGTTATTTTTAGCATAAAAAGAACGGACGTTAATTTTCGGCTTCAAAAAAAGTGAAACTTTAAACCTTTATTTTGAATGGTTTCTTAAAGGAAGTTGTAATTTTCTCTTCTCTTTTTTTTTAATTAATGAAATG
This sequence comes from Maratus michaelseni, assembly GCA_963931845.1. Taxonomy (NCBI): domain Eukaryota; kingdom Metazoa; phylum Arthropoda; class Arachnida; order Araneae; family Salticidae; genus Maratus; species Maratus michaelseni. Next base: position 76,234,553 of record OZ007590.1, on the reverse strand, counting down.
TTGACTTTGAAAATATTTATCTCATATAAACTATAACCTCGGGTTTTTTATTATTCCGCAGTTTATGTTTAAAATTCTTTTAGAATAATAAAAAAGAGAAAAAAAATATCATACCTAACATGTTGTTTTACGTTTCAAGACACATTAATTTTATTAGCATATTTCGTTAGAAATTAGATAAATGTAGAATTGTTATATTCTCCTTAATATAAAACAGTGAGAAAGAGGAAAAACAAAACAGTAAAAGCTGTGTTTATTTCTTCTACATTTCATAAAACCCTTAATTAAGAATTTAAAAATAAAAGTTTTTACAAAAATATAACAGCCCTTAAAAGTTCATAAAATTGATGAATTTTTAATATCAATTATCGCGTCTTTACTTTTCAGATTTTCTGATTTAATTCAATAAAGAACCATAATCTTAATTTAATTCTGAAGCATAAACATAGTTAATTATGCATTTTGTCATTTATTTTTCTTTAATTAATGAAAAGTTTTTAAATCCACTTCATAATATAATGCGTAAAATATTGTGTTTTCTACAAATTTTTATTGAGGAACTGCAATATTTCAATACGAATTTCATTCTATTTTAATTATTGGAATTAATCTTTCCAGCAATATTTCAAGAAAAGTCAAATTTATATTCTCTCTGATAAGAATATAATCAAATATTTACTTGGAACTGCATGAGATAATTTACTTATAAATCTATAGCTTATTATTTAAAGTACAGAAATTATTTCGCGGAATTTTATAAACTAGTGGATTAACGCTCGAATAACTTTATATTCAGAAATTTATTACATGATCACGAGGGTTAATTTAAGCGAGAGAACATTCTAAAGTTCAACCGTATTTACTTAAGTTCAGTTTCAGTTTAAAAATAACTCTTGAAATATGACTAAGCTTTCATACATAAAATTCCATTGATGGCACTTTAATTAACCTTATATCCTTTCAAAGTGATATTTTTTATGCATAATAATGAAATTGTGAGAAAAAATTAAATAATTATAAATGTTTAATCAGAAGAATATATTATTGAAATGGAAAATGAAACTTGGTGTTAAGAAGAAATGTAACTTTTAATCGGACTACTGCGATGAACCGAATTCAGCTCCGACCAATCCTATTTAATAAATAGAAAATTTCTGAAGGTAGAAAATTTCTGAATTATTTCTTCTTTATACATTACATTTAAATAATTTTGATTCATTAACAATGGTGTCCAACGTGAGTAATATGATGCTGCGCCAGACTGCGCGCATGAAATATATCAATAATACTTTGAGAAAAACTGAATATGAAGTATAAACATTTGTAAAGTAACAACTATAGAAAAATTTACATAAGTATTGCAAGGAACAAATCACGAGTAAGGAACAAGTAATGACCAGAACTGCCAGAGAATGAACAGAAAATTGACATGCTTCCTAATTCCATTGTAGGTTTAAAAACTATCCTAATAATATATTTAGTATATTTCAATGCAATTAAAAATAGGTTGTCTAATTAAATATAAAGTAGATATTTTTGTGCCAATGCTATGTTTAATATTTATTATTATTGTTTTAGGTCTCTACAATTGAAAAGCTGAAAAACATTTATAAATGATATATATTTTTTAAATACTGAAATGTAAAACACGTAGACATTGCATTATAGTCCAAATTTTTATATATTTACACCTTACTACGCAAATAAAGCACGTAATGAAAAACTGATAATGAATGAATTTATTTAAGAAATGGTAATAAATAACTTTCATCAATCTGCAAATATTTTTTTATTTAATTCTGTATAGATTATTTAATCCCTAATATTTAATATACGTACTACGTAACAGTAACAGAACGATAGTTTGACCATCTGTGTCATTCTACGGCGAAAATTACTTTTTGACCATAAAAATTTTAAAATATGAATTTAACACGAAATAATTTATGCTATCAATAGTTCATCTTTCACAATTCATATTTCAAGATTTATGTAGGTGGTCGTACGGTCATTTTATTATTTGGTACATAATTATTTTATAATGATTAAGGAATAGTAATTTCTTGAATAATAATGTAATTGTTCATACAACTACGGGAGACACAAATACACAATTTTTTGTTCCATATTACCAGTCTTATTTAGTGCACGGCATGTATCTTGGGGTAAGCATCTCTAAAAAAGTTTTACATATATGGATTGTAAACTTATTTTTCTTAAATAAATGATGCTTACCTTTTAAATCACAAGCGGACATAATAAAGTTCGTGATTACATAATGTTCGCGACCATGTCTAGTTTACTGAGAGTACTTCAAAATCAATGACATACGACAATATGCACTTCCAGGGGTAACAACCGAAATTAATCGGCAAGATGCCTCCTGCCTCTGAATATATTTTTAGGTGACAATCGCTACTATAGATGGAAAATGCATAAATCTACATAAAGTTTGAAAAACCTCAAATTTGGGAAACTTTTTAGAACCACATACGTGCAAAATAAGCGCATATTTAGAAAGAGCAGAAAATATCCTATCAGATGACTATATTTCCACCAAGATATCTAGATTTAGCGGCGAACTTCATGCGCTAAAACATTCGAGAAGTACAAAATTGAATTGTTGCCAATTTTTAAACGGCAATATCGCCACACCCTTCTACCTGTAATTAGCCAAATTTACTTGATTCCTGTCCTTTCTACTTGCTTAAAAATGGGCACACAATAAAGCATATCGGTGTTTTAGTTCAGGAGAAATTTAGCCTTTTGTTTGTAATACATTACTGAAATCACTCGGGATTGCATGTTACATTAACACAATTGGCATATTTACGCTCAACAAAATTCATTTGTAAGGAGAATCGCACCGTTCCATACGCGATTCGGCTTAAATGTTTGTCTTGGAGTGTTTGGCCATCGCTTGAAAGACCCACGTGTGTTCAAGGGTCACCTGATAAGCAATACATACTTGGAGTTCATGGAACATCAAATGCCAGTATTATTTGATGTCATTCCTGCACCCCAAAAAGAGGAAATCATTATCCAACACAATGCGTCCTCTGCACATTTTCAAACGCCAGCCGTTCGGTACTTTCTGATTCGGCAGAATCCGCCATGGATTGTTTGTATGTAGACAATTCTTTGGCCACTTTGATCAACTGTTCTATTAAAATACGTGTGGACCTATCAAGCAACCGCCAAACACTCCAAACCAAATATTTAAGTCGAATAATTTCTGGAAATATGATTTTTTTCGTTTTAATTGGATATTATTGAATGTAATTATTCCAATTATGTAAATTTCACATGCCAACCTGAGTGATTTTTGTGATAAATTGTAAACAAAATCCTAAATAGCTTCTCAGCTAACACACCGATTTGGTTTATTGTAGTCACATTCGAAAGCTGTAAGGATTTGATAAAGTGGACCAATTGAAGCTAGAATACTGTTTGCGATATTGCTTTTAAAATATTTTTGCGGCGGTTCACTTTTGCACGTTGCCAAAGTATCAGTTCTTGTGGTATTTTCTGCTCTTTCCAAATATGTGCTTTTATGCATTTAGGGCTTCTAGAAACCTTATAAATTTGGGGGGGAGGGGAAACCTCACAAATTTGAGTGTTTTGAGAAAGGTCACAAACTTGGGGGTTTTCAGATTTCACGCATTTTCTTCGTATCCGTCATAACGGGTATATATATATATATATATATATGTGTGTGTGTGTGTGTGTGTGTGTGTGTGTGTGTGTGTGTGTGCATGTGTTTGGTGTGCATGTGTTAAAAGATAGCAACTTTTTATGTTTAAAAATAATAACGTACATTATTCCAAATGTTATAAAATTGTGTCACTAATGTAACCAAGGAAATTAAAAATGTTCTTTATTAAATTTTTAATATTTTCATCAAAAAACATATTTCGACTCCAATAATCTTTAAAGATAAATTATATCTATTCTGTGTTAAAATTTTTATTGCATTTCTAAATACTGAGAGAGGAAATAAAATTCATAATAATAGAATATTTTTCCTACACTTAAAAAAAGCTATATTTTCAAGTTAACTATGACATATTATGTAATATTAATATTTCATAAAAATGAAACACTCATTAAAAATGGATCTGAAAAAAAATTTACATTTAATACTGTTTATCAAATGCATAAAAATAAATATTTTTAATTAATTCTTTTTTTGTTTAACAGTCACAGTAGAATATTAAAAATTAAAAACTCAAAAAAGTTAAAAAAATTAATAAATGGTTTTACATAAATATGAAAATTAGTTAATCTTTACATGAATTATTTAAAATACATAATATTAAAACTTTTTGATAAAAAGTTCGACAGTTACGTATGACTTGTATGTACGTATTCTACGTATGTTACGTTGACTTAATTAAATATAATTTCTTTTCGTAAATGTCGGAGGTCTCTTTAATAAAATATTAAAATTATTTATGTAAACAGAATTATTTAACGTTTATTGAATTTTTAATTTTTTTCAGCACCAGTTTATTTTTTCTTAATTAATTAATATATTAATTCACAAATAATATTTTTTAAGTAGATCATTAAATATCAATCTTATCATTTTTCCCATTTCTTTGGTGTAAAAAATATTTTTAATGCCTTTAATTAATGTAATAAAGTTGAAATCATTTCTTTAAATTTAATACGATTAAATATTGTAATTCTTCCTATTTGAAAATAAAAGATAACTTCTTCTGTTTCCTATTTGATTTTTTGTTTTTTATTTTCATTTTTTCATGCTGAGAAATTATTTTTGTCCCTCTCTTTTGTTTCTTCAAACGAATTTTTTCTTTAATAAATTATTTTAGTTGCAAGAATCCTTTGAAATACATTCTAAGTAATATATTTTAATATTACAATGTGTTTTTCGAACTGCTAATATCCAGTTGCTTCAGGAAAATTGATAATTTTTCAACATAGTAAGCATGATTTGTTAGAAAAATCACATTAGAGACAAAAGTGTATCATACCATTTACGGTGTTTACAGGATTTTCATATCAAAATGAATAAAATAATGCATTTATAGATAGTGTTTACTATGAAACCAAACTTCATAAAAAGCTTTTTTGATTTTTTTTCACTTAGTAAATAAAAGAATTGTTATTTTTGATAATAATAAAAGTACTCAATATTCAATCATATTTATTGAATGATCACAAATTTATTTTCTATATAATTTGAACTTATTATTGACCTGACAAACTTCATTAATTTCTCTAATGCAGTGTCGATAGTCGAAATCTATGTACATGACATAAATGTTTACTTATTGCCAATATGCTAATTCTTCATGACTCAATGTTACTATGATATTTAAAATTCTGTAATTTTCTAATTGTATTTTTTCTTTTTGTCTGTTTTTCAAGTTTTGTCTAATTACCTTTAAAAGTCTAAAGTGTATTGTGAATACACTAACTAGCAAATGATATTCTAAGATTGTTATAAGTTTTGTTTCAATTTCATGAAGATATTTAAACTTAAGGGGTCTTGTACCTTTTAAGCTCGCCGAAAATCAACATAAACTTTCAAACTTTGAATTAGCATAGCTTCAAAACTTTTTTGTGTATAAGCATGTAATTTTGACAATTGGTTAAACAGATTGTGCTATTTGATATAATACCATTAGAAACTGACTAGTCTTTTACAGAATTCGAGCATTGTTGAAAATAAAATTGCTCTTTTTTTATTCCGTAAGTCATTGCGCGCATACCTTGAGAACGTATGACTGTATTGTTATGAAATTTGAGACAGATAAAATGACCTACTCTTAGGTCAAAATTATTTCATTAACCAAGTAACAAAATATATTTTTTTGTAAAAAATTTCAAAATTTTACAATTTTTAATGAATAAAAAATTAAAAATGTGTAGATCATTTTAAACACACATAAGTACTTACTATCTAAATCCAATTTCATAACAATCCATGCATACGTTCTCACGATATCATGCACGCAATGACTTACGGAGTAAAAAAAAAAAGGAGCTATTTTAATTTCAACAATGCACAAATTCAGTAAAATATTTGTCAGTTTCAAATAGTATTAGAGTAAAAATCACAATCTATTTAATTAATAATCAAAACTTTGTGTTTATACATATAAAAGTTTTGAAAATACACTAAGTCAAACTTTGATTGTTTTTCTCGATTTTCGTCGCGCTTAAAAGGTACAAGACCCGTTAATAATAAAACTTGTTTATTTATTGTATTTCATGTAAATTGGAATTAGATACAATTATCTTGTAAATTTTAAAATAAGTACTCTTGTTTATTAGGGAACATATTCACGAAGATGTCTTTGTAGCGCTTATAAATATCAAAATTTTCAAGGTAAAAAACTGACCCATTCATATAAGAAAATTATTGTCTTTCATTTAGATTAACACATAATTAATAGCATAATACTTACATGCCTATTATTTTTTATCGGAATTGGTTTCCCGTACATAGCGTGAGAACGTTTTGCATATCGAGTGTCGTACGTAACTTGTGTCAAACTGCCATGTGTTGGTTCTGTTGAAATAATTTTCAAGTGATATTTTTCTTCAATTTTTTTTTTTACTAATTTATCTTTTTAAAAAAATCATGTTAGTAAAAAACTGACAACTACAAAGAAACTTCTAGTAAAATAAAAAATGTATTAACAAATTGTAATTTGCAGTTTGAATCTTCGGATAAGTATATTTCATATAGAGGATATCCAAAATTGAATTTTTCATGTTTTATATGTAACAATGTTAGTTTATACTTGTTGAACCGGACAGCTGGATGGGGTAACCCCATCCAGATGATTTTTCTTAATGTAGTATTTTTATACATTACTTTTTTAAGAACTTTTTATATTTGTTTTATACACTGCGTGACTATATATGGATGGGTAACCCCATCCAGATAATTTTCTAGCTTTGTTTCCTTTTTGCTTTTGTTCGCATTAATTTTTGTGGTTGTTTTAAAAACTATATATATATTTTTTTTGGCGCAGCTTGTCCTCAATGAGGCCTTGTGCCATTAAACTCTATACAACCAACCAACCAACCAACCAAAATTGAATTTTACTTGTAACAATTCATTGACTAAACAGATTTAATGATGATAAAATTGGCATGTTTTAAAGGTAACTCACAAATGTTATTCTCGATTATTAAAAAGTTAACATTTTCGCCCATATATGCGTATTGCTATGCGTTGTTAGAATTTATGCCACGGCGCAAATCGGCGTGTAAACCTTGTTCAAATGTCCATTCATTATAGCACTTCATTCTCTCTCTTGCTTTTAGTCGGAATACTGAAATTTTTTAGAAATATTTTATTTTTGCATATCTGTAACTACTCTTCAGGGTTTGGTTTTCGAGCCAAAATAAATAATTTTTAGAATGTGAACATTACTAAAAGACACAGCAAAGAAAATTACTTTCAAGTTACATAAGTAAGTAACTGTGCACTTTTGTTTTTTACATAATGTTAAATCATGACAATAGTTTTCATATTTATTTTTTGATATGCAATTTATTTTTATATACATGTAAATATTTTTGTTAACGCAATTTTAAAAGAAATGTATGATACCTAACATAAATTAATACAAAGATTGTTCATTCTTATCGCTGCCAAATAAATAAATTCTAAATCATTAATTTTAGGATTTTTCGTTTTATAATCGGAAAAAACATAAAACTATATGTATGGATAATAACATAACTCAATAAATTTTGGTCATGCAATTTTTTTTGTTTTGTTTTACTTACTAAAGCATGACTAATGTTTCTCTAAATATACTTTAAAAAACTCAGGGCCGACATAAAAATTTAACCGTTTTTAATTTTTACAAATAAAATAAATTTACGAAAGGAAATGATTTTTAATAAAATGGTGAACAACATTTGAAACAGACTAGAAATATTCCTATTAAGCTGTTTGTTTAAGAATTAGATATTCGGATAGCGACAATAGAATACAACCTGTATATATTTTTTAATTAAAAAAACTATCCAACGCTTATGAACTGTTGGGTATAAATATGTGGAACCATGTTTTCATACTAATATATATATATATATATATATATATATAGGCATAGATGTTTCACATTATAATTTTTCTCGAGTAAAAGGTATTTGTTGGTTGATATATTCTCTTTAATCAGCAATTTTCAAAGAACAAAAAATAGAAACGATAAAAGCTGTATGTTTTTTTCCAAAGTTTATTAATTAAAAACCAACTAATAAAATAAAATGTGTAAAATATTTTATTTTAATTACATTTGATAATTTAGTTATACAGAAAAAAATGAAAATACAGTAGCAAATTGTACACTGCATTTTTATTTGACTGAACCGCAGATTAACGCTTCATAGTTATAAACTTATTACACAATTATTACACTAATCACAATTTTAGAATAGCTTAACAAGTATAACTTACTATTAATGCATAAAATCACCTTTATTACACGTTGCATAACATCGTACGTTTTACAGTATGCCCATTTTATACTTTCAAACTAATATTTAAAAAATATATAATTATTAATATATATATATATATATATATATATATAAAGGCGAATCAAATGTTCAATTTTGTCGTACTGCAATTCAAATAAATTAGTTGAATTGATATGAGAAAACTGTATTGTACATATATTTGAAGAAACTGTTATTTCATTTTCATTTTTAAGTACTATACGCTTGATTGGTTTGTGCTTTAGCAGGAAATAAACGATTTTTGTTTGAATTAAATATATGTTTATCTACTTCATTATTTTACGTTCATTACACATTCATCAATTAAATAGTAATTAAAAAATGTGGATAAACTGGAGTATCAAAACACCATAAAATAAAATATATTTGTCAAGTAGTTGAAATACATCTACGATTGTTTTGTATATGTGTTCTGTTGCACCTTATAAAATAAAACACTAATAATTGCTTCAAAAACTACAGCTGTATTCTCTCATGATCTTGTGTATTTTAAATAAAGAGTTTTACTTGAAAAAATACGAACTACTCAATAATTGTAGCTAATGTAATTAAATTGAACTCAAAGGTGCGCCACCAAACGGTGTTTATAGTACATGGTGAAAGGGAACGAAAGACAGGAAAGCATGATGAAATTGTTTAATTTTACACGCCAAATATATGTAAATTTAAACAATGTGACGTACAGATATCTACCTTAATGTTTGGTGGTTATTATTAAAACCATTTAATTTTAATCAACATTTTTTCAATAAATTGTATAATGAATTTTGCTTTTATAATTTAACTGAAAAAAACTCAATTTGTTTATTTTTAAATGAAATTATTCTTAAGTTCTGGTTGATTTTCAATGTTAATTAACCGATTAATTACTTTATCTTTAAAGGCTTTAATCTTTGGGGAGATTTAATATACTAAAGCAACTAGTTTTATACTCTTTTGAAACACTAAAAGTCTTAATACGCCTAGAACAAAAATGGAACACGTTCATTAAAGTGTAGAAAACAATACATAAAGTAGTAAATACTTTTAATTTCATAGGATCCATGATGCTTGAGAGACAAGCTACATCGGCCCTACATGCTAGACTGAGGATTCTGGAAACACCAACCTATCTTAGCAGTAACTCCACACATTAAATTATCATATGTTAAATTAAATAATCAGATTACACAAGATGCCAAATACACCCCAAATCTAATAAATTCATATCAGAAGCTTAGTGAATCAACAGAAAGTATCGATTACTTAGTCATATACACAAGCTACAGACTTCAGTTTTCAATACAAGCGTCTGCATACTTTATAAGCGCTCCCGTCATAAGCCTTTTAAGACTGAAAGAAAAACGAAGATTTATTTATCCAAAAGAAAACAAAATTTCCGTAATATGAACTGAGATGTAACTTATTTTTTTCAAAAATAAAAATATAACAACCCTTCCAAAGTAAATGTTGCATTCTTTCAAAAAAATTTTTTATTTGATATCCAGCTATTACATACCTGAGTATATACACTGGTGTCCAAAAATTAAGGGGCTGCAACCGGACGTTTTCGCTTTGTACAAGGTTTGTCTAATATTTACTGTAAATTTTCACAAATTGTTCTTGATATTTGAAAATATATATTGAATATTTGATGTATTTAATATATTGAATATTTGATGAGATATGGACATGTTTGTATGAAACATGGCCATGAACATATGGCACATTTTTATGAAATAATTTATAACTGAATGTGCGCGAACTATACCAAAGATTTTTTTTCAAGATTTGGTAGTCAATACTGTAGAGTAACGAATATAGAAAGAACAGCGAATTATTGTGTAAACTCAGAAAGATTCGAGCAATAAAGTGAGCTAATTAACAAATTCATGGGGAAATCCCATTGGATTATATGGGATTTTCCCCCCGAATTTGTCAATTAGCTTCGTCTATTCCTGACATCGTTCTGAGTTTTCACGATGTTTGACTAGAATCCTGAAAAAAAAAAATCAATGGTATAGTTCGCGCATGTGCAGTTATAAATTATGAGCAGGGAAGACCGAGCTATGCTCGGTCAAAATTAGCTTTGAGTGACCAAAACGATGAAATGATCAAATGACCCATGACCAAAATGACCCACTAATCGAATTTTTTTTAACATGTGACCTATCCCAACAGTCTTCTCGTTCCCTAAAATTGTAGGATACTAAATTTAGTTCAAATAGTCTGAGCCGTTTTTAAGATAAAAATAGCTTGACCCATAATGACCCATGACCAAAATGATCCACTAATAGAAATTTATCGAACATGTGACATAGCCCAACAGTCTTCTCGTGCCCGAACCCCATAGGATGCAAAATTTAGTCGAAATAGTCTGAGCCATTTTTATATAAAATTAGCTTGACCCACAGTGACCCAAAAATGACCACTAATCGAATTTTCTCGGACATGTGAACTAGCCCAATGATTTTCTCGTGCCCGAAACTCGTACAATACAAAATTTAAACAAAATCGTTAGAGCCGTTTTATAGATCAAATTAACTTGTCCCGCATTGACCCAAAAATTACCCCCTAATCAAAAATTCTTCAACATGTGACCCAGCCCAATAGTCTTCTCGTGCCCGAAAATGGTAGGATACAAAATTTTGGCAAAATCGTTTGAACCATTTGTTAGATACAATTAGCTTAACCCTTACCCATGATGACCCAAAATGACCCACTAATCTAATTTTCTCGAACATGTGACCTAGCCCAATGGTTTTCTTGTGCCTCAAAACGGTAGAATACAAAATTTCGTCAAAATCGTTACAGCCGTTTTTAAGATAAAATTTGCATATACACACAAGATTTACTCGTATTAGAATATACGATTTCATACAAATATCCATATCTCATTAAATATTCAATATCTTAATTTTTTAATTGCAGTATACTGTTTCTATTGTTCTTCAAGTCAACATATTCTTTACATCTTGGAATTTCAAGAACAATTTGTCAAGAATTTCAATAGATATTCGACAAACCATTTCAAAAGTGAAAGCGTCCGGTCACTGCCCCTTAATTTTTGGACAGCAGTGTATATATGCATTATACAGTTTATATATATTGTAAGTATATACTTTTCAAATGATGAACATGATGCATTATATCCTAAAAGGAATAGCATGTTGAAGTTTAATCTTAAAATCCAAGTTTTTTGTATAAAATTAAGGAAGCGAATTTCAAAAGAAAAAAGAAAATTTAAACAAGTGTCGAATTACGTTGAAAATGTTTTTAAAATATCTTGCGTGATTTAGATTTCTCTAGGAAATAAATAAAATTTCTTAACAATATAAGAATTTTTATATTCCTTGGGCAATTTGAAATACTTGGAAATACCGAAGAATATTTGCGAAATTTAATACCGTGGAGAGTTTGTTACACAGAATTTTGTTTACACCATAACATATCAGAATTTCATTATCGTCGTACCTCGTGTTTCATGTGAAGATTTATAAATTTTAAATAATAGTAAAATGAATATGAATCTGTAGGAAGTAACGTGTATAGTAGAAAAACTTTTTCCCGAGAAAAATTTAGAGAAATTTTGCATAGAGAATTTCGTATATACCAAATTTAATTACTCTACAGGAAATATTATGTTTAAAATAATTTTAATGCTTAGCTTCTCCTTCCGATGCTTTTTATAGAGATGATGGTGCAGATATGACATTATTCTTCATTTCCGTAATGGAAAATTGTTATCACGACGAACTTGCTCCAAAAAAATAAAATTGTTGATATATTTCTATGCATATTACGATTTCAAAGTGACATTCTTATTTATCATGTAAGCTCTATACATAAAATTTAATAATCAGCATAAAATTTCACTGAAAGTTTATGTAGTTCCAATATAAACTTTAAAAAATTTTATTCAACATATGAAGCTGGAGATGCAGAGAATTTTAAAGAAATTTGTTTTAAAAAATGTAAGAATTTGAATGTTCTCAGTTCGTTTGTGATTCTGAGAAAATAATGAGGAAAGTTTTAAAAAGGTCGAGCTTCTTTTAATCGCATAAAATCATTAAACTGAAGAAAAGATTTATTTTAATATTACGCAGATTTTTATGTATAAGTATTATAAAAGTTAATGAGCTGCATCAGCAGAACTTTTCACATGAAAATATTTGATGTAACGATGTGTAGAACATATTCACATTTAATCACTCTCAGGCAACAATTTTCAAGATTTTATTCAAGACATGATCCTTTTTAACCGACTCAAAAAAGGAGGAGGTTATCAATTCGACGTGTATGTATTTTTTTTTTTTTATGTATGTACACCGATTACTCCGAACTATGCGTCCTATTTATGTGATTTTTGTTTTATTCGAAAGAGAATACTCTCGAATTGGTCCCATTTAAATTTTATCAAAATTGGTTCAATACTTTTTCAGAAATTGAACAAAAACGAAAAAAAATGAACATTTTAAAAATAGTTAATTTGTTGGCTTTTGAGTGTTGCCAAATTTGAAAAGCAAAATTACATAAAATTGTGAATTGGATAAATATAATACAACGAACAGATAAAAACTATAAATTATGCTACAACAAATCTACTTTTGAATCTTTTCAAATCTTTTATGTATGTTCACCGATTACTCCGGAACTTTGCGTCCTATTTATGTGATTTCTTTTATTATTCGAAAGAGAATACTCTCGAATTGGTCTCATTTAAATTTTATGAAAATTGGTTCAGTACTTTTCCAGAAATTCAATAAAAACGAAAAAATATAAGCATTTTAAAAATAGTTAATTTGTTGGGCAGACGACTTTCATTTCATATCATAAAATATTCTATTACGTGAATTTGCAAATAATAAAAAGACTGACATATTTAAATCAGCTTTAACTTGTCGGATTTATTTTCATAGAACAAACTTTTTAAGATTCAAACAAAAACTAAAACTTTTGAGTGTTGCTAAATGTGAAAAGCAAAATTACATAAAATTGTGAATTGGATAAATATAATACAACGTACGGATAAAAACTATAAATTATGCCACAACAAATCTACTTTTGAATCTTTTAAAAGTTCCATTGTTGCAGTTTCACAGCGGTTTGGCATATTTTGACAAGCGTTTATTGGCGCATAATTAAATACATTGTTGTTTCAAATCCCATATAAATGTACGAGTTACAGGAAATATTTGGCGATTTATCACCTGTGGCGCACTAGTTGGAAACTGCCCTTAAAATATCCAATCTCTATATTATATTATACAATACAGTTGTATATAAATGCTTCTGCAATTGTCTTTTAATATTTCTACTACATAATATTAACTATAGAGTGACAATATAGAAAGAAAGTGGTTACTCCGAATAGTATTATAGGCGACATTGTTGGCGCAGTGTATTTACCTTGTACGGATCGTAAAAATCGGTACACATTAAGCATAAGCACCGAAATCAGTGAGTTACACAGTTATCAAAACTGTTGTATACAGCCCGATTATGACACAATATCCAAGACGATTAGGTGAGAATAATAATAAAATTTCTAATCTTCCGTAATCGAGTCTACTGCCAAGGTTAGCGTGAAATAAAAAATATATTGGCAACAATATGGTTTAATATAAATATAGATATCACTAAAGTAATAAATAAATAAACTTTTTAACCAAAAAAAAAAACCCAAGTAGCACAGTTTCGTTTTTAAATCGTTGAAAAAACGACAACGGGTGTCGTTGAAACAACGTCATTCGTTGACGTAATAAATTCGAAAATATGTCTCGTTGATTCGATTATTTTTCAACGGTAAATATAGCTGTATTTTCAACGCAATAACGACCGTCTTAAAAGCGTTGTTCAAGGTCGCAATACTGCCGTTTGTTATACTAGTTTTCCACGCATTTTAGTGCCATAAAAAAACTTATAAAATAGTAATATGTCCGCAATATGTCTTGTTTGTTTTACTTTTTTTTCAACGACATTTTAATGCCGTTAAAAGCTTTTAAAAACAGGAATATGTCCGCAATATTTTCCTGTTAGTGTTACCTTTTTTCAACGGCATTTTAATGCCGTAAAAAACGTTTAAAAATAAAGGGAAAACGGTATTTAATATAAAATTGACTTTTTCGGTGAATATTCTTTTCTTTCATTTTTTAAATAATTAAAAATAGCAAAATTTCATTTTTCTTAAAGACCTGTTTGTTAAAAAGTCTTTTAGAATTTTCGCTTCCTGAAAAAAGATAAATTTAATTATTTTTATCAATCAGTTTCCCCACACTATTTTTTTTCTTTTAGTAAACATAAAAGAAAGAATAATACTGTTTTTTAAATGTTTTATTTATTAAAATCTAAAGAAAAAGCTTTTAAAAATATCTCTAAAGATATATAACTTTATTGTAATTACTTTTTAAATTTTCATTCTTCAGTAACTTTTTGTTTTTAAAACATCAACATTTCACTTATAATTTTTTTTATTTCTATTAATTTTCATCATTATTTAATTATAAATATAATATCGCACTTTCTAAATACTTATAGTAATGTATAAATAATATACAGTCTCATTTTATTTCTAACTTTTCTTCCATGCCTTTATTAATTGTATTTATTGACAGATCCTTTGATCCAGTTTGAATTAAAAATATGAATTATTAATTAATGCTCTGAAAAACCGCCCCCCCCCCCAAAAAAAAAAAAAAAAAAAAGAAAAGAAAAGAAAAGCATTTAATCTGAAAAATGACTTCTGCAATAAAAATATCTGCATTAAGAGAAAGATCCAATTTCAAAATTAATATAATCCTTAAAATAGTTTTTGAATAATATTATGGTATTATTCCAAAGCACACAAATTTGTTACAAACCCATGTCATGCTATAGTTTAGAGTTCATGTTTTTTTCTTAAACATGTCATTTTTAACTATCAATAATTAGCTTTTAATGTGAGAGATTTTTAAAAAAAAGAGTAGCAGATAAGTATTTTAATATTATATTTAAAGTGGTTTTTTTTCTTTTCCTTTTCTTCTCATATATTCTTGTTTACATCTATTCATTCGAGGTATATATTTTACATGAAATCAATCTTAGAGGCCACATTAGTCACTTTACCTTTCCATTTCAATATTTCCCAAAATCGTAAAATTAATTTCAATTGTTGTAAAATTCTACCACGAAGATTATTTTTTGTTAAGAGTGGTTAGCTAAATAAGTGGCTTGTGACCAGCAATCTTTATATAGTTGTGTCTTTTTCCCTTTCACAAAGAGGGACAAAAAAGCAATAGAAAAATTTACCTACCTGTTTCAAATTTTAAGCAGTTTAATTACAATTTAAAAAACTGAGTATTTTAGTTAAATTATTGATTTTCTGTCTCACTTGAAATAATAAATATCCTAGGATAAGAAAAAAAAAGGATGTGTGCACAATTTTATTTAACAATTAAGAAAAGCCCACTTAGAAATATGTATATTTTTAAATGCAATATGTAATGAAAATTTTTTTAATTTCATTAACTTTGATAAAAAGTTACTCCATTCTACTAAACATGTGCTTATTTTAATTGCTAAAAGGCATAAAACAAAAACTTTATAAACAGTAAAATAAGTTTTATTAGATTGTTGGCATGTTTCGGCTCGATCAGAGCCATTATTAAAACAAATAAGAATATTCTAAAATTGCACAATCTATAAAGTTATTTGAAATGACACCATTTAATTTTCCACATACTCTTTGAAATTATGCATATTAATTTTTAGGCAGATTTCGTAAGAAATACTACCTATTTATTACATTCTCCTTCATGTTGGAATTTCTGGAAAATTTTTGAAGATCTACACCGATCATGACTCCCAGAACCCAAAACCACACCCAGTTTAAAACTTCATCATCTATCTATCTATGTCACTTTTTTATGGACACGATAACTTCAATAATGCTGCAAAAATCTCTTCCAAGCTGACACATAAAATCTCGGTCAAGTTCGTTAATAGGAAAAATCGAACCAAGGGAGGGCTTTTTGTGAAAACAGATAAAAAAAAAAACATAACTTCTTAATTATGATACGTATCGAATCCTTTTAATGTTATTATTACTTCTAGGAAAGGGGCTAAAAATTTATGTATGACAGATTTTTGATATCATTAAAAATGGCCTTAAGGGGAAGGGGAGGAGAAATACGGGTTAAAGAAAAAAAAATTCAAATTCATAACTTTGTCAATTCACAAGATATCAAATCCGCTTAAATTTATTATAAATCCTCTTAATATTATCTACAATTTTTATACTGACAAGTTTTTTATAGAACCAACCTTTATAGCTTAAAAATAAAATAAATAAAATCTCTGCCTACAGGCACAGGTAAATTTCGAAGTGAGTGGTCCTAACTGCTGAATCATGGCAAAAAGGTCATGTCTTCTGCAATTCGCAATAAACAGGCACCCCACGGTCTGAGTCTTTGAAATCTACCTGTGCCTGTAGTGCCATCAGGGATTTTTAATTTTTACTTGGATGTTTATTTCCGTATTTGTAGAATAGGTATGTAAATATGGAAATAAACAGTAATAAAACAGTAGTAAAAATAATTTTCAAAATATGAAAAAAAAAAACTGTTTGAAATTTTTTTTTAAGTTGCATGAAATATGAATATGTAGAAATTGTCCAAAAAAATCTGAATATTCCGTTATAAACATATTTAAATTTTGTTATAAAAATATATTGTTATATTTGTTTTGTTTTGTCTTCACACTCTGCAATTAAACTCAAAGTTTGGAAATTTGTCAAAACCTGCATGAAATTGTCGAGAAAATCTGAATATTTCATTAAACAATTTTTTTTTTCTTCTTAATAAAACTTTTTCATAATAACCTCCACTACTGGTTTATTGCATAGCTACAAATAAAACAAAATATATATCTTAGGAAAAATTTTACTTTTTTTTTTATTCAGACTGTTCGATTCTCACCACCTTTCTAAAATAGTGTAATTGGCCTTATTCTCTCATTATTTAATCTCTTATGGCAATCAAGCAATCTGAATTTTAAAAAGTACTACTGGCAACACTGATTGGAAATATGAAATAATAAAATTTTAAACAGGAAAAAGAAAAAGCAAAAAATTTGATAAGTTAAAAAAATAATTGCACGCTGCAATCCAATCACTCTGCCAGCAAAAGATGCTAAAATTGCTATGCATAGTTTATTCTTCTTATAAAACTTTTTTATACTTGCATATAATTATGTATACATAAATAAATACTTACCTATAAAGTAAAATAATTAAATGTTGCAACTCAAGATCTTGGAATACCTTAATCATTGAAATATGTAATTTCATTTTTTAAATCAAAATTTTATAAAATCTTTGTTTTTTAAATCTGCATTAATTATCCTCGAGATCCACACTAACAAGGAATGATTAATAAAAAGTGCTTCATTATTAAAAAGGATTTTTAAAAACAAAGTTTGAGTTATATGAGAGACTGTCAATAAATGATGACTTTTGACATTATTCACCAATAAAATAAGCACTTTTTATTACAGTAGAATATTTTAATAAAAATATTATATTGAATATTTTCAAAGTCAATTAAATGAAATTTGAATATATTTACATATTTCAATTATATAAAAAAAAAATTAAAACTGAAAAAAAAATAGTAAAGAATTTTATTTTGTAGTACATATGAAAAGACAACATAGTTTCAATCGACAATTTATTTTAAAAATAACAAACAAGTTACAAGAAAATAATCTACAAAATTTTCAGTGTTTTGTCAGGATACTTCTTTTTAAATGCTGCAAATATACTCTGATGATTGCTACCCAGTTTTGGTGAAAGAATAGATAGATTCACCTAATTTAGCCTGATCAGCATCTGAAAAGAAAAAAGATTGCGATGAATTATAATATAATGAATAGGCAAGGATGGGGAACTGAATAAATATACTCCACACTGGCAAGTGAGTGATGGTGAACCGTATTTTTGTGTGTATGTGCCAAGATACACAAACAATTAACTAACAACCAGGGGGGCCATTTCAGAATTTTCTTGGGAGGAGAGCTATAATCCCCACTTCAAACGTGAAATGTTTACTGAATCAAGGATACAAAAGAAGTAAAAACTTTGAATATGAAATTGCAAAAAAGCTCTGAAAATTTTTGTCTTAGCAGGTAAAATTTCATGATATTGACAATGAAAGTGTTCCATGATAGACAGCTTTTGTTATCTATATTAAAGGTAGCCTCTAAGACTGTTAAACCATTCTTTTTATATTGCACCTCTGAAGAGCATAGATGTGTTACAATAAAGCATGTGAAAACAAAACCTGCCAATAACAGAATTCTTCTCAACTGGAAAAAAGTTTCGATGAAAAAGCACCATACAATTATACCTCCTAAGATGGAGAACTATCTAAAATTGAGCCTTTTTCCAGCCCCTTTCGATATATTCTCTGCAGTTTTTTACTGCAGGGATGCCATTTCAAGAGTTTCTCGCAAGAGGGGGGGGGGGGGACTTTTCTTTGAGGGACATGGTTTGAAATAGCACACGAAATTGCGCAAATCGCCCACAAAATAAGAAAATCCTGCGAAATAAAAAATTCTGTGCAGGATTTCACACTCTTAACTTCTTTCACAGACTGGGAATATTTTTTTAATTTTCGTAAAAATCCGTGTATTTTTTATGGAATTACACAAAATTAGCTAATTTGTCAATTGATCATGGAAACAAGACTTACCCTATACTACGTATGATGGGTAAGTAAAAATAGCGAATTTTGTCAATTGTTAGCTGCAAAAATTGCTAATTTTCTCAAACTGCTGTGGAAAAATATTGCGAATTTCGCTGAAGATCGCGGAAACAAATATCAATTTTTGTCAATCAGTCGCAAAAAAAAAAAAAAAAAAAAAAAAGAAAGAAAGAAAAAACTCAAATTACAACTATTATTTCCGAAAAAAAAGTCAAATTTTTCCATCTGTAGCGAAAAAAAAAATCGCAAATTTTGTCAAAAGATTTTTTTTTAAATCATGAATTTTGTATAAATATCATAGAAAAAAATCATGAATTTCGACCAAAGGTTCCACAACAAATCACGAATTTAGTCAAACAATCACACAAAAAAAGGTTGAGAATTTCATCAAACCTAATCGCAAATTTTGTCAGTCAGTTTCGAAAAAAGAAAACTTGAACTTCAACAAACGATCATAGAAAAGAATCCCAAATTTCGTCAAAAGATAGCAGAAAACAAATAGCGAATTTCGTAAATCTGTCACAAAAATATATCTTGAATTTCGACAAATGGTTGCAGAAAAAAAATCAGTTTCGCCAAGCGGTTGCAGAAAAAATCGTGAATTTCGGAAAATGATCAAGAGAAACAAATGATTTCCATGAAACGATCATGGAAAAAAAATCTTGTATTTTGTCAAATGGTCTATTAAAAATTTTAATTTCCCTTGTTTTTGTATTTTATTAATCGCTTCATAGGAAAATTTCGTCGAAGTATCTCGAAAAAACGGCAAATCTCGTCGAATGATCTCGAAAAAACAGCAAATTCGTCAAAGTATCTCGAAATAACGACAAATTTCATCGAAGAATCAAGGAAAATGGCTAATTTTGTCGACAGATTGCAACAAAAATACAAATTTCGTCAAAGGGTCGCGGAAAAATTTGAGTTTCGTTGAAGGATCGTGGAAAAAATGCGAATTTCATCAAAGGGCCACAGAAGAAACGTAAATTTCGTCAAATGGCCGCAGAAAAAATGCTAATTTCGTCAAAGGATCACAGAAAAAGTGAAAATTTCGTATAAAGGCCACGAAAAAAAAAAAAACGTGAATTTCCCCAAAGGATCACGGGGGAAAAAATAAACTCTAATTTCGTCAAAGGTTCACGAAAAAAAACGTGAATTTTGTGAAAAAGTCCCAGAAAAGATGCAGCATTCCTTTAGAAAACAGCAGACACACAAAGTTCTATGCTTATTAATATAGACATAGCTTTTAATCTGAAACAATATACTGAACTAAATTTTGAAAAATCGGGTTAACCCGAACCTAATTTGCAAGAATCTACACTCAGCCTGAAATCGACTCGAATCAAAAGCAGAGTTAATCCGACCTGCAACAAGAAAAATTATTGCCGAGAGGGGATTTTCTCCCCTTCCCCCTCTGCTGTAACCTTTCAGAATAATTGCTGTGAATTTCAATTTTTTTTTTTTTTACTCAGAAAGGCAGATAAATGCGGATACCTTAATTATTAGCACTACAACTACAATGCAGCAAGAATAGATTTATATGATATATTGCATATTGCAGACTATTTTTGAAAACATTATTAGCGTTGCAGACACTTGAAGATAGTTCAACCACTGCCCCCCCCCCCCCATAGGTAAAAATTAACTCTTTTTTCACTGGCCAACTGCCAGTACAAGGATTTTTTTTTTACCTGCCAGTGTTTTTCAGCAGTGGCCAATAACAAATTTACAAATACTTGATAAAAAAATTGCGAAATTTGTAAAACAATTGTATAAACAGCGAAATTCGTCAAATGGTGTCGTGAAAGAAATCAGGCATTGCAGGAAAAAAATTAATTTTGTCTAACTGTCGTGAAAAAATTTGAGAAATTCAGCGTCGAACGGCAGCGGAAATAGAGTGCGAAATTTGTCGAACATCAACGGAAAGAAAGTGCACAATTTGTTCGTTCATGGAAAAAATCGTGAAATTTGTTAATTGATAGTCGATAATTCATGAAATTCGTCAATCGATAGTGGAAAAATCACAAAATTCATTAATTGATAGTGGAAAAATTGCAAAATTCATCAACAGGTTTTGGGGGAAAATTTTTTCGAATATCGTCGAATGGCTTCAAGAAAAAAAAATCACAATCTGTCAAATAATATTGGGCAAAAAATCCTGAAATTCACCAAATGGTTCCTACATTTGTCGAGCGACAGAGGGGAAAAAATCTTTTTCTATTCAATTATCGCAATTGGCAAGTGTGACTATTAAGTTTGACCAGTGGTAGCAATAAAGTCAATCGCCAGATTTTCAGTATTACTCGCCGATTGGCGAGTGCTAATTTTGTCCTATAGCACCCCCCCGCCCCTAGTTTTGGACTACCGGAGCGATCCTTCGCTGCCGTGAATAAATTATTCGCAGCAGTTTTTTTTGCTCATTTAGTGCTGAACTGGGTCTCTTCTTTGGGCCGATTCCGTATGGCAACATTATAACATGCAAAACATTTAATTAAACAGTTATTGCAGCATATGTTAATCAAATTGTTCTCTTTAATACATGAGCGCCGCTAATCCGCAATCAATTTATGAATGTAAACAAAGAAATTTGATTCTTGAAAAATGCTTCAATGATGACAAAATTTTGAATTTTGAAATTTTTTTTCACCAATTTTAACATTTTTCTTATCTTTATATATAGCTATTATATATCATATAACATTCTTCGTTATAGTTTAAAATGAAAGCACATTTAATTAGTATATTATTTTATATATTCATTTCTTCATACAGTACTTGTAAAATACAATTTGAGCTTTTGTAATTTTTTTTAAAATTTTAATGATAAAAAATCCTTACTTAGACAATATATTTTATAATTTATTTATTTTTTCATCAAATCATAATTATAAAATTGAAAAACACATAAAAAATACACATATATTGCTTTTGAACTCTTACTTAAAGATAAAATTCAACACTATAAACCAAAAGTCTTAAAACAGACAACAATTGATGCCATATTTAAGAAATTTAAAAAATAATAAATTATTTTTTACATAGTTATTACTTTATCTATATATTAAAATGTGTAATTTATTTATATTTTAGTATTAGCAATCTAAATTTGCCCAAAATATGAATTTAAAAAAATGTAAACAAAGATTAAATAGACATGGCCTGTAATCCGCAAAAAGTCTCCAATCCGCACAACACTTGGAACCAAGCTTTGTGGATTAGTGGCTTTCTACTGTATTAGATTTTTATAAAATTTGTATTCAGAAAGGATTCCTTCAGCATTTTTTTTTTTTTTTTACCTATTTTTTTTTTTAAGTTGATATATAGATAACCCACGTTAAATTTGCACCATGCAAAAATAATTGCATTATTTGTATGTGCTAAGCAATATTTAATTTATTATATAAAAAATAAATCCACATAACAGTTATCAGAATTTTTTTCACAAGCCAGAAAAGTTGCTGTGCATTACACACAACACAGGTTTACCATTCCTGTTTTAGGGTAATCTTTTAAAAAACATTGCAATCTATAAGAAATATTCTAGAAACTTTTATACATATTATTAATTGGTCATATTTCATGTTTTTTTAAATTTCTGCAATATAAAATATAATAAACTCGGGGTATGGGGGAGATTGTTTCTGGGTTTTCTCTAGTTTTTTTCTGCACATACATTCTACAAGATATGATTCGAGGTGATGACAAACTGACTTATTTATTATTGTGTCATTTAGCAGAGCCCCCTCCCCCCTTATTTTTTCAACATGCTTTGTATGAACCCCTGTTGCTGGATCAACAAACTTTTCTGACATGAATGCAACAATATTACAACATGAATTTTATTTTAAATTTGCACTGATCTCAGAAACAGTCAAAGCCATGATAAAAATAAAACCAGAAATCTATCTTTTTACTGAAAAGTAACATGTCTGATTTACCTCTATGGGAAATAGTAACATCCCTTCTGAAATTAATGCAATATATAACTTTCTCGCAAATTTATAAAAAATAAATACATTTTTCTAAGAAAATAAAAAGAATTGTCAAATTGTAGGAAAAGCATAAAAACAGGGGGGGGGGGAGATGTAAGCATAAAAAAGGACTCAAAAGCATAAAACTTGGCACGTATGAGAGTTACAAATGGTATTCTAAAAACAAATAAATAAATTTCCAATACTGAGGCCTTTTTCCTTATAAATTTCTCGCCTTTACGGCATATTTTTATACAAAGATATTTCTTCAAATAACTCTCATAAACACTAAACTTTGAAAATATTTTCAAAGGAAATACTCACAGAAAATTATACATAAAATCATTATAATCAGCCTTTTTCTGAAATATACCTTTTTTATACATTCAAAAAGTCCTTTTGTATCAACAAGCATTAAGAAATTCTTGTTACTCAGGCTACTTTTGCCACGTCTTTCAATAAGGAAGATTGTCGGGAAGGTAGCCACTGAAAATTAAAAAAAGTTCTTGATTATTTTTTTTTGCTTTGTAAAAGAAAAAAGTTACATTGACTGAAATTACTTATCCATGTGTTATTTCAATAATTACTTATCCATGTGTTATTTCAATGCTAACTTTATACTATTTGTTAATTTGGTATGTTTCTATTATCCCGTCAATCACTTACATTAAAAAAAACTATTGCCAAATTGTAATGGCAATGGCAATAAAAAAATGAAAATATGTTGCCATTGGAATCTCAAAAGAAAAAAAAATAATACAAGAAATTTGGAAAAGCCCACTTCTAACAAAGCATCAATTATCTTTAAGCAATAAATTTTACAATACATTAATGAAAATAGAAAAAATAATCTTTTAGATATTTATTTATTCACATTATGTTTCTTAATTATCACTCTTGGCTGGTGGATAAATGTTTAAGACGTCAGTTAAAACTGATGTATTGTACATAACATAGAAAACTAATGAATTTTATCGATCGTGCACAGAAAAATAATGAATTTTGTCGATCATGCGTAGAAAAATGATGAGTTTTGTCGATCGGCTACGTAAAAAAAATTTTGTCATTCGGGAGTGTAAAATTCCTGGATTTTGTCGATAGTGTGTGAAAAATCATGAATTTTGTCAATTGTGCACAGAAAAATAATGAATTTTGTCGATCGTGTGCAGAAAAATAATGAATTTTGTCAATCGGCTACGTAAAAAAAATTTCATCATTCGGGAGTGTAAAATTCCTGAATTTTGTCGATCAAATGCATAAAAATCTTGAATTTCGTCGATCAAATACATAAAAATACTGAATTTTGTTGATCGAATGTGTAAAAATCATGAATTTTAACGACCAAGTGCGTAAGAATCATGAGCTTCGTTGATCAACCACGTAAAAACCATGAATTTTATCGATCGGTGCGTAAAAATCATGTATTTCGTCGATCGAACGCATAAAAGTAATGAATTTCATCGATCAAATGCATAAAAATCACGAATTTCTTTGATCAGGCACGTAAAAATCATTAATTTTATCGACTGAGCGTGTAAAAAATCATGAATTTTATCGACCGAGCGTGTAACAATAATGAATTTCGTCGATTGAATGCGTAAAAAGCATGAATTTTACTGATCGGCACGTAAAAATCATGAATTTCGTTGATCACTGCAAAAAAATAATAAATTTTGTCAATCGGCTACATAAAAATCAAATTTCGTCATTCGGCAGTGTAAAAATCCAGTATTTCGTTGATCAGATGCGTAAAAATCATGAATTTCATCGATCGGTTCATAAAAATCATGAATTTTATCGATCGACGCATAAAAATCATGAATTTCGTCGATTATGCACGGAAAATCGTATATTTCTTTGAACAGCAGCGTAAAAGTCATGAATTTCTTCAAACGGGCTAATAAAACTTATGAATTTTGTCCAACTGACGCTGAAAAATCTTGAAATTTAGGGAAAAATGGTAATTGGGAAATCCTGCATTTGACCAGTTCTTTCTACATTTTTAATCGCCAGTTTTTAAAGTTTAATCGACGAGTGGCGACTGGCGAGTGCTTATTTTCACCATTAGTGCATATCATCATAATTGTTTTCCTCCCTAATATCACAGGTTTTTTTTTTTTTTTAAGAAAACCGGAAATTTGGAGATCTGCCGAAATGTAACATCCATGTTAAATATCATTTTTTTAAATTATGGGCAACAGAAAAAAAGCAGTAAATATTGTGGAATTATGGAGGATTTGCAGATTTAAAAAAAAAATAAAAAGCTAAAATATGCCACTCGGCAGAAAAGGGGCATCTCTGTAAAATACATGGCAACATAGACATGAAAAGTTAGTGGCCAAAGCAAAAAGTTTAGTCGTCACATGGCGACAGTGAATCTGTCCCTACAATTGTAATTCGTCAGTATGTAAAAGCCGTAAAAGCAAAATAAATAAATAAATGCACAATGCCTGGCCACTCTTTTTGACTCAATGTGCCGGCAGCCTTTACTGACACACCTTTTTGGTGTTTTCATTTTCAAGGGAGAAAAAAAGCAAAATACAGTCATAGAAAAACAATCAGAAAATGCATCAATCAGTCACAGTAAAAAAAAATCACAAATTTGTTAAATAGGTAAAGAGAAAAAATTGTGAAGTTTCTTGAACAAGTTGACACAAAAGAAAAAAAAAATTCCACTAGCCTGTCACAGGAAAAATTTGCTGCAAAATTCGTCAATTGGTCAAGGAAGAAAAAAAAAAAAAAAAAAAAAAAGAACAAGTTTGGCAATTGGTGCGTGTATATGTGTGTGTGTGGGGGGGGGGGGGGGAGATATCACAAAATTTGTCAATCAACTGGATTAAAAAAAAAAAATGAAAATCATCAATCAGCTGATTAAAAATTGTTGACATCTTATATGTTATATATATCATATCATTACATTATATATGACTAATAACTTGCAATATACATCATAAAATGTTATAAACATCATAGCATATTATCATAATGTCATATGCAGAGTTTCCCCCAGGTTTAAAAAAGGGCAGGGTGCTACTGGTGAGAAAAAGGCACTTTTTTTAATTGTTGTTATTTTGTTTTTTAAAGCCACTTTTGATATTTAAAAGTCAGGACACTCTTTTCAGGAAAACATTGAGTCAATTTTTATTATGAAAGTAAATTTTGCAATGCAAAAAGAAGAAAGGGCACTTTTTTTTACTGAGGGGCAAGAAGGGTGCAATTTCGTAGACCAAAGGGCAGGCAGGGTGCAGCACCCTACTGAAACTGTCTGGCGGAAACTCTGGCATACGCTTTATGATTTGGCAATAAATCTTGGTCACTTAGTGATTATAGGTGCAGATTCACGGTCACCAGTCGCCACATGGCGACTGGATTTTTTTCTTTGGCCACTAACTTTCCATGTCTAAGTCGTCTAAGTCTAAGTGTCTTACAGGGATGCCCCTTTTCCACAGACTGTCAGATTTCCGCCTTTTTAAAAAATGTTATTTTTTAAATCAATTATGCACATTTTCTGCGATATTTACCGCTTTTTTATTTTTTCTGTTGTCCATAATTAAAAAACATGATTAAGCATGGATATCACATTTCTGCAGATCTACAAGTTTCCCGTTTTCTTCTTTAAAAAAAAAAAAAAAATCCTGAATGTCAAAAATTGTTTAATTTATTTTATTAAAATCTAAAACTTAAAAGAAAATAAATCTTCTCCGCATTTTTTCATATACATTTTTCCTTTTGATTTTTATAGACATACTTTTTGATGCAAATGCCCAGCCCATGTTGAGCATTTATTTTCAGCTATGAAAAACACTTTAGGGGGGGGGATTTATTTATAGAACAAAAAAGTTAGAGAATCGTTTATTTGGAACCTTACATTACAAATATTTATTCCTACAAACTGTATACAATTATATGGTTGGAAGATTCTATAAAATCCTGTTGCCCAATTTTAATAAAGAAAAAACAAATCATTTATTTATTTAAGTTTTGAGTAAATTTTAGTTAAAAAGATACTGTTTTGCTTTAATTGAATTTTAATTGAATTTTAAGCTTTAATAGTAGACAATAAACCCCATATAGCCATATAAATGCTATTGTTTTTATGCAATTGTTTCACAATGTGGCGACTGGATTTTTTGGGTTTAGGCGCCAGTGGCTCTTTACAGATTTTGGGAATCTGCACCTATATTAGCGATTCAGCCTTGGGGGGGCGGGGTGGGGGACACTTTAACACAAAAATACCCAATTTTTTCAAAAAAAAAAAAAAGGTACTTTCAGAAAATATGAACCATTTTGCATTATTCAAGGAATTGTTACAGCACGTAATAACACATTTTGATAGATTTCATTTATCAAAATGAGTAATGGTTAAAGAATTTCAATTTTAATTTCATATATATTGGTTAATTGAACTTTTTATATACCTATCAATTCTTTTATATATATGTATTTTTAAATAGTGCTACTATTTTAAAAATTTTGAATTAAAAAAAAATTGCTTTTAAAAGGTATACACAATAAATAAAATTTCAAAAATTGAAATTATTTTTAAAAAACTCAAGATGCATGTTTATGAATATAAACAAACACAGGGTTTCCCCTTAGCACACTTCATGTTACAAAATATCAATTAGTTTAAATTAAATAAATTTTATATAAAAATTATTAAAGCAAGCAACAATCATTTTCAAAAAAACTAAATTGATATCATACACAAGCAGTGATGATCAGAGTTCTGAATGTGAATATATACAAAATTGATGCACGATTTATTAAAAGGTCAATTCCACATAAAAGTCTCATATTGAGGAGGAAATAAAATTTATAACATGTTTAATTTGAGTGTATGATTGGAAAGCTTGGATTTTTATGTTGTATAATAAAATCCTAATACAAAGCCTTTGTAAATTACTATTTACAAACTAAGTTAAGAACCATTATTGTCTTTGTAAAGTCATAATGTTACGTCAGTTACACAATAAAAGTTATGTCAGTTACATGTGTAAATGCCATTTTTTCCTTTTTATTGTTCAGAAATTAATTATACAAGTTACTGTTATAATTTTTCATTACTTAGTGTTGTTGAGAACATTAAATCACTTATTTTAACAGGATAGTTTTGATAATTTTTACACTTCAATGAAGGCAGAAAAAATGTTTGTCTATTTTACGTTACATCAGTTACAGGATTTTGAATTACAATTTTTGTGACTAAAAGACAGATTGAAATAATCTGCAGGTATTTGGGTATTAAGTCCTTAGTAAAAAATATTTTAAATTGTAAAAATAAAAAAAAATTCTAGCTTAATTAAATTTTCTGCACAGTTTTGAAAACAAAATTCGATGATCAAGTGTTACGTCAGTTACGATGGAATTGACCAAAACAATAATTTATTTTACTTTAAATACAACCTGATTAAAATTAAAACATTCTAAATATATAATACATGACAAATATTATAAATAAAAATAACAAGACTTGTGATTACTTACGTTTACTAGAAAAAATGGTGCAGAACAAAAACAAACACAGCGCCAGCAAGAAGGGAATCAATGGCGGCTTATTATTATTTTCGTTCTTGCCTGGAAGGGTGGGATGGTTGGAAGGCTGCGCAGAAAGAAATTCCGATCACGCGGCGTCCAAACTGAGTTGAGGAGATACAACGTTGTTTCAACGAATTTTTCACTTAGGAAAAATATCTATTATATCGTTGAGCAATCACACTTTCGGGCTGAAGCAAAGGAAAACATAAAACGATTAAAAAACCTATTTTAAAACGACGAGAGAGTAACGGAAATATCGTGACCATGAAACAACGTTTTTTAAAAGTCTTTTCTATGACGAATTAAATTTCCAATTTCTTTAGTCTAAAATATTGCGATATAAAGTATATTTTTCAACGGACATAAAACAACGTAACCAATTTTCAACAGTTCTGACTTATTTTCAACGCTATAAAAACGTCTGGTGCTACCTGGGAAAGAACCGACTTCAAAAACTACTAAAAAGCGAAAAATAAACTTTTTAACCAAAAATTGAACCGATTTCTAAAACTACTAAAAAGCGAAAAATAAACTTTTTTACCAAAAATAGAACCGACTTCAAAAACTACTAAAAAGCGAAAAATAAACTTTTTTACCAAAAATAGAACCGACTTCAAAAACTACTAAAAAGCGAAAAATAAATTTTTTAACCAAAAATAGAACCGACTTCAAAAACTACCACAGAGTAAAAAATAATTTTTTTTTAGGTAATAGTTAATAAGAAATTAAATTAAGAGCATTGTATTTACCATGCATATTATTATATTTATGTACATTAATTTGATTTTTTGGAGTCGGTGCCAGCCAAGCCAAGTACAAAATTCAAAACAAAATATCCAATATAAATCGTAACACGCGTATAAGTTAAATCTACATAAATACGAGACAATAAAAAAAATACATATAACTCATCAAATGGTAGAAAATACAATGATTTAAATGATTAACTAATTTCCAAAGCAATGTTTGTCGACATATAAGTTGCTAATCTCATTTGAGAATACACATTTATAACATCAGATGAAATGTTTAAAAATGGTAATATGGCTTTAACTTGGCTTGGCTGGCACCGACTCCAAAAAATCAAATTAATGTACATAAATATAATAATATGCATGGTAAATACAATGCTCTTCATTTAATTTCTTATTAACTATTACCTAAAAAAAAATTATTTTTTACTCTGTGGTAGTTTTTGAAGTCGGTTCTATTTTTGGTTAAAAAATTTATTGTGAAGATAAATACATTATGTGTTTAGAACTTATTTTAATGTCAAAACTTTTTATCAACTATATTTATATATTGGTAATTATAAATGCAACATTCAAACTTATGCAGAGCTTTTTATACATATTTGTTTAATCTTTTTACGGCATTTAAATGAATTTTTTGTTTTATTTTCAAATATAAAATTATATTGGAAATAATTACACTGGTTGGTTTTTTGCGCTCAATTTGCACATTGTAACAAATTTTATCTACAGTGTATCACCAAATTATTAGAACCAACAATTGGTAGTAATTATATAGGTCAAGATATGAAACATTTTAATAGAAGAATCGTACTCTACATGATTAATAAAAACTATAGAGTATCGCAAACTAATCCTAATTCGGGTTACAGATCTATAGTGTAAAAATAGCTGCATAGTATGGTTATATTACGAAAAGTGATTGAAGCGGACATCATTTGTGTTCAAAAGACACTGAGCTAGATTTTCCCAAATTCAGAATGTCAGTACACGGAATGTACGGTGCCATTGGCGAATTATAATGCACATCCCTTTATATCATCCCAATTTGCAATAAGCAAAATATTTTATATCTCAAGATGTCTGCCTTATAAATATTACACGTATTTTATCTTAATAATTATTATGGGTTGTGTGTTACTGAATATTAGATTTTGGGCGTTCTTGGGAATAATGTTGTAAGATTCCTTATATTTACTATTTCATCTGGAAAAGTATTATTGTATTTGAGTAAATTGAATGTCCATTTGTTGATGTAAAATATTTTCTGTTTTTTTTTCTCTTCCAATCTGTACTAATATTATAAAAAAAAGTAACGTTTTTTTTTTTTTTTTTTATTTTTTTTTTTTTTTATTTTTTTTTTGTAGGGGGTCATTTTTGGAACTACCGAACCGATTTCAAAAGTGATGGTGTCAAATTGACGGTGACAATCCCTGCTCCAATATAGGCTGTAATTTATGTCGATGCCACTCCCCCATGGGGGGGGAAGGAGTTACAAACGTTCGAAAAACGTTCTACAACGTAGCACAGAAATGTTCTATGAACGTATAATGACGGTGCAAACCGTTAAAAAAGGGTTTTTAGTTGCAAGTTAACGTACTATTAAATGTACAGAAATATCACTATTTAGAAAGATGTAAGACAATGTATTTTGTATGTACTAAAAAAAGTACGATAGCAGTTTTTTGAAAACAATTATATATTTTTAGTATCATAATACATTCTGACTAATTGACAGCATCGCAAATAAAACAGATGAACTAAAAGTTTCTTTCTTTAGTACAAAAACACGATTTTAATATTACTAACAATTCTTAATTTCGCAGAACATTTAACAAGTGATAGGAACTTGCATTCTTGAAGCTTCGAAAAAAATTACATGTGATCCTATATATATATATATATATATATGTATGTATATATATTTCAGATTAAGAATTTTTTAATATCTGTTTGTTAAAATAACTGTATTATGGTAAAATATTTTTAATGTAATCATAACGCAGGGCTCACCCGCCCTGCGTTGTTCGGACCCATGATAATTAACGTTACATACATCTAAAATCAATGTTGAAGGATTTTATATTTTTAGACAAAAATCTAAATAAACGAACCTAATGTTTAGGATTCCATTGCCTTCGGCAGCATACACCCTCGAAATTATATGATTTTATATTTTTAGTTGAAAATCAAGCCAAACGAAAATAGCGTTGGGCTCCACATTCTTCTGCAGCATACACCGAGCGAGCTAATCACGTCCCTGTCTGTTTTGATTTTATATTAAAGAAAAAAAATCCAAACGAATCTAGTATCGGGAACCCCACTAGTGTACAATGTACGTGCTACACAATCTCTGGTTTATTTTTTAAACAAATCAAGAATTTGTACAATTTTATATTTTTAAATTAAAATCTTTCCAAACGAAAAAATCCCTGACGGCTAGGTGTACAGGCACAGGTAGATTTCGAAGACGCAGACCGTGGGACGCCTGTTTGTTGGGAATTGCGGAAAAAATGACCTTTTTGCCGTGATGCGGCAGTTGGGAACGCTCACTTCGAAATCTAACTTGTTTGCAGGCGGAGCCGGCAGGGATTTTTTGTTTTTAAGATTTTTATTTGCTATAAGAATTGGTCCTATAAAAAACTTGTCAATGTAAAAGTTTTAGATAATATTAAGAGGATTTATAACAAATTTAAACGGATTTGATATATTGTGAATTGACGAAGTTATGGATTTTTTTCTTCTAAAACCCCCCTTTTTTCCCCTCCCTTGTGGCCATTTTTAATGATATCAAGAATCTGATATACATAAATTTTCGGCCCTTTTCCTAGAAGTAATAATAACTTTAAACGGATTCGATATGTATCATAATTAAGACGTTATGGGTTTTTTTTCTATTTTCACAAAAAGCCCCCCCATTCCCCCCCCCCCTTTAGTTCAATTTTGTCTATTAACGAACGTAACCGAGATTTTATGCCCCTTGATTTTATGTATCAGTTTGGAAGAGATTTGTGCTGAATTATTGGAGTTATCGTGTCTATAAAAAAGTGACATAGGTAGATAGGTAGATAGATAAAGTTTTGAACTGGCGGTGGTTTTCGGATCTGGGAGTCATAATCGGCGTAGATCTGCAACATTTTTTCAAAAATTCCAACTTAGGGAAGAATGTAATAGGTAGTATTTCTTACGAAATCTTCCTAAAAGGTACGCCAATATAGTGATTGTCAATTTAAAATCTTACATGTAGATATCGTATTAAACTTTGAATTCTGAACAATTGTACTTGAGGAAACCTGAATAATAAAAAATAGAATTCTCTTAAAACTCAAAATGGTATCTGGGAAGGGGCTGTGAAAAAAAATGGCGAATTCGTGAAATAACGTCCAGAAAATAATTTATCTGATATAGTAAATATTAATATTTGTTAAGCCCAAAACATTTTTAGAACGAGAAAATATTTACGAATAAGTAAATATATACATAATTTAAATTTAATTGTAATACCTTTGAATTTCAAAATACATTAAACAAGTTCTTGCATCAAATCTAACCCAATCTCCTATTTAAAGATAGGTAACCATAAAGTGTATACAGAATACAATTAAATTAACACACACACACACATATATATATATATATATATATATATATATATATATATATATTATGTATTTATTTACGTATTCGTATATCTTTTCCCGTGTAAAGATTCATCTTCTCCACAACGCAGGCTTATCAGTAGAATTCGACTTTAAATGGTCATGTAGGGTAATTCTTGGAATATTTAATTCCGCAGCTACGCTTTTAACATATCTGCTTTTTTGACCTAACTCAAAATCTCTTTTTAGAGTTTCTTTACTTCATTTACCTCTCCCCGTATTTCTTTTCCTGGATCTCACCACCTAAAAGCCAAAAAGAACCAATATTTAGGATATTAAAAACCCCATTTTAAAACAGATTGGCATGGGGAAATACCTATAACGTGTCGATATTTCCCCGTTAATGGGGGGTCGACATTACACCGGTTGAATAATACACCGTACAAGCTAACCTACTCACTTACAACCGACAAAGATTACACTAAAATTTTCGCTGAATCCAATACTTTCTAAAGAGTTAACTAGTTAGAATAATTAAATGAATGTTGAAAAACTTAATTTAATTTACGTTAAAATCAGAATTTAAATCAAAATTTGCCAAAAATATGTTTGTCCCAGCGTGAAATGTAGTCGGCTTAACAACAACAAACTTACATTGTTTGCCACGAGTTCCGCTCAGCGACGACTTCCATCACCATTTCTCAGATCGCAAAACTCCGTCAAAATTCAAAGTGCCGATATTGTCCGGGGTGTCTATTTTCTTCCGGTCTCCCTTATTGTTGGTATGAATCATTAGATAAAGACAACAATTCACAGATGGTATTGGTAATATTTTTGAGATCTACTACAAATACTTTATTTGACTTTCTCTCTTTGTCTATTTCCCCGTACAAATATAATATCAAGTGCGCATTATTTTATGTATAAAAATCTAACTTACTTAAAAATGTAATTTTCTATAAATTTTTGCGAAAACTAATGGAATAAACTTGACTTTCATCATCAGCAAATTATATATATAAAACAACATCTATTGCTTTTATTACAATACAATTTTTAATAATCATTTTCCACAGACATTATTACCCAATACGAATATTCAATAAAAAATTCCATTTAATTTTACATTACTTTGAGAAACTGAAAACTGATAATTTATTTTGAATTCAAGAAAATACATGTCAATCGAGGAAAAGTGCGTAATATTAATATCCAGCGAAATGCATCAAATTAAAAATAGATACCAACGACTTTTTAATGTTAAAGAAATTTTATTTCAGTCAACAGAAATTTGTGTAATAAATTTGATCGTGGTAAATAATTATCTTTATTGCATTTCATGTGGCTAATAAAAATTTATTACTCATAAAACGTGACTTCATTTAAACTTTCAGTTGAAATGTGAAACGTAAATAAATTAGCAGCCTAAATAATGAAAGAACTTTTCATTAAATCTTTAATACATTTATTGTGAGAAAGAGAAGAAAAACAAGATATTTCAATAGTTATACTGTAATAACAAAACCATAAACCAACTGCACTTTTTATAAGACGCTATTTCAAGAATAATATTAAAGAATTATATTATGGCTGATTGAATTTTAATATATGAAAGAAAATTGTACATTTATGAATATCCTGGATGATATTTAATTTTATACATCCATAACATTTTATTTTCTTTTTCACATATATGTAGGTCTGCCCAAGTTTTTGAAATAACAAATGTGATAGTACACAGCAATTCAGAAGAATATTTCAAAGACACGACATTGCAATCCATTTATTTAACAATCCATTTATATTACAGCAAGCCTCATTATTACAAACTCAGATTTCTGCTCAGACCTTTCACAGTAACGAAGATATTGCAACGACATTTTCAACAAACCTACCTTGCTCTGTTTGAAATTTAAAAAATACTACAAGAAGTGCCATAAATGCGCAGTAAATTGTTAAGTGACATCGTATGTACTGTCCATTGAAAGAGTCAATAGAACGATACATTATGGAATTGATGGGATGATGGTTTGTGATGGAGTTATTCTTTCGGTCACACTGGCTGACGTGTGCTCCTTAAAAGAACTACGACTGCTTTGAGGTTTCGGGACAGAATCCTTTATGTATAAGCTGTTACTTTCCATAGGTGTTAAATTTATGTTAACTAGCATCCGTCAGGCACAAATGTCAGAGCATTCAGTCGGATAAACGTAAAGATAACATGAAAAATATATATACAGGGTTTTTATAATTAAAGTTCGCCTATTCAGAAGGCTCTAGAGCCGGTTCTATGGCTCCAAACGAAACAAAATTTCACTAGTACGTGGTTGAAGAGATGCGCTCTGCGAAAATCGAAAAAAAATTATTTACAATTTTTGTCAATAGGTGGCGCTGAGCCAATATTTAAGCCGCTATTTGCAGATTCCTTTATTTTGTAAAAAGCAAAATACAGGAAATTTTATTTCACAGTTGGTAAAAGTAAACTTTTTCAGATTTGTTATATCAATTTCGGTCAATCCAGATGAAACACACAAAATCACAAAATTTCACCCAAAGCTTGATAAATATCACATTTTATTCAAATTTTCGACGAACGACGTCAAAGTAATGTCGCAACTTCGAAAACTTGAAATACCCTTCTAACCACCTGACTATTTAAAACTTGCTGATGAAGTGTGTGTGTAATTTCTTTGACACTGGAACAGTTGATTGTTTCTGAAAAGCATTTGAATCTACGCTTTCTGGAGAATGGTAACTTTAAAAAAAAAGGCACTTCTTGTAAGTTTATTTTATCAAAATAACAGCAACGCAGCTGCAGCTCTTCGAGAATTCCGGAAACTAAAAGATGTTAGACGTCAACCAATGTCGGAGCGTGGAGTTCACAAAATGATTAAAAAGTTCGAGGAAACAGGAAAACTCGACATTCTTCCTGGCAGAGGACGAAAAAAGTTCAGACATTTCTAGCATTGAAGATATTGCTACTGCTGCCGTGGATTTAGCAAGCCAATCATCATTTGGTAATGCAAGTGTGCCAGCTATTGCAAATGAAGTCGATATGCCGATTTCCACTGTGAGAAAAGTGATGCGTCAAATTTTGCGCTACTATCCATACAAGATTCAGAGGTTGCAACAACTAATACAGGGTGATACCGAAAGTCGGCTATCATTTTCACTACAGTTTCTTGCACGAATGAATGTGGACAATTCTTGGCCCTGGAATATTATATGGACTGATGAAGCGCATTTTTATTTAAACGGACAACTGAACACACACAACTGTCGAATTTGGGCGAAAGAGAATCCTAATGTTGTCCAAGAAGTTCCATTGCATGCAGCTAACGTGACGGTGTGGTGCGGTTTCACAGCTACGCTTATGATAGGGCCATATTTTTTGAGGAACTAACATCCACAGGACCCATTACATGTTCCGTAAATGGGAGAAGGTATCTCAATATGTTGTCAAATTTCCTGATTCCCGAGCTGCAATAGCGAGGCTGCCTTCAAAATATCGTGTTTATGCAAGACGGTGCACCACCGCACATTACTAGTGCAGTTCGGACTTTCTTAACAAGCCATTTTACAGAAGACTGCATCATAAGTCGTTATTTTGAAACAGTCTGGCCACCACGATCGCTTGATGATCACCATGCGATTTTTGGTTGTGGAGATTTTTGAAAGATTCTGTATCTAAAGACAGATGTCAGACAATCTCTGATCTGAAAGACAGCATTAGACTTCATATTCGCTCAATCTCACAGGACAGTTTACGCAATGCTGTAGAAAGCACAATTTTGAGAATGGAATGTGTTATTGAAAATGGTGGATGATTCATTGAGCATGCGTAATGTTATTCTTCGTTATTTCCTCGCTGTCGAGCGACATGTTTTATTTTTGTTGATGCAGATTAAATCATATGAAATTATAATCATTTTTCTGTATTGTTTGGAGTCATAGGTCAGGCTCTAGAGCTGTCTGATTAGGTGAACTTTAATTATAACAATTCGCAGTTCGTCGAAGTTTGTTCAAACTTTTAAATTTGTGTGCTTCGTCTGGATTGACTGAAATTGATATAATGAATCTGCAAACATCGCCTTAAATATTGGCGCAGCGCCACCTACTGACGAAAAATGTAACTAATTTTTTT
This sequence comes from Maratus michaelseni, assembly GCA_963931845.1. Lineage (NCBI taxonomy): Eukaryota > Metazoa > Arthropoda > Arachnida > Araneae > Salticidae > Maratus > Maratus michaelseni. The sequence continues at coordinate 76,197,323 of OZ007590.1, read as the reverse complement.
TTCGATTTTCGCAGAGCGCATGTCTTCAACTACGTACTGGTGAAATTTTATTTCGTTTTGAGCCATAGAACCGGCTCTAGAGCCTTCTGAATATGCGAACTTTAATTATAACAACCCTGTATATAATGTTTACTTTTTAATAATATAAAAGTAAGTTTGCGATAACAACTTTTGGATCTTCATTTTCAAATATTTAATCAATCGTCAGTTGCCTCAGGTAATGCCAATCTATCAGCAAGTGCCCCCATTCTTCTAATTTGGTCGAGCTTATCCTCTGTGAAAAGCATTTCAATGCAAAACTCTTCTAAAAGATGAACTCTACTAAAAGCAATATAAGTTGCTTCAAATGAAAACTCCTTTGGAGCAATGTTAACAGCCATTTTTGGCAAAGTTAAATTCTTGGATTTGCGTATGGTAACAGCGTATGCAATTGTTAAAAGCAACTGAATTTAGGAGCATGAGAAAATGTTTTCTTTCCAAGATTTACAAATAAGTGTGACAAGGAAAATATTTTTAGTTAAAAATCGCTCATGATAATGATTAAAATCAACCATTACAGCCAGTGGAAAGCCTGAAGGCCGTAGTACTGGTCAGTTAACAATATATTTTACCGTACCAAATGCACCGTTTACCAATCTTCCATCTGTAAACAACTTGGTACGTAACATGATTCTGCATGGTCTCTGCGAAGTTGCTAAAAAAAAATTCAGCCTGAAGTCCAGATGTGTGATCGATCATCTTCACACCATCTTGCTATTTGATTATTGTGGTATGATGATATTCTTGCCACTGCCCATTTTGATTTACGAAGTATTTCTTGAAGCTTGCTTGTTTGTGGGAAAAAGGTGTATGGCATCCTCACATTTGTCAAGTTCAGCTGGAGGCAGTATAGCTTTACGTCGTTGCATAAGGAATTCATATTCGTCGCCTGTAACTTGGGACACAGAAAGCAAACTAAGAGTATCTCGAAACTGATTTGCTGATCGTCGTTTTGTCTCATTCTTAAGATGAAATATTTATCAAAAGTCCTAAACAATGTTTGTCCTCACAAAGCAAAAATGTTTTTTTTATAGAATGTCTCTTATATATAGGGATGTCTTTTACAGGCTGTAGCTGCCTAATATCTCCAATGCGGTAAACAAGTAAGCATCCAAAAGGAGCAATGCTATCTAATTTACATTTAAGACATCTTTGCTTAAGGGCAGCCATCAAACTACATCCTATCATTAAAAAATCATCAATAGTGAGAAATGACACTGGATCCGCTAGATTTCTTGCTGCTTCCCTTCCTAAATCAGCGAACGGTTTAAAACACATTAGTACTTTCAGCACAGGGTGAATTGCCTTATCCTCGAAGCTAATTGCAGTAGCATCATTTGGAGCAAAAACCATGATAGATTCCGGTCCTAATTGCTCTGTAATTATTTTACGATTTTCTTTTTCCGGCTCCGGCATTCCCAAAAATAAAAGTACGCTTAGCGCAATTTTGATTCTTGTTTGTAACGACGAAATCTGTTCTGTATATAAGTGAAGTACCTTCTGCTGCTCATCGGTAAATCTGATGTGAGAATTCTCATAATTTTGATGCACTGTAAGCTGTTGTTCTTTACATTAGCTCAGAAATGAAGTAAAATTACGATCAGGGTAATTGTATCTCTCACTTTTCCACTCAAATGTATGATCAATCACGCGTTGCTACAAAGCATCTTCGTTTGTCTGCATAGGAACAATCGCAGCTCTGGCCGCATTATGATCAATCTCGGGGTATTCTTCTTGCAGCCTTTCTGGATCACGTTATAGGCTCACAGCAGGAAAATCGATTTATTCGTGTTTATCAGTACTTAACTCATTAAATACCACTTCCCATGACTGATAAACAGACGATAGGCCTTCTTACGAAGAGTAAGAATTTTCTCTCCAAAGACAATTGAGTAATTCTTCCTGTCTATAGTATTCTGTTAGAAAAGGTTCGTGGTTGAGGGATATAAGAGGAAAAATTCTGACAACTGCATATTTTCCTGTTTGATGTATTCGACTCCTCTTATCCAGAAAGTTTGGCAAACATAAGAAGTATGCAGGAAACAAGTCTCTCCGGCCGCTCGCAGTATTTTTGAACAATGCTTTTTGATAATCTTTCTTCACGTGCAAAGTTAATATCTTCCCAGTTTTTATCTTCTTTTCTCCAACCCGATTATGGATATTTTTTATACAAACATACATACATGTAAATATAAACATAAATACATATGAATGCTTACACACGTACATGTTAATACATACATAGTACACACATACGTATAATGAACATGAAAAATTGTTCGATTTCTTCCGTCATTATCCGTTGCAATGCAGTGAATTCGGAAGCACCCAAACTTCTATTATCCGTATTTGCATTCAATTCCTTTTCTCTTTTTAAATGTAAAATTACATTGGTTTGTAAATTGCAAAGAATGTAAGGTCAATTTTGGTTACCTACAAGTTCGCACTTTATAAAAAAAAGAAAGGAAATCTCGTGCTCATTACGCACGTAAGAAATAAAACTTCTAAAAGACATTCTATATTATAAATCACGAATGTGTGCGTCAGTAATGTTGACCTCATAACGATGCGTACAATAATGAAGTTAAAATGTAGTGATAAGTAAGGAATAAATAAAATATTAGAACCTTACAGTTCAGTATGTGTGAATTCAGTCTGTGTAATTTGGAAATGGGTAATAGATTTATATGCTAGAATTAGTTTTTTCAAAACTGTATAGCAATTCCAGGTGATTGAGGGGTTAAATGCGCATTGTATAGTTGGTGTCTATAATATGAGGGATATAGGTATAAGTCTAGATTTTCATAGAAAACGTTGATTGTTAATCGGGCCGAGAATACTTGTAAAATAGTCATCATCCATTTGTATTGATTTAGAGGAGACTAGTCACACAAATAATCCATCCAAATGATTTTCAATGAAAGAAAAATAATTTTCCCCTCAATCTATAGTATAAATCTATGATAAGAGAATCCACTGAGATTGTCACATGGAAAATTTCAATATGCAATGATACAGCATCATTTAACTTGCCACAAATTGAGTTTGCCATGGTTACGAATGTGGAATTAAACATAAAAAGAATAAATAAAAATAAAATAAATAAAAAATATAATGTAATAAATTACAATAACAATTGGAAAAATGCTCCGAAAGCTTAAAAAAATTACCGTACTTTCGTGTTATAGCGGCCCCCACAATTATGATTATGCCAAGGTTGCAATTATGATTTCACCAAGATCATAGCAAAGCTTATATATACATCCTATATACGCATATATATATTCCAAACACTCCTGTATGTGCCATATACGTCATTATCACATATTGTTTACGTCTTATATGTCGTACATACATCATATACACATGTAATATATATACATCATATGTGCATCATATATGCATCATATATGCATCATACATGACTATAACTTGGCCACATACTTCAAGAAATGTTATATATATATCATATATTATTATAATGTCATACATGTTTTATAATTTGGTGATAAATCTTGGTCGCTTGGCGATTCATCCTTGGGGTCCACTATAACACGAAAAAACCAAATTTACAATATATTAATGAAAACAGAAACAAAATATAACAGGAAAGTACCACATTTACAATACATTAATGAAAACAGAAACAAAAATATTTCATCCTTCAGGGCCGCTATAACACGAAAGTACCAAATTTCTACTTTATTTTTCATATCTGATAATTTGCATCGATCCCTTTTGTAACTTTAACATTTTTGTAACGATTTTATGCAATTCTATTGCCTATTAAAAAAAATTCTTCTAACGCTACAGAATTTCGTTAAAAATTCCTCTAAAGTTACAGGATTTCGTTAAAAAGCTTAAAAAAATAAAGTGACGACGTCAATAAAATAACGACGCCAGTAAAATGACGACATCAATAAAGTGACGACGTCACGATATCCATTCTAGACCGAAAACAACAACCATTTTCCCAATGCTTAATAACGTGAAAATCTGAGATAGAACGTAAAAAATGATAGTGTATCAAATCATTGCATTTTAGATCGTAGAAAATTCTCATTTGTCTTCTGAAAGGTTTCAGTGAAGTCGCAACATGTAAACATCTCATATATAAAAAACGTTTTTACTGTTTTTAGGTGTTTTATTTAACATGTTACAGAAATTAATGATGGATATTAAAAACACAAACCAAAGTTTAAAACAAACATCGAGCAATTATCTCTGACATAAAGCACTGTAATGGAATTCGATTCTATATCCCTGAAAATGAATCATAATTGTTACGAACATTACATTCTACAGTACGAATCTTGTAATGAACCCCATTAATGTAAATAATTTTCATTATCTTTGAAACAATGTAACATCATTAAAATAAACTGCAATCGGTTTTCCCCGTGGAGCATTAAGTAATTGAATTATTTAAAGAAAGCCTGTAAATGAATGATACATGCTTTGCACTCCGTATGATACAGAAAGCATTTTTTTGTGCACCTCCCAAATACATATAATTTCATTGTATCTGAAATAGTGTAACATCATTAAAATACACTGCAAACGATTTTTATCCATAGCCCATCATTTAACCGAAATGTTTTGAATGTATCTGTAAACGAGCTGTGAATATTACATACTTCTTTTCAATAGTAAATAAGCCATGGAAAATCTCAATAACATATATCAATAATGTATAAATCGGAGTATATTTACGAGAGTTAGATGCACAGACAAAAATAATTTAAAAATACTTTTCAACTATGGTGGTAAGTTCTGAAAATTAAAGGGAGGAAAAATGCATTATCATGGTCTTATTTCCTAGTTTATTTTGAACATTTTTGCTATATATAATACCTACATATCTCCCACATGTAAAAAGTTAAAGTGGGCGTCAGAAATTTTTGAAACCTTTTATATTATGTAATAACAAACATTATTTCATTGTATTTTTTATTATATTACGAAAATATATACCCATTTCATATTCTGTAGCAATAAAAAAAATATCCTTTCACTTAAATAATTATTTGAATTATCTTTAAACTAACATTTTTATTCATGTACTTTACACATTTATTAAAATCTCAATGAAAAAGAATTTTATTT